>CM028138.1:686607500-687807500 GCA_016271365.2 Neoceratodus forsteri | reverse complement strand
TGAAATAAAGTAATATAACTACTACATAACACTGACAGCCTCATGCATAACAAAGTAGTACACTAGGTACTGTAGGTAAACACAGATAACACAAATTAACTGCTAGAAGATAAGGCTGAGCACAAGTTAGTTAAGTGCCAATGTATGCTAAAGGGGCTAGTATATGAGCACGAAGGGTGTAAGTATTAAGAAAAAGGGCAAGCAAGAGTACAGAGAGGGTGGAGAGAGGAGAGTAGCCATGAATCTAGGCCCTTCTGGATGCTGAGAACATGGCAAGGGAGATGAGAAACAGGTAGAAAGGAGGGATGGGATGGGGGTAGATGGGGAGGCAGCCAAGACCAATTCATGCACCAGGATGCTTAGAACACTTTTTATTTATTGAAAAGTTTCACCAGAAAATACACTAAGCAACTAGGGTAGCTTGTCTCATGGTGCGTCCTGGGTGGAGGGGTACGTGAGCAATGATGCCATGCAGGCTGCACACATAACAAATACACAATAGATATGACAAAGAAGGCCAAGGAAATAGCATACATCACAAATAATTAGATCATCATTTAGTATAGAGTATTACGCTACTATAGATGATAATACAGCCCACTAAGTGCTGGAGGATTGAACTGGGTCGTGAGTGGAGAGACTGCCTAGATGCAGGTACAGTTTGGTGAAAAGTTTTTAAGGATGAGGAGGAGGAAGAGTGTCAAACTGAGGGAGGCAATGAGTTCCAGAGTTTAGGAAGATGATGGGAAAAGGCAGTCTGACTGCACTCATGGATCAGCAGGGGACTGCTAAAGTGGGTGAATCAGCTGATCTGAGGAAGTGTTGGGCAAGGGGGGAGGAGGAAGAGAGAAGGAGGAGAGGTAGGAGGAAGAAAGTGAAACAAGAATTTGTAGTAGAATTTAGCGCCATGGGCCAGGCAGCAGTTGCTCAGAGATGATAAGGCAAGGGCGGTAAAGATCATGGTGGTGAGTTGGGGGAGTACAGAGCAAAACAGCAGGAGTTGAAGAGGGTATCCAGTTTGGCTAGGAGGACTTAGGAGCAGCACTGAAGACTACATAACAGTAGCCAAAATAGGTAGAATCATTTACTGGACAAGCTTACGCCTGACCGTAAAAGGTAGACATGAACGGTTCCTGTAGAGGCACCAAGCTTGGGGTGCAGCTTTTCAGGATGGTGTCCACATAACCAGAAAACTGAGGTTGGGATCCAGCCAGACCCAAAGATACCTGAATGAGGAAGTGTCCCCAAGTGTAGTCCCATCAAGGTTATGGAAAGTGGGAGGGAGTTGAGCTTGGAGAGTCTCTGCCTGGTGCCCAAGGTCATGGAGGCTGTTTTGTTAACTTTGAGGAATAGATGATGAGCGCACAGCCAGTGTTGAACATTGTTGAAGTCAACCTGAAGTCAGTCTGGTAGCTACATTAATGGGGCAGCGGCTGAGGTGTACAGAACAGTGTCATCCACATACATATGAATGTAGGAAGATGAGCAGGCTGAGGGGGTCATTTAAGAAGATGGAGAACAGCAGGGGTCCAGGCACAGAGTCCTGGGGAACACCTGTGTGAATATGTAGGGGAGCAGGCTCAGCATCAGCTATCTTGACTGGTTATGACCTCCCTGTAAGGTAGGCACTGAACCAGTCAGTGGCTGAGTTGGAGAGGCCAGATGATGTGAGGGTTTGTAGCAGAATGGTGTGGGAGACCATGTGAAAAGCCTTGGTGAGATTGACAAATATGGCCGAGGTAATCAGACCACTATCCATTCCTGTGAGTATGGAATCAGTGAGTCTAAGGAGGAGGTAGCGGTGGAGTGTTTTTCCTAAAACCAGACTAGAATGGAGTAAAGAAGGAGGAGTCAGAGAGGTAAGGAGAAAGTTGAGCAAGGACGAGGTGCTCCTGGAGTTTAGATAGGGTGGCAGTAGAGACTGGGCAGTAGTTGTTGGGTGAGGAGGATCACCTCCCCTTTGGTAAGAGCAGGATAGTGGCATGTTTCCAAGTGGAAGGGACTGTTGCGTAGGAGAATGAGAGGTTGAAGATGGTGGTCAGAGACAGCAGCTGCAGAGAGATGTAGCAGCTTCAGATCAATGTCATCTGGGGACCCGCCTTTAGGGATTAAGAGTGAGAAGGAGTCAAGAACTCGGCAGGGAGACTGGATGGAAGGAGAAAGACCCTACTTGGGGATGAAAGGGTGTAACTGGGTAGCAAGTAGACTGGTAGTGAGGGGGAAGAGAGGAAGAGTGATGAGGCAAAGGATGTGAAGTATGTTGTCAGGAGGTCTAAACCTCACTCTCAGGTTCTTGGCAATATTGGGAATGCAAGGAATCACAAACACGTTGCATAAGAGTAATAAACTTGTTTATTACTGCCAAAGGATAAATCACAGCTGCCCTAAGCAGTTCTTACCAATACTAATCAGGAGCCAATGCTAAGCATTCCTATACATCTCAAGGTTTCTTCTGTCTCTTGGGGTCTCCGAGGTATAAGACTCAGTGTCTCACATTATATACCTATGATAATTACTATGGTTACTGTAAGACAGAAACATTTCTAGTTATAGAGATGAGCCCTATTGCTAAATTAGAGGTGGCTGCATGGTCCAGGATAACATTATACAATTTTGTAGTAGTCATCAGTTTGTAAAACAAAATAGTACATTATACAGAGTCTTACATAACTCAGTGTAGTAGTACAAATCACCAAAAGGTGGCAATGCCAGCTTATATATCATAATCATTCCAAGGACACAGATGTCCTAACATTTGTAAGAAAGAAATACACAGAAAATACATAAAGGATATCTATGTATTAGCAAGCAAAGTGTATTACAATAATGTGCATACATATCCTAACATCTGCTCTTATACGGTAGATGCCCTTAGCCCTATATGTTAGTATAACATATGCCTAAGCACTAGCTGTCTACGGTGTACCTCTGGGGGTACCAATAATGGTGCAAGGACCTCGTAACATTCCCTTTGTTACCTCCAAGGCAACACAGGCAAATCTAGGGAGAGGTCAGGGAGGGGCCATTTACAAACCCGACGCGCAAGCTTTGGGAAGGAACCCAGCTGCTCACGGTGTTGGCGAAGTGTGCCGAGCAGCATAGCATAATAATCAAGAAAATATCAAGAATGCTTGAATAATAACAAAACCTTTAAAAGTAATCGCTAACCAGGTGTTAGTTAATTCATCGCTCATATCACCATCATTAATCAATGAAAGGATAGCTTCATTAGCTTTGGTCATATTATTGTTGATGTGGATGAGGTGGGTGTCTTTTCTCTCTAAAAGTGATTTTAATGTAGGTGACAGTGGATCTATGTGTACATTAAAATATGATAAATATTCGGAAAGGGTGAGCAGATAATCGTTACCATCAATGATGTCCGCATCCATCCGGGGACAGGGTAATAACGGTATGTCCAATGACAGACTTCTGGTGTGGGACAAAACAGAAGTTAGGTTATAAATTATACATGTTTCAGTTCTGTAAGTGTAGCTCTTGTAATTTGTAACTACACAATACTCCCATCAGAATTGTATTGCATTTTAACAGTGGGAGACGCCATTTTGCAACTGTACCGGGCAGGTGTAGGTCGTCTTGAAACCAAGGATGAACCTCCTCACGATAAGACTGTAAAAGTTTATCTGGAGCCAATGCTGAGTCCGAAAAGGCAGTGTCATTGGTGCTGTTGTCATTGTCCATGGAAAAGGACCAGTCAAGGCTGTTGGGAGAATAACCACACAGGTTTAATAACATCAAATACGTCACATCTACACAAGTAGATATACTGTTTCTTTGCACAGCAGTCTGTGTGTGGAGCAACCCAGGCATCCAGGAAAGGATGGTAGACGAGAAGAGGAGGCAGGTCTAGGCGTGTTCTCTGTAGATGTCGCATCAAGGTGCCCGATGGAGTGTACAGTTGCAAGCTTGTCGAACAAAGCTGTAGTGGGATCAAAACATGGTAAAGAGACAGTAAAAAGACAAACATAGTATCTCTAATAGAACATTTCTAGAAGTAAAACAAGGACCAGTATTAGGTGCCTGGTCACAAAACCCAAATTCCTAGCTGTAGAAAGAGGAATAGTTAGAGACTGTTGCATACACATAGAGATACAGCCAGGGCTTTTACATCGTGGACAATACTATTTGGAAATCGCCTGTCATGTATGATATCAGGGATTCTTCCTTATTCTAGATCACAGAATAGATTGGTGATGGTAGTGATAATATAAGAGCCAGAGGGCTGAGCAGAGAAATTCTCTAGCAATGTATTGTTTATCTGCTTCTTTGTTATTCTGTGCAATGAGTGCATTAATCTTCTCTTTAGAATCAGTAAATGCCTTAGCAAGTCATGCATATTGTAAACAGTGTATCTTTCTTCCTGACTAAGGCCATCCACACCATGCAATAATGGGGTAGTATATTATTCACCAAACCAGTTTGAAATTTGGCTGAATGAGATTTGATAGCAGCAATGTCTGCCTTATTCCAAATAGACATAGCTGTACCAAAGAGACCTGTGACAGTGCCTGTTGTGCCAGTGACGTCAGAACTGTCAACTTCACGTGTATTACATTTATGACTTTGATCATCAGGATTGAGTTTTCTCCTGAAAGTTGCCTCTATGCTCAGTAGAGTGGACCCCGCAATAGGGTCTTGAGTACTAATTTGAAATGCTGCTAAACTATCAAGTAATAACGTATCATAAAATTCTGAAGTATTAGTATTATGGCACATACCAAATTTTTCATATTCCAGTAAGTAAGATTAAATAAAACAGGTATATGCATAAATTGTTAATTAGTGAACCAGGTAAGGCAGTGGCTGTGAGACCACTACAGGGCCTAGGGTGTGCTTTGGACATTCCAAAAGCTGTTTATCAGTGGGTGGTAGTACAAAGAGGTACATGGCAGCAGAGGCTATGTTGTTCTACTGCACAAAATTTTCGAGCAGAGTCCTTAGACAAAGAATTACAATACGAATGATCAATTAAAGCAGTGATATTGTATACACCAGAATGTATAAGAGCAGTTTGTAGCAAGGACAGAGAACTATTTGGGGATACTTTAGCATTGGGCCAACCCTGGAAAGTTCCCTTGGAGAGTTTGGCCACAGGAGAATTTGTCCTTGTGTTGTGGTTTGCCATTCAATTTGTAGGGTAGATTTATCAGAGCAACAACCGAGGCAGTGAGGTAAGTGTCAGAACCTTCCTGGACAGTAATCAAACTATCAGGTATTTTGATGGATACACCCTCTGAGGAGATGCTGGATGATCAAAGGTGGTAGGAGGTTCGAACTGCCTTTGATGCAGGGATAACTCCTGAGATGAGCAGAAAATGGAACAAGATAGCCATCTTGTCAGTGTATCTGAAAAGCAAAATCAAACATTAGTAGGTTAGTACTAGTCCACCCAATGGGGTGAGGAAAAGTAATTAAGCTCCTTTTATACAGTTTAAGTTGGTTTGTATGTAACTATTTGTCAGTCAGTTTATTGTTTTGCGAGTCTAACTTGATAGACTGCGACTGAGCTTGTTGACGTTGGGGTAAGGGCCTTCCCATTTATTAGAGAAGGAGTGTGTGGATATGCAAATCAAAGGACCATTACTTGATCTCCAACCCGCTAATCCACTTTGTGTATGCTTGTCACACTGTATTTTGACTGTTGTTGGGCCTTGCCCATGCAGTTGGCAGCATACAAGTGTGTGTGTACGAGGTCTTTCTGAGCTTTTCCACATATTGGTCTACAGACACACGGTCTGCAGTGGGGTGTGCAGGTCAAACAACAGGTGTTCAGGTAATCTTATCTGTCTTCCAGTCATCACCTCAAAGGGTGTAAACTGGTGGTGGCTCGACGGCGGCCCTAATTGCCATAAGGAGTAATGGCAATAGGAATCCCTGGTCTTGGGATTGTCCTCAATGAATTTGGAAAAGCATTTGCTTAATCCGCCTGTTGGCTAGCTCTACTTGACCTGGACGACTTGGGGTGGTAAGGTATGTGGAACTTCTGTTGAACTCAAGGAGTTTATGGATTCTTTCATCAACTCACCTGTAAAACTGGTTCCTTTGTCACAGTCTACCTTAAGGGTAGGCCCCACCTGGAGAAAATTTGTTCAACCAGGATTTTGGCAGTGATTTTAGCAGTGCATGTCTTAGAGGTGAAAGCTTTGACCCACTTAGATAAAAGATGAGATTCCACAAGAGCAAACTTTTATTTCTGCTGGTGTTGGTCAAAGGACCAACGAACTCTATCTGTATGTCATGCCAAGGGCCAGAGTGTCTTTTTGGTAGGAGTTTGGCATTTCATTTGTGGAATGGGGTTGTTTTGTGCACAAACAAGGCAGGTGTCTATGTACTGTTTGACATTTCTTGGTGACACCAGGCCACCAGGTGGTGGTCTTGAGCCTCTGGGGGATTTTCCACTCCTGGTGTCCACCAGTGGGTGTATCATGCACTTGTGCAGGACTGACCTAAGGTGTCTGGGGACACCCACAACTTGGTGGTGGAGTCATCTGGCTGATACCAGATAAGTTTGTCATCTGCTGACAAGTGTAACTTACCTTCATGCCCCGATATAGGGATTATGTGTGGGAAGTTCTTCGGTACTCTTGTCAAGGAATCTGAACACTTTTGAGTTCAGTATCAACATGTTGGGTTGCGGGAAAGGTCCAAGGGAAAAGGGTTCAGGTTTTTCCTGATTGCTGCAATGTGTATGTCTGATTGGCCTCTGGATGATCCATCCACCGTGTCCCTCCCTCGGCCCTTCCTTGGCAAGGGTGTCTGCTGTGTCATTGAAGGCATGGTAGGGGTCATGGGGGAATGAGCCTTAACTTTGTGTACATAGAGTTTGTGTGCAACTCTTTGTGCCAGTGAATGTATGATATTACCATTTCTTGTACTTCACTGGACTGCCATCAGAAGAGGTAAGAGTTCTTCTGCCAGAAGGAAGAAATTTGTAAGAGAACAACAAACCCAGTTAGAGTCTGTGAAAATGATGGTATCCTCGGTTCCATGCTGGATGAACTGAGGGACAGGCCACCACTGCCATCTCTGCATACTGTGATGATGCTACACTCAGCGCTTAGAGATTTTGACAGTGTTACCATAGGGGTAAATTACTAAGATACCCATCCCTGCAATTTGTTCTCCTTGATAATAAGAAGTTGAACCATCTGTAAAGATATGACACAAAGAAGTATTGTAAAGTATTTGTAGTGCGTGGCAGGAGGAAGGACCCGATCTGGAAGATCAGGTGGTTGCAGTGTACAGTTATGGGGTTCTTCTTGGAAAAGGAGTCCATGGGCCAGCATAGATGGAATTTTGGTTGGGTGACCTGTATGTCTCTATCCTGGAGAAGAAGTGACCAGTGTGTCAGTCTGGTGTTAGAGACTGAACCATCCTTCACTCTATCTGATAGCAGAAAAGGTAGTTGTGGTATGGTTGGTGTTAATAATCAGTGGAGAGTACCCAATGATGTACAGAAAGTGCTTGACAGCCCAGTAGGTGGTCAGAAGGTTCCTTTCACAAAGGCTGTACTTCTGTTCTACTGAGTCAAGAGCTGTGATGCATGCATGGGTCTCAGAGTACCATGAACCTTCTGGGCCAGCACAGCTGACATAGCAATGTCAGAGGTGGCACATTCCAGATGGAATGGCAGTGCTGGATTGGTGTTGATCGAGCTAGGGCAGAGGCTAAGGCTTGCTTCAGTGACATCACAGCCTGGGTATGTATAGGACCCAATTCCAAGGAATGTCCTTTTCAATAACTCATATAGAGGAGCAGCCTTCAGCAAAAGTCACATATGAAATCTTAGAGTAATTCACCATACCCAGAAACCTTCTAAGAGTTACCAAGTTGGTGGTAATGGCAAGTCTTGCAATCCTTGTATCTTTTCTCCAGGTAGGCTGTGGCCTTGGTCTGTTATTTTAGACCCAGAAAGAGTACCTCTTCTGACATAGCTGTGCTTTGCTGGGCTACATTGAGGCCTGCTGTCTGGATGAGAGTCAATAGTTCATCCAGGAGATCCAAGTGTTGTTCCTGCATGACAGTTGCCAAGAGCAGGTCAGCCAATACTGCAAGAGACACTGGGGAGTAGAGAAACCCTCAAGGGCATCCATCATGCAGATGGAACAGGATGGGCTGTTATGGAATCCCTGTGGTAAGCAGGTCCACGTACTGTCTACCTTCTACAGGTGAAGGTGAACTTATATTGATCTCTTTGGGAGCCAATGGCAGTGACCAGAAACCATTGGAGATATCCAGGCACTGAAACATTTTAGGTCTGGGGTCAAAAGTTATAGCACATCAGGTGCAGATGCCACAGTTGGAGCACAACTGGGGTGACCTGGTTAGTTTTCTGTCGTAGTCACAGTAAGTCTCCAGGCCTGTGGGTTTTTTTCACTGGCCACACCGGGAGTTGAGTAGAAACACATGTTCTGATTACCCCTTGGTTGAGGAGTGATTTTATTGTTTCTCTGAGGAGGGGGTCCTCAGATGGAAAAGGATATTGCCATTGCCTCTCATGTGCTGGCCTGGATTTCATGACAGTGCATTTTGCCACAGTCATGTTTGTTAATTGCAATGCTCCAAATGCCTTTGCAAGATGGGGAGAAGCTTTGGAAAAGCTCATGATTCTTGAACAAACTATCATGTCATATCCTTGTCGCTGGTGGATATTGCTGACACAATGTGTGAGTCAGGGATCAAAATAGTGTGCTATTGGCCCTGAATCTGTATGAGTAGCATGTTACAAATCTAACACACACAACTGTGGGGCAAGAAAGTCAGTTCCAATTGATACTAGGATGATCATGCAATACCACGTTGGAAGGTGTGTGAGGCCTCAAATGGCCCAACACTACCTGTAGAGGTAGAGAGCGGTATGCAAGCAACCTAGTGCTATCCTTCTTGACATGTGGGTCCTCCATCTGGTGGACCAAGGAGATGTATCCGGTGGTCAATGTAATACAGACACAACCACACCTGTAACTAATAACACTGTAAGTAGGCTGCCCCACCGGCCTCAGTGCAGAGCCTCCATTGTATCCAAGACCAGCTTGTTTACAACCAGACTGGGGCCTGTAATTGTTCATCTATACTAGGATATGGAGAGATGGGTCTGTTCCTCTGAATCACTTCACCATGCTGAACTGATGCTATAGGAGGTGTTCTGGTTCAGGCCTGGGGCCTGAGGGCCTGTACTTCCTGTGTCGCCATGGCCTGTTGGGATCTGTTTCCAGCTGTATGGCTGCAAGAACCGAGCAGGAACAGCATCCATCTACTGCCCCAGGAGTTCTCTAAACTTTCAATTCTTTGGCTATTTCCCCATATCAAGGGCCTGGTCTTTGTTGTTGTTTCACCCTTGTTCTTTATGCTTTTTATTCTTATGATAGTTCTGGTTCCCACCCCATTGTTGCTGTTGCTGTTGAGGCTGCTGTTGTTGGGCCTGTTGGGGTGTTGACTGTCTGCAGGAGGGGCTGTTTGTGTTGGGCCTGCCCTTCCATGGTGTAGTGCATCACGGCCTCTTGAGTAGGCTCTATCGGCTGCTACTGGAATCGGAGCCCAGGATCACGGATGTAGAGTTGATAAACTCTCTCTGTTTTCTGAAGAATGTCGGTAAACCTTTCCATGGGAGGATAAGTGGTTGGCTCTGCTTTTCTTTCACTGCAGGAATCATGTTCTATGGAACAGGTCTTATATTCGCAAGGTCCACATCTGCAGCTTCTGGGCAAGGTGTTTTCTGTTCGGTAGGCCATCCAAAGCCTATGATGGTAAGGTCGTAGGACTTTCCTTTGCATTCTGTTTTACAGGGTATTGCAAGCATCACCCTACTACACCTGGGCTGTGTGCAGAAATTAGTTCAGCTGCCACCGGCCAAAGGTGGCGCGCATTGTCCTGGCGGATGGCATCGGGAGTTTGGCCACAAGCCAGGCTTTGATAGTTTGGTGAGTATTGGACTCAATATTCTGCAGCGAGGCTAAGCATCTTATTTGGAACGCACCTTTTCTATGTGGCAGCTGAGATTGTCAGACGGGCTCATCCGACCGATACTGTCAGCTATCTGCTGAACAGAGTAGGCCATTTGTAGGGGATTACCGGGCCGATCAGGTGGAGGTAGGTTGTCTCGGCGCCATCCAGGGTGGCCCGGCTGTGGCCTTGGCTGCAGTATGAACTATGCTCTTCCTGAGTGCCAGCCTCTTGTAGAAGCTGCCTAATTTGGGTTTTAATGGCCTGTTTACTTCTCTCAGGACAGGTATATTACCCATTGCATTTTCAATCATCGCTTTCTATCTTCTGCCTGTCTTCCACATTAATTACGGCTATCGGTAGTGCCGTCGGGACCAGGCTTGGGCCTGCTCCCCCCATCATGGGGGTCGCCGTGATGGGCCACAACGCCGATGACGATGACATGGTGTGGTGGTAGGGGACCCGCCATGTTGTGGATGACTGGGTGGGGTTTCTGGGCCATAGTAGGGGTGTGACTTGGCATTGTACTGAGAAATCGTCATCTGAGACCTCCCCTTCAGATGACGTGTAAGGCGAGGCTACGCCCCATCGCCTTTAACATGTCCAGCCAGAACCTCCCACTGATGGTGCAGTTTCACTGCCTTGGATTCACACTCTGCATGACTCACATTTGCAGCATCCATATCAACCTCATCTTGCATTTGTTTCTGCAACACTATACGCGCCAATTCGCAATTGTTCCTAGTAGCCACTTCTAAGTCATTATGTACCTGGTTTATCTCATCCTGTAGCTCTCCCATCTCCTCACTCAACTGTTCATTCGTTCTCTACTCAACAAGTCATTCATATTCAAAGCCTGCCCCTTATCCTGTCTCAAACTTTCACATTCCTGCTTCAACATACAAATTTCTTGCTCTCCAGCCTGTGCTGAATGATGCAAAAGTGAATCATTTTCATTGTACAGTGTTTGGAGTTCAGATTCTAAATTTGCTGCAGTCTAACATATTCCGCTTCCTGCAAACCCATCTCTTGCTTAAGAGACGCGATCTGCAGATCAAGGGTTTGAAACCTCGCTTTGAGGCTTCCAGAGCAGCCTAGAGTGTCGTGAACCAACAGCCCTTTGGCATGACACTTATTGGCTGTTTGTCTTGTCTCACAATACTGGGTTGAGATCCCAGTATAGGGTTTTCGGATTGACTCGGCCCCACGCAAAATCAGCCTATCCTCCATGGAGGCAAGGAAGTTAGAGACATTGAGTCTCAGTTCTGCAGGTATTTGATACGGTGGCCATTGTGTGGGAGGGAACGAAAATCAAACTGTGAAAAGGCACTGCATATGTATCAATCCACAGCAGGAACACTTACACACAGTCAGCTTCTATAGACTTCAGAGGCTTGCAATTAAGTTGCTTGTGGGAGTGGGTCGAGTCGGCATCGACCACACCTAATGGAGTAGAAGCAGCCAGACTTTGCAAGTGACTACAGTGGTCTGAAAACTGGAGAGGTGTCACGGAAATGCACACCTACTGTCCCCGGCCAGGAAGGGAAGAGTTTTAAGCAACAAGTGAAAGCTTTCAACACCAAATATTGCCTGCCCACGGTCGACAATTGTCAGGAGGTCTAAACTCACTCTCAGGTTCTTGGCATTATTGGGAATGCAAGGAATCACAAACACGTTGTATAAGAGTAATAAACTTGTTTATTACTGCCAAAGGATAAATCACAGTTGTCCTAAGCAGTTCTTACCAATATGAACTGGAAGCCAATGCTAAGCTGCTCTATACCGTGAGGTTTCTTCGTGTCTCTTGGGGTCTCCAAGGAATAAGACTCAGTGTCTCACATTATATACCTATGATAATTATTATGGCTACTGTAAGACAGAAACCCTTCTAGTTATAGAGATGAGCTCTATTGGCTAAATTAGAGGTGGCTCCATGGTCCAGGATAACATACAATTTTGTAGTAGTCATCAGTTTGTAAACAAAGAGTACATTACACAGAGTCTTACATAACTCAGTGTAGTAGTACAAATCACCAAAAGGTGGCAATGCCAGCTTATATATCATAATCATTCCAAGGACACAGATGTCCTAACATTTGTAAGTAAGAAATACACAGAAAATACAGAGAATATATATGTATTAGCAAGCAAAGAGTGTAACAATAATATGCGTATATCCTAACATTTACTCTTGTACGGTAGATGTCCTTAGCCTATATGTTAGTATAACATATACCTAAGCACTAGCTGCCTACGGTGTACCTCTGGGGGGTATCAATAAGGGTGCAGGGACCCCATGCAACAATGTGTTAAACTCTGATGCAACCAAGAGGTGGTTGGAGATGAGGGAGCCGGCAGTTTAAGAAGTGGAGTGGACGGGTTGACAGGAGACAAAGGGAGGACCACCTTCCAGAACTTGTTTGGGTTATCTATGTTATTTTGGAAGGATGAATGGAAATAATCAACTGTGGCTAGCCTGAGAGCTCCTGTGCAGGAGTTGTGGAGGGCACGGTAGGTTTTGTAGATCATTAGGCTGTTTGGATGTTTTGTGAGGTTTCCAGGCTCGGTCGCAAGCCTGCTGGCAAGCTGAACAGTTCAGGGGTAACCCAAGGGTGGTGGTTACCTGCACTCTAGTACATTTGAGGGGAGCATGAGTGTTCCAGTCCTGTAGAAAATTGTCCTTGAAATAGTGTAGTGCTTGGTCACTGAGCTGGCAGAAGATATGGGGACCAGTCGAGTTGTGCTAGGTCTTGATGCAGTGGGGTGAGATCTAAGGAGTGGAAAGTATGTGTCAGTAGTAACTTAGGGTTTTGGTCCATGGACTTTTCGTACTAAGTAGATGAAGTGGTGATAGCTTAGAGTGTCGGGGAGTAGACCTGATAGAATGATACAGTGAGGGTGTGAGGTGAGGCCTCAGTCTATCAGAGAATGGTTTAAAGTTTTATTGTTTAGCCGGTGGAGTCTAATACTTGTTGAATGAGGTTAAGGGTACTTATATCATTTTCACCTTGCATAGTGAAGGAGACAGCCAGTTCTGGTTGAGGTCACCTAGAAGGTATAGTTCGCATCAGTGGTGAGGGGCGAGATGGTGGTTTATGTTGAATCATATTGTGAGGACTGAGGGCAGCCATGTTGGCTAGCTGTCTACGCATAATATTTGAGATAGTTTTATTATTTTGTGTTGGTAGTTTGATTGTTTTTTGGTTTTCTTTCTTTTCTTTTCATTTGTTCAAAATCTCTAAATAGCCGCAAGAAAGGTTTTAAACAACTGCAGGAAAAACTAAGAAAGGACCGGTAGATGTCTGATTGTTGCTGACCTGCTTGTGTCAGGCAAGAAGCTATTTGCTCCTTTTCCTACCTAATGCAGAGACTTGGTCTGTGAGGGAGTTGGTGGTGGACTTCCGTTGGGTGCTCGTTGCTTGGAGTCAGGAGTTTGCTGACTGGGACTGTGGACTCGATCGCTGGATTTGTGCTGCCCGAACTGGGTGTACAGTTGGTCCCGCTGGAGTGCCTGGAGGTACATGGACCAGAGTAGTGTTGTCGGGATTTCAGGGATGGACTAAGAGACTTAGTGGTTTCCATTTTCAGGTCTTATGACTGTAACGATTCCTGTTTTCGATCCTGGGCTATTGGCTTTCACAGTAAGTTGGCTGAACCTGGTCTAAACCCAGGAGGTTTGCTGGGGCTGTTAGCCATGAGGGGAGACTGGGGCTGGTGTGTCGGAGGACAGGCACTGGTGTACCCGGGGTTCCTCATTTTTAGTGGGCAGACTGGAGAGCCTGCTTGCATGGAACCAGTTGCGCTTGAAGCCCTCAACAACTCTCCGGGATGGCAGGAGTGAGAAATTCTTTCAGTTTGGGAAGCTCCCGTTATTGGACACTTGAATAAGGCTGAAGGACAGAAGGATTTCAGCTGCAGTGGAGATCTGATTATTTTATCTTGGAACTGGTGGAATAGTGAGAATATTCTCTCTCCTGTTGGAACAACCCAGGTCAGACTGTTCCTATCTTTTCTTATGTACTTAGAAAAGCAGTGAGAGTGCTCTGCGACTTATATCAAGAACAATTTATGTGACTGATTGAACATCTATCTTGCCTATGTGAGAGATAGGTTTTGGGAGGTTATAATTTTGTTCTGGTGAGGTGAGAGCTCACCACAAATCTTATAATAATACATCATGGAAGAATTTATGGCTGTTTATTTTATTTTACTTGCTTTTGGACTTTATTGATTTTGGACTTTAATTTTATATTTCGGTTTTGTTTATAGTTTGGTGGGTGAAATATATTTGTGACAGGGTAGAATAGGACCCTGTCAAAAGAACTGGGTTTATAAGCTTTTGGTGGGGCCCAGGGTCACCAGTGAGCGTCAGAGGTCAACTACCAGGGGTCTGGGGTCAGGGTTCAAATTGCCGCCCCATGGACAAGGGTTAGGTGTCAACCCTCCACCACCACCAGGGCATTATGGGAGCTGAGCACCTGTGTCATAAACATGGGGGTCGGGGGTTAAGCTCCTGGCCTAAGGTACAGGAAAGAAACTGAAACTATTTAAAATGCTTGTTTTAAACTTCAGAAGAAGACACCATTTTGGGGTGGCGGAGGCATTTTGGGGTGGGTGATTTCTTAGAAATTTGATAGTTTGTTTGCTATTGTGTGTGAATGTTAATAAATATTGTACTTACCATGTGGTGTCTTTTACTGTGTTTGCTCTTCTTCCTTCCTTGTTTGGCCGCTGGCTGGGACATCAACAGAAAGCGGACGCGAGATATCTTCGATCTTTCTTCCCATTTTGATTGGAGTTCAGTCAGAATGGCCTGTATCCAGTGATCTGCACCACCCTGCCGGTTCCTCAGTGATGGTTAGTGTTAGACCTCCCTTTACAACTCGGCATCAACACATGCAACCCAAAACACACACACACACACGTTGGTTGCCCCTGTCTGATCTGGCTGAGCCAGTGACTGAATCAATTGTGACTGACACAGCCTGCCACATACTACCTCAGCTACCTCTGCCTAACAATAACCAGGAGGAGCACAGCCTAGTATGGAGAGTTATCACCTGTGCCCTATTCTTAAGCTGCACTACCTGTTACTGTTAGACAGCAGAAGGCCTATGTGTGGCGAGCTGTATTGGGCACAGTCGCCTCAGTCACCGTGGCAAGACAGTCAGGTCAGACAGGGGACCAACAGGTGTGTGTGTGTGTGTGTGTGTGTTTGTGTGTTTTGGGTTGCATGTGTTGATGCCACTGTTGGCAAAGTGTGGAACATTCCTCACACTGGAATGGTGCAAAATCACTGGGATAAGGAGGCCAGGGCAGTGTGTGTGTGTGTGTGTGTGTGTGTGTGTGTGTGTGTGGACTTCCTTGTAAGCAGATTCCCACACGGTTGTTGCAGGACTGAGAGGGCTCAGGCTGTTGCCATGGTGGGGGTCTGGACAAACATTGGGCGGGGAGCTCTTATCCCTACTGGGTTAGGTACTGAATGTCGGAGGTACCCTACACATTAGGGATCAATACATATGACATAGGGCATGGGTGCAGGTGGGGAGGGAACATAGGACACCAGGGAAAGGATTATGTAACCGCTCACACTTGAAGGGTGGAATCAGAGGAACATGTTCCTCTCTATAAGGGGTTGGGATCAGAGCAGGGAGGGGTAGCTGGACCACCACACACACCAGCAACACATTCCCTACTATACAGGAGCAGGCTTGGAGGGAGGGAGTACTGTGTTAGGTGCTGAGGGTGGGGTGATCCACCTGACCCAGGCACACTCCTACACCAACTGCTACAGTTGCAAAGTCAAGCATGTTAACCATCAGAAACATGTGGTAACACCATCCTATTATTGCGTGTGATCAGTGGAGGCCATCTTTAATGACAAAAGTCATTAATTACTACATAACAAGGAAAGGTCTGAGAAAACCACAAATATACTAAGCATTATTACAGGATGTCAGAAATACATTGTTGCTGAAAGAACACATACTGCCACAGTGACAGTACTTTTGTTCCCAAATAAATCATACTTTTCCTCAACAAACCACATATCCTCTATTTCACAGTTCCATTAAATGCATTTTCAGTTTACAACTTGTAAATGAATTTAGGTTATATAATGTGATACATGCTGCTTGCCTTTGAAAGAACAGTAACATAATTAGTCGGACTGTCACAAGTTAAAAGACCATGAATCTGATGGAGACTAAAACTAAGCGGGGATGTCAGCATATTCATATGAACATACAAAGAAGCCAGCAGAAGGCGACTATTTGCCTATCAAGTCTGCTCATATTGCAGGGTCCACAACTTGAGCTAATGTCCCTGCCTTCCCTCCCACTCTCCCATCCTCCCTACCCATGAGCCTTACTTTCCCCATGCCTGTCCCAGCCTCTCTTAAAGCTGCCCACTGTCTTCAATGAGATTACCTCTTCTGGCAGTGCATTCCAAGTGCCCACCACCCTCTACGTGAAAAAGTGCTTCCTGACATCCCTCCTAAGCTTCCCACTCTACATTTTAAGATTGTGCCCCTCTTGTTATGGTTGCCACTCAGCTTAAAGAGACTCTCCTTATTCAGTTCAGCACACTGTAAAAGACATATCTGTTTTACTATCTACAAACAAGTGTGTGGTCATTTTTTTTTTTTTTTAGTTGTTTAACCAGGATTAGCACACTAAGCTGAAAGCTTTTTACAGAGTGCGACCTGAGAGAGATTAAGTGACTTGCTCAGGGTCACACAGTATGGAAGCTGGAATTCAAACCCTGGTCTGGTCTGCTGGAGGTTACCAGATTTACAGCTCAAAGCCTTAAACCGCTGCACTATACTGCCTGAAGTTAGCATGGTGGCGTGACAAACCGTTTGAGTTTCAGTCTCCAAGGTTCAAATGGGCGCCATGGGCCATGGCAACCTCGTGATGACTACAGACACTTGTTACAGTATACTGGAGAACAACATTAACCTCTGTGTGTATTTTATGGGCTACTGGTTGCACACCTTAAAAATGTTACGGTTATTTACTTTGAATCAACAAGTCCTGAAGCTCACATGAATTGAGCCAGCAGTGTAACAATTTCAACAGGCAGACAAAATAAACATTGGCATCAGTGACGCTCTTGAATGGTAAAATGAAACGACTTCCTCCCCAAGGTAATCACCAGGCATTCTCTTCCACCCCAACCCACACATCAATTAGGCAAGTCTCAGTTAAGAGCTTTCAAAACATGTGCATGTGTACAGATAAAATAAAAGTTAGTCTAGCAAATCCCACCAGAATCAGATACTGTAATTTAGTTACACTCTGTACCCCTGTAATCAGTACCCAACCTGCACTGCTATCCCTTGGGATCATCAACAACTGTAGCACAGCACAACAGTGTCCTGACCCCAAAACTTACAAGGTGCCAGTTAACCAGGCATGCTGCCATAAGACGAGGGGCCTGGTGAAACACCTACACTACACCTACAGAACCTACAGCACATCAAGGTAATAACGCTGCAGGTCAGTAATGTCCCCATTTGGCAAAATGGACCACAGTCATTTCTATTTCCTCCACACTACGTTCTGGCCCAGTGCCCCAGACTACTGAATCGCTGATAGTTTGGTTGTTTTGCATTGGCTCAGGACTGGGAACCCCATACCAGTTACCAGTAAATAATACAAAGTCCAGAACACCAGTTACCAGTAAATAATACAAAGTCCAGAACACAGCGGAAAACACCAGGTTATGTAATCTGTAGGCTACTAGAGACAGCAGAGAGAAAGGAGAAAACCCCAATCCCTCAATACCCCAGGTCCCCTACCTCAAGTCACTCACACATGTAATTTCTGAGCATAGTTCAGCCCCAGCCTGCCTGGCTGGCTGCCCCTATGGGTTTAGCAGAGGTTGGGAAATGAGAGAGCATGGCATAAATGTTTGCATCCAAGTGGTTTCACTTGCCTTCAGCTTGATTAAGAACAGCTCAGCTTTGCTATTCATGCAAAAGCTGAATTCTGCAAAACCACTGTGATACAGACGAGTACAGCAATGAGTGGCTTCTGAACTTTGGGGACGTACTAACAGATACTCTTATACAAACACAGGGCTAGGGTATCTGTGGAATGGAATACTGATGAGTCTATCACCCTGAGCCCTCCCCTCAGAATCCAGGGTGAGTGGGCACATGTATCAATGTTCCAGACAGGCAACCCCCGGAGCTCAGTCCAACCATGACTGGCTGCTAGTGTTCACCACACACCCTGAGGTTAAGTTGGGCAAGTTGCCCAAGCAGGCAGAGCCCCTGGAACTGCATGAAGGGGAAAACAACAACTGGAAGTTCAGTACTGTAAATCATCCACATCTGGTTCTACAAATTTACAAAATGCACTTCAGTTCGAAATTATAATCGTAACAGTAAGATATGTGTGACTAAGCTCCTATTCTACAGTACACAGTTCATAGTTAAGGAGGCAGTATAGCGCAGTGGTCTAAGGCTCTGAGCTGCAAATTTGGTGACATTCAACAGACCAGACCTGGGTTTGAATCCCACTTGCATACTGTGTGACCCTTGAGCAAGTCACTTAATCTCCTTGTACTCCCAGGTCACTCCTGTAAAAAGCTTTCAGCTTAGTGTGCTATACCTGGTTAAATAAAAAAAAAAATATTTCTGTCCGCATGAGGTATTTTTTTAAATAGCCCCATTATTCAGGACTCATTAACTAACTGCATTAATGGGCTGTTAAAAGAAATTGATGTCTGAAGCCCCAACCAGTGAGGGGCAGAACAAAATTTGAAACTTGTGTGGTGAAGCAGTAGGAAAGAAGCTGTAGTCACATAGTTTATTACAGTGTACAGAATGCTTTAATGCATGGACTTCCATGCCAAGAATATGTTGTGCTGCAGTAGTATGTCTACTCCAGCACAACAACCATCAACAACCGAGAATGTTATCACACAGATGATACCCAGTCAAGCTAGAAGCTTTTTTTGTAAACTTGTACTTACAGAAAAAGTTGCCTGCAGCACATTAGTTCAATAATTTGCACCCACCACACACACTCAGGTTCCACCCCACAACCCCAGTTCTCGGAGAAGAAGCAGAATGCCTAAAATAGGCATGGTTTGATCATGACCTTACCCTAAAAACACGTAATGAATAGGCATCCTAGACAAGCCTGTCTTCAGCTCGAATTTTCTATACCAGTGAACCACCTGAGTTGCTAGGCGTTCCTCATGAGGTTCCTAGTGGTTGCCTTAGAAACCTCTTGATGCAGAAGACACAGCCCTATTGTGTATGGCTGCCCATGCATTATCTTCTGTTTGTTTAGAAATCAGAATGTAACAATAACTGCTACAGCCTCTCCTCTCCTTCCATTCCTGTGCAACCACAGTCACACAAAAGTTATCACCATGCCCTGCCAATTCTTATCATTCACTTCTGCATAATAAAAAGACTATTCCATAAGACTACCCTACCCGTTGTCGGTCTTGAGCCAAGATGAGTCTTTATTGATAGGAAATTGTTATTAAAAATAATCTTGTCATGTCACAACTCCTGACTGGCACCCATGTACTGCTGGCTGGTCATGCAACACCTTTCGCTTTTTGTTCCTTTTCCCATTAAGGACGCCAATGCATCAGATCTGGTATAGAGCTGCAGTGCTGAATGCAGAGAAAATTTGACCTACTGTAGTCCTATCCTTTTTTTTTAAATACTATTTTAGATTGACCCTTATCATCCGACTTGTATGATACCTTTCTTTTTTGACTGACTGTTTTGCTACTTTTTCCACATTTGAACTAATAAAGTGCTCATTTGATGATGAGCATGAAGAACATCATCTGTGATCACTATGCAACATGAGAAGGCATTTTCAACCACCTTTCAACTCCTTTAAAGATGTCTCAGACCACGTTTGCATCAGTATTTGCAGCTGTTTTGAACACCTAATGTCCCTATGTCCCATAAGGTCAGGCAGCCCTGTCTGCTGCATTATAGTTCCATTTTAGTCACAACAGAAACAACCGATGTACAAAAACAGCTAAGAATATTGATAAAAACCTGGTCAGAGTCATTAAAAAAAAATTTCAGATTGTGACATAAGTACTAATAATGCAGGCTCACTCATACAAGTCAGTAGGGAGAGCAATCTAAAACAGAACAAAAAGCACATCTTAGGTGACATTTGTCAAAACATTCACACACTGCCAGTGCTTTCAGAGATTGGTGGAAACAAGCTGCTGGGAGTCCTACAGACGTCTCAGTCATGAGCCACAAACAAGACTGCTTACTGCCACACAGGCGTGCGTAATGAAATTGGATTATATGTCTCCACGTGAATAATTATTCACTTCTGTTCAATTCATGTATGTAATTAAAGGTATATATTCATACTTGGGTTTATTTGCAATAATACAGTACCACAATTTGGGAAGCAGTATAGCACAGTGGTTTAAGGCTCTGAGCTGCAAATTTGGAGATTTGGGTTTAAATCCACAGCCCCACTTGCATACTGTGTGACCCTTAGCAAGTCACCGAACGTCCCTGTTTTCCCAAGTTGCACCTGTAAACGAGCTGGCTTAGTGTGTCTCACCTGGTTAAACAATCATACTGTGTGACCCTGAGCAAGTCACTGAACGTCCCTGTTTTCCCAGGTTGCACCTGTAAACAAGCTTTTAGCTTAGTGTGTCTCACCTGGTTAAACAATTGGGAAAATATATATAAATCAATCAATCAATCAATCAAGTCTTTATTTAACCAGGCGTCTCATCATTGAGCAGAAGCTCATTTGCAAGATGGACCTGGGTGAAGCATGAACAATTGTATATACAGGTCAACACAGGTATTTGTAAGGCAATAAAGATAATACTATTTACAGAGAGAAGAAAGAAGTTCTATGTACATAGAATTATACAGATATTGTACAGATTACACGGTATTTACATACATAGAAGTGTCTATAGGAAGATAAAGCAGGTTATCTAAGGTTGCAGGAGGAAGTAACGGAAGAAAAAAATATACACCAGGTAGAGGTGAAGGTAGGGGGAAGGGAGGAAGTAAGGAGAAAGGCTAGGAGGGCATGGTGCCCAGAAAGGAGTTGGTAAACGGGATGTAGAAGGTGGATGGAGAAAAGGAGTATGTGAGCCCGGATTGAATGCTATAAAGTACAGGGCATGGTAGGATGTCACGACCCAGGGTAGTGAGCTCCTATCCGAGGTTGGAAAAGGAAAAATAAGGGGATGGATGGGCCTAGTGTTGATAAGACGGGGATAAGAGAGAGAGAGAACAATTAGGCTGGTGAGGAGCAAGCTGGGGGTCAGTACTTAAAAATTGGGTCTAGGGCGGCATATACCAGTGCAGACACCGTGGTACTGGTCTGAGGGTGAAGCAGTTACATACTTTCGACTGTATGGAAATAAAGCATCTTAAAGGCATTTATACTGATTAGAGTGCTTAATTTGAGGGGTTTTGTAGTTCGCTCCATAAGGTAGGTAGCACAAGCTTATGGCTGCCCTGCTGAGCGGGATTTTGCTTTGGGTACTTTAAGTGTAATAGCTGAGTAACTTCTTAACGCCAGATTTCCAATTATACTCAGGGGAAGACAGCAGGAGATATAGTAAGGCAGCTTATTAGAGATGGCTCTATAGGTCCAGAGAGCGGTGTTTCTGTGGTGCCTGAACTTTAGTGATGTCCACCCCACTGCCGCATATAGGGTGCAGGATGTGTGTTGAAGGGGAGTCCCATTATAAACCTCAGTGCTCGATGGTAGAGTGTGTCCAGTTTAGCCATCAAGAGTTGGGGTATTGGCTGTGAGGAAGTCAGCATAATCAACCAATGATAGGAAATGGATTATACCAGTTGTTTCTTGGCATCTCTGGTGAGAAATTGGTTGATTCTGAAAACAGTCCAAGCCTTTGCTGAAGTGCTTTTAGCAAGTCCTCGATATGTTCAATGAAGAAGAGTCTTTGGTCTATCCAAACTCCCAGATACTTGAATTTTGTAACAAATTCTAGTTTTCACTAGAACTGTGGTAATTTGGGGAACTGCCCCACTGGACACAGGGTTAGCTGTACGGATAAAAGGAGAGGACCATCGCTTAGTTTTTTGGCATTATGAGTAACTTTTTGGAGGAGTTGGCTTTGCAAAGTTTGAATTCTGACTGTAGGTCATTGCAGGCAGCTTCAGGTGTTGGGCAAATCACGTGAGAACTGTATCATCTGCAAACAGATGGATATTGGCTTCTTTTATACAGTAGTCGATGTTATTAATGTAGATTGCAAAAGTAAGGGCCCTAATGTAGAACCTTGAAGTACCCTCTTTGCAGAGTTTTTAAGGGATAGGCCTTCGGCTTTAACTTGTTGAAGGTGCCCTGTAAGATAGTCAGTAAACCAACGCAGAGAGAAAGGGTCCACACCTATGGTTTGAAGGGAGGAGAGGAGCAGACTATGGTCGATGGTGTCAGAAGCCTTGTTTAGATCAAGGAAAACAGCACAAATAAAGTTTTTGCTCTCAAGATTACGCTGCCAGTCGTTAGTAACTTTGGCGAGGGCTGAGATAGTGCTATGTTTAGCTCTGAACGGACTGCATAGGATTTAGCAGTTCCCTAGACTCAAGGTGAGTCCTCAGCTGTGCATTTACAATTTTCTCTAGGAGCTTGGACAGGACCGAAGGAGGGAAGTTGGCCTGTAGTTATTGAGATCGCCAGGGTCACCTGATTTAAACAGTGGTATGACATGTGCTGTCTTCCATATAGGTGGTAAGGTGCCCTGAGACAGGATAAGTTAAAAGGTGGGTGACGGGTATTGCTAGTACGTGGTAGGCAATTTTAGGAAGTAAGGGTCAAGGATGTCGCCCCAGCACTTCTAGTATCCAACTGAAGCAAGAGATCCTCTGCCTCTTTCAGTGGGCAGGTTGAAGCGAGAAAGGTGGCGAGTCTATCGGCGTTTCCAGGCAGTTGGCTGGCAGTCTGGGAGCCAAGTATGTTTGCAGGGAGTTATCAAATGCCATGCCTGCAGTAGCAAAGTGGTTATTGAATGCGCCAAGTATATCCATCTTTTCGGTTATAGTCAAGTTGCCAGAGGTAATCTTGGTCGGGAGTGAATTTTCTGGGAGTGGCCTAGCAGATCATTGATTGTGTTCCAGAGATTGATTGGGCTCCTTGTGGCAGAGTCGAGTTCGATTTGAAGAAGGTGGCCTTCGATTCTCTGATTGTTTTGGTACATAAATTTCGTAGTCTCCTGAACTGGTTCCAACCTCTGCAGTGTTCAGTCTGCGTGCTTTTTTTCAGAGCTTATCTCATTCTAGAAGCTAGGACTTGATCTGAGGGTGAACCATTTACAGGTTTTGGTCCTAGTTTGAACTTTAATCAGGGGAGCATACTTATTAAGGGCCCTTGATAGAATGTTGTGGAAGATATTGTAAGCTTGACTAATCGTTTGGCCAGGTAGAAATCTTGCCACCAGGGAGCACTTAAGCTCGTTTAGGTAGGCATCTTCATTGAAGCTGCGCCTGGATCTCTTCATAGAGAACTTGCTGATGGGTGCTGGGTTGTTGGTGGATCTTACCCCGCAATAAACAATGGTCGCTGGTGTCTGAGAAGAAGACATCAGCGTGGGAGAAGAGATGAGGTTTGCTCACCATTAGCACATCCAAAAGTGTACTTTACTGGGGTTCTTCATGTTTGGGCATGTTGGTTCAGTAATAAGTTGCATCAGCCCATGTTCATCACAGAATGATGCAAGGGGACAGCTGTGTTAGAGAGCCAATCAAAGTTGAGGTCTCCTAAAATAATAGTTTCTGGCAGCCCCTGTCCCAACTTGTTATTTAGATATGACACAAGCTGTAGACCAGCAGACGGTGGTCTATAACATCCTATTACGCAGAATGCAGTAGTTTGTGTAATTTCCACTTTGAGAATTAGGCATTGAATTCGCTGGCAACGGATGCCGAGGATAAGCAGAAGGCAGAAAATTTGTCTTTAACGTTGAAAGCTACCTCCTCCTCTGGCATGCCTATCAGCTCTGAACAAGGCATAGTTGGGTATGTTTACTTCTCTATCAGTGGTGCTGGGTCCAAGCCAAGTTTCGGAAATCACAAGTATGTCAGGAGAGGTATGATTTATCCAGGTTTGTATTGAGGTTATCTTTTAAGGAGGCTACATATGTTAATATGCAAGAAGCTGATTCCTTTTAAATTTACTAGTTCTGCTGGCAAAGCAATAGCTCTGGGGCCAGGGTTGAATTCTACGCTGCCTGAACATAGCAGGAGGACAAGTAGGGATTTTTCTAAGAGCGCTAATTATAAGCTTGTAATTCCTGCCTTTCTCCCATCTAGTAGATCTGATGTTTTAGGGACTGGAAAGTAGTCACCATGGAAGAGCTGATCTGTTGTAGCAAGAGCTAGTACCCCTACCACAATAGGCGGGAGGAGATAGAAGTCTGCGTGGTGGGAGGTGGGCTTGTGGTGGGGGAGTGTTATAAGTAATACTGGTATGTGTGGTCCAAGAGCAGGGGTTCGAGGTATTGGCACTCAGAATCACGAAGGCAATTAAAGGATAAGTTGCCATGTGGTATACAGCACAATGTGCCGTTGAGACCAAACATGATGGTAGTTCAGGTGTCCAATGTTGGGCAGCTGGTATCAGCAGAAGAAGGGCAGTATCAGGAGCCATATAGGGCCCGACACAATGGTACCTCAAAAAGGAGCCACTCAATTAGCCCAGGGGCCAGTGGGGTTGCTGGATTAATGCAGCTTATCAGTAGCTTTCGATCCAGGTCAACCAGAATTTGATAGCATTAAAAATATTTAGTGGTGAAGGCACAGCCAAGGAGAGCCTATGTGTTTTAGTAGGCGAGGCCCTGAGAGTTGGATCCCGTGGGCTGGACAGAGAAGAGGGGATCACGAGCTAAGTCTCTATTGGTGGGGCACTGTGCCAGGGACGTGGACTAATATTTTGGCAGGAGGTACTGTATTTAATAATCAGCGGAGGTGGGGGGCGGTCAAAAGTGGCAGTTGCCATACCTTGTAGACCTTGGGTCCATGTCTGCAGCCTCTAGCATTGGCTAGAGGAGCTGACCGCCCGTAGCCGGGAATCCCGTGGCTTAGAGCTGGGAGCCTGGGTGGCAGTTCCTCGCTGAGGAGAGAAGGAAAGCGAGGATTAATAAAGGGCATTCATACAAAGGGTCAGACAGAACAGCGGGAGTCCAAAATTTGCAGAACAAAAGGACGGTATGGTACCAGCAATGCCAAAAGAGGTAGTGAGGAGGAGTAGTAGTAGGTGGTTGCACCCCAAGGTAGTTTGTTTGGTGTTGCTGGCCTGCTTAACTGCTAGCTGGTTTATAGTTGGAAGGGTATATAGTCGAATTGGGGGTGGTCCCTAACAATAGGGCAGGTAGAGCAGTAATTGAGAGGAGTTAGATGAAGTGGCTGGAGAAAAGGTTGACAGCAAATGTGTGATGCTGTGGTGGGACTGCTTTAAAAGGGGTGGTGAGAAAGTGGGTCAAGTCAGGTATTGAAGACGGGAGGCTAATAGTATGAAATGTGCAGCAGTGGAGTGACCAATCAGCTGCTAGGCTGAGGAAGGGTGGAGTAAGGGTCTATTTAATACTGTGAGGAGGAGGGGAGGTGGGCGAAAAATTCAGTCCAGAACACAGCACAGAAAGAGATTTCCCTGAGATCAGGAAGCAGCAGGCGCTGGAAAATCACCAAGAGTACTGCTGCCAGTCAGTGCCTGGTTCCTCCACTGGGCATCCAGTCAAAACAGTGGCATTCAAAACCACGAGTTTGGAGGTCCGTGCACACCTGAATCTGTCCGGGGTCAGTCGGGTGGTTTATTAGCTGTGGCCTGCTCGGAGAGAGCCAAGGCCACAGGAGCAAATGGGAAGCCCACAGATGGGCTGTCTGTGGAACAAGGAGGGAAACACAGAGGATTAAATACAGCTAGAGTACAATAGCAAGCTCCAGTGGGGGCAGGCGATGGGGAAAGACAAAGCATGAGGTAAAGAGGTGGTAAATGCAGGGCAATTATTGGAGCCAGAAGAGGAGTTAATGGGGGTCTGTGCTTTGGCACCAGGACGCCTGAAGAGGACAGCAGCAGTGGGGGTGTAAGGAAATTGTTTGTGGGTAAGGCAAAGAAGAAAGTAAGGTGTTTAGAGAGCAGCATTACAAGTGGGCAGAGAAATTAATAACTGGCAGAGTGACCAGTGTGGGAAGGGCAGAGTTTGTCAGTAGGGCAGAAATGGAAAACTGCAGCAGTCTTGCTCAGTAGCTAGGTCAAGCAGTCAAACATCGGCTACTATACAATACAGTTTGTCAATAACTAAGTAACACTGAGAGGCTAGACTAGTGGCTTGTAATAGACTAGCTAAGCTGGCAGGTAAAGTAAGACCAATTGATGCATAACATAAGTAGATTACATTAACAAAATTCAGTCCAGAACAAAGCACAGAAAGAGATTTCCGGAGATCAGGAAGCACCAGGAATTGGAAAATCAGCCAAGGAGTACAGCTGCCAGTCAGTGCCTGGTTCCTCCACTGGGCACCCAGTCAAAACAGTGGCATTCAAAACCACGAGTTTCGGAGGTCTGGTGCATACCTGAATCAGTCAGGGATCAGTCGGGTGGTCTGTTAGCTGTGGCCTGCTCGGAGAGAGCCAAGGCCACAGGAGCAGCTGGGAAGCCCACAGATGGGCTGTCTGATATGTGGATGGTCGCTCAGCAACTCCCTCTCCTGCTGATCTACCCCTTACACAGAGGCAACACAGATAATGACATCCCAGTTCCCACCCCACCTGATGCATCCCCAATGATCATCTTTTCCCATCCCCAGTGTGCCACTGGCACCTTACCTGGCTAGTGATGGGGCTTTGGGATGATTCTCTGATCATTGGGGAGAACATGCCTTCACCCTTACCACCATCCGGTGATGTGCTGTCACTGACTCACTGTTGTCCTGGCTTCTTCTGGTCTTTCTTCTCTGCTGAAGACAGTGGAGTGCTGTTGTGCCTGTCTGGTCTCATCAGACTCCTGGCTCGGTGGCTACTGGTGAGCTGCATGCGATGATGAGTAAGGGAGGAACCAAGCCACTCTCCTCTGCCTCTGACCTGACAACATTCTTCTCTTCTAATCTGCTCTGCTGCTGCCTCCCTCCAGCTGTCTCAGACCAGACACCTTTACCCACTCACTCTTTCCCTAGCTAGACCTGGTTAGTCCCCGCCTTGGCAGACTTGGCCCTATCTCTGGCCTAGACAAGGACGGCCTGCTGCTACTACTCCTCTCCCTAGATTAACTCTTTCTCCTTCAGGCCTGCTCTGAGCCTGGCTGGTGGATGCTGGTGTTGGTGCTGCTTCTTTTAATTAGTTGCAACGTACTGGTGGTGTGTTCTGTGTGCTGCCACCACCTGGTAGTGGGGAGAGATTTGGTGCTAGGCCTGAAGCCTGGTGGTCTAGTCTGCTGCCCTTCATTCACTGTTGAGTTACCCCTGCCATGCTCCACTGCTCAGCCTGCTGAGCTCTCTTGGTGGTCACTCCCTCCCATATGGACCACACACACTCCTCACTTCCCAAAGAACTTTCCTTCCTTCCCGTTCTACCACTGGCCTGACAAGCCTACTGGATGGCTCCCTCCCTGTTCGGCTGCTCCATGACTGAGTGCCCTGCCTCCTGCTCCTCTCGTGGTACAGCTCATCTAACCTGGTCCTCCTGGTGCCGCGCTGGCTCTCTCACTTTTTCTCTCCCATAGGGTCTGGAAGGCCGCGGGAGGTCTGTCCTGCTTCTTGAGGAATGAGAAAGTAACTCGCCATGCTGCCACACACTGTTCACGCTCAGCCCTACATCTTGGTCCTGACTCCGACAACTCCTTGCTTGTCCTTCTGCTAACCCCTGGCCCAGACGAATCACCACTGCGAAGACCGGCGCCTCGTTGCTCTGCTGTGAATGCACTCCAAATCACTCACGCACCAACTTCGCCTCACCGATTTCAGTGCCCGCCTTCATTTAAACCGGTGGCACTAGCCAATCAGAATGCAGCTGTGATGGCACAGACAGAGATTGCAGCCAAATTTTAAAAGCCTCCTTCTGACCACCAATGATCAGCGGGGCGGAGGATGAATTAAGGTGAGGACAAACATAGAGGGGCATGCAGGCAGGTTATGCACAAAAAGCACAGACTACATCAGGAAAAAGTGCAATGTAGACAATATTGCTGGGGCTGAACCCACATCCCAAAATATTCCTGGGCACATGTCCGGGCCCATACAACCCGGCGTCTATGGACCCTATCCCATTTGTATTAGGCAGAAAGTGTTAAAATGCAAGGATCTGTATTCTTTCCTTTTATCTCTCCTGTGTCTGGTTGTGCAACCAAGTTTTCCTGTGAGACCTTTGGACTTCATCAACCAGAACAGTCTCTGCAATCCTTTGCCTCTCACTGTCTCTTTTATCTTGCTGTCTTTCCTCCCTTGCATATCTAGTTCTGGTAATATAAAAATAAATGGGAATCAATGTATGAAATGTAGCTGATAATGAGATCACTTTTATTTAGAGAATTGTGCTACTGTTGAAATGTATATATATTTATAATTTGAGATAACTGTAAAAGTCAGAGGTTATTTGAGTTCAAATGCCTGAGACTTTTGCAAAAGGCTGGAGGTACCTCAGGAAGTTCACAGTGTTCTAGCAGATCCAGAAACTGACAAAGAACAGGATGTTTGCAGAGGATGGGGTTGGAAAAGATATAAAAACAGCTAAAGCTGAGCTGCAAGGGAGATTTTTGTTTTACAAGAGATTTTATTTTGCTACTGTACATAGTTATTCTGATCAGGTGTATTTTATTTTATATTACTACAGCTATAAATAAACAGTTTTGTGTAATTTTACTACTGCTCCTGGGTTTTCTCTATGCTTCCTGACCTGTGCCTCGATGATAATATTGTTGTTGTTATTAATATTGTGGTGAGTGAGTGTGTGGTTGAGTTTTGTACTGTGGGATAATTGCCTGAATGCAGTGTGAGTTTTTGTATTGGGACTAATTTTGTTATCTTGGGAAGTGGGTGGGGTTTCTTTATTGGATGGGTGTTTTATATATAAGTTTATATTATAATATTTTACTGCGTATGGAAAATATTTGTTGTGAAGGTGTAAGGACGGTCAGGCAGTATTCCCCCTTCAGGCTCAGGGATCTCTGCCCTTTTAATTGTCCCTCACTTCCTCAGATGTATATAGGCATTGCCGAGCTCTGGGGATAGTGAGGAGGAGGATGGTGGTGGTTGGGCCTGGCAGGGAATGGAAAGGGTGGGCGGTTTGGGATAGTGAGAACAAGGACACATCCTGGGGTGAAATGGGTCCATGATAGGGGCCCCTGCTTGGTTTCCATACCCAAGGTTCTGCCTTCGACAGGCAAGAAACTCAGTCACCCCTGTTGCCCATCCTATCGGGCAGTGTTATGCAATGCCAGGTCTATTAAGAATAAGACCGCTTTAATAAGCGTATCTTATTGGGTCATCTGACCTGGCTTGCATCAACAAGACCTGGCTGGGTGAAAATACTGGCCCAGTATTGGCTTTAGCAGTTCCAACCAGGTACTTGGTGATACATCACTCGAGGATGGATCGTTGGGAGAGGGTGTAGTCATCTATTTTAGGTCAGAACTGAACCTAGTGGAGATACTGGTGTGGACTACCAACTCCTTTGAATGTATCATGGGTGAGGGTGTAGGGTGCAGGATCCTTCTCATCTACCATCCACCAGGAGATAGGAAAGCTTTCCTGCAGGAAGTCATGGATTTCATTGTTGACCTAGCATTGGGATCCTCCAGATGGCTGATCCTGGAGGAATTCAGTACTCGGGTTGATGATGAACTCATGCAATTTGGTCAATACTTCCTCCAGCTAATGAATTTGCTGGGCCTTACAGGTTGTTACCTCCTCAACCCACATTGGTGGTCATTCATTGGACTTGGTATTCCTCCTGGGGATGGAAATATTCAACTTGGTGGTGGAGCCAGTCAGGTGGTCCAACCATTGTACCATTGAGTTCAGTTTCATGGCCACCCCAATAGGTCTGCCCCTAGGGAAATGGTCCAGTGCTGCCTTTGAGGGAGTTACCTAGATGACCTTATGGCGGTACTGGATCTATCAGGTATACAGGGTGATATCATGGATCCAGGGAATCTAGTACTCGCCTATAATAAGGCGGTAGTGGTGGCCCTGGATTCCATAGCACCTGTTCATGTTCATCCTCTCATCCTTGTTCAGGGTCTCCTTGGTTTGAAGAGACCCTGAGGGAGTTGAAGAGAGTAGGACGAAGGCTAGAGAATAGCTGGTGGAGGTCAGGTTTGAAGTGTGACAAACTTAGATTGATGGACCATTATGTGGCCTATCAATCAACAATCACCCATAAGAAGGCAGAATTCCTGTCCGGGGAGATTGCTGCTGGGTGGAATTGACCAGCTCATCTCTTCTGGACTGTGGACAGATTGTGCAATCCATCTGTCTCCAGCATGGGAGAGCATTTTCACAAGAGCGGTGTGATGAGTTTGCTTGATACTTTGCAGATAAGGTTGCCACAATCAGATCCGGCATCTGTCTGGCTCCCTCTGATGGGAGCTGTGGTAGTCAACTGGAGATGCTGAGCCCTTAGTTTACTTGGTCCGATTTCAGACGACCTGCAGTCATTGATAGTGTGATGGTCATCCATATGCTGCAACCAACCTGTTGTAGTTTGGACCCTGGCCCCATTTGCATCTTTGTAGGTTGTGTGGAGAAATCTGGCCGTCCTGGCGAGATAGTCTGGAGGTCCTTGGCTAGGGGATCTTTCAGATCCCTGAAGGAGGTGGTTGTTTGGCCCTCCTAAACAAAAAAAAACTCCTTGGACCCTGACTGTCTGACTGAACTACAGACCTGTCTCTAGCCTACCCTTTTTGGGTAAGGTTATTGAGAAGGTGGTTGCATTGCAACTGTATGATCATTTGACCAGCTACAATGTCTGTGATTCTCTCATCGGGATTTAGGAAGAGACCTAGCACTGAGACAGCCCTTGTCTGAGTACTAAATAATCTCCTGATAGCGAGAGATCACAAGACCTGTTCTGTCTCGGTCTTGCTGAATCTCTCTGCAGCATTTGACACTGTGGATCATGGGGTGTATCACCTGTAGCTCATCTGTGGACTGTCTGGTATGGTCCTCAAATGGTTTTGATCTTTTCTCCAGGGTAGGACTCAGAGAGTAGTGTCTGGGATTTTTCTTCAGCCCTCAATCCCTATCCTGTGGGTGCTGCTGGGTTCCATCTTATCCCCCATGTTGTTTGCAGTGTATATGCTGCAATTGGGAGATATTTTAGGTGGTACAGCTTGGAGTTTTCTCTGCTATGCAGATGATACTCAGGTGTACATATCCTTTGTACCTGGTCAGGATGAGCTTCTCTCAGTGTTTAACAACTATCTGGCTGAGATCCAAGATTGGATGCTTGCAGGCTGGCTGAGTTTGAACCCAGCTAAGACTGAGGTGCTGGTCATGGACCCAGATCAATGAGAGGTGGGTTTGTCAGCTGGATTACCCTCTGGGATATGGCTTGGATGGGTTCAGCTGACTACCTCAGATGGGTGCAGAACTTGGGCCTTATTTTGATGACAGCCTAACCCTAAAATCTCAGGTGGCAGCAGTATTCAAAACCTTCTTTACCATCTGAGGAATAACGCCCTGCTGAAATATCTGGTTCCTCCCAAAGATCTTCCAACCGTGGTCCATGCCTTCATTACCTCCCGCCTTGACTGCTGCAACGCTCTGTACCTAGTACTACCAGGGGTTGACATCTGCCACTTGCAGCTAGTGCAAAACCGGCAGCCAGGTTGTTGACTGGTACTTCCAGGACAAATCATATAATGCCTGTGTTCCGTGGATTGCACTGACAGCCAGTACAGTGGCGGATCACCTTCTAGGTTGGCTTGCTAACCTATAAAGCCCTACACAATCATTGACCGGGTTACTTACAAGATCTCCTTTGCCCCTACTGTCCCCTCCGCCTCTCAATCCACCACAAAGGGATTGCTAGAGATTCCAGGGTCCATTTAAAGACATCTGGGGCCTGGTCTTTTGGTTTGTGGCCCCAGCCCTGTAGAATTCTCTACCTCGTTGGGTAAGGAGACTGCCTGACTGTTCAGAGTTTGAAACAGCACTTAAGGCCCATTTGTTTAGCCATGCTTACCCTGGTTTTAGGTCATCATTGGATTTGCAGATCATTTATGGTTGGAGATTATTTACAGATTATTTATAGTTGGAGATTATTTATAGATAATTTATAGTTGGAGATTATTTACAGTTCATTTATGGTTGGATATTACTGTATTTGCAGATCATTTATGGTTGGAGATTATTTGCAGCTTAACTCCTACCCACCAATGGCCATTATTTATAGATCATTTATGGTTGGAGATTATTTGCAGATTATTTATGGTTGGAGATTATTTGCAGATCATTTATGGTTGGAGATTATTTGCAGATCATTTATGGTCGGATTTTATTGCTGTTTAATGTGTTTTATTGTTTTTAATTTTGATGTACACGCACCTTGGATACAGAAAGACGCTTTTATAAATACATTTTGATTGATTGATTGAACTACAGATGAGATGTTAGGCTAGGGTGGAATACGTCCCTGCTACATAGACAGGGATGGAGAGGAGGCAGCGAGAGCTATAGGACTAAAGTTTGTGTGCCCCCAGGATGGAGTATGATAAGGCAGTGGTGACTTGAAGAGAGGAGGCCATATAAATTGCCACAGCACCTGCATGGGTCATTCTGTCTTGATGGAAGAGTGAGTAGCCCAGGATGGAGATAGTGGAGTCAGATATTTTACTATTTAGCTTGACTTCAGATAGAATTAGGATGTGCGGGTGTAGGCTACTACAAGGGGCAAAGGCAGGTCAAGTTTGGGAGCAAGGTCCTTATATTAAGGTGGAGGATCTTTAATCCATGAGGGAGGTATAGCCCAGACAGGGAGGGTAATGAAGCAAAGTTGTGGCAAGAGTTGGGGGTCGGGGCTAGTGGAGGTATCAGGACCTGGGTTGGGGCTGATATCACCAGCAGAGAGAAGGAGAACAGCAATAATGATGAAATGGATCTTATTATTTTTAAACCATGAGCAAGAGCCCTGGTTGTGGGGTGCTTAGAGTGTCTTAACACAGGTGACCGAGCCACTAGTTGGAGTAGTAGGACAAATGAATTTGGTATAAGCATGAGTGAGGCATGTGGCTAAATAGCATAGTGAGACCAATTCAATGAAGGAGTGGACAGGATTATTGCCAATGGTAATGTGGGATTGAGAAAGTGAAGGAAGCAGGGGCAGGGAGGGGTGAGAGTGAGTGGTAGGGTAAGAAGGGAGGGGAAGGAAGGGGCAAGGAGTGGAATTTAAAACAAGCATTTGTCAATGCCGAATGTTGATTACGTTGGTCTGTTGAGCTCACACACTGCCCCTCTGTCACTCGCTCAGTCTGTTTCTCCCAGTGCTGCAGGCTGCTCTTTGTACTGGGCTCCTGTCTCTGTTGACTCCTTTTCTGCCCACTGAGAAATCCACAGCTGTCCCGACAGAGCCCCATTGAGGTGGCTTACTCCCCTCTCTCCTCCTCATTCCATTTCTTCTGGTGCTGCAGGCTGGCCTTTGTACTGGCTGCTGCCTGTGTTGCCTTTTTCTGCCAACAAAGAAATCTGCAGCTGTCCCGACAGAGCTCCGTTGAGTCCCACTCCCCCATCTCACTCGCTCATTCTGTTTCTCCTGGCGCTGCAGGCTGCCCTTTGTACTGGCCTCCTGCCTCTGTTGGTGCCTTTTTCTGCCCACAAACAAATCTGAAGTAGTCCCAACAGAGCTCCATTGAGCTCATTCACTCCCTCTCCCTCACTCGCTCGTTCTGTGTCTCCCTTGCTGCAGGCTGCCCCTTTGTACTGGGCTCCTGCCTCGTTTGGCAGTTTTTCTGGCCACAAAGAAATCTGCAGCAGTCTCAATACAGCTCTGTTGAGCTCGCTCACTCCCCTCCCCTCGCTCGTTCGTTTCTGCCAGCGCTGCAGGCTGGTATGTTTACTGGGCTACTGCCTGCGTTGGCACCTTTTCTACCCACAAAGAAATCCGCAGCAGTCACGATAGAGCTCTGTTGAGCTCACTCACTCCCGCTCTGTCACTCACTGTTCTGTTTCTCTTGGCGCTGCAGGCTGCGCTTTGTATGGGGCTCCTGGCTGTGTTGGCACCTTTGTCTGCCCACAAATAAATCTGCAAGTGTCCGACAGAGCTCCATTGAGATCTCTCAGTCTCCCTCTCTCACACGCTCATTCTGTTTGTCCTGGCACTGCAGGCTGCCCTTTTGTATGGGGCGCTGCCTGCATTAGTGCCTTTTTCTGCCTCAAAGAAATCTGCAGCAGTCCTAATAGTGCTCCATTGAGCTCACTCAGTCTCCCTGTCTCACTCGCTCATACTGTTTCTCCCACCGCTGCAGGTTGCCTTTTGTACTGGTCCCCTGCCTGCACTGCGCCTTTTGTGCCCACAAAGAAATCCGCAGCAGTCCTGACAAGCGCTCAGTGTGAGTTCGCTCACTCCCCTCCCTCACTCGCTCTCGCTCTGTTTCTCCCAGTGCTGCAGGCTGCCCTTTTGTACTGGGCGCTTGCGTTGGGGCCTTTTCTACCACAAAGAAATCCACAGCAGTCCTGACAGAGCTCAGTTGAGCTCAGTCCTCCCCTCTCACTCGCTCGATCTTAATCTGTCCCAAACACTGATTTCCCACAGTGACCGTGCTATTCTCCAGCAGGAGTGCAAAACATATTTTAGCTAGGATGTAAAAAACAGCAGCACTGTTCATAAGGAGGTGTGAAAAATGCATTTGTTGAAAAGTGGCTTGAAAATATTACTAATTTCGCGAAGTTAGAAGGGTGCTTGGAAACAGTTCAATGCACGCTTGTAACACAGTCATGTTATGGAGTTTTGACACAAAATTTTCAACATAGGGATTTTAGGACCTCTGCTCATGAACAGTGTCACTGTCATTTCTTAATCTGTCCAACACTGATTTCCCACAGTGACCACGTTATTGTGCACCTGAAGTGCGAAAACACATTTCGGTCAGTATGTGAAAATTGACAGCTGTGCTGCTCATTAGGAGGTGTGAAAAATGCCACTGTTGAAAATCTGGCATGACAATTTTACAAATCTGTGAAGTTACAAGGGTGCTTGGAAAGTGTACACGCACACTTGTATCACAGTCATTTGAAGGGCTCTCATCACCAAATTTTCAACATAGGCATTTTAGGACCACTGCTCATGAACAGTATGTACTCACTGTCATTTTCTTAATCTGCCCTGAACAGTGATTTCCCACAGCGACTGCGCTATTCTGTGCGGAAGTGCGAAACACATTTCGGCCATGATGGGAAAAATGACAGCTGTACTGTTCATAAGTAGGTGTGGAAAATGGCAATGTTGAAATCTGAGATGAAAATATTATAAATTTGTGAAATTCACGGCGTGCGTTATAATGTACTGGCGCTGCGTTAAGTAACACAGTCATTTTATGGAGTATCGTCACCGAAATTTCAACATAGGCATTTTAGGACCTCTGCTCATGAGTAGTGTCACTGTCATTTTAGTAACCTGTCCGAACACTGATTTCCCACAGCGACCGCTATTCTGCTCCAGAAGTGCGAAAACACATTTCGCCAGGATGTGAACAATGATAGCTGTATTGTTCACAAGGAGGTGATAAAATGGCAATGTTGAAAATCTGGGGTGCAAATATTGCAAATTCATGAAGTTCTGAGCGTGCATAGCAACTGCAAAATATATGCTTGTAAAACAGTGATTTATTGGATTTTTCACCAAATTTGCAACATATTCTTTTGAGAGCCCACCTCATGAACACTGGCACTGTTGTTTCATTAATCGGCCCTGAAAGGTGATTCCGCTACAGTGATCATGAAATCACCTTCAGGGATGATTAACGCCATGACAGTGCCAGAATTCATGAGGAGGGGTCCTAAAACCCATGTTGAAAATTTGGTACCAAAATTCAAACAAATGACTGAGATATGCATCAGAGTTGAAAAACCCTATTTATTCCATTATACAGCTTACGGCATTTCTTCAGTCCGTGGTCGGCTTTGAAGTGTGCAGACGTGTTCCCGGTCCACCGAAGATCATCGCACCAGACACCGAAGGTAAGTATAGGGTGAGGGAGGTGTGGGGAGGAGAGTGCGCAGTGGATGGGCACGGGTTGCGGATGGGCAGGGAGACTGCCGAGGACCGTTCCTTTTTCACAGGTCAAAAACAAAACAATGCAGAACCGTTTTTGTTTTCAGGGCATGTGGCACACTGGGGTGGCTCCCAGCATGACAAAGGACTATTTCTTGGAGGGCAGCTGTAGCCAATGAGAGTTGGGCCCCATTGGCTAACAATAAAGGAGGGGCCACATTATGCCGGGCGATCGGGCACCCGTCCGGCACTAAAGGGAAGCGCAGAACTGAGGGGGATTGGGCACCCTCGGCACAAATGTTCTGGGTGTTTGTGGGGGCATTATGCTGGCGGGAGTGGGCTTCCCATCGGCACATGAAACTGGGGGAATAATGCTGACGGTGGGCTCCCCGCCGCAACATCAAAGGGCAAGGTCACTGAAGTCAGCGGGCATTGGGCACCCCTGCGACACACAATAAAAGTGAGGGGGCCACATCATGCCAACGGGATAGGGCACCTGGCCGGGCACTAAGGGGGGTGCAAGAGCAGAGGGGATTGGGCACCCTCAGCACAAATGTTCTGGGTGTTTGTGGGGGCATTATGCTGATGGGGAGTGACCTCCCCATCAGCACATGAAACTGGGGAATAATGCTGACAGGGAGTGGGCTCCCCATAAGGAGCATCAAGGGCAGGGTCACTGAAGCCGGTGAGTTGGGGTCCCAGCGGCAAACCAAAACCTGTTGTTGGGCGCATGCTGCCAAGGGGATTGGACACCCCTTGGCACTGGGGGTTACTATATTGTTTAGAACACGGCGGCAAGCCGCCACCATGTTCACAAACAGTATTAGATTGGAAACATTCCACCCAACAATGATGGGTCGCTCCTCATTGCAGTGAATGGCTGATGCTGCAATGACAAGATGGCCCCTGATTGCAGTGGCTGAAATGTTTCAAAGTGGTGGCACGCTGGCTGAATTAGTGTCAGCTGCAGCATACTGCGGCATTGGGAAAGCTGGCAAGCCTTTAAAGGCTGGGGCATTGGCCACAACAGTGCCGCGCCTCCACAACCTGCTTCTGGAAACCTGCCGTAATATGTTTCTTGCGCATGCGCACAATCAACATAAAAATGATTAGGTAAACTGAGTTAGACTTAGTGATTTGCAGAGATATCCTTCTGTAACCTTCTTCTGTGGAGACAGGCACAGGGATTGGTTTAGGGCAAAACCCTTTTATTTATTTATTGCTTCTTAGTATTTATATCAGGGCACTTTATGAGTAGAAAAGGTGTAGAAACTCAGGAGATAAAGAGGGACAGCAACCATCTGCTACCTGATGTAGTACAAAATGCTGCCAGAGATCTTAAAGCTGGGGGTAGTCATTTGGTTAGCGTGCAACCAGAGTGAGGGAAGAGGAAGGGGGAGGAGCTGAAGAGTATTTAATTACAGTCGGAGGAGGGGTGGGCGGGCACAAATTTTCAGTTGCAGATTGTGTGTAAAGTGAAAATAAACCAGCACCCAAGGGAGGTTCAGCCCTAGCTCTGACTGGCTGATTAACAAGATGCCACTGATTCAAATTGGGCACCAAATTCAAAATGCAGTCCTGCTCTGTACCTGGACAGATGGGTTTGAAGGCCGTCAGTGGGTAGGAGTTGAGCTGTTTGTTGCAATTCATTGAGGAGATGCTCGGTGCCCAAGAGGGCTATGGATCCTCTGAAAAAAGAGACACAGACTCTATTATAAGCAAGCATGGGAAGGATTCTAGCAGGCTTGAAGCCCAATGGCGGGCAGCGGTCAAACAAGGAACAAAAGGCAGGGGAGGGACCCTGGTAATCAGTGTGGAGGAGGAGGGCAGGGGTTATTGAGACACTTCGGGGACAGGGGAGGAGGCAGAGAATATGTAGTGGCAGAGGGTTCTATAGGTGAACTGTAGGATAGGAATCAACCTGGTTACATTAATAGGGCTCAATAAGATTAGAATCAGGCCTAATAAACTTTCAAAAAGTGAGACGCAAAAGTGAGAAAGAAAATACTGTATATGAAATACAGGCTTAGCAAACTTCAAAAAGTGAAACGCATAAAAGTGAGAAAGAAATATATGAAATACAAGCTTAGCAAACTTCTAAAAGTGAGCACACAAAGAGAGAAAAAATTATATAAAATACAGTGTGAGGGTAGCGAATTTAACCTGGAGTTAAATGCACTCAGAGACAGCTTGCACTAGACTACAAGTGGCAGGAAAATATGCAGTCTGACCCAAACAATATGAACATAAACTGGGGCGCTGCAGGGCTACCAAACAGCAATTCAATTACAATTAAAGTCTAGTGAGAGATAGAATAAGGTCACAAACACTAAAAGAAAAATAAGAAGTGCTAAACCCTCAAGGAAAATCACAAATTAGGTCTAACATAAACACTGAAAAATTTCTCAGTTGCAGATTGTGTGTAAAGTGAAAATAAATCAGTGCCCAAAGTCCCTAGTTCTGTTAGGCGCGGCTGATCAGCGAGACGCCACTGATTCAAATTTGTGCAAATTCAAAATACAGTCCTGTCTGCATCTGGACAGATGGGGCACAGGCCGTTGGTGGGTAGGAGTTGAGCTGCTTATTGCAGTTCATTGAGGGAGATGCTTGGTGCTCAAGAAGGCTGTGGATCCCTGGACATATATGGGCGCAGGCCATCAGTGGGTAGGAGTCGAGCTACTTATTGCAGTTCATTGAGGAGATGCTCAGTGTCCAAGAGGGCTGTGGATCCCTGGACATATGGGGCCCTTGAGCCGTCAGTGGTTAGGAGTCGACCAGCTTATTGCAGTTTGTTGGGGAGATGCTCCAGTGCCCAAGAGGGCTGTGGGTCCCCTGGACAGATAGGGGCAGAGCCGTTGGTGGGTAGGAGTCGAGCTGCTTATTGCAGTTCATTGAGAGATGCTCAGTGCCCAAGAGGGCTGTGGGTCCCCTGGACAGATGGGGGCGCAGGCCATTGGTGGGTAGAGTCGAGCTGCTTATTGTAGTTCATTGAGGGAGATGCTTGGTGCCCAAGAGGGCTATGGATCCCCTTGACAGATGGGGACACAGGCCATCGCGGATAGAGTCCAACTGCTTATTGCAGTTCATTGAGGGAAATGCTCAGTACTCAAGAAGGCTGTGGATCCCTGGACAGATGGGGGCACAGGCCGTTGGTGGGTAGGAGCAGCTGCTTATTGCAGTTTGTAGATGGAGATGCTCAGTGTCCAAGAGGTTGTGGATCCCCTGGACATATGGGGGTGCAGGCCATCAGTTGGGTAGGAGTTGAGCTGCTTATTGCAGTTTGTTGAGGAGATGCTCAGTGCCCAAGAGGGCTGTGGGTCACCTGGACAGATGAGGTGCAGGCCATCAGTTGGGTAGGAGTCGAGCTGCTTATTGCAGTTCATTGAGGAGATGTTTAGTGCCCAAGAGGGCTGTGGCCCCTGGACAGATAGGGTGCAGGCAGTTGGTGGGTAGGAGTCAAGCTGCTATTGCAGTTCATTGAGGAGATGCTCAGTGCCCAAGAGGCTGGGTCCCCTGGACAGATAGGGTGCAGCCGTTGATGGGTAGGGAGTCGAGCTGCTTATGCAGTTCATTGAGGGGATGCTCAGTGCCCAAGAGGGCTGTGGATTACCTGGGCAGATAGGGGCGCAGGCCGTCGGGTGGGAGGGAGTCGAGCAGCTTATTGCAGTTTGTTGTGGAGATGCTCGATGCCAAGAGGGCTGTGGATCCCTTGACAGATGGGGCGCAGGCCATTGGTGGTAGGAGTTAAGCTGCTTGCAGTTTGTTGTGGGAGATGCTCAGTCTAAGAGGGCTGTGGATCCCTGTAACCCTTGGAACCCTTGCAAGGGAGACAGGATTAGGCAGAAAAAGGAGGAAGGTAATGGGGAGGGAAGATTGGAGTGGGGAGGGGGAGAGAGGAGGAAACAGGATGGGGAGAAAGGATAATAGGGAATAAATGAGTGGCAGGAAAGAATAGGGGATCAGGAAATGGAGGAAAGGACTTCAGAGGGGACACTGGTGGAAGGAGGACGGTAGTGTATCTCTCACTGTATGGAGAGGTGGGGTGAGAAGAAGCAGAAAGAAGATGAATAACATTGTGCAGACATACTTAGTGGAAGGGACCAGTTTAGGAGACATGGGGAAGGATCAGGGATATTGGATAAAGGATATTTTGTGCAAGTGGGGAGGAGGGTAGAGTACTAAGGATGGGAGGGTTGTGAGAGGGACTAGAAACTAGAAAAGTTATGGGAATAGTAGTTGTGTCGGGCTAGAGAGATAAAGATGGAGAAAAGGAATGTTTGATAGGAAGGAAGCGAGTTCCAGAGCTTAGAAAATGGTAGGAGAAAGCAGCCTGGCCTATGGAGGTGGTGCGATGAGGAATGTCTAGGGTGCCTGCATCAGTGGATGGGAGAGGTGGGAGGGTGAGATAGGGCAATGAGTGAAGGGGAGAGGTAAGGGAGAGCCCTGAGCCAGAATTTAAAAGTGAACTTGGCGCAGTGGGAGGCACCTACCTCCAGGGAGGAGAAGGCTAGAGAGTGATACAAGATACAGTGATAAGTGCGGGGAATGGAGTCAAGAGCAAAGTGACAGAAAGCATTGAGAAGGGTATCCAACCTGACAAAGGAAGACTTGGGAGCAGCACTGTAGACTATGTCACAATAGTTGAAAACAGGGTACCATTTTCTGAACAAGATCATGCCTAACCAGAAGTGGCAAGGCACTGGGGTTCCTGTAAAGTGCCACGAGCTTGGGGCACAGTTTTTTCAGGATGGCGTCGACATGTTTCAGAAAAGTTAAGATTGTTGGTCAAGTCAGACACCCAGGTATTTGAATGAGGAGGTGTCCTCAAGTATTGTCCTGTCAAGGGTATGGAAGGAGGGGCAAGGTAGCCTAGAAAGTCTCGGCTGTGTGCAAAGGTCATGGAGACTGTCTTCTTGGTGTTGAGGAAGAGTTGATGCAAAATTAACCAATGTTGAACATTAGTGAAGTCAAGCTGTAGTCTGGTAAAACACATCAGAGGGGAGTGGCCAGAGGTGAACAAGACTGTATCATCAGCATACATGTGGATAGGACGACAAGGAGCAGACTGACAGAAGGCTGTTGATGAAGACTGAGAATAAGAGTGGGCCAAGCACAAGCCTTGAGGCACACCAGTAGAGATTGGTGAAGGTGAGGATGTAGAATCAGCAATTTTGACATATTGAGTTCTGCCTATCAGGTAGGCTTGGAACCCGTTGCAGGCAGTCTGGAACAGGCCAGCTCACGAGAGGATATTGAGGAGGAGGAGTGGAGACAGTGTTGAAGACCTTAGCAAGGTCGACAAAGATGGCAGAGGTAATGTGACCTTTATCCATGGCTGAATGGCTAGAGTCAGTAAGTCTGAGTAGGAAGTGGTTGTAGAGTGATTCTTCCAAAAGCCAGATTGGAAGGGAGGAAGAAAGAGGAGTCATCAAGAAAGGTGGAAAGTTGGGAGAAATAAGTGTTCCTGAAGTTTAGTCAGGGTGGGGAGAAGTGAGGTAGGGCAGTAATTCCCAAGAGATGAGAGATCCCTGCTCTTAGGTAAGGGAAGAACTGTAGCATGTTTCCTGGCTTTAGGGATAATCACAGCATGGAAGGATGGGCTGTGCTAAACTGTCAGAGAAAAATAAAGAATTTAAAGAAACAAAAATTAAAAGCAAAGTATTCATGTTTTGTTATTTTGGAGCCTGTTCGACATGACTGTTGTAAAAGTACACTTTTATTCAGTAGTACTGCTGCTTTAAGCAATTTGAAAAACACATTCCTGCCTAATACAGGAAAGGAGTGGAGTGACGCTTGATGAATCAGAACCCACACTTCACCTGGGGTTTGAACAATTGGCCTTGGCTTGATCCAGGGGGACTGGTGACTGGGCTCAGGGGTCCAGGTGTCCAGGGTGTGCCACCTTTCAGAGGGACGAGTGTATGGTGTGAGGACAACTGTGAGTAGCAAACACAGGTGAAGGCCTGCAGCAACTGACTCGAGAGGGTACTGGTTGGGGCTCAGGTGGGTGGATTTGTCACATCTGCTGGCAGCATATTGCATCTGTGTGAAGCATACCGATACCAGCTGGCACTCGGTGGTGACTTGAAGGTGTTTGTGCAGTGTATACAGACACCTAGAGTAAATCCTCAGACACTGTGCAAAATATCTGACCAGTCATAGAAATAAAGAGAACAGGGAAAACAGTTTCTTTTGTTGCTTTTCATCTTTAATTTTGGTGCAGTAAGTGGTCAGGAGAATGGCAGCAAAGGTGACAACTTTTCATAACAAGTTAAGATCAAAACAGCTGTGACAGTTGTGCACCAAAAAGGACAGTAAACTGAGTCACTTAGTAAAAGCAGCTCACAGAGACCCTGCTTAAAAGGTTCAGGAAGAAAATGGAGTTCTTAGGCTACAAGTCGTGGTCGAGGATGAGTCCCTCAACCTGTAGAATACCTATGTGGATGGGGAACTGCTTGAGGAGGACAATGCTGAGCAGACACACCTGCAGATAGAGCCAGTGCAGCAGCAGCAGCCTCCAAACACCAGCAACCCCTAAAGCAGCCACAGGCACAGCCAAGGCAGAAGCAGTCACCACAGCAGAGGCAGCAGCCACCCAGCAAAGGCAACAGTAGCCACAGCAAAGGAAGCTGCCACATGCACAGCCAAGGCAGCAGCACCACAGCAGAGGCAGCAGCCACCACAGCAGAGGCAGCAGCAGCCACAGCAGAGGCAGTAGCTGCCACAACAGAGGCGGCAGCAGCCACAGCAGAGGTAGCAGCCACAGCAAAGGCAGCAGCCACCACAGCAAAGGCAGCAGTAGCCACCACAGCAGAGGCAGCAGCTAGCACAGCAGAGGCAGCAGCCACCACAACAGGGGCAACAGCTGCTTAAACAGCAGCAGTCCCCAAAGCAGCCACCAGCAGAGGCAGCAGCTAATTACAACAGAGGCAGCAGCCACCACAGCAAAGGCAGCAGCCACCACAGTAAAGGCAACAGTAGCCACAGCAAAGGCAGCTGCCACAGGCACAGCCAAGGCAGCAGCAGCCATCACAGCAGAGGCAGCAGCCACCACAGCAGAGGCAGCAGCCACCACAACAAAGCCAGCAGTAGCCACAGCCATGGCAAATGCAGCAGCCACAGGCACAGCCAAGGCAGCAGCAGCAGCCACACAGCAGAGGCAGCAGCTGCCACAACAGAGGCAGCAGCCACCCAAACAGCAGCCCCAAAGCAACCACCACAGCAGAGGCAGCAGCCACCACAGCAGAGGCAACAGCGGGTAAAGCCAAGGCAGCAGCAGCCACCACAGCAGAGGCAGCAGCCAGCACAGCAGAGGCAGCAGCCACCATAACAGAGGCATCAGCTGCCTAAACAGCAGCAAACCCCAAAGCAGCCACCACAGCAGAGGCAGCAGCCACGACAGCAGAGGCAGCAGACACCACAGCAGAGGCAGCAGCTGCCACAGCAGAGGCAGCAGCCACCTGAACAGCTGCAGCAGCCCCAAAGCAGCCACCACAGCAGAGGCAGCAGCCACCACAGCAGAGGCAGCAGCCGCCACACCAGAGGCAGCAGCCGCCACAGCAAAGGCAGCTGCCACTACAGCAGAGGCAGCAGCCACCACAGCAAAGGAAGCAGCCAGCACAGCAGAGGCAGCAGCCACCACAACAGAGGCAGCAGCTGCCACAACAGAGGCAGCAGCCACCACAGCTGAGGGCAGCAGCCACCTGAACAGCTGCAGCAGCCCCCAAAGCAGCCACCACAGCAGAGGCAGCAGCCATGACAGCAGAGGCAGCAGCCACGACAGCAGAGGCAGCAGGCACCACAGCAGAGGCAGCAGCTGCCACAGCAGAGGCAGCAGCCACCTGAACAGCTGCAGCAGCCCCCAAAGCAGCCACCACAGCAGAGGCAGCAGCCACACAGCAAAGGCAGCTGCCACTACAGCAGAGGCAGCAGCCACCACAGCAAAGGAAGCAGCCAGCACAGCAGAGGCAGCAGCCACCACAACAGAGGCAGCAGCTGCCACAACAGAGGCAGCAGCCACTACAGCTGAGGCAGCAGCCACCTGAACAGCTGCAGCAGCCCCCAAAGCAGCCACCACAGCAAAGGCAGCAGCCACCACAGCAAAGCCAGCAGTAGCCTCAGCCATGGCAAATACAGCTGCCACAGGCACAGCCAAGGCAGCAGCAGCAGCCACCACAGCAGAGGCAGCAGCCAGCACAGCTGAGGCAGCAGCTTGCCACAACAGAGGCAGTAGCTGCCTAAACAGCAGCCCCTCAAAAGCAGCCACCACAGCACAGGCAGCAGCCACCACAGCACAGGCAGCAGCCACCACAGCAAAGGCAGCAGTAGCCACAGCCATGGCAAAGGCAGCTGACACAGGTACAGTCAAGGCAGCAGCATCCACTACAGCAGAGGCAGCAGCCAGCACAGCAGAGGCAGCAGCCACCTAAGCAGTAGCCCCCAAAGCAGCCACCACAGCAGAGGCAGCAGCCACACAGCAGAGGCAGCAGCCACCACAGCAAAGCCAGCCGAGCCACAGCCAAGGCAAATGCAGCTGCCACAGGCACAGCAAGGCTGCAGCAGCCACCACAGCAGAGGCAGCAGCTGCCACAACAGAGGCAGTAGCAGCCACCACAGCAGAGGCAGCAGCCACCACAGCCAAGGCAGCAGCCACCACAGCAAAGGCAGCAGCCAGCACAGCAGAGGCAGCAGCCACCACACAGAAGCAGCAGCCACCACAGCAGAGGCAGCAGCCACCACAGCAGGGCAGCAGCCCCCAAAGCAGCCACCACAGCAGAGGCAGCAGCCACCACAGCAGAGGCAGCAGCCAGCACACCAAGGAAGCAGCCGCCACAGCAGAGGCAGCAAGCCGCCACAACAGAGGCAGCAGCCACCACTGCAGAGGCAGCAGCCACCACAGCCAAGGCAGCAGCCACCACAGCAAAGGCAGCAGCCAGCACAGCAGAGGCAGCAGCCACCACACCAGAAGCAGCAGCCACCACAGCAGAGGCAGCAGCCACACACAAAGGAAGCAGCCACCACAGCAGAGGCAGCAGCTGCCACAACAGGGCATCAGCCACCACAGCAGAGGCAGCAGCCACCACAGCCAAGGCAGCAGCCACCACAGCAAAGGCAGCAGCCAGCACAGCAGAGGCAGCAGCCACCACACAGAAGCAGCAGCCACCACAGCAGAGGCAGCAGCCACCACAAACAGAGGCAGCATCCACCACAGCAGAGGCAGCAGCCACCACAACAGAGGCAGCATCCACCACAGCAAAGGCAGCAGCCACCACAGCAGAGGCAGCAGCCACCATAGCAGAGGCAGCAGCCACCACAGCAGAGGACAGACCAAGAACAGATGAAGCTGAACTGGAAAAGCTAAGGTTGCCGTCGAATGGGACAAGATGCAGATGGAGGCAGAAATCCAGCAGGAAGGGAGGCAGCCAGAGCTGAAAAGAGGCAGCCGCAGAGTGCAGACATGAACCTGAGATGCTGCTACGTCAGTGGCTATCAAGAATGGCAAGTGGGGCTGAGAACAAGAGGTCTGCACACAGTCCTAAACCAGATTCTAAAATGTTTCCTCACTTTAAGGAAGGAGATGATTTAGATGCCTTCCTTCACATATTTGAGAAAATTTGAATTCAGTGCAAATTGGACAAGGGCGTGGGCCCTCAGTCCAATCCCTTTATTATCTGGAAAGGCTCTCGATGCATTTTCAAAACTGAATGCACATGATTGTTAGGACTATGATAAAGCTAAAGGTGTGTTACTAAAACATTACGAACTGACTGTTGAATATAGATTGAACTTTCATAGATTTAAGAAATGTAATGAAGAAAGTTTTATGGAAATGTGGGTACAGCTTACCAGTTTGCTCAGGAGATGGTTAGAAGGGTGCAGAAGCATCCTCTGCTGAGCCAGTTATAGAGACAGTGTTACTGGAACAGTTTCTCAGGTGCTATCCAGAAGATCAAAGGTGTGGCCGACTGATCAAGCCCCAGGTTCAGCCAGGCAAGCAGCCAAATGGCTGACAGGTACATGCCAAATAGGCCTTTTACTAGCCATAACAGTGTTGAGGGAGAGGCAGCTGGGTTTAAAGGAATGGGTAAGCCAGTGCGGCAGCCTAAAGACCACAAAGCTGATCCTGAACCAAGGCGGAGCACCCAGTTCTCCAAAATGGGAAAGGAATCATGGGAGCAGGCGTCACGCTTGCTACCAAGTGGGGCATCTATTCTGTAGCTGCCCAGCATGGGCGACTGAGGAACAGGGGCTGCAGGAGGAAACCCTACTATCTCAGCCTCCTATAGTGTTAATTATGTGAGGGAATAAACCTAATTCAACTAAATACATGCTACCTGTTGAAATTAGGGGAAGTTTACACAGGCTTGGAGACACAGGAGCTACGCTCTCCACAGTGCATCAGGATTTAGTTAAACCTGAACAGGTCTTGCCTGATCAATTTGCAATGGTAACATGTGCAGTGGAACCAATTGTGCCAGTCCCATTGACTCGAGTCTTTCTGGGTTGGGAGGGTGGCCAAGGGATAGAAGAAGTTGTGGTTAGTGAAGACCTTGATGTAGATATTTTATGGAATGACCTAAAATGCAGAGGTTAAGCGGTATCCAGTGATAATAACAATTGTATATCGGCAACCATCAAATCGGCGACTCATAATGCGAGTGCTATTATCATAGGTGACCTGCCAGGGTAGCAAGGACTGCAAGGAGAGGAAGGTGAGCAAAAAGGAAAACAGTGAAGGGAAGGGAGGGATAGGGAAGAGGTTATTACCCTCTAGTGTGCCTGCTCCACTGAGCCAACCATGTGGTGTGGTGGGTAGGGAAACTGGCTCTGATGGAGTGGGGCTGGGGCTGGGGCTGGGGCTGGGGCTGGGGCTGGGGTGATTTTTTGTTCCCACGCGCTGTGGGACTAACATTTTTTTTTTAAACCGAGCTGTGCCCCTCTGCAGCATGCAACCCCTGGAGTTGACAATCTATCATCAGGGGTGCGGGGGCACAGCCCTCCCCTACAAGCACACTTAATTTATTGTGTGTTCGTCGCTCGCAAGTGTATATCACCAAATTGCTTTTCGGTGATATATACCTGCCATAATAGCTATCTCTATAACGCTATAACGCGCTCGCTATTATGACATAGAACCAGGTTAAACTTTCTGCAGTTACCTGGAGTCAGACCATTAGACGGAACACTGATGGAATTGACAGCCAGGCGAAAGGGGCTGCTGAAAGTATGCAAGTTTTCTCGAATCTGCTGTAGTACAGGCTGACACTAGTACACCAGGAGGCCGAGACTCTCGACAGTCCAGCCTCAGTAGCAGCTGAGAGTGGCTCAGAGGAAACACCAAAGGAGGGCGCTGTCTTTCCAGGAGCAGTAAAGAGCACAGATTTAAAAGTGCTTTACTGATGGGTGAGTCTTTAAAGGAGCTAGGGAACAGGCAGACAATGCTGACCCTGACACTCAGGGTGGGAGGCAGAGCAGAGTGTACTGGGAGAATAGCTTGCTCTATCATGAGTGGGTACCACAGGAAAGTGCAGAGGAATGGCAAATGCACAAATAGCTGGTAGCACAATAACTAAGGAGTTCACACCAACAGTTACACAGCACTGCACATGACATTCCACTTGTGGACCTGTATGTGAACGGACCAAAGAGATGTTATTTTATTTTTATTTAAATTTTGTTAACCTGGTAGGGACACTGGAACAAGTACATTTTCAGGTCCAACCCAACACAAAACACAGTCACAAATCACAAATATAACAAAAACATAACAAGATTAGACGTAACATTCACAAACCTCCAAAGATTGTAAATGCATCTTAAAATTTAGTTTGCAGTGTTGCAATGACGTGGAGGAACGACATCAGCAGGTAACCAGTTCCAGACTAAGGGAGCAGCAACTGAGAAAGATTGAGAACCAGCTCTAGAATGAAATGAAATATTTTGGAGAAGAACACCAGTGAAAGAATGTAAATAACAAACAAGGTGTCAGATATTGATCAAATCTGTGAGCAGATAATTTGTTTTAGGAATATTGACTTAAAAACCTGACACCAAAAAAATATGTAACTTTAGAGTAATACAAAACTTCTGTTGGCTTGGCGTCTATAAAGATGTGGTTGAGTACTTTCACACTTGTGACACATGTCAAAGAGTGGGAAAGCAAAAGGACAAGGGTAAGTTCATAGAAACATAGAAACATAGAATTTGACAGCAGATTAGGACCGCTTGGCCCACCCAGTCTGCCCATTTCCCTGCCTACTGGATAAGCTGCAGATCCTAGTTAACCAGCAGCCTACTTCTTCCTACCCCACCCCCTAGAATTGCCTCATGACTGTCCCATGCATGTTTGAATTCCACCACTGTTTTGACTCCCGACCTCCTCCGAAGGCCGCTCCATGCATCCACAACCTCTGTGAAAAATACTTCCTAAATTACCTCTGAGCCCCCCTATCTTCAAATTGTGCCCTCTTGTTCTTGCACACCTCTTTTTGAAAGATGCTACCCTCTTGGACTTTGTTGATTCCCTTGAGGTACTTGAAAGTTTCTATCATGTCCCCCTCTCCCTCCTTTCCTCGGGGCTATATATATTAAGTTCCTTAAGTCTCTCTTCATATGTCTTCTGGTGCAGACCCTGCACCATTTAGTTGCCTGCCTCTGGACAGCTTCCATCCTGTCTATGTCTTGCAGATGGGTCTCCAGAACTGCACGCAGTACTCCAGATGGGGTCTGACCAGCTGTCTGTACAGAGGGATAATAACTTCCTGTTTTCTACTGGTGATGCCTCTCCCTATGCATCCCAGTATCCCCAGCCCTCCTTGCCGCCCTCTCACATTGCTTGCCCACCTTTAGGTCATCTGATATGACTACCCCAGGTCCCTTTCCATTTTTGTTGTTGTTAGTATCTCACCCCCATTGTGTACTCTTCCCTGGGTTTTGTTTCCCAGGTGCATCACCTTGCACTTCTTAGCATTGAATCTAAGCTGCCATACATTTGACCATTCCTCTAACCTTGCCAAGTCCCTTTTCATCCTTTCCACCCCACCTTGTGCATCAACTCTGTTGCAGATCTTTGTGTCATCTGCAAAGAGACATACTTTCCTTCCAGTCCCTCTGCAATGTCACATAAAAGACATTGAAGAGGACCGTCCTAATACTGAACCCCGCGGTACCCCACTAGTAACCCCCTTTCTTCAGAGTGGACTCCATTTACTATTACTCTCTGTGTCCTATTCTCCAGCCAATTTTTACCCAGGCTGTCTTCTTGGGACCCACTCCCAGGCTAGCTAACTTGTATATTAATCTTTTGTGTGGGACTGTGTCAAATGCCTTGCTAAAGTCTAGGTAGGCCATGTCCACAGCCCTCCCTGATCTACTACTTTGGTCACCCAGTCAAAGAAATCTATCAGATTTGTCTGGCATGACCTTCCTGCTGTGAATCCATGCTGCCTTGGGTCCTGTGCCCTCTGGCCTCTAGATACTCGACAATTCTTTCCTTCAAGTGATTCCATCATTTCCCTACCACTGAAGTTAAACTAACAGGTCTGTAGTTTCCTGCTTCTGCCTTGCTCCCACTTTTGTGAAGGGAATCACATCTGCCCTCCTCCAGTCCTCGGGTACCACCCCATCCTCCCATGATTTGTTAAACAGGATAGTCAGTCGTGTCACTAGTTCTACCCTTAGTTCTTTTAGAATTCTGGATGAATCCCATCAGGTCCCATTGCTTTGTCCACCTTCAGTTTTAAGAGTTCTTTCAGAACCCTTTCTTCTAAAATGGGCTGGTAACAACTTCTGTATCCAGAGTATTTCTACTGTTTGTTTTAGGTACCTCCCTCTTCCTTTGTAAATACTGAGCAAAAATATTTGTTTAGTATCCTGCCTTTCCCAGTCACCCTCTGCCCACCTTCCCCCTTTATTAAGCCTCCCACTATCCTCCCTTGGTCTTCCTTCGCTCCCTGATGTACCTATAAAGGTTTTATCCCCTTCTTAACTGAGTTGGCTATCTTTCCTCGGTTTGGGCCTTTGCTGTTCTGACTGCCTTCCCAGCTTCCTTTTGCTTTAACTGATACAGTTCTTTGTCCTGCTCCTTCTGTGATTCCTTGTACTTCCTGAATGCTTTCTTTTCTCTTGAACCTTCACTGCCACTTCCTTTGAGAACCATAGTGGTTTCTTACGTTTAGTTTTGTTTATTTGCTTCACACAAAGGCTTGTTACCTCTGTGATGGCAGTTTTATTATTCCCCATTGTTCTTCCACCTCCTTCCTGCCCATTTGCTAGTGCATTCCTTAGGCACTCACCCATTTTAGCAAAGTAAGCCCTCCTAAAGTCCAGTACCTTTGCCTTTGTATGGCTTGACTCTATTGCTGGGTTTATTGTGAACCATACTGTTCGATGGTCGCTAGTTCCCAGATGGCTACCCACTTACATCTGTGATCCTCTCTTCATCTCCATTTGAGAGAACCAGGTCTAAGATTGCTCCCTCTCGAGTGGGCTCCAGTACTAGTTGTCTGAGGCATGCCCCTGTAGGGCATCTAGAATAACTGCACTCTTCAAGTGGCTGCTGCAACTGCACTCCAGCTAACATCTGGCATATTCAGATCACCCATCAGCAATATCTCCCTTTTCTGCCATTCTAAGTATACTTTCTATCATTTCCTTGTCCATTTCCTCCCCCTGAGAAGGAGTCTGTATACAACCCTGTGCGGATTGTGGTGTCATTGCCAGTCTCTAAATTTACCCACAGTGCTTCTTCTCCTCCCTGTTTTCCCTTTTGTTCTGTTGGTTTGATTCCTTATCTTATGTAAAGAGCTACTCCTCCTCCTCATTTACCCTCCATGTCCCTCCTGTAGATAGTGTATCCTTGTATGTTTACGTCCCAGTCATGGTTTTGTGAACCATGTTTCTGTGACTGCACGATATCCAGATGTTCCTCCTCCAACAAGGCCACTAATTCAGGAAGCTTGTTACTCAGACTACGGGCATTGGTACTCATTGCTTTCCATTTTTGATGGCTTTACCTTCTGTTGCAGCATCCCCACTGACCTATCTACCTCGGTCATTTCTCATTTAGTACCCTGTTTGTAGGGAGAGGCTAGGATTTTCCTGCTTATCAGTGCCTCCCCTTGACTAGTTTAAAAGTTTGCCAATGAAGCATTTAAACCTATTGCTCAAAAGACTTGTTCCTTCCTGGACAGATGCAGACCATCCTGCCAGTATAGGCTGGTGTCCCTCAGGTGGAACCCCAGTCCCTAATGAAGCCAAACCCCTGTGCTCCACACCATTTTTTCAACCATTCATTAAACTGCATGGTGCAAAGTACCCTTGCCTCACTCATGCCATTGACAGGCAGCACCTCTGAGAAGGATACTGTGTGTGCTACTTGTCTTAGACCCCTCCCCAGTTCTACAAAGTCCTTCTGCACTGCTCTAATCTCATGTTGAGTCAAGTCATTTGTCCCTAGGTGGACAATGACGTCCAGCTCGAACTCCCGTGCAGCTGTTCTCGTGATCCTGAGGATGTGCTTCCTGTCCTCCAAGCCATGGTACCAGGCAGGCACCTTCTTCAGTTTTCCCTGCTTCCCCAGTTCTATCCCCTAATACTTGGAGTCCCCACCAGGAGCTGCTTCCTTTCCTTGTGGTGTCCTCTGCCTCCTTCCTGTGGGCCTCCTTGTGACAGGTGTCCTCAGCCTCCTTAATCTCCTCTGTGGGTGCATCCATGGGGAGCTGTGCTCCACCAGAATGGTGTATGGATTTGCCGCTGGCATGTGGAGCCACGCTGCAGTGGTGTGCATGGTGGCCAGTGGTATGTCTGGGGTTGACAAGGCAGCTTTAGTTCCTTTACTCATAAAACAAATTCTGGCCAGAGCCAATACAGCTGCAGGCTAGGAGTGTGGTGTAAGTATTGAAAATTACTAATGTTACAAGCCTTCATTAGCAAAATGTAACGAGGCCCTAACTTAGTTGTTTTGTAATATTTGTACACCAAGGGTGGGATAGTCAGAAATGCGCCAGAGGCATGCAGTAGTGGTACAGCGCAAATACACTGTGTCATGGCGCTAATGAATGCGATATTCAAAGCCTGCACGATGACGGCAATCGCCAGCCAACATGGCTGAATATTGCAGGGATGCACCATAGTGCAACCAGAGCTGTGCCAGGGAGCAAACCAACATGCACATAGTGCAACCAGGGCTGCACCAGGGGCAAACCAACATGCACCATAGCACAACCAGGAGCAAACCCACATGCACCATAGCGCAATCTAGGGCTGTGCCAGGGAGCAAACCAACATGTGCCATAGCGCAACCAGGGCTGCTCAAGGGCAGAGGCACATGTGCCAGGACACAGGACAACAGGCACAGCAAGCAGCATGCCACCAGGGCAGGATAGACCACCACCAGGGTGCAGAGGATGCCAGGAGGGAGGCATGGCAGGCACAGGGCAGCAGGCCCCGACCATGTGTACCACAGTGGTGCATGGAGGCAGGGTGGCACCAATGTCTCACTGGCAAACAGCCACCAGCAAGACCCACAGGAAGGCACGGGACATGCCACCTGGACCACAGCTAGCAAACACATGCCAACAGCACACGGCACATGCCACACAACACGAACAGAGAGCACACGGCTTCCCCAGGGCACAGCCACCACCACTGGGCAGAGACCACCAGGCACAATCCTCCAGTCAACCCCAGACATACCACTCGGCCACCATGCACCACTGCAGCATGGCTCCACATGCCAGCTGCAAAGCAGACATAGACATAGATGGCTAACCATAAAATATGTATTAAAACCAGTCAGGATACAACTATATACAGTAAAACAAATAACAGGTACAGGGAGCAAGGAATGGGGAGGCCTCAAAGAAACCGGAGGCAGGGAGGAGGCAGGGGACAGGGTAATGGCTGTACAAGGGTACAAGGGAGGAGGAAGGGGGACAGGAAGGAAGCGGGTTTAGGCCAATGGGCCCTATGGGCAGTCACACCCACTGGTGCCTGATGTCGACATCATCGTTTGGCCTGCACAGGGCCGCTGTATCAGATGTGCCACCGAACATGGCAATGGAGACTTGCAGGATCCTCCTCAGGAGTCTGGTGTGGACATCAGGCGATGGACACCTAGGACAAAGGAGGGACAGGTATGAGTGCAAGTCTATATGACCATAGCCCACCCACCGTGTGCAGCAGACAGCGGTGACATGTGCCCCTGAGATGGCATGCAGCCTCCCACAGTGTGTGCCCACTTGAGCCACCAACCCGACTATCCACAGGCACACAGAGCACTGCACACCAACACCACCCACGTGCTGCACACCACAACCATGGCAGCCAAGCGACAGGGTTAGCGGCGGGATGGCAGTGGCACAGCTAGAATCCAGTGCACCCACCTGCAGCAGCCACACACATGTGCAATAGCCATGGCATGGTGCAATGGACACTGGCGGTGCACTGCAGGAATGGCCACGTGCACGGGGGCTGTGGCCCACCCCACCACATAACATCATACCCTGAAAGAGTGCTTACCTACCTGCGTGTGCACCCCTACGGCTGTCCGGCGGCACCACCCATGCGGCCTGCATCCTGCGCCCATGCCCCTGTGTTGGCCTGCCCTCACCCACCTGCAGTGCCAGCCAGCCGTGCATGTCATCTATCTTCAGGGCCTAGTAGGGAGACATTAAGAATAACACATCAGTGCCTGGCAACACCACATGCCCCCCACAGCACAGCAAGTCCACTGGCCCTGCGCGAGTGGCAGTGTGATGGCACAGCTCACCCATGGTGCGCAGCCATGGCCAACAGAATGTGCAGCCACAGCCCCCTGCAGCATGGTGTGACACCCTGTTGGCCCCACAGAACACTGGAATGGCATGGACATGGGCGTAGTGCACTTACCTGGACATGACACGGCACCCTCCAGACGCATGCCAGTAGTGCCCATAGCTCCTCAGGGTCCCTCCTTCACAGGTCACCGTAGCGGTGGTGGCACTGCTCACCACTGCGCTGGGTCCCAGTGGCTTCCTCAAGCCCCTCAGCCACCTCCTGCCACAGTTCTGTTCGTGGCGATCCAGGGCACCTGGCCATACAAACTGCTCGCATGTGGCTCACAAGGGCCACAAGATTAACTAACTCTACCTGCAGCCAATTGGGTGCCCTTTCAGTGCTGCGAGCGGCATGGTCATTCCTGCAGTTGCACACAACCAAAATGGCACCCAGTAGCGCACGATCCACACTCGTTGTGGTGATGCACTGCCAACCCCAATTGTGCATCCATGGTGCTGTGCGATACAGCTGGTGCAGCACTGGCATGTGCCACAGGGCACCTGGAGGGTCAAAGGGGCACTCGTGGGGTCAAGGGTTGGCACGTGCACAGCTGTGCGACAGCGCAGTGGCCACGCCATGCATTGGTGCGCAGTAGGCATGTGGGCCCCACGGGCCATGTGGGCCAATCGTGCACGGGCGCCATATGGCATATAGCTCACAAGTGCCACATGACCAATAGCGGCAGATTGCTGTACTGTGTAGGGCCCAGTGTGCGAGGATGCTCCACTGATGTACGCAGCGGCAATTGCACGCACCGCCGCCACTACCGCGCATCATACTGATGCGCCATGGCTTGTGCACACGCACGCCAATGTGCCATATGCAGTTTCGCGAATATTCAGCTGGCATATGCAGATTAGCTATTCAGCATATCGGTGGTGCATTGAGGCATTTGCATCTCATTTCAGCTATGCATCCTCATTTGCATGTGATGCGCTTATAAATGCGCCTACAGGACTGCACAGTCACTAGACCGGTATTGCATTCTTCAGAGGTAAGCCACCAGACCGCTGGCCTGTCGGGACAGTGGAATGGGAGAGCAGTGCGGTTGCAGACATCACTGACCACATGTTCATACCCACAGGACTAAGCATGATGGAACATGAGGAGGTTGAGGAGCGTGGGCCTGCAAGGAGCTGGCCCAACTTCACAAGGGCAGAGAGTGATATACTATTCAATGCCTACCTGGACCAGGAGCCTCTCTGAGTGGCTCAACAGGCACCCCACAGGCCAGGGCGACAGCATGAGAGGGTGTGGCCAGGGCTGTGAACCAGCAGGGCAGACATCAAAGAATAGCACAGGAGTGCAAGAAGTAGGTAGGCACTAACCGAGGAGGATTAAGGAGAAGGTGGCTGCCATCCGGCGCCTGAGAGCTGCAGCAGGCGGTGGACAGCATGACGTGCCACAGCTGTCACTGCAGGAGGAGTTGTTGAGGCATCCACACGGCACAGTGCCATCGAGGGGTGCCCCTGGAGGGTTAAGATGAGGAGCAGCCCATCACTGCATGGTGGGTACAGCAGCACCTGGGAAGAGGGGCAGGGGCAGGAATGTGCCAGTGACACTAATGTGACTGTGTTCCTTTCAGCCCAGAGCACATGCATGCAGTGGCAGGGGTGGGGTGTCCACCATGGGGCAGTCCTGGGCCTCGAGGACCATCCATCCACCTCCACCAGTGTCCATGGTCCCGGTCTGTGGGTAGCCCAACCCACTGTCCATCCGGATGCCTGTGGCATGGTCATGGATGAGGCCCTGGTTGTATTTCAGAAGGACACCAGCCATGGCGTCCAGTATGCCGAGACACAGATCGGGTGGGATCTGGGACTCATGTGACGACATGACTAGTAGCCTGGATAGTGGTGTTGCCATTCAGGGGAAGCACCCATACCACACACCCACCACGGCAGTGCAGGCGGTGCCCTGGCAGCAGTTGTCTGCCCACTGGCCACCACCGGTGATGCTGTGGGCGCCATTGTTGCGGTGCAGTCTGAAGGGTGGCGGTGGTGGTGCAGCCGCTGGTGCTGATCCATGCACAGCAGCCAAGGGGCAGCAGCGGCAGCAGGATGAGGTCATTGGGGCGGGTGCAGTGGCGCCAGCGGTGCACTGCAGACTGATCAGCCTCAGGGACCCCACTGTGCAGCCCCACCAGTGCAGGAGGCTGTGCTGTGGGGTGAAGCACCACCCGTGGGTCGGTGCAATGCCCATGCCCCAGAGCGACGACCCCTTGACCGAGCACACCCATCTGCTATGGGTCTCCGTGGAGCAACAGGTGCTGGTCATGGCAGGGGTGTGTGTATCCACACAGGCTGCACCAGTCTGCAGGGAGGCGTGACAGATACTTTGAGCAGCTCCTGGCTGAGACCACATGTATGGGGAGGACATGACCACAGCCCTGGATTGGCTTACCACTGCAGTCACAGCGGGCTAGCACCACTGGCCCCTTGGTGCATGTCCATCCACTGCAGACCCGCGGAGTGCCTTATCCACCCCTTGGTCACAGCGTCATGTGACCCCTCAGTGTCGATGCTGGGATCTGCTGTGGGCATTCGGGCATGCCTGGAGCAGGCACGCTCAGGAGCCTGCAGACCCCTCGGAGGAACCGGTCATGTTCTCACAGTGACACACGGGAGGACCATCAAAGACACCCTGTGGCCATTGCACAGCCTGTGTCTGCTGGGCGGTCTCGGTGGGGCCGTCCATGTGTCCACAGTGGCCGTGCGACCACGCGGCGGTCCTGAGCTGCCATCCTCCCTGTCTGCTGTCTGCCGTTGACCTGTGTGCACATTGGGGTGGCATGTGCATGTGCATTCCAGGGACATGTCATCCATGGTCGACGCAGCACACAGGCCTTGTGCACATCCACCCAGCTGCTGGCCACTGTGGCATGTACATGATGATGCCAACACAACACTGGCCGCTACTGCGCCGGTGTTCAGTGTCTGACACATGCCCATTGGTGGCTCTCTGGTTGTGCACATGTGGGTGCCCCTGTGCATGTGGATGTGTGCGGGTGTGTGTGTGGGGTTTACAGTGCTGTACAGGGTGCTTCCACGGGATGCAGTCCCATGCCCGCCCATGCTACCCACCAGCTGTGTCTGTCATGGGGCCCGGCCTTGCATGCCTGACTACTGCACCATGGTCCCTGGGACATGTGTGTGGTTATGTTTACCTACCTGCATGCACCATAGTGCTCCTCCGCAATGTGTCCCGGTGCTGCTGGGCCATCCTGTTCAGCGGGTTCCCTTCGCCCGGGGGTGGCTGCCCTCCACCACCTGGCCCGCCATCTGCATTGTCCCCACTGCTGTTCCCGTCTTCAACCTAGACATCTATCCACGGTGGTGGCCATATTGTGTAGCATACAGCAGGCCAGGAATAGGCCGCAGGCCTTGAGGGGCTGTACTGTAGGGCACCGCCAGAGGCAATGGAACTAGGTTTCAGCAGCCCGAACACATGCTCGATGATGTTCTGTGTGCTGGCGTAGCCTCAATGAATTGCTCCTGCACTGTGGTCAACGGGCACCGGTATGGGGTGAGCAGCCAGGGCCAGAGTGGGTATCCGCTGTCACCTGTGTGTTGACATGTGTGGTTAACATGGTGGTTTGTGCAGCTGCACCCCCTGCCTTCCTGACCACACCCTCTGATGCCCTGGCCTAGCATCCCCACAATCTACCCTGTTGTGCCAGGCTGCCCATTCCAACTGCATACTCACCTACTAGGTGACCAGTGGGGATGTCCTCACTCTCAAACCTGTGGCACAGTGTTGACTGGTGCCAGATTAAGGAGTGTGGCTCCACCAGGGTGTGTGGCACAGACATTGATTATGTGCCCCTGGCATTGCACACCACCTGGCAGTTGACACTGGGGTAGCCCTTCCTTTGATGTAGGCTACCCCTCCTGCCCAGGTGATGTGCGGATGCCTATGGGTGCAGTCAATGGCCCCTAGCATGCCAGGCATCGTGGCACCCTGTGAAACTCATGCATGTTTGCTGTACACTCTGCCTGTGTGCTGGGGAAATGGATGTATTCCGCAGCATGTGGCAGCAGTGCAATGAGGAGTGGGTGAGGATCGTGACACGGCCGGCGGGGTTATGCCTGTGGTGTCCCCTGTTGGTCTCTGGAAGGTACCCGTGGCGAGCAGGCACATGATGGCCTTGACTGGTCTCCACCGACAGGGCATGGCTACGTCTTGTGGGTGCCTGCATCTCATCACTGCACAGCTCACAGAGCTACCTCAGGATTGCCTGGTTCAGGCAGTACCAGCCCACAATCTCTGTGTCACTGTACTGTTCAAAGGTGGTGTGGACACGGTACTACCTGTTCCAGGCATACCAAGATCCCTTCCATGGCCATGCTGCTCTGCCTCCTGCCTCCTCACACCCCTCATAACTGCCTCCATCTGGAAGATGGCACTGGTCATGGCCTGGGCTGTCCTGTCTCCCCTGGGCGGCTGTCTCCCCAGGCACCCTGGCTCTGTGCTGCATGTGCCCTGCACTAGGTGCATACCTGTGTTGGGGTTCCCAGCTGCGGCCTGTTAGCTGTGGCCTCCGCCTCCTACCCATCCGGGCACTTTCGCTGCCACTAGTCAGCCCAGTGTGAGACTCATGCTGCTGTAGTTGCCTATGTACCTGTGACACACACACACATGAGGCTCATTCAGTGTCACACACCAGTCCCACACTGTTGCACTTCCCACCTGCCTCTGTCTCTGTCTTGCACCCCTCCTGCTGTCCTGCCTGCTCCTTGCTCTTCCTCTCCCTCTTTCTCCTGCTCCCCTGTGGTGCATGCCTTCATCCCTTGCTTGCTCCCTCTTTTTATGGGCTCAGGTTTGCTCATGCAGGTCCCTGTTGCTTTGCACTTGCGCTGTTTGCTTGCTGTTGAATATCCTCGCCACTTATTCATAGCTCGCCCCCTGCACTTGCATACATTCATTGGGGTTGTGCATTGGTGCTTCAATTTAACGTGGCGCATTGGCTCCCGCTGAATATCACTCTTTGGCGCATTTCGCGCAGGCACATCTCAATTGCGCTTATGCACAACTGCTTTGAATATCCCACCCTCAATCTTCAAATATAGCCCTTGTTATGACCCTGTCTCATGAAGAAAGGCAGAGCAAATGTTCAAATCCTGGCCAAAGGTGACTTCATGCAGGGACTGCAAAATCAACTTTCAGAACACAAAACACATTTTGGGCAGAAGCAGAAAATGATTTTTTTATTTATTTTATTAAACTCTAGGATTACAAATACCTTTGAGCAGGAACTGCTCATTTACAAATATTCCGATCAAAGGGACGTAGGGTAACTATACATACAAAGGTCAACAATGGTTACAGTCTTAAAAACACAAAGATGTCCAAGCACTTATTATACAGCCAGAAATGGAGAGACAACATAAACCAGTTTCGAACCGTTTCAGGTGAACAGTATATAGTTAGTATAGGGTAGGAGGAGTCAGGAGAGAGACAACATAAGCCAGCTTCAGACACGTTTCAGGGTGAACAGTAAATAGTATAGGATAGGAGGAGTCAAGGCAGGCTAAGGCCAAATTGGGTAAAATATTGAATATTACCAAACTTACAGTACAAGCCTGTATTTGCAAAATCCTACATAGCCTGATAACTTTTTGTTTTAAATATTTTTACACCAGATTTTCAACATAGCCTTCTTACTCCACCACAGGAAAAAATCTTGTAAAATTGTCTACATTCAGATCTAGTCTGGATGAAATTTATTCCACAGAATGTATATGTTAGAAGTATTTCCAATGTAAGGGGAATGTTAATCCACTGTTTGCTCCATTTCAGTATATGTATATTTGTTTTATTTACTTATTCGATATGAATGATGAATTGTATTGTAGATAAGTTTTGCTTACTATGATTAATAGTTTTAGAATTTAGTATGATACTTGTCTATGATTACTAAAAAATACAAAATCACACATGCCCCACAATGCAAAGCATCATGGGCTGCATATGCAAATCACCACAGAATGCCTTAAGGGTAGCTGGTCCATTCCACTGGGGTGTCAAACAGACGAGGCATACTGATGAGTCCTGGTAGGACGAAACACGTGTCTATGTCTCTGTTAGCACCCTTTGCAAACTGTGTGAGAGGCCTTCGCACCATGCAATTCTGCTTAAAGTTGGACCAGCATAACATTCTGTGGTGATTTGCATATGCAGCCCATGATGCTTTGCATTGTGGGGCATGTGTGATTTGTATTTTCTTGAAACTTGGCTTCACAAATGCCCTTTAGGGTAACCCTTGCCTCAGTGTTTGCACAGAGGTTCTTTGTCTTTATGATTATTGTTTGTGTATAAGCGTTTGCCATGTAACTTTGTATGAATGTGAAACAGGATTACTTTGTAAATAGGCCTTTGGACCTATAGTATTACCCTGTCTAAAACTAAATATTTTTCTCTACTACTACTGCTTATGAACCCACCTCATGAACAATGGCAGAGAAAATTTTCAGCTCTGCCTGAAAGGTGATTTCACACAGGGACCACAAAATCACCTTTCGGGACAGATCTGCCTAATGACAGTTCAATTGTTCATGAGGTAGGGTCCCAAAAAGGCATGTTGAAAATGTTGGCAAAAATATGCAAAATGCCCAAGTTATGCCACTAATTTCAAAACTTCATTGAAATACATTGAATTGCATACCGATTTCTTTAGTTTGCGGTCTGGCTTTGAAGAGTGAAGACATGTCTGTGGTCCAGAGAGTTTTATGGTGCTGGACCTCCAATCGATAGTAAGGGCTTGGGGGTACTGAGTGGGAGGTTGGCTGCAAAGACATTGGATTTTTTTACAGGTATGAAACAAACAAACAAAAACTGAGAGATTTCTGCACTGAGGCAGAGCAAATGTTCAAATCCTGTCAAAAGTTGATTTCATGCAGGGACAGCAAAATCAACTTTCAGGATGCAAAAACACATTTTGGGCAGGAGCTAAAAATGACAGCTGTCACATTCATGAGGTGCTTTAAAGAAATTGTTATATAGAAAAGTTGGGGTAAAAATATGGAATATTACCAAACTTACAAGCCTGCATTTGCAAAATTCAGAATAGCCTGATAACTATTTTGTTTTAAATATTTTGACACCAAATTGAGAACATAGCCTTTTATGACCCCACCTTATGAACAATGGCAGAGAACATTTTAAACTCCTGCCTGAAAGGTGATGTCATGCAGGGACTGCAAAATTGCCTTCTGGGATGTAAAAAAAAAAAAAGGCATTTTGGCCAAGCTTTTAAAATGACAGCTGTCACATTCATGGGGTACTGCAAAGATATGGCTATATTGTAAATTTGGTGTAAAAATTAGGGAAGGTGAATTAGTTCATCCAAAATACAAACCAACCCAAACATGCTGAAGTGTTTGTAAACGAATGGCTTCCGAATACTTTCAGCTGTTCAGATCAGTTTGGATGGCTGCTGTATCAGAGGAAATGCAGCGCAAGAAGTGCCAGAGCAGGAGGAACCCACAGGAGGGACCAGAGGCAAGACTCTGGTTCCTCATTTAATAGCTGAACTGTCCTTCTCTCTAAGGTGGCACCTGATTGGGTTGCTGCTCTAACAACTCCGTGGCCCACTTTAGAGCTATGCAGAGGAATTGGGACAGAGAAGGAGCAGCAGCTTCTATAGGCTGCTCCATGCTGCATCAGATTCTGTGCTTGGCTTGTGCTGCTTGCATTTGTTTTTTTTTTTTGCCCTATATATATATATATATATATATATATACAGTGTATACTAAACTAAAACAAAACAAGTGAGGGAAGTTGGGGTAGGGAGTAGGGGACTGGGAGCTGGGGACTCGGGAGGGATTGAGCTGAGGATTGGGCATGGAAGTCAGGGATTGAGGTGGGAGGAGTAGTTATTGTTGGGAGAGAAGACTTGGGAGGGGAGGAGGAACTTGGAGACTGGAGCAACTTGTAAGAAAGAAAGAACTTGAAGACAGAGTGCTGCAAAGAAGAAAGAAGAGAAAAAGAGATTGAAGAGAGTTTTCACTATGAGTGCCAGACTGCCCTTTTTGTTTTGGGGATAACAGTCTAGCAGAGGGGTGACGTCTGTTGAACTGTGCCAGTGTGCCACCCAATACCACACCATTCTCAGTTAGCCTTCTTGCTGTTTGCCCAATTGCCTCCCAACCACAAGTCAGCTCTCCGATTCTACTGCTTGTGCTCAGTCACTTCAGTGAGGAGTTCTATTTTTTATAGTCTACAATCTGTGTGTGTGTGTGTGTGAAATAAAAGTTTGCCAATGATCATCAGTGCACCAGTGCCGCTTCTTCCTTACTATGACCCCAAAGTCAGTCATCTGTCATCTTCCTCCTGTGCTCACTCGGTGGGGTATAAGCTTTGGCTCAGAGGTCAGGGCATTCGTCACATCATGTGGAATAAATTAAAAAAAAAATCCTTGAAGGAAAGTATTGTGTCAGAGAGGGTTGGGCCAGGCAGGGTCCCTGAATCTTTATGGTAGCAGCAGTGCCTGCAGCATCGCCTTAGCTTAGGTGATGTAAAATACATTCTGTGTGTGGGTGTGTGAAATAAAATCTGCCAGTCAGTCAGTGCACCAGTGCCACTTCTTGCATACTGTCTGTAACCCCCCAAGATGTTAGTCATCTGTCATCAGGGAAGTACATCCGTAGGTATTTCAAATTTTCAATGGCAACTGTTTGTGGAAGCTCACTTCCATCCAGTTTCTGGTGCTCTGAGAAGAGGTGCCTGTGCCCAGTTCATGACTCACCTCACGCGAATCCGTTCATGGTCATCACGAATCACACCATTTCAACTTAGTTTGGTGCAACCTGTTTTTTAATCTTTGATTTCATCATGAGTCAGGCCACTCAGTTATCATGTCATGTCACTCAAGAGCCTTCTGTTAGTGTTCACGTTTTGCAGGACGCCCTACCTGTTGTGTTCCATACTGAGAGCTGTTACTGAACATAATTAGTGACACACATTACAAACACATTGTCTCCTTCCACAAAATGTCACTAGAAGACTGGTTTAAAACAATAGCAATCTGGGACTTGCCTTCCTTTGGACCATATCCATCATCATCCTGGGGTTGGGTGGAGATGCAGCCAGTACATGACATGATTGTACTGGTAGCAACTGTGACAGACAAGTCCCTGATCTCACTCACAGTCACTTTCTCATTCTGAGGAGATCATTTAGCTAAATGTGCCTTAACCAGATTGATTAAAATTTAAAATGTTGCTTTGCTCTGTTTTTCACCCTGCTAGTAGTGGTAGTAGCAATAGTGAAGTGGTGACTTTTGGACTGTCTGGTGCTCTATCTTTTTGCCATGTTGCTTCATGTCCTGTTTCATACCAATCAATCAATCAAAGTCTTTATTTAACCAGGCAATCACCATTGAGCAAGCTCATTTCGAGTGGACCTGGGTTTGCTAACAAGGAACAAGCAACACACAAGAAAATAGCAATAATACAAATAAAGTGAGATACAATAATACAGTATATACAAAGTATCAGCAGGTAGCATTGACAGTAGTATATGTTTGGAACAGAAGATACAGCTAGTTTTGGGTAGGACACAATTTTTCATAAAGTAAAGAAATATACATATCAGGTGCACGAACACAAATAAAACCTAATATAAAAGATATATAGTGATACGGTGTGGAGAATTTAGAGCTGGAACCAGGGTCAAGGAATGTGGAAGGACAGATATGGGGGTAGAAAAGGGAAAGGGAAGAGTCGATTATAGATGTGATCAGTCTTTTAGCAGTAGTAATTATGAACGCTGAACATACGAATTTGCCAGCAGATAAAGGCCCAGAGGTCTATCAAGTCTGCTCTAATGTGCAGCTAGCACCCTTATTCTGCAGCTGCCCCTCCTTCCACCCTTCCCGTCATTAACCCTCCCCTTGTCCTGTCCCATCCCTTTTGAAGCAGTCCACTGTTCTACTGGATACCACTTCTGCAGGTAGCACATTCCACCCAGCCACCACCCTCTCTGTAAAAGTGTCTCCTCATCTCCTCCTGAACCTTCCTCCTCCAGTCTCATATCCATGGCCCTGGTGGCCCTCCCTCCCTTACTTTGAACAGCCCCTCTATACCCGTCTTGTTTATTCCTTTCATGTATTTAAAGGTTTCAATCATGTCACCTCTGTCTGTCCTCTCCTCCAGTGAGTACATGTTCAACTCCTTTAACCTCCTCTCATATGATAAGTCCCTCAGCCCCTTGATCATCTTTGTCGCCCTGTGCTGCACCCTTCCAGTAACTTAATGTCCCCCCTCAGATACAGGCGCCAGTACTGCATGCAGTACTCAGGTGTGTTCTAACTAATGACTATACAGTGGCAGAATCACCTCCTCCCTCCTCAGGGATATACCCCTTGCAATACAACCCAGCATTTGTCGGCCTTTGCAGCTGCCTTCCTACATTGTGCCAAGTTGTTCATTGACCCTGTAATGAGCACACCAAATCCTTCTCCTCCTCTGTCTGGGATAGCTGCACTCCCCCAGCTGGTAACTCCTCCTTGGTTCTTCATCCCAAAATGCAGCACCTTGCACTTTTGGCATTAAACCCCAGTTACCAGGTGTCTGACAAGGTTTCAAGCTTTGCCAGATCATCCTGCAACCCCTGCCATCCCCTAGGTCATCCACCACTGCCTACCTTGGTATCATCAGCAAACAGACTGATCTTGCTCTTGATGTCCCATGATATGTCTGCAATGAATATCCCAAACAACACTGGTCCCAACACCGAGCCCTGTGGAACACCGCTCGTCACTGCCCTTGGGTGTGAGGCTCCCACCCACCACCACCACCCTCTGTTGCCTTCCCTGAAGCCAGTTTCTACCCATCTCACCAGTTTTGCACCCGACCCTGTGCCTACTAACTTCCTTCCCAGCCCATGCGTGCACGAGTTTAATGCCTTACTGAAGTCCAGATACAGGACATCTACACTGCATGGCCCCTGTCCAGTTGCCTAGTTACCCAGTCATAGAGACTCCACCAGGTTGGTTTGGCAGGATCTGCCACGTGTGAGCCATGCTGTCTGCTGTCCTGTAGTCCTTTGGCCTCTAGAGGGCCACCAGCCTCTCCTTCAGGATAGTCTCCATTAGCTTACCCACGATGGATGTGAGGCTCACTGGTCTGTAGTTTCGGTTCATCCTTGGGGCCACTCTTGTGGAGGGGCACCATGAGCCATCCTCCAGTCCTGAGTACACACCCCAAATGTAGTGAGGCATTAAATAGGTCTGCCAAAGGTCCTGCAAGGGACCTCTGCCAGCTCCTTCAGTACCCTAGGGTGGATGCCATCTGGGCCTGGCGCTTGTCCACCCTCAGTGCCTTCAAACCTCTCGAACTCTGCCCTCATGATTTCCCATCTGTCACCCCTTCCCCTGCTTCTGCCATTTCTCCCACTTGGGTGTCACCCCTCTTCTCTTTAGTAAATACTGAGCAAAGTACTCATTTAGTGTTTCTGCCTTATCGCACCTGCTTCCACCAACCCCCTCCTTCCTAATCCTTACTATGTGGTCCTTACAGCTTCTTTTCTCCTGATGTACTTAAAGTCCTTCTCCCCTTCTTAATGCCTTGTGCCAGCCTGAGTTCGTAGATGCTTTGGCTCCCCTTATCCCTTGTCACCTCTTCGATTCTGTCAAGTACTCCTCCCTGTCCTCCCCTCCCTGTTTTCTTGTACTTCCTAAAGGCAGCTCTTTTCTTCCTTACTTTTTCCATGACTTCCTTGCTCAACCAGCTCGGTTTCTTAGCCTAGCCTTCTTGCTCTGGGCTTTGCAGCAGGTTTTGGTTGCCTCCACTATCCCCAGCTTTATGAGCTCCCACCTCTGGTTAGTGTCCATACTAGATTGAATTCTGGCCAGGTACCCTTTACTACTCCCCATCCTCCCAAAGTCGGCCCTCCTGAAGTCCAGCACTCTTGTGCCAGATTCCCTCCTTCCTTGCCCATATCCAGTGTGAGCCATACTGAGTGGTGGTCACTCCCTGACAGCGGTTCCTCCACTGTAAGTTCTCTCACAAAGTCCCCATTTGCCAGCACAAGGTCAAGGGTATTCCCTAACCTGGTTGGTTCACTGACCATTGCAGCAGGAAGCTGTCCTGGAAGGCATCAAGCAGTACCTGCTCCCTTCTGTTCCTGGTTGTTGGGGTACTCAGTCCACTCCTGGCATGTTGAAGTCCCCACAATCACCACACTACCCTTCTCGCAGTCCTCCTGATCTGTCCCGCTAGTTCCCTGTCTAACTCCTCCATCCGAGATGGTGGCCTGTACACCACTCCCATTCTAAGAATCCTATTCTTGGAATCCTGGATTTCATCCAAAGTGACTCATACTACCCTCCTCCCTTCCTCCCTTACACAGTTCAGTCCTTCCTTCACATATAGTACACCCCCCTTTCCAATCACCTTTCCCTACGAAATAACCTGTGCCCTGGTACAGACAGGTCCCAGTCATTGTATTGGTGGCCCATGTTTCTGTGATGGTTGCAATGTCCACCTTTCCCTCTGCCATGAGAACCTGTAACTCTGCAGTTTTCCTCCCAAGGCTCCTAGCATTAAGGGTAACCACCTTCCACCCTCCCCCCTCCCATCCTGCCCCCTTTTCTAGCACCATAGTAGTACTTGCCATGTGTCCTTTGTCACTGTTAAGGGGAGTAGCTCATATAGTTTCCCAACCTGTGGTCTCTGCATATCTCTTCCCCAATTGCCACCCCACTCCTAGTTTAAATTCCCAACTTCCTCTATGTACTCCTCCATCCTCTGTTTCAACACTTTCTTTCCTCCTCACTCAAGTGTAGTCTGTCCTTGGCATAGAGACTACTGTCCTCCCAGGCCCTCCCACCCCCCAACAGCCCATACCCTTTAGCACAACACCAGGTTCTTAGCCATCCATTAAATTCCTCTATTCTCAGCTTTCTTGTTGTGCTTGCCTTTGGCACTAGAGTATCTCTAAAAGTTACTGATCTTCCTGCCCCTCACATAATTGTGCTAGTTCCTCAAACCTCCTCTGGACTATATCTACCGTCTTGTCAGCCAGGTCATTTGTCCCAAGATGTATAATTAAATGAGGCTTGTCCCTACCCTTCTAGCATATTTCAGAACAGATTGTCCCACCCTTTCTGCTGTCATTCCTGGCATGGCCTCCACCCAAATCGACTATGCCTCTCCTCCTTGCTACCCCACCTGGCTCCTCTTAGTATTGGGTCCCCAGCACTAAGATTCCACCCCTCTTATTTCCTGCTTGCTTCCATTCATCTCCCTCTCTCATTTCCAGCTCCTCTTCTTCCTTCTGCACATTATTTCCCCTTTTACCCCTGTTGAAATTCTCCCAGCAGAATTTCCCCAACTCAGTTTGGTCCAGGCATTTATGAATACTCCTCTAATTTCATCATTTCTCTCCTCCACCTTCTTCCTCTCTAGCAGTGCACAACTATTTTCTGAAGGCCCTTCACAAATGCCGCTCCTCTCTCTTCATAGTAACCTGTTCTCTCCTTTCCACTCCATGACCTTTTGCCACTTCTTCGCCTCCCCTCACAAGTCCCTATCTCCTCCTTCCATTTGTCTTTTGTCTCCTGACCTGGTTTTCCCAGCAATCGTTCTTCCTGGCGGGGCTACTTGTCTCTGCTTCCTTCTTCTGACCCTCTCCTCACCACTGTTGGCTAAATCGCCTCCCTCATCTCCCTTCTTCCTCCCTCCAGTATAGGGCTAAACCCCACCCCAATCTGCCTTACCTGTCTTAGTTCCTCCTGCAGACCCTCAATCTCCTTTCTAAGTTTTCTATGTGGTTTGCACACTAAACATCCTCCCACACTCCAGGCAATTTTTAGAAAGATTGGTGCACACATGATTGTTGCAGCCTACCACCCTACCCATTGCTGTTGTTGCCACCAACGACCCCCACCCTTCCAGATGCAGGATACCAAACATTCCCCAAGTCTCCCTCTTCCCCTCTATCAGTGCAAAACATTATTTTCTTTATTTCCTTACCTCCTTTGTTGCACGTTTAGATATATTGAGCAACTGCTTTTATATTTCTATCCTTCCTATCCACACTCAAAAAGAGATTAAGTAGCCATTGCACAACCTTCTTCAAACTCCTACTCTTCCTTTCCCTAATGCAATATCAGTTGAGAAGTAATAATGAAAGCTCCTATTTTTGCATTTACTTCCTCCACTGAGATAGCAGTCACCTTTTCACTTGCTGCTGTTCCTTTCCTGGATGTCTGCTTCTGCCATGACAGGTGCATATCCCTTGCCCGTTTGAGGAAGTGATGTCACTGGTACAAAGGAAATTATGGACCAGGGGTGGGTGGGGTGAGGGTTTGGGTGGGTGGAACCAGCCCAAGTCTTCCAGAAACAATCAGGTAGCTGAGGCCTCTGGTCAGACCATTAGCACCTTCCCCACTCTGCATAAAACTTTGCAGCTAGTGAAGCCAGCAACAATGACCCACAATTCTACTCCAAGCCCCCAAATAGGTTTGCTACCCAAAGAAACAGGACTCCAATTCAAACCGCTTCACCAACAATACATCAAAATAGGCTTGGAATTAGAAGATATAGGTCTCCAATTCAAAGAAACAGATCCAGTTAAATCCACACCAATTATATTCTAAAACAGAAGAAACAGGCCTCTGCAAATACAACCTGCCACACAGTGAATTATCAAACAATGAGCCCACTTATAGCTACCAAAACAGGTTTCAAAATCCCAACAGCTCCAAACAATACCCCTGCTAGCCCCTTAGTAATAAGAAAGGAAAAATAACTTTCTACCAAGTAGAATCCATGAAACAATGTAAAACAAGAAGAAGAAGCTACTGTACTGTAGATCTGATCTTGTCCGCCTTCTAGTTCCTTCAGAAGCCAAAACACAAAGTAAGTAGTAAGTAAGTAGTAAATTGTTTTATTATTCACAATGAATAAAAGGATACATTCAATTGAGCAAAGCTCATTTTCAATGAAGTTCAGGTCACAATTAATTTAAAATAAGTTTCACATCTAATCATTAAAACCATATAGTTAACTACACAATACATCAAAATATAACCAAAACAAACAAATCAAGAAAAATCACATTACATGATAGCATACATAAAAACATAATAACATACATAAAGACACTAACAGTTTAAACACCTAATATCATTGTGTAATACAGTAGTACACCAACTCCTCAATTCACTTTTATTATAACTAGTTCTATTTTTTCTCAAATCCAGGGAGCATTATTCCATATTCTTATTCCTCTAGAGGGTATGGAAGATCTTCCAATACTCAGGTTATATTTAGTTGAAACAAATTGGGTTCCATTTGAGGCTCTCAAGCATTCCTTTGTCTTCCTAACTTCAAATAGGTCAGCTACATATTTGGGTACTTCCCAAACCACACCTTAATCATAAACTGTAACAAATGTAGATCCCTTCTCACATCCGGTTTATACCAGTTTAGTTCCTTAAAAAGTGTACACCTATGAGTGTGCAAGCACAAAGAGTGTGCTTGGACTTATAGGAATCGCTATTTAGGGTAGACAAGCACAGGACTTCTTATTATGATGTAGATATAGAGATTTAAAAGTTGCTAGGCTGATGGGGTAAGCCATTGCTAAACAAAGTGTTGCCAAAAATATCCCTTCTACAAAAGTCAGACTCGGGATACTGGTTAAAAAAATAGAGATCTGGGACTTGCCTGCCTTTAGGCCAAATCATCGTCATTCTCCAGTAGGCACGTCCACAGTCACATTATTCACTCCTCATCACATTTCACTAATCATGCTGTTTAGTACTACCAAAAGCGGTTTAATTGTTTTTTCTATAGATATGTTAATTAAACGCTGTTTAAAATGATTTTTTCACATGCAGTTACCACAAAACCATAAGGTTATGAAAGGTTCAGATAAGGTCCGGATAAGCATCCAAAACTTTTTGCTTATAAGAACCTTTTAGAACCTCAGAACTTTGAGGTTCTCCATCCTAGTATAAATATTGAAAATTACCAAAGTCACGAGCCTGCATTTGCAAAATGCAACATAGAGCTCAAAACTTTGTTGTTTTTAATATTTTATGCCAAATTTTCAAAACAGCTTTCTTACGAACCTCCCCTGATCATGAACGATGACAAAGCAAATGTTCAACTCCTAACTGAAAGGTGATTTCGTGCAGAGACTGTAAAATCAATGTTTGGGATGCAAAACACATTTTGAGCAGGAGTTGAAAAATGACAGCTGTCACATTCATGAGATACTACAAAGATATGGCTATGCTGTAAATTTGGGGTAAAATATTGAAAATTGCCAAAGTTACGAGCCTATGTTCTAGAGAATTCAACATAAGCTCATAACTTGTTGTTTTTCAATATTTTACACCAAATTTTAACATAGTTTTCTTATGACCCCACCTCATGAACAATGGCAGCGAAAATTTCGGCTCCTGCCTGAAAGGAGATTTCACACAGGGACACAAAATCACATTTTGGGACAGAGCTGCCTAATGACAGTTCATTTGTTCATGAGGTAGGGTCCCAAAAAAGGCATGTTGAAAATTTTGGCCACAAATATGCAAAAATGCCCAAGTTATGCCACTAATTTCAAAACCTCTTTGAAATACATTGAATCACATTTCTTTAGTTTGCGGTCCGCCTTTGAAGAGTGAAGAGGTGTCTGTGGTCCACAGAGGATTACGGTGGTGGACCTCCAATCGATAAGTAAGGGCTTGGTGGGTGGGGCAGGTGGGTGCTGAGTGGGAGGGTCAGGTGGGGGAGTGTTGGCATAAAAGACATTGGATGGTTTTCTTTTACAGGTATGAAACAAATAAACAAAAACCGAGGATTTCTGCACCAGAGTTGGGCACCCCAAGTCTCAAGGAAGAGGTCGGGTGGGAGAATTAAAATTTTATCATGACACTGGGGGTGCTGAGAGGGAGGGTCATGATGATCTAGTTGTTTTGTGATGCCCTGAAATTTGTAGCCTTGTACTGGTCTAGTCCAATTCAAAGCTCATGCTTTCTTGGTAATCCATAAATAAGCTTCTTTTGTAGTCTTTTCCACGTGAATACCCTGCACCTAGCCTGCCTTCTGTTGAACACCCACCATCCATACCCTGTTCTTAGTACTGCCTGTGGCTGCATATGAGCTTCGGTCTCATGAAGAGAATTATCACATCTCAGATTGTAATCTTGTACCTCGAGAGTTGTGCACATATACTGATACATTTAATCAGCTGGCACTGTAAAAATGCCTCCCAAATCACTCTCCAGTCCACATTCTCAATGTTTGATTTCTGCTCCCACAGTAAACATTGGTGGATCACCACCCTTCTGCACAGTGAAGGCAGTATGTACAGTGCCCTGTTGTGTTTTTCAGCCTCATTAACCAACAACTAGGTCTTCCTGGAGGGCCAGGTAATAAGTATCAGGACACACCAGGAAAAACTACTGTTCAGGCCCTCATAAGGGCTTTACTTACTATGGATAACATTATTATTAGCAGGAGAGGCATACTAATGCCTTGAATGAATCAACCCGACTTCCAGTGTCGGTCTACTCCTTTACCTGTGATCTGCAGAACCCCAGGACAGTTCCCAGCAATTCTTCTCCAGTACTTTCTGTGCCCTACTCCACAATGGGAGTTGGCTGGCTACCACCCTTCCAAATCTTGAATGAGCTATACACAGCTCCTCTGAGCATTGTCCAACAAACGCCAACACCCCACCCAAGGGTAATCTCCTACAATGAATTCAAGTAACAGTTTGGGTGCAGCCCTGCCACTCTGGTATTTGTCATTGCTGGCTGCTCTCAGCCACAGTCAGGTAGTGATCACAGTGCTGGCAGACCCATATCTCAGATCTCACAATGATCTGCTTAACTTCTCCTTCCTGTCTTCCCCTAACCTGAATATAGCTGTACTCTGCTGGAATAGCCTCTTCAGTCCTTCTCTGGCATTCATTCTTCTCACCTGCTCCCCATACCAAAAACTGGTGAGCTCACTACCCTTCTGCATCATGAATGCAGTTAGCTTTGATTTCCGTGTTATTTTTACATATTAATAATAAAGCGTGATCTTTTTGGTAGGCCAGGCTGATAGCAGGAGGGCACAAGAGAGGGGAAAAGAGGCTTTACTCATATAAGATCTAGGCCACCTATGATAGGGCACTATTAAATGGCGTGCATAATGATGTGCACACCATCATTTAATAGTGCCTAATCAAAGTAGCCCTAGATCTCTAAATGATAGGAAAGCCCATCGTTCCTTGTTCCTGCTGCTAGCAGCCTGACTACTGGAAATATTTGTTTATTTTCTGATATGTCAGAAAATCCGGGACTGTACTACCTGCATTCATGATGCAGAAGGTGATGAATCACCGGTTTTGGTGTGGGGAAGAAGTGAAGAATGAATACCAGAAGGGGGACTGAGAAGGCCACGCTGCAAGGTACTGCTATATTCAAGGAAGAAAAAGACAGAAGGGGAGAAATATGAGCAGATCAGTGTGAGAAATAGAGATGGGGCTGCCAGCACCATGATCACTACCCCACACTGTCCTGGCCAGTGTTCCCATTCCCATAAAACCAGTTCATGCAATTTTTCCAAGGCTGTGTGTGGGTATTAATGTATAAAAAGGCTGCCACTACACATTCAGTCACTTCACTACCAGTCTAGCATTGCTTGTAAAGCACTTTGGGATACAATATGTATGAAAAACACTATATAAATGCTGATTCATATTATTATTATTTCCCATGAAAAAGAAGACAAGACAAGCATATTTTTGATTTCCGAGAAAGTATGAACTCTAGCATTGGACTACACAAGAACTTTGCTACAAACAAGTGGTGGCTCTAGGGGGTGGTGAAGGATGCGGCTGCACCCTTCACCCCTATGTTTCTTGCTGCCGCTGCTGCCACACATCACTTTGTTGAAGAAGTCTGATTTATTGATTGTACAAATGTTTACATTCAAAACTATGGATTACATTTGTAGGTTCTGTCAAAATGTACTAGAAAGAATAATAGCAGACAATATAAAGTTTCATACAAATGTTAAAAAGTGCATAGTTAGCAAGCACACTACCCCAGCACCCCATTGTAGCATCCTGGATCTGCGTAACCACTAGACCACCAGGTTATTTAAGATTTATACTGCACTGTGGCTTGCAAAGAGAAAGTCAGTTAGATTAAAACACAATTTCAGCATGTTAAAGTAAACAAAATGAACAGAACCATAGCCTAACATGTGCACTGATCAAAATAATGCACATGGTTTTGATAATTTGGTGAAACAATTCTAAATAAAGGGAAAAAAGAACTAGTTAATGCTTACAGAGAGCCATATAGCTCTCTGACTCTGGCTCAATGATGTCATCACTTAACACATTTAGCGGCCATTTTAGGAAGCAGGTAAGGCATTTTTTTTTAAATTGGAAGGCTGATTTTACATTTTCAAATACGTTGGAACCACATTTAGGTAAATTATATAAATGTAGTTTTACATTAATGTATACAGCAGCCTTTCCTTTAGTTCTCTATGAAGTCAGTTTTTGAATAGTTTGCTGTCAAAATGTTGTTTAGGTATCCTTTAAAACCATGCCTAGAGCTTTTGCAGAGCAGCATGGGAGGAGTCAGAACAAGCATTTGCTCCATCTCAGTAGATATTGTGGGGCTCCTACAGTAAAATAACCTGTGAGCTGCACACTCAAGTGGACTTGATAGACTATCATGGCCTGTTTCTTCTAGTGTTTTTGGTATGTTCGTATCTCTTTTTTGCTATAGGAAAATCCACAGGAGTCCACAGAGTCTCACCCTTTCAAATCCTTTATACACACAGGGTCACGGACCCCTAGATTTACTGAGGATGAATGAGAAGGCAAGCTTGCTCCCCAGGAGAATCAGTGGTAGAATATGTCCTTAACTTTCAGTGAGAGGTTAAAAGTTCATGGGCCTGTCACAGGATAACCTGGCAAACTGCGCAACAGACTTATAACAAGCATTTGTCAATGCCGAATGTTGCTTTCTGACATTGGCATTAGTAGTGTAGAAGTTACAGAGCTGCATAATGTGAATGGCAGCGAAGTATTGAACTGAAGCCAACCCCACCACCACCCTGCAGAGACTGACAGGCATTGGGGTGTGCCCTTTGGGTTGTCAGGCATAATGGCCACACCATTTCACCACACCCTACCCTGCAGACACTGACAAGTGTCACGTGTGCCTGGGGTCTTTGGCCCTATGCGCAACCCATTCCATCAGGAAATACGTGAGATGGGTGCGGTATAGGAGAATGAGGTGAACTTTGGGTCCGAAGAGTCCAAGGCCTCGATGCCTCTCACTGGCTGCAGGGTGTGGAATGGTATGAGCATTACAGGCAAGAATCCCAAGTCACACCCCTGATGCCTGTCATTCTCTAAGGGTGGGCGTTATGGTTGAAACCCTAACACCTCAGGCATTCGTTGGTATTTTCACTCCAAATTTTCAACATGTTTTTTGTGACCCCACCTCATAAACAGTGGCAATATCAGTTTGTTGGCGAAGCTGCTTATGCACAGCAACTACGGCATTTAGCACCACAGGTGCAAAAACACATTCCGAACAGGATGTGAAAAATGACAGCTGTACTGTTTATGGGGAGGTGGAAAAAATGGCAATGTTGCAAATCTGCAGTAAAAATATTAAAAAACTGGTGAAGTCACGAGTGTGCATAGAAACTGTGCAACGTACACTCGTAATGTAATTTGTTTGGGGATTTTTACAGCAGATTGTCAAAACAGGCATTTTGGGGACCTCCGATCATGAACAGTGTCACTGTGATTTTCTTTATCTGTCCAGAACAATGATTTCCCACAGCGACCAAGCATCTCTGCGCTGAAAGTGTGAAAACACATATCGGCTATGTTGTGAAAAGCGACAGCTGTACTGTTCATAAGGAAGTGTGGAAAAATGCCACTGGTGAAAATCTGGACTGAAAATATTACAAAGTCATGAACTTATGAGGTGCGTGGAAACTGCTAATGCTCACTCATAACAGAGTCATTTTATGGACTTTTGTCACCAAATTTTCAACATAGCCATTTTAAGACCTCTGCTTATGAACAGTGTAACTGTGATTTTCTTAATCTGTCCCAAACATTGCTTGCACACCGACAGCACCATTATGCGCTACATGTGCTGGAAACACATTTTGGGCGGCGTGAAAATGGCAGCTGTACTGTTCATAAGGAAGTGTAATAAAATGACAATGTGGAAAATCTGGAGTGAAAATATAGAAAATTTGCAAACTTACGAGCGCAAGCGAGGAACTGCACAACGCACGTCAGAAACAGTTATTTGTAGGAATTTTTCACCAAATTTCAACATAGCCATTTAAGACCTCTGCTCATTAACAGTGTCACTGTGATTTTCTTACTGTGTCCCATACATTGATTTTGCACACTGACTGCACCATTGTGCACTACATGGGCAGAAACACGTTTTGGGCAAGATGTGAAAAATTTATTTATTTATTTATTTAGCTTTTGTTGACCGGGTAAGTACACTAGACAAATCCTGCCTATTTTCAGGCACAACCCAGGGGAGGATACAGATGAATGCCAACTGACCTTGAACCAGATTAAGCTGTTGGTGGTATTTTTAGTGAATGAGGAAATTTGGCCAGGACTCGGGAAATTCCCTACTCTTTTCAAAATGACAGCTGTACTGCTCATAAGGAGGTGTGGCAAAATGGCAATGTTGAAAATCTGGGTGAAAATATTGAAAATTCACGAACTTACGAACATGCTAGGAACTGCATGGCCTTCCTTCGTAAAACAGTCATTTTAGGAATTTTTCCACGCAAAATTTTCAACATAGGCTTTTTTGAGAGCCACCTTATGAACAGTGGCATTGTCATTTTGATACTCGTCCCGAAAGGTGATTTCACACAGTGACTGCAAAATCACCCTTGCCTGATTAACGCCATGACAGTGAGAGCACTCATGAGAGGAGGTCCCAAAACCCCATGGTTGGGGCAAAAATTCAAAAAAATGCCTGAGATATACCAGCAAAGTTGAAAAAACCCTATCTATCCCATTATACAGCTTACGGCATTTCCTCAGTTCCGGTTGGCTTTGAGAAGGTGCAGGCGTGTTCCGATCCACCGAAGATACGTCGCGGAGTCTGGAGGTAAGTATGGGGTGAGGGGTGTGTGTGAGGCAAGGGTGCACAGTGGTGGGGCGGGTGGGGCAGAGACAGCGAGGACCGTTTTGGGTTTCAGGTTGTTTTTTTTTAATGATGACAGCGGGATGTTTGCCACGCTGGGGTGGGCTCTAGCGTAGCACTAGAATTAACTGGTTGAGGGGCGTGGAGCGGCGAGATTAGGCCCCCGTCGGTGATAACATCTGTTGCCCCGCTGGGTGGGCTCCCAGTGTGGCACCTGTACTCTCTGGGGGACCAGTGAGCTGACAGGGATTGGGCACCCCGTTGGCTACTCGACATGTAGCCACGCTGGGGGCAGGCACCTAGCAGGGCATGTGGAACTCTGTTTTTGGGGGTGCCTTTGGCCCGTCGAGGATTGGGCACCCCCGTCGGCTACTCCCAGTGTGTGCGTGGGGGGGCAGGCAGCATGCGTGCGTGTGTGTGTGTGTAGGGGAGTGCGCGGGAGCAGGCAATATCTTATCACTGCTCACGGCGCGTAGCTCCCCTTTCAGGCTCAATACTCACGCATTTTCGACTGCTGTCATAGGACAGCTCCAGCGGCACTGGAGAACTGTGTCGGCGCCTGCAAACACACTGACTGAATTGGAAGAGGGATGCCACACCTCCAAAACTCGGATGATGGCACTATGTTGCTTGCACATGCGTGCAAGCAAACATAAAATGGTATGACCTTACGGCCAGGGATAGTAAATATGATGTCAGACAGAAGTTGATGGTGCTTATCCCTGTTTGACAGGAAAACTGCATGCAGCATGGAGGTCTGTCTCAGTGGTAAAACAGGTGGGCGGAGGTGAACTGTGTTGCAGAACTGCCCAACAGGAGGCGACACAGAGTTCATCATGTCAACATGATGTAACCTTATCATGACAGGACAGAGGCCGTCATGATTAGGGATATAAGTTTGTCAAGGATGAGGTTTTAATGACTCATTGTTTGTTCATGAAATCATTAGTAAACAGTAGTAAATGTTGTGGCACTGCCATCAGTGCTACAGTCTGATGACACTAGTGAAAGTCATGGAAGTCCTGAATAAAGATCAAACGTCATGGAATCAATGATGTGTATGACTGCCATGACAAACTTACATCCCTAGTCATGATAGTCTGCAGCCAGGCAGAAAAGAGTAGGGGAGCACACTAATAGACCTATGAGGAGAGTACAGGGAAGCATCAGTGCCATTCTCTCAGAGCAGCTGATACATGCACCGATGGTGCAAATTAAGAAGGTGCTGCACTCTGTCAGCACCCTTTTCCCAGCAATGCTAGGTTCGCCTCTGCAGAACACCTGGTGGACACAAGACTCAGGCACTGCTAAAGCAGTGTTCCTAAAATCCCAGAGAGTGTGAAACACCACATGCAGAAAGGGCGAAAGGAGATACTGTCCCTCAAAGTTTCAGAATCCATAAGTCCTTCGTCTTTGCTTGTTCTTATCCTGAAAAGGATGGGACAACAAGGTTCTGTGTGGATTGCTGGTGCATATTCAATGCTGTGGACTGAGAAGATGCTGGAAAAATTTGGAGGAACAAGTACCTAGCAACTATAGACTTAACAAAGGGTGAGTGGCAGGTGCCTTTAACTGCTGAAAGCGACAGAGCGGTTGGCATTTATCACTCTGTTTGGCCTGTACGAGAATATCTGGTCATGCCACCATTCAGAATGCAAAATGCACCAGCCACCTTTCAGAGGCTGTTGGACGAGGTTGTCAGCGGCAGGCGACTTCACTCGACTTACATGGATGATGCTATATTTAGCCAAACCTGGGAGGAGCATTTGACAGATGTGACAGAGATCCTCAAAAGAGTGCAAACTGCAAAGCTGACACTCAAAGCTGAGAAGTGTCTGATGGGCATGGCTGGGCGCCATACCTTGGTTACCAAGTGGTGGTGGTGGGGGCACATCCAGCCAGTACCTGTGGATGTGGAGGCTATAAGGGATGGCCCACACCACAACCAAAAAAGGGTACAAACATTTTTGAAGACTACTAAATATTACAGAAGATATGTAGCTAATTTCAGCCCAATTATAGTACCCCTCACAGACCTGACCAAAAGAGAATGCCTGAAAGGGTGACTTGTCAGAATGTTGTGAGAAGTCCTTCTGTCAGCTAATGCTGGTCTATGTCAGGCACCAGTGCTAGCCAGCGCTGACTATGGTCTAAAATTCATAGTGCACATGGATCCATCAATTTTGGGGTGGGGCTGTGCTGTGGAATCAGTTCCAAAGAGGAAGAGCACCCTTTTATTTACATGAGCTGAAAAATCCTGCCAAGGAAGTGGCACATGCGCTATAGAGGAGGAATGTCTGAGTGTAGACTGGTTCAGAAGCAAATGATTCGATACCTTTTATTGGACCAACATAGGTGTAGCAAAAGAACAAAGTTCTTTAGCTTCGGACCAACAAGTCCTTCCTTGGAAGCTTAATGACAGTTATTTGGAAAATCCATACTTTTAACACCTAGATCATGCAGAAAAAAGCAGAATGTCTGCGTGTAGACTGGGCACTGCAAAAGTTGCAGCCACACTTTGTATGCAGATAATTTATGGTGGTTAAGAGACCATAATCCAATCAACATGGTTACAGGGCATGAGTGGTGGAGAGTGCCAAGCTGTTACTCTGGAGCTTAGCATGCAAGAACACAAAATGCACAGACAACATAGTGAGTTCCAAAATGCCACTGGTGATGGACAGTCCGTCAGATGGCATACATTGGCTGATGCAGTCACAGGCGTGATATTGTCTCACAGCGCCAGCATCAGACTTGGGAAGGAGGTGTGGCATACTAAAGTTTTAATACAGTGAATTGGTAGACTGGTTAAAGTATCCCAGTAAATATCGGGAGGTCAGCCAAGTCAAATCTCACAAGTTTTGCACATGTGGTCAAATGGTTCTGCCATTTATCCCACAGTTTGAAAGGACAGTTATTTGGCTAATAAACCTTCTATTCCTGGGGATCTACTGGCAGGATGCCCTGAGACAGTGAAACTGTTGACAAGCCTTTGATGCCAAAAGCAAAGCAAACTGGAGGCTAAGTATATTTGTTTAGTGATGAAATAGGAGAACTGAGATTGTCCTGCTGATGGGAACACAGTGAGGGTCTGGTTTCCAGTGAAAGCCTACATAATCTGATACTGATATTAATGAAAAATGTCCTAGTGAGAAAGTTACAGCCAGAAAGCTGTGTACTGAGATATATGAGAGTTTTCTCTATAAAAGGGATGACCTCACCATGATCCCAGGGAGAAGAAAGGCAGGGATCAATGTATAGTTCAGCAGGCTGCCGGCGAGATGAGACTGGAATGGTGAGAACTCTGATGTGGGTCAAGTTTCTGAAGGCAAAGACTGCAGTATTTCCATATCTTCAGCTATAAATTTGACCTACAGTACCTACGGAAAGCTAAGTTTGTGTTTTTAAGGTGCAACTCCTATTCAATATTTTCTCCTGTAAGCACTTTTGCTCTATTTTGGTCAGTGTGTAAATAAAGCAGTATTTATTTAGCACAATATACAGACTGGTTGAGCATTTTAATAAAAATGGTATAGTTTGTGAAGTTCTGGGGTAACCGTCATTCTAAAGAGGCATGCTAAATCTAGTTTAAGCAATTTGAAAAACACATTCCTGCCTGATACAGGAAAGAAGTGGAGTGAAATTTGATAAGACAGAACCCACACTTCACCTGGGGTTTGAGCAGCCAGTCTTGGCTTGATCCAGGGACTATTGACTAGGCTCAGAGGGTCCCAGGTGTCGGACATGTCACCTTTGCAGTAGGTCGGGGATGTGGGCACAGGACATGGTGATGAGTGAACATGGGTGAAGGTCTGGGGCAGCTGGCTGTGAGAGGGGCTCTGTCTGGGTGCAGACAGGTATGTCAGTCCCATACTCCAACATCGACCCTCACATTCCATTGTCCTGTGTTGACCCACCACATTCTTCAGGATTGACTCGCCTCTGATGTTGACCCCAACCTCACCTTCCAACATTGACCCTCCTGCCCCATCCTCAAATGTTGATACTAACAACCAGTTCTCCAACCTTGAACCCCACACTGTCCTCTAATATTGACCCATCTACCTACCTCACCTAGCTAGACAGCAGAGTAGACTGGATATAGTGGGGCTTCCTTCTTCCATCAATTGTCTATGTTTCTATGACTCCCCACCCCATCCTCCAACACTGACCATCTATCCATTGATTAGATTGTACCCACTTACTATGCTCCAGCTTTAATACATCTCTTGTTCTTGGAGAACAGAAAGGAAAGGGACCAGAATTCCTTCAGTTTCTTTCAGTGAAGGATTATTTGTGTGCATTTATTGGAGACTGGTAGCTTATGAAAAGAGGCAGTTCTGCTCATGTGCCTATCATAAAATAAAATTAAATTTAAAATCATGAAACAGGCCTCGTCAATGCCATCTTCTCAGCAGCTAAAACCCATGTGATTAAAATATGGGATTCCGTGGTGTGTCCCGATATAAATGGACTCAGGTGTGCATGTAGAGGACTCTGTCAACATAACCGTGAGCTGTGGCAACTAAACTTCAATGCAAACAAATGCAAGATCATGAACCTTGGAAGAGGAAACCCAGGAGAAGAATACTACCTAGGAGGAGTAAAACTGGAATCCACTAAACAGGAAAGAAATCTAGGAATAATTATAATGGATAACCTGAAAATGTCCAAGCAATGTGAAAAGCAGCACTAAGGGCAAATGGCATGCTGGGTTGCATAGGAAGGGGATTACCAACAGAAAGAGCGAGGTCATCCTGCCACTCTATAGATCACTGGTGAGGACACACCTGGAATACAGCGTCCAGTTCTGGAGGCCACACCTTAAAAGGTTATGCACAGACTGGAAATAGTGCAAAGGAGTGCAACAAAATGATAGAAGGAATGCACAGCAAAACATATGACAAACAGCTGTGGGACTCAAATACGTATTCCCTGGAGCAGCGAAGGAGAGGGGAAATATGACAGAGCCCTTCAAGTTCCTAAATGGAATAAACAAGGTACAGGTTCAGGACCTGTTTCAGATCAAGAATCACACCAGAAGCAGGGGGCACGATATGAGGCTAGAGGGGCAAATCCAGAGCAACACATGACAAAGTTCTTCTTTACAGAGGATGGTAGATGCATGGAACGACCTTCCATGGGGAGTGGCAAGGTGGAAATGGTGGGATCAAAATGCTTGGGATCAGTACAAGGGCACCAAAACACTAATTAGCAGTTAAGAGAGGGGTAGGAATGAGGGCAGACTAGATGGGCCGTATGGTCCCTTCTGAAGTCACTTTCTATGTTTCTATGCTGTGTATAAAGCATTTTCATCTGGTTGCAGCAATTAACACAGTAGTACTAGTAGGTTTTACTTAGATCTGGAGGCTTAGGGTGCCATTACTAGAAAGTGCACAAGCAGAAAGCATAAATCACAGTGAGTACATGAAATATATTTTTACATCACAAAATAAATAATTTATATTGAAAACTTCAGTCAAACTAAAACACATAAATAACTGGGATGCCAGCATGATAAAAGTGGATAATTAATCCCAAATGCTTGTGAAAACAAGAAAGTCGAGACCACTCTCAAAGGCTTCCACCAAAGGGAGCCTCCCTCTGGAGCCTATGGGAGTGAATTTCAGGGACTAGGCCAGCTACTTCAAAGCCTGGTCCCACAAGTGTTTAACCTAGCACTGGGTACAAGTAAGCAGGTCCTCTACAGCTGAGGCGGAGAGGGCACATGGAAACATAAGGGTGTAGGAGATCAACCAGGTAGCCCAGGCCTATCTGTGTAGGGTCTTATACATTATCAAGCCAACTTTGAAGGAGATATGCCACTTTACTGGCAGACAGTGCAGACTGTGCAGGGCCAGGGAAACATGACACATCCTTGAAAGGTCAGTCAGCAACCTAGCAGTTGCATTCTACTGTAACTGCAGGCACTGTAGCTTATCTTCACTAACCCGAGGTATACAGCATTGCAACAGTCAAGCCTCAAGTCACAAACATGCACCAGCATCATAAGTCACCAGGATTTAATCTGTTTGATGTTCCTTAGATGGTAATAGCCATTCTTGACTACTACTGACACCTGTGCCTCAAATGTCAGCCCCTCATCCAGAATGACTCACAGATTTTTCACCTTACGTGGAAGCAAAACCCCAGAGGAACTGAAGTCCTGTCTCCTCTTGGTTACTGCCCCCCTTTTGGTCTTGTCAGGGTTGAGTCTTAACCAGCTCAATGACATCCAGTCTTGAATCTTGGCCAGGCATCTATTTAGAACATTGACTGCACCTGGTAGCAAAGGGTGCAAAAGACAGAGCTGGGTATCATCTGCAAAACAGTGAAACACACGTCCAGTCTGTCTAACGATCCTCCCCAAGGGCAGCATATACACTGCAAACAACATGAGAGAAAGGACCAAACCCTGGGGTGCATCAAGGCAGAGCCATCGGAGTGAAAACAATCTTTCCAACACAACTCACTGTGGCCTGCCTCTGAGATAGGACTCAAATCAGCAGATGACTGCCAGTGAGTCCTACATACTCCCTGATTCAGTTGAATAATAGCTTATGGCCCATGGTGTCAAAAGCTGACAAAGATCGAGGAGAGCAGGCTGACTGCTCTCATCTATCTCTCACCCTGAGCAGATCATTGTGCACCCTAACTAGTGTGGTTTCTGTGCTGTGCCTGAACCTAAAACCTGACTGAAAATGGCCATAGATGTCAAAGGCAGTGAGATGTGCCTTCAGCTACAGCACAACAACCTTTTCAATAATCTTACCCAAAATGGCAGGCTAGAGACTGGCTTGTAATTTGCCAGGATGTTTTGGTCCAAAGAGATGTTTTTTTCAGTAGTGGTTTCACCATTGTATCTTTTAACACAACTGGGAAAACCACTTTCAATGGGCGCACTGGACAATCTCAGTGAACATTGGGTCCAGCTGCCCAACACAGCTCACAAGTAGATGTGTAGGGTCTGGATCCACTTTACATAACACTGGCCACAGCTCAGAGATCATCCCACTCACCTCACCCATAATCACTAGTCCGGAGCTCTCCACATGACCACTGAATGCATACTGGACCCATCAGCTCAACCCTGCTAGGCTGTGATGACCCGACTTGGTGAGATCCCAGCCCAAATAGAGGACACCCTGTCTGAGAAAGATCACACAAGCTCCTTGCATTTCACCAGTTAAAAGGCTTCCATGCATTCCATGCTCCAGACAGGTTGAAGAAGCCTGTCCACAGTCCAAAAGAGCTGAGCCAGTCGATTCCTCCCAGCAGCAATTTCCCTAGACAGAAATCCTGCCTTCTTTTGGGTGATTGTCCTTTGATATTCACCACTATGAGTAATCAAAGCCAGTCTATCCTCTTAGACCCTGGACCTCCTCCAACAACACTCCAACCTCCACTTTTCTGTGTTGATCTCCTTCAACTCACCATCATACCACAGTGAGCCAAGGCACAAAACTAACAGGCATGCGTAAGCAGGCACCATGAAATCTAAAGCCACCCCAACAGCCTTATTGAAGGCCATCACAGCTTTCTCCACTCTCATGGTGCATGCAGCCATCACATCCAATGTGTCCAGCACAACCAGGAGTCGTTCTGGCCATAGCCCTCAGAAAGGGCAGTGCTGGACCACAGGAGGTAGACTACAAGAGTGGGTGGCCCTGATAGAGAACCTGATGGTGCAATGATCCAACCAGCTGACTGGATCAATCTTGAGATCCTTGACCTCGAGCCCTAGAGAGAATATCAAGTCCAAGGCATGGCTATGTTGATGGGTCACAGAAGTAACAACTTGCCAAGCCCTGGGGTTACATACCAACAGAGGAACTCTTGACCAAAGTGTGAGAGTTTGTCATAAACCCAAACATTAAAATCACCCTGAATAAGCTGACTCCAACATCCTGTCAGTGACAAGTTCCAAGATTTCCTGCAGAAAATCCCCACACCCCAGAGGCTGGTATATGAGAAGGATTCTACAGCCTACGTCTGGACCCCTATGCACAGTCACACATTCAAAGATGAGTTATTCTCCATTGGGTATGCCACCAGGTTCAGCTCAGATCTAAAACTGATGGCCAACCCCACTCTGGAGTCCCTCCTCAGGCAGTGCACCACTAAGAATCCATCTGGGATGGCTGGTTCCAGTATTGGGCCAGCATCATCACCAAGCCAGGTATCCATAATGCAAGCCAGACTGACAGAGGAATCAGAAACTAAATGCACTAAAATGTAACTTATTCCTCCTCAATTTGGCATTGCATAGCACTCCCGAAGAGGACATGCAGTAATGGCAGGCCCCTCAGTTACCTACCCACTCAGTTTGGTGGGATTTATGGGTATGGAAACTAAACATGTCTGGCCTCTCTCAAGTTCCCATTTTGCTACAGGGCATACCCTGGTCCTCACTATCTTAATAGCACCCTTCCCATCAACTCTCTCATGTCCCCACTAAACCTTTATATCTTGAACCGATCCATGAGTCCATACTGAGTTATGATAGCTACACTTATGACTAGTCTGGTTTTCCACAGGAAAACACTGATTCTGACATCAGAATGCTACTGTATCATTGTTCTGATGTCAGGATACTGTTATACCACTGTTCTGATGTCCAGATACTCCTGTACCATTTTCCTGATGCCAGATTGCTATTCTACCATTGTTCTAATGCCAGGATACTGTTACACCATTGTTCTGATGTCAGGATACTGTTACACCATTGTTCTGATATCAGGATACTGTTACACCATTGTTCTAATGTCAGGATGATGTTGTACTATTGTTCTGATATCAGGATGCTGTTGTACCATTGTTCTGAAGTCAGATTCTGTTGTACCGTGACTCTGAAGTTAGGATGCTGTTGTACCATGGCTCTGATGTTAGGATGCTGTTGTACCATCATTCTGACATCCAATGCTGTTGTACCACTGTTTGTTTTGTATGTTTTTTCCTTTTGTAATTGATACGTTCTAACCTCCTACACCCCAGCTGACTGTGGCAAATTTATCTGCCTTTTGTTGCGGAGGATGGGCAGGGAGGTTTTTCCTCCATGGTTCCCCTTTCTCTTTGTGCCATGAACCTGTCGGATGTTAACATTTTGGATGTAGTCTCCGATATGAGCATGTATCAGGACAGTCATGTGATATGCATGTGCGTCCCTCCCTCCCTCCCTGTGGACCAAGCACTCCACCATCCATATGTCTATAGATGGTGGTAGTGCATCAGGGCATGGCATCCTCCACTCCAGGAGGAGGAGAGTGTCTGGGATGCTCGTTCCTCCTTCCTCCCTAGGCGGACCCCAGACAACACAGGCCTGTTCCTGAACCTAGGGTCACTCATTACCATGAGTGGTGTGCTACTACTAGCCTACACTGTACCACCATTCTGATGTCAGAATGTTGTTGTATAATATTCTGCCATTAGGACACTGTTGTATAATTATTTTGACATCAAGATGCTGTTGTACCATTGTTCTGATATTAGGATTCTATTGTACTATCATTCTGATGTTAGCATGCTGTAGTATAATTGGTCTGAGGTCAAGTTCTGTTGTGCCATTATTCTGATGTGAGGATGCTGTTGAACAATCGGTCTGAGGTCAGGATCCTGTTGTATCATCATTCTGAAATCAGGATGCTGTTGTACCATTGTTCTGATGTTAGGAGGCTGTTGTACAATAGTTTCGAGGTCAGGATGCCATTATACCATCATTCTGATGTCAGAATTCTGCTGTACCATCGTTCTGATATCATGGGTCTGTTGTACTATTGTTCTGATGTCAGGATGGTATGTTGTACCATCATTCTGATATCAGGATGCTGCTATACCATTGTTCTGATATCGGAATGCTGTGGTATCATTGTTCTGCGATCAGGATGCCATTGTACCATCCTTCTGAGGTCAGAATGCTGTTGTACCATCATTCTGAGGTGAGAATGCCATTGTACCATCATTCTGAGGTCAGCATGCCGTTGTACCATCATTCTTGTGTTAGGATTTTGTTATACCATTTTCTGATGTTAGGATGCTGCTGTACCATCATTCTGATGTCAGATGCTGTTGTGACATTCTGATATCAGGGTGCTGCTGTAATATCATTCTGATGTCAGGATTCTGTTGTACCATTGTCCTGTTGTCAAGATGCTGTAGGATTATTGTCTTGATGTCAAGATGCTAATATACCATCATTCTGATGTCAGGATGTTGTTCTACCATTATTCTGATATCAGGATGCTGCTGTATCATATTTTGATTTCAGGATTTTGTTGTACCATTGTCCTGATGTCCAGGATGCTGCTGTACCATCGTTCTGATGTCAGGATGATGCTGTTGTACCATCATTGTGATGTCAGATACTGCTGTACCACTGTTCTGATGTCAGAATGCTGCTGTACCATCATTCTGATGTCAGGATGCTGCTGTACCATTGTTCTGATGTCAGGATGCTGCTGTACCATTGTTCTGATGTCAGGATGCTGCTGTACTGTCGTTCTGATGCCAGGATGCTGTAGTACCATCATTCTGATGTCAGAATGCTGTAGTATGCTGTACCATCATTCTAATGTCAGGATGCTGCTGTATCATCATTCTGTAGTCAGGATGCTGCTGTATCATCATTCTGATGTCAGGATGCTGCTGTACCAATGTTCTGATGTCAGAATACTGCTGTACCATCATTCTGATGTCAGGATGCTGCTGTACCATCATTTTGCTGTCAGGATGCTGCTGTACCATCATTCTGATGTCAGCATGCTGCTGTACCATCGTTCTGATGTCAGGATGCTGCTGTACCATTGTTTTGCTGTCAGGATGCTGCTGTACCATCATTTTGCTGTCAGGATGCTGCTGTACCATCGTTCTGATGTCAGGATGCTGTTGTACCATCATTCTGATGTCAGGATGCTGCTGTACCAATGTTCTGATGTCAGGATGCTGCTGTACCATTATTCTGATATCAGGGATGCTGTTGTACCATCGTTTTGCTGTCAGGATGCTGCTGTACCATCATTCTGATGTCAGGATGCTGCTGTACCATCATTTTGCTGTCAGGATGCTGCTGTACCATTGTTCTGATTTCAAGATGCTGCTGTACCATCATTTTGCTGCCAGGATGCTGTTGTACCAATGTTCTGATGTCAGGATGCTGTTGTACTATTGTTTTGCTGTTAGGATGCTGCTGTACCATTGTTCTGATGTCAGGATGCTGCTGTACCATCATTTTGCTGTCAGGATGCTGCTGTACCATTGTTCTGATGTCAGGATGCTGTTGTACCAGTGTTCTGATGTCAGAATGCTCCTGTACCATCATTCTGATGTCAGGATGCTGTTGTACCATTGTTTTGCTGTCAGGATGCTGCTGTACCATTGTTCTGATGTCAAGATGCTGCTGTACCATCATTCTGATGCTGGGATGCTGCTGTACCATCATTCTGATTTCAGGATGCTGGTGTACCATCGTTTACTGTCAGGATGCTGCTGTACCAATGTTCTGATGTCAGGATGCTGCTGTACCATCATTCTGATGTCAGGATGCTGTTGTATAATCATTCTGATGTCAGAATGCTGCTGTACCATTGTTCTGATGTCAAGATGCTGCTGTACCATCATTCTGATGCTGCAGGATGCTGCTACCATCATTCTGATTTCAGGATGCTGGTGTACCATCGTTTTACTGTCAGGATGCTGCTGTACCAATGTTCTGATGTCGGATGCTGCTGTACCATCATTCTGATGTCAGGATGCTGTAGTATAATCATTCTGATGTCAGGATGCTGCTGTACCATTGTTCTGATGTCAGAATGCTGCTGTACCATCATTCTGATGTCAGGATGCTGTTGTACCATCATTCTGATGTCAGAATGCTGTTGTACCATCATTTTGCTGTCAGGATGCTGCTATACCATCATTCTGTAGTCAGGATGCTGCTGTACCATCATTCTGATGTCAGGATGCTGCTGTACCATTGTTCTGATGTCAGGATGCTGCTGTACCATCATTCCGATGTCAGGATGCTGTTGTACCATCATTCTGATGTCAGAATGCTGTTGTACTATCATTTTGCTGTCAGGATGCTGCTGTACTGATGTTCTGATGTCAGGATGCTGCTGTACCATCATTCTGATGTCAGGATGCTGCTGTACCATCATTCTGATGTCAGGATGCTGTTGTACCATCATTCTGATGTCAGACTGCTGCTGTACCATCATTCTGATGTCAGGATGCTACTGTACCATTGTTCTGATGCCAGGATGCTGCTGTACTAATGTTCTGATGTCAGGATGCTGCTGTATCATCATTCTGATGTCAGGATGCTGTTGTACCATTGTTTTGCTGTCAGGATGCTGCTGTACCATCATTCTGATGTCAGGATGCTGCTGTACCATCATTCTGATGTCAGGATGCTGTTGTACCATCGTTTTGCTGTCAGGATGCTGCTGTACCATCATTTTGCTGTCAGGATGCTGTTGTACCATCATTCTGATGTCAGGATGCTGCTGTACCATTGTTCTGATGTCAGGATGCTGCTGTACCATCATTCTGTAGTCAGGATGCTGCTGTACCATCATTCTGATGGCAGGATGCTGCTGTACCATCATTCTGATGTCAGGATGCTGTTGTACCATCGTTTTGCTGTCAGGATGCTGCTGTACCATCGTTTTGCTGTCAGGATGCTGCTGTACCATCATTCTGATGTCAGGATGCTGCTGTACCATCGTTCTGATGTCAGGATGCTGTTGTACCATCGTTGTGCTTTCAGGATGCTGCTGTACCATCATTTTGCTGTCAGGATGCTGCTACCATCATTCTGATGTCAGGATGCTGTTGTACCATTGCTTTGCTGTCAGGATGCTGCTGTACCGTCATTCTGATGTCAGGATGCTGCTGTACCATTGTTCTGATGTCAGGATGCTGTTGTACAATCGTTTTGCTGTCAGGATGCTGCTGTACCATCGTTTTGCTGTCAGGATGCTGCTGTACCATTGTTCTGATGTCAGGATGCTGCTGTACCATCATTGTTTTTCAAATTGAGTAAACTTTATTGAGTTTATAAAGAAGAAAGAACAGGAACAACCTATAGTTGACCGTAACATTATGGGTACCTTAGGCTTAGTGAAGAATGACTTTAAAACAGCCATACAAGAAAAATCCATCAGTACCAAAGACAGTGACCAATTAAAAAATAAAAAACAACTATCCACACAACCACTTTCCCTCAGGCCAAAACCCTCACTCCCCTTCCTGCTCAATCCACCCTTCTCTCAGCCATCCCAGAAAAGAAAAACCAGAAGTAAACCACCTACAGTGAAAATGATTATATACCAGTATCATTACGGTGGACATAAAAATGAAAAGATTTGGGGCCTATATGTACTAGACCATACCATGCCTAAGTCTGGTACAGTCTATGGTATAGATTACCAACTAGTGTATACTTAAGTAATCGGGATGCTAAGCTGGATATTATGTAGCTAAGTAATTAAATGGTTAACAGAACAAATAAGGGTTCCCATATATTCTTACACCTGTTAAAATGGTCAGATAGACTACAATAGTCCATTCAGCTTGTAGTGCAAACAAAATCTCCCCTAGCCACTCAATAAACATGGGGATTGTCTGATCACACTAATGTCTTAGAAGGACTTTTTTAGCGCAGGCCGAGATCATGCCATGTGATACCTCTGGTTGCCAAGTAGTTCTGTACATATATCCCTAATAAGCACACTTCTGGAGTGAATTTGGAGTTTAAATCTAACAGAGGGTCTAACATGTGCTTTTAGTGTCCCAGAAGGGAACTTTATCATAACTTAAGTCCATAAAATATGGAATAGACTGCCAGGTGCTTTGCCACACCTAGAACAAGTGTTTGCAGGAAGTTTGCCCATCCTATGCAATTTCACAAGAGTATGATATAAATGGTGTGTATATATAGACTTGCATAAGACGATACCTGTCCCACTTTACAAATCTATAGTTATTGTCCCAGAGGCAAGACCAATTACTACCACTGTGAGTCATCGGAGAGCTTGCTCCCAGTAATAATAGAAATCCCCTCCTGTTTGCATAAACCTCACCCAACATGGAGTAAAACATGAGACAGGATGCTTAGCAGGTGCACTAATTAACATGGCATGGATCTTTTGCTCATATGAACTGTACCATTGTTCTGGTCCAAAATGTTGAGTCAACATATGGGAAAGTTAGTAAAACTTGAAAGCATAAAAGAGGGTAGTAAAATCGTTCCTGGGCTCTCTGGAATGTAATCAATTTACCCGATCCAAAAGACAGTCCACCTTGGATCCATTATCAAAAAGGCAAGAAGGACTGAGGTCAACATTTGTCTGCCAATCTTAAAATTCAGATTTTTAAGGAAAGGTTGGGAAGTGTCAAAGTGGGGTTCAACCTTGAAATAAGAACAAAGTTGCCTATGAATTCTGACAGAGAGTTCAAATGATTGTGCCTCTCAGGGTAGGCAGGACACATGGAGGGGCTCTGCGGGCCGCTGCGAACTAGCTGCAGATTTTGGAGAACTCCTACTTAAACTTGCACATATTGATAAAATTACAATTTAGAGTTAATTAACTCAAATTTGGTACTCATCCTGAAACATACGCTCCTAATTTACCTAAAATGGGCAACCCAAAGAAGGGAGAGTGGATAGAAGCAAAGAGTCGGTGGGGCCTCCCGAGTTCTACATATTCAGTAGGCCGTCTGGACACCAGATCTCCAGAAACTATCACATCTCTGGGGCTAAAATTACAAAATTTAATTGCATCGGTTTCCACCCTTAATCAAAAGGTGGATGACTTCAGGAAGGGTCCTAGTAGTGGAAAATCGGTAGATGAACTAAAAAGGAGATGTAGGAAGTCACATGACAAACTGACTCCAATGCCACTACTAACGCCCTCATGGTAAGGAGAATCAGCATCTCAGGCCGCTTGGAGCCTTGGAGAATCATGCTCGTTCTGGGAATAACAGGATAATTGGTCTCCGGAAAGTATTGAGAGGGATCATCCATTGATGTATATCCAAGAATGGCTTTCAGAGAAGCTTGTACCACAGAGGGATGATGTCTCATGGGACATACAAAGTTTACTGGATCAACACTAATGGTCGACCTCAGAATCTGGAAGAACCCGTTACAGTGATGGTAGTCACTGCTGGTGCAGGAGTCCGTGACCGTATCCTTTGACTACGCCGGAGGCCAGGTCCTATTGTCTGGGATGACCACCGATTCATCTCTTCCCCAACATTAGCTACTCCACTCGGCAGTGAAGAAAGTGTTTTGAGGGGTCAGAAGGACACTGAGGATGCTGGCATAATGCACACCGTGATTTTCCAGCGAGATTAAGGATCACCTATCAGGGAAAGTTTATTTGTTCTCAGACCCTGTTGATTCGTAAATGGGCCACTCGTGTGACCGCTCCTCCAGGAGATGAGGAGAAGCCATTGCAAGCGATGATTCGGATGAGGACACTTGAGTGAGAGCCAGAACTTTAGGCCTTCTGTACTTTCCCTGCGAGAGAAGCTAAGTGACTTTAAGTTATCCTGAGTTTTCTTTTTGGGTCGACTCATAAGGTCTGAGTCATTACAAATTATTATATTGTTCCCATAGAGGCTGTTTTGGACTAAAACACTCCAAGCCTCTTTCTCCTGATGTTTAATGAAGGGAGATTTAATACAACTTGAAGCTTATATAGAAGTAAATAATTGTTTTAGAAAGTGGAAAGTACTGTGAGAAGGATTTTAAATCTCTGTTTAAAGTTTATTGTAGTTAATGGAATAAACTGCTGCAACCTGTTTCTTGTTTGTGATGTTTTGTTACATTTAGGTGATGTACATGGCACCATAAGTCCCATAATAGACTTGTTTCCAATATTAGGCTGGACAATAATGGACAATCCTATTATATATAGTGAGCCATGTGCTCATGGGCTTAACCCACAGCATATAGGGGACTTTAATATGCTAAATTCAATATTATGTTACCATCCTGTGTTGTAACAATATATGGTGGATGCAAATGTTTGTCAATCCTGTATCACAGGGATTAATCTCCCAATAGTTGTATCATATACTTGTGGTCTATTTACTATATGCAATATATATTCTCATGATATATGATATAAAATTAAAAATAAAGAAAAAAAATAAAAAAGGTAGCAGGGACATGCTTTGTAAGATATGCAGCAGTGAGGTAATATTAAGATTAAGCTTGGCACAGCAATACTTCTCTGTCCAACCATTATGGGGAATACATTGGCTCCATTTAATTTGAACCTGATGGTGCCAGAGAGAGATCCTAGAACAATGAATAGCCAATAATACAAGAAAGTGTTGGAACACGTAGCCCACCTTTGATTTATGCTGCATAGTTTAATAAGGGATCACCAGACTGGTTTTCCTTCCACAGGAAGAAGATGTTAGTCTGTGTATTTGAAAAGCCAAATAAACAGGAGAGGTTGTGCAAGCACTTGTAAGGGTATAATATATGAGGGCATATATTTATCTTCCGAATATTATACGACCCCAGAAAGAGATGGGTAGGAGGGACCAACGATTCAGGTCCATCTTCAGTTGGTTAACAAAGGGGTCAAGATTGTATTGTTTCATTTTCATTTGGGAGGTGCTTAAATAAATGCCTAAATATTTAAGTCTGTCCCTGATCCATACTAGACCTCAAGGGAGCCAAGTTAGCCTTAGTCGAGTAGCATTTAGTGGCATAACCTCTGTTTTAGCCACATTAGGTTTGTAGCTGGAGAAAAGGCCAAAGACATTTATTAGGTCTATGGCCACGGAGAGGAAATTTCCAGATCAGTCACATGTGAAAGAATATTGTCAGCATACACTGACAATTTGTATTGATATGGACCTATCAGAATGCCAGAGATTTGAGCCATAACATTTATTTTCCTGATGAGAGGTTCCAGAAATAAATCAAAGAGAAAGTGGGAAGTCTTGACCAGTGCCATGACACAGGGTAAAAGTTTGTAGAGCGACTCCTTTCCAAAAATCGAGCTGATGGATGTGCATGCAATACTTTTATCCAGTGAACAAACGTGAAGGACTATTGTATCTGGGCAGGAGATGGAATAGATTATCCCAGAAGACCCTGTCAAAGCCTTTCCCTCATCTAGGGATGCCAAAACTGCAGGAGTAGGGAATCCCTGGATGCAGAAATAAGGTGGGAGGTTTCATAGATGATCAGAGGATAGCCTACCTGACACAAAACCCACTTGTTCAGGACTAATCAAGGAATCCCATACGTAGTTTAGACAAGTGGCCAAGAATTTAGCATACATTTTAAAATCAACATTTATTAGGCAAATGGACCTATAATTACCAATCAGAAGTGGATCCCTGCCAGGCTTAGGCAAAACCACAATTAAGGCCTCAGTAGGAGAGATCAGATAATCCTCGATAATCAAGTAGTTAAATAACCAAAAGCAAAACAGGGAAAGAAGGGTTTTCAACTTTTATAAAAGTTCGGGGCATACCCATTAGGGCCAGGTGACTATCAGGGGTCAAAGAATCAACGGCCAAACCTATCTCGGCTCAGTAAATGGCTGAATCAGGAAATTAGATGGAGAGTCTGGTAGTTGGGAAGAGGAACTCCCATCAAGAAATCCTCCAGAGAGGCATTACAAAATGGAGTAGAAGGGCAGGTATATAGGGCCCGATAAAAGATTGGAAGTGTCTGGCAATATCCTGGTGTGGTTAACAAAGTACCTGACTCAGAGTGAAGAGGCGGACAATCCTGTTGGCTGCCTGGGCATGGAGTTGTAGTACCAAACATTTCCGCCTTTTCGCCTGGTCGAAATACTTAGTTCTAGAACATAGGATTATATGTTCACACTTTCCCCAAGGCTTGGTTGTATTTGTGTCCATAGTGATTCCAAGTGGGCCAGTCTGCGGAGGGGAATCCGAGTCAATACTGGTCTCCAATGTTCTAATTTGTGATAGAAGTGCTGTAATATCCTGCATCTCTAGCTTTTTCCATTTAGAAGCCAAATGAATAAGTTCACCTCTAAGAGAACATTTAAGGGCAGCCCATAAAATATCATATTTGGCCATTGATGGGGCATTAACCTCCATAAAGGTGGTGACAAATTTCTGGATATGTTCTCTTAGGTCTTGAAACTTTAACAATTGATTGTTCAGCCTTCATGTTTTATCTCTTGCCGACATGGCTGAAAGAGCAGCCTGAAGAAGAACCGGATGGTGATCAGAGAACCTTGGCACTGTAATGACAGCATACCTTTCAACCTCCTGCCTCATAAATCAGGGACAAAGACCAAAATCAGGACACACTTCAAAACTGGTGATATCTACTCAGGAACCTGGTAGAATAAGGGGCTTAGTGTAAAATGCATTTTCTAAGGAAGAACAAATCTGTAACTTTTAATGTTTGACATTATTTTGTGCTTACAACCCTACTGTTTGGTCACGGAAACACAATTTGTAGGATGGGCAGAGTAACATTTTGAGGTAAAATCAGGGATGTCGCTGAAAATCAGGGGCAGTTGAGAAGTGTGAATGACAGAGATGGACCTGTGAAAGATGTTCTATCACAAAAGGAAATAATCTATTCTTGAGTATAAGCGTGGGGTGTAGAATAAAATGTGTAATCTCGACTAGATGGGTAAAGGGCCCTCCAGGGATCTATAAGTCCCAAAGAGTCCATTATGTCTATTAGGGCCAATTGACCAGGAGAGGGCTGAGCAGAAGTAACCGACCTATCCAGTGCATTATTAAGTACCAGGTTCCAGTCCTCAGCCAGAAGAATGGGAAGGATGACCAGGATGAGAACAGAGTTAGTAAATGAACAACGATACCAGGGTTGTCAACATTTGGGACGTAGATTGAACCAGAGTTGGTAAATTAACAAAAGAAACCGGGTCGTCAACATTAGGGCCATTGATCGAATCCAGGACTACCCCTGTGTGGCCAAGTAGATCACGAAGAAAATGTATCGACCTTGGGGTTGTTAACTTCTTGGCGTAAATGAAAGGGAATCCTTCTGGCAACTAATATAGCAATCCCTCTGGAGCGGAGTCAGACCCGAGCTGAAGGTCTGTCCCACCCAGGAGTGCCGTAATAGCAGGACCTGAGTGGGAGAGATGAGATTCTTGCAAAAAGGCCAAGTCCACATGTAATTTATTAAGATGTCAAAGTATTTTAGCTCTTTTCCTGAGTCTGGGCTCCCTTAATATTCAAGAGCAAAAGAGACAATTAATGCCATGAGTTTCTAACATCTTAGAAAATGGGCAAAAGGCTATCAGCTCTCTGATTGGCTGAGAAGCTAAAACAGGGAGTACATTAACTTACGATAGCCGCCGGTCAGAAAGAAGTGCCAATTCGAGGTGCCCCATTACCTAGAATCTCCTCTAGGCGGTATTAGGCAATACGGACCAACCAAGGACTATAAGACCCTCCGCCTTGGCACCCGAACTGGCAAAGTGACCAGACACCATTGTTTTGCCCTCGCTAATCACCGAGATGTCAAGTCAGTCCATAACAGCTCATGCGCCACCTTCCTCCACCTGCTTGTCCCAGTGTACAGGTTAAATATAAGTGTTAAAAATTTCTCACATAATACTTCTGTCCTAACTGTGCCCTGTAGTTTTTTCCCTTGCTTTAACTACGGCTTCCTTGCTCATTCACCAAATCTGTCTCTGCGGCGTGCAGCTGCAGGAGAGAGCCAAGTCGCAACCGTCAGGACATCGAAAGAAATTGCACCAATAAGGTGCAGTAAGAAGGGACACACTAACTGGGAGAGCTGAAACGCAGCTGTTTAAATTTAAAAAAAACAGTACTCCACTGGGGAGGGGTTGGTTGCTACTGCAATGAATCTACACTGCAACATAGAAAACAAGGCTTTTCATCGGCAGCACCTCTAGTGGCATGTCCTAAAGGGACTATTTAACAGAAGCCCTCTTTCTCATATGTTAATTACTTTTTACCTATTTGTTCCTTACAAAATCATTTTTATAAAAAAAAAAAAAAAAATGAAAGCCCATTTCTAAAGCGCCAATAATACCCTCCAGGGTGGGCGGTATAGGCAATACCGGACTGGCCAAAGTTATGGAGCCCTCTGCCTCGGCCAGGCCTCATTACGCCCCTGGCCGGTCCGGTATTGCCCAATACTGCTCACCCTGTCGGGCATTATTGCTTGCATACAATAGAAAAGAGACTCAAGACTTTTAGTAAAAGAAAAAAAAAAAAGCACTACCTAATCAAGTTAAAAGCTTTTCCAGAGATGACTGTCCCACCCTTCCCTCCTTACAACTGTTAACAATAACATTCCCCAAAGATGCAAAAACCCCACAAACAACTGTTTCAGACAAAAACAAAACCCCAAGACCCCACCCCTTCCCACCCTCCCAACTTTCAATCTGGCACATGATCACCAAGGGCGTATGGTGACTTCACCCCCATCCCCCACCTCCCCCAACCCAACCCAGAAACAGCTATGGTAGGAAAGGATGTTATAGCAAAAGCAATAATACAGTAAAACATCGAATCTACAAACCTTACATATAGCATCTTTAAATACAATATAACATATATAGTATTGTACCCTACAACTTGCAAAGCACAGAGGGCTATCAATAAAACTACAATCTAGTAAGCATAAACAAGCATTTGTCAATGCGAATGTTGATTGCGTTGGTGTGTTGAGCTCGCTCACTGCCCTCTGTCACTCACTCAGTCTATGTCTCCCGTGTTCCAGGCTGCTCTTTTGTACTGGGCTCCTGCCTGCGTTTGCACCTTGTTCTGCCTAGTAAGAAATCTGCAGCTGTCCCGACAGAGCTCCGTTGAGGTGGCTCACTCCCCTCTCTCACTTGCTCATTCTGGTTCTCCTGGCGCTGCAGGCTACCCTTTGTACTGGGCTCCTGCCTCGGTGGCTTTTCTGCCCACAAAGAAATCTGCAGCAGACCAGACACAGGTCTATTGAGCCTGCTGACTCCACCTCTCTCACTCGCTCATTCCGTTTCTGCCAGCGCTGCAGGCTGCCCTTTTTCTATTGGGCTTCTGCCTGTGCTGCCGCCTTCATCTGCACCCAAAAATTGCAGCAGCAGTCACAATAGAGCTCCGTTGAGCTCGCTCCTCCCCCTCTCTCACTCAGCTCATTCTGGTTTTCCCCACTGCAGGCTGCCCTTTTGTACAGGGCCCTCTGCACTGCTGCCTTTTCCTGCCCACAAACAAATCTGCAGCAGTCCCAACAGAAGCTCTGTTGAGCTCACTCCTCCCTCCTAACTCACTCATTCTGTGTCTCCCTGCCGCTGCAGGCTGCCCCTTTATACTGGGCTCCTGCCTGAGTGGTGGCTGTTTCTGTAGAAAGAAATCTGAAGCAGTCCAACACAACTCCATTGAACTTGCTCCTCCCTCTCTCACTCATTCATTCCATTTCTGCCGGTGCTGCAAGCTGGCCTTTTGTACTGGGCTCCTGCCTGTTTGCGCATTTTCTGCCCACAAAGAAATCCACAGCAATCACAATACAGCTCTATTGAGCTCACTCACTACCAGCGTATCACTCCTCTGGTTCTGTGTCTCTTGGTGCTGCAGGCTGCGCTTGTGTATGGGGCTCACAGCTGCGTTGGCACCTTTGTCTGTCCACAAAGAAATCCACAGCTGTCCAGACAGAGCTGTGCTGAGGTCGCTCAGTCTCCCTCTGTCACGCTCATTCTGTTTGTCCTGGTGCTGAAAGCGGCCCTTTGTACAGGGCTCCTGGCTGCATTGGTGCTTTTCTGCCCCCAAAGAAATCTGCAGCAGTCCTGATAGAGCTCCGTTGAGCTCACTAGTCCCCTGTCTCACTCACTCATGCTGTTTCTCCCACCACTGCAGGCTGATCCTTTCTTCTGGGCCCTGCCTGCATTGATGCCTTTTTCTGCCCACAAAGAAATCCACAACAGTCCTGACGGCGCTCTGAGTTCACTCACTCCCCTCCCTCACTAGCTCTCTCGTTCTGTTTCTCCCAGTGCTGCAGGCTGCCCTTTGTACTGGGCTCTTGCGTTGGGCCTTTTCTGCTTACAAACAAATCCACAGCAGTCCCAACAGGCTCAGCTGGCTGAGTCCTCTCCCCTCTCACTGCGTTCAATCTTAATCTGTCCCAAACACTGATTTCCCACAGCGACCGTGCTATTCTCTGGCAGGAGTGCAAAACATATTTTAACCAGGATGTTAAAATGACAGCTGTACTGTTCATAAGAAGGTGTGAAAAACTGCCACTGTAAAAATGTGGCGTGAAAATATTACAAATTTACGAAGTTACAAGAGTCATGGAAACAGTTCAACACTTGTAACACAGTCATGTTATGGAGTTTCGTCACCAAATTTTCAACATAGGGCTTTAGGACCTCTGCTCATGAACAGTGCCACTGTCATTTTCTTAATCTGTCCGAACATTGATCTCCCACAGCGACGCGCCTGATTCTGTGCGCAACTGTGAAACCACATTTCAGTCAGGATGTGAAAATGACACTGTACTGCTCATAAGGAGGTGAAAACGCCACTGTTGAAAATCTGGCATGACAATATTACAAATCTGCGAAGTTACAAGGGTGTGTGGAAAGTGTACAGCGCACAGTTGTAACACAGTCATTTGATGGCTATCATCACAAAATTTTCAACATAGGCATTTTAGGACCTCTGCTCATGAACAGTATCACTGTCATTTTCTTAATCTGCCCTGGACAGTGATTTCCCACAGCGACCGCTCTATTCTGTGCGGAAGTGCGAAATCACATTTTGGCCAGGATGGGAAAAATTACAGCTGTACTGTTCACAAGGAGGTGAGACAAAATGCCAATGTTGAAAATCTGGCGTGAAAATATTGCAAATTCACGAAGTTACTGAGCATGCGTAGCAACTGCGCAATGCCGCTAAATAAAACAGTCATTTTTGGTTTTCCACAAATTTACAACATAGTCTTCTTGAGGCCCCACCTCATGAACACTGGCACAGTTGTCTTGTTAATTGTCCCGAATGGTGATTCTGCGCGGTGACTGCGAAATCACCTTTGGGTCGAATAACGCCATGACAGTTCAAGAATTCATGAGAGGGTCCCAAAACCCCATGTTGAAAATTTGGTGAAAAAATTCCCAAAATGCCCAAGATATGTACTAAAGTTTAAAAAAACTATTTTTACATTATACAGCTTACTGGCATTTCCTCAGTTTGCGGTTGGCTTTGAAGAGTGCAGGCGTGTTCGGGTCCACGAAGATCGTCACGCTGAGCTCCGGAGGTAAGTATGGGGTGGGGGAGTGTGGGGGCAGGGTGTGCAGTGGGTGGGTGCAGGTTGCAGGTGGGGGCAGGGAGACTACTAGGGACCGTTTCCTTTTACAGGTGTAAAAAAAAAAAAGACTTTCTTGAGGCCGTTTTTTATTTACAGGGGCATGTGGCATGCTGGGGTGGGCTCCCAGTGTGCCACCAGAGTCTTCTTTGGGGGCAGCTTTGCCGATGGGGATTGGGCACCTCCGTCAGCAGCAACAAAGGGAATTCCTTTCTGCAGGCGGGGATTGGACACCCCGTTGGCAGACAATGAAACGTTGTGGGGGTGACATTATGCAGATGGGAAGTGGGCTCCCTACGTTGGCAGATAAACATATTGTAGGGGGTAATATTGTTTGCGAACATGGCGGCAGCCGCCACCCTGTTCTAAAACAATATCAGGCTGCTAGATCCCGCCCTGCAATGATGGGTCCTCCCTCATTCAGCAGATGGCTGACACTGCAATGTGAGGCGCCCCTGATTGCAGCGCTGATTTGTCACAAGTTGGGGCAAGACGTTCCAATCTTGTGTCACCAGCAGCCTGCAAGCGGCATTGGGGAAAGCGGACAAGCCTTTGCAGGCTGTGGGGGCATTACCCACAACAATTACCGCACCTCCACAGCCTGCTTCTGAGTAAGCTGCCATAATATGTTTCTTCGCTGCGGCGCAATCAACATAAAAAGAATAATAATAGTAACTTAGCCCCATATTTAGTTCACATATAAAATATTGCAAAGCAAAAGGGCACCGTTGGCCAGTGAGGATGTGCAGCTTGTCACCCCTAGGTGGGCCATGAGCTGGTGTCTCAGTAAAATGAACCAATATATTATATTCCTTTTCTGAACCATAAAGAAACAAGCGTTTGTCAATGCCGAATGTTTGCTTGCTGATATTAGCATTGGACATGCAAAAGTTAGACAGATGCAGAATAGAGGGCAGTGAATTATTGAACTCATGCCAATTCCATCTCACCCTGCAGAGATGAACAGGCATTGGGGTGTGTTTCTGGGTCGTCGCCCATAATGCTCATGTCATTTCACCTCACCCTATCCTGTAGACACCGACAAGTGCTGCTGTGTGCCTTGGGATGTTTGGCGTCACAGTCACCCCATTTTATAAGAACATACACTGAAATGGGTGCAGTATAGGAGAATGGGGTGAAATCTGGGGCCAAAGAATCCAAGGCACACCTCGATGCCTGTCACTGGCTTCAGGGTGGGGGTGGAATGTTGTGAGCATTACAGCCGGCGATCCAAAGGCACACACCCCTGATGCCAGTCAGTCTGTACAGGGTGGGACGTTATGGTTATAACCCTAATGCCCCAGGCATTTGTTGGTATTGCACTACAAATTTTCAACATGGCTTTTTGTGACTCCCACCTCATGAAAGCATTTGGGACCTCTTCTCACAAACAGTGGCACTGTGATTTTGTTAATGTGTCTCAAGCTTTGAGTTCCCACAGCTGGCGTGCCATTTTAGCGCCAGATGTCAAACACAGATCGGGCAGAATGACAGCTGTACCGTTCATGGGGAGGTGTGAAGAGATGGCAATGTTGAAAATCTGTAATAAAATATTAAAATGCTCAAACTTCCGAGCATTAGTGGAGACTACGCAACCCATCCTCGTAACTCAGTCATTTAGTGGAATTATTTCACCAAATTTTCAGCGTAGGCATTTTGTTACCTCTGCTAATGAACAGTGTCACTATGATTTTCTTAATCTGTCCTGAACAATGATTTCCCATAGCGACCGTGCTATTGTCGCCAGATGAACAAATGCATATTTTGGGCAGGATATGAAAAATGACAGCTGTACTGTTCATAAAAGGTGTGGAAAAATGCCAATGTTGAAAATCTGGAGAGAAAATATTACAAATTCATGAAATTACAGTGCGTGGAAACTGCGAACATACTATCGTAACACAGTCATTTTATGTATGTTCATCACCAGATTTTCAACATAGGCATTTTAGGACCTCTGCTCATGAAGAGAGTCACTGTGATTTTCTTACTCTGCCCCAACACTGATTTCCCATAGCAACGCACTATTCTGTGCTGAAGTGTGAAAAGTCATTTCGGCCAGGATGTGAAAAATGACAGCTGTACTGTCCATAAGGAGGTGTGAAAAAATGGCAATGTTGAAAATCTAGAGTGAGATATTACAAATTTGCAAAATTACGAGGGTGCGTGGAAACCGCGCAACACACGCCAGAAAGCACAGTCATTTTATGGACTTTGTCACCAAATTTTCAACATAGGCATTTTAGGACCTCTGTTCATGAACAGTGTCACTGTGATTTTCTTAATCTGTCCTGAACACTGATTTCCAACAGCGACCGCGCTATTCTGCGCGTGAAAACATATTTCAGCCAGGATGTGAAAATGGCAGCTGTACTGTTCATAAGGAAGTGTGGAAAATGGCAATGTTGAAAACCTGGAGTAAAAATATTATAGATTCGCAGTTACGAGCATGCATAGAAACTGTGCAACACAGGCTCGTAACACAGTCATTTTTGAATTTTTCACTAAATTTGCAACATAGGCTTTTTGAGAGCCCACCATATGAACAGTGTCACTGTCATTTCATTAGCCGGTGTCCCGAAAGGTGATTCCACCCAGTGACCACGTAAATCACCTTTCGGAACTGAATAATGCCATGACAGTGATTGAATTCATCAGGTGGGGTCCCAAGAATCCCATGTTGAAAGTTTGGAGCCAAAAGTTGAAAAATGGCCAAGACATCCACATAAGTTGAAAAAACCATTTATGCCATTATACAGCTTACTGGCATTTCTTCAGTTCACGGTCAGCTTTGAAGAGTGCGAAGCGTGTTCCCAGTCCACCGAAGATCGTCGCGCTGGGCTCGGAGAGTAAGTATGGGGTAGGGGTGTGTAGGAGGTAAGTGCGCAGAGGGTGGGTGCAGGTTGTGGAAGGGGCAATGGACTCAACAAGGGACCGCTTTTCTTTTATTACAGGATTTAAAAAAAAAAAAGACAACGCGGGACACTTTTGGCATGCTGGGGCTTGGCTGCCAGGGTGCCACCTGGGTGTTGTCAGGAAGAGACTGGAGCCGATGAGGACTGGCACCCCTGTCAGCCATACTACAGTTTGCGGGGGCGCATGAGCACACTGGAGTGGGCTCTGGCGTGCTACCTGGTGTGACAACCACCTCTCCCTATGGGCTGAAACAGCTTTCAGAGAGTGTCTGTCCTCGGTATTCACTGCCACCAGCGGACTTTCCTTCGGCACCTCTTTCAAGTGTACAAACTTGAATAATTAAACATGCAATTGCACAAGTTAAAGTCTGGTAGTATGTCTCTCTCAGGTTGGATGCTACACAGAGTTTACCTCAGCCAGTGGAAACCAAATATTACCTTAGAAAATGACATCACAGTCACAACTGTTGAGCAAATAAATAGCTTTTACTTAACAGAAAGTGCACTGAGCATTTACAGGATATATATTTACAACACAAGAGAATAACACTGATACAGGAAAAGTAAACAAATGTTTTAAATAACAGATGGCAAAAAGTAGGCTATTACTGAAATATGTTATCACTAAACTTACCCTTCCCTGTCCTTACAAAGAGACACTGGACCCTGTTCTAACTGCCAGCTCCCACGGACATAGCTACAGGTAGGCTCCAAACTTATGTTTCCCTCAGCTTCCAAAGTAAGAGAGCCTTCTCTGTCTTTCAGAAGGTTATATACTCTATGGAGAATAGGTCATTCCTATTCTCCTTTGAATCACCAACCAACTAACATGTATGTATTTAATTGTCCCAATCAGAGTGAACACCCATCAGTGACCAATTATATTCTCTTTTCACTTTAAGTTTATATTTGAATAATCCAATCCATTCAAACTGCGCTGTGTCTGTGTCTGCAGGTCTGTGTGTGTGTGGAGATGTCCACTCGAGATTTATGACCCAGCTCTTATCTAGCAGCTAGGAATTCCACAAGCTGGATGCTGCTGGACAGAGGATTTCAGAGTGTATTTTTTTCCAAACTACTAAAAAAATAAGGCACCTACAGAATCCAAGCCATTAACTCTTTCCTGCCATTTCTGTCACACCTGGGTGTTTGTTGGGGAGGGCTGGAGCTAACGAGGATTAGGCACCCCCATCGGCCATACAGTGTGCTGGGAGGGAGGAGCACATGAGCCGAGAGTTAGGGCACCCCCTCAGCACAGAACAAATGTTGGGGGCTGCATCATGCCGACAGGATTGGGCTACCCGTCTGCAAATGAACTGGGGAGGGGCATGCCAACAATGGGACTAGGCACTCCGAGTCGGCTTTCATGGGGACCCTGAGGTGGACAGCGAGAGCCACCGCCTATGTTACTTGAAATGTTACAGCAGGCAAGGCACTGCCTTGCAATGACGGGTCACTCCCTCATTGTAGCGGCAAATTTGTTTCAAGTTGGTGGCATGCTGGCTGAACTAGTGTCAGTAGCAGTGTGCCACACATTGGGAAAGCAGGCCAAGCCTCATCAGGCAGTGGGGACATTGGCACCACAGTGCCGCACCTGCAAAACCCTGCTTCTCCTAATCTGTCACATAAGGTTTCTGCATGCATGCAAGCAAACATAAAGGGTGAAGACAAATTTGAGGCTGCTTTATAAGCTATGCACAAACATGTCTACTAAAATCAAGTAATAATCTTCTAAGTCAGAATTGGGAAAGTATGAAATATCTTATCCATAACAGAAGAATAGTAAAGTAATACCAGGTTCTGAGCAGTGTAAACAGTCAGTAGGCTCAGCAGCTAGGATAGTCCAGAATGCCAGTATATATATACATATATATATATATAAAAAACAGATTTATCACAGTGTAAAGTAACAAACTATTTTTCAGTGGCGTTGTCCTGCTGGGTGCACAAACAGATTACTGCAAGTTAACTGTCTGGAGCAAGAAATGAGTAGGTACCGTGCCCAGACCACTTGTGGGCTGAATGTCAATAATTGCCTTAAAGGGAAGTTATAAAGAAAACTTCCATCCAGTAGTTGCGCTCCAAATCCACATGATTCTTGTTGATGAGGCAACAGAAGAACACTACGTTTCGCAGAGGAGGATCTTCCACGCAAGCCGCTACATAATCAAGGTTCAAAGCGAACTTTGAGTGCAGCTCTAATGCGAGGCAACCTGCTGAGTGAGAAGATGTTGGAGGGTAGAAGCATTGAAAATCATGGCAAGGGAACTCCTCGGAGAAGCCAAGATACAAATGGTTTAGTTCACTGGATATGGAGGAAGCAAAGTATAAAAAACGAAGGATGCTATAGCCATGCAGCCCTTGATGAGCGCCAGCTTACTACAGTTTTAATTTGCAGCAGGAGAACCTTGTTCAAAATTCGCTCACTCATCCGAAAAGGAAGGCAGTAACAGGTCCATACAGGTTTGTTATACACTTTGCAGAGCTGAAAATTGAGGTCCAAAAAGACTTTTGGTAGACAAAGAGCAGGCCTGGGTAAATCCTATTATAATCCTTTTCGGGAGTTCAGTGGGCTTAAATAGATCAGGAAGCAGGTCCTGGAGGTCAACTGAAGCTTGCTCAGTGGAATCCCAGGATTTCCATGTGTCCCTGATAAAGACTTGGAGGCGGGCGGATATAGCACTTTGAAAAGGAACCCAGCCACAATTATCTTGGTCACTAGTGGGTGATATGCAGCTAGCCGTTGTCTGACTGAAGCTGGCATGTCTTGCAAAATACAAAGCTTTTGACCCTCCCAAAGGACCTCTTTAGGTCCCACACTTTGAGAACAGATGTTGTTTATCAAGATAGTTTAGAAATTTAAATTTAAAAATGAAGGGTCTAAGAGGAGCATTGTCCAGAGGCGGTGGGCGCAGAGCTCTGTGGCCCATTCTATAATATATGTTGTTCCATTCGAGATGAGCGGACAAGTTTGCACAGAGCTTTTGAGTGAATAATAGGGGTGAGAGACTTCAGCTTTTTCTGGGAGCCAGAACTACAACATTGCACCTCTGACTGCAGCTAGAGATGCAGCAAATTTTAAATCCGCTGGTGAAGTGCCCACTTCGCGTTATCAGTATTACGCATTGCCATTACACCTTAATGTGAAGCAAGGTGAAGTAGCATGTAAAATGAGCCATGTGACTTACAGTACTGTAAGTCACATGCTTAGACAAGCAGGCAGGAAGGAAGTGAGTCAGAGAAGCAGTTTCACTTTCTCCTTTGCATTTGTAGAGGAGAAGGCTTTTGGAGAGGAGAGCAGTAGAGTTTCATAAGTGCTTCATTGCTTTTGTGCCTTAAAAAAAAAAAACAGCTTTTAAAGCTATCTCTTGATTTAGTTTTTGTATTGTGTTTTTTTTTGTAGTGAATTTTTTTTTAGTTTTGTTTTGTGTGTGTGTGACTGTGTGTGTCAGTGTGTGTGTGTGTGTGTGTGTGTGTCTGGGAGTGTGAGGTGAGTGCAGCCGCTGGGTGAAGGCTAGGCATCAACTCCGGTTTTATTTGTTTGTAGTTGTGGTTGGGGACTTGTGTGGCAAGGATGGACCCTGCGAAGGAGAGTTGCTGGACCATGGGAGCAGCGAGCAGAAGGAAGGATGCACATGTGGGGGCGGTCGTGTGTTGCTGGGCCACTCCCAACTTTTGTGTCATGCTTCTCCCACCCCTGTGAAAGCAGCAGCACCAGCGCCACCAGTGCCACTGACACCAGCGCCCACCAGTGACTGCTGCTCATCCACCTACTCCGCCACTACCATCACCACCGTAGCAGCTGTGGGGCTCCAGCAGCATCCTCTCACCACCTCCACAGCCACAGGAGGTTCCCCAGGCAAATGTAGGTGATGCTATTGCTAGGACTGTATCTGGTCCCCCACAGCTCCCAGTATGGGAGTTTTTTAATTGTGTGGTGGGAGACAGCACAGTCATAGTGTGCCATCTCTGTGGTGTGCAGGTGCAATGTGGCCCCGTGGGTCACATTTGGGGACCAGGGCAGCGACCCACATGTTCAACCACCACAAGGCAGAGTGGCAGGCTGCCACGGAAGGGCCAGGCATCCACCTGCTGGCCCTTCTGTAGCAGTGGCCGAGGTGCTGCTGGGGTTGAAGTTGTGCCCGCCACCGCAGCAGGAGGAGGGCCAATGCAGCAGCTGCTCCACCACCACCACCACCCTCTCCACCACCACCAGTGCCACTACCTGGGTTCCCACCTGCAGTGGACCCTCCACAGTCCCTGCAACAAGTCCGACATTGCTCTGGTGTGGCGGCCCTGGAGGAGAATAATCAGAGGGTAGGTGCTTTGCAGCAACAGGTCGTTACAATCCAAGAACAGCAGCAGCAACTACTCACAATGCTGCACTGCTGCTGCAACACCACGGCATCCCACGGCCAGAGTAAGGGATTGTTTTGTGGACCTCCCACCCCACCCCACTACTGTGCTGTACTTTTGTGTTTTTTCATTGTTGTTTAAAGCAGCAGTGCAACAATCTGGTGAAAATTTTAATCCATACTTTTTTATGCTATTTTACATTGCCACTTACCTCCTGACTTGTATGATTCCCTTCTTTCCACTATTTGAGTCTGCTTTATTACTTTTCCATGTCTGAAATAATAAAAGGGTGCTCCTTTAATATGAATTGCAGATCCGGGGCAGGATTCTCAAAGCTTTCAGAAGGTCAAAACCTTCCTAAGTCTCAAAACTTCCTCAGCTACGGAAAAAAGGGACTTTGCTCCAAGTGCTATTCACAAACCCTCGCAGCTGCAGGAAAAACACTATGGACTGTGGAAAAAGTGCAGCTGGAAGTCCCTCAGGACAAAAGGTGTGAGATTAGTAAGGCACAGCCCCTGAAAGGCTATTCACAGCCATTTTCTTTCCGCAGCTGAGGAAAGAATGTTGCACACACAGTGGAATGAGGTGCAACTCTCCTCAGCAAACTGCAGTAGTGCCTCAGCAATTGGAATCAATTAAGGTGGAGGTGAGGTACAGGTAATAGCATCCCAGATAGTATAGCAGTGGCTGATGTTACAGCAACAACGCACATTGCCATGCTATGCAGCAGGCAACAACCACTAGACCCAGTGCGGCCATGACAGAGCCCCACAAGCAGTAGATCCTGACCAGCCAGCAGTGAGTGCTACCACTGCTGTGGTCCCAGTTGAGGACTGGTTGCTGGTCCCTGTGTGCTGTCAGCCTCATATTATAGCAGCACTGTTACAGTCTGCTGCTTCAGCTACTGTGGTTCCTATTGCTGAGCCTTCACAGCCTCCGCGGCTGCGGATTCGCAGCACTTGCGCCAATCCTCGGCGGCTAAATTGACGCACCTGTGGCACTTTTCATGAAATCCACAGCTGCTCTGGTTTTCTTTTGAGAATACAGCGCAACTGAGTTTCTGCACTGCAGCAAGCCTTTCCCCCCGCAGCTGTGGAATTTCGACTTTCTTGTGAATCCTGCCCCAGGTCTTCATCAGTATTTTCAGCTGATTTTGTCTATCTATTGTTTCTATAACACTCTGTCATGACTAAAATTAACAATTATGAAGCAGGCAGTGTTCTTGGACCTTACAGAACAATATTTGTTCAAAAAGAGCTCTAAATGCTGACCGCCCGGCCATGAATTAGTTTCGGCACAGCGCCAACAGCCCAGGTTCAGGAATGAGCCTGGCAGCTGGAAGAGCTGGCCAGGAGATAGGGTTGAGCGTCCTATGGACAGCTCCCTTCTCGGAAGGAAGGGAGGGCAGAGCGCCGGTGCTTGACTGGCCCAAGGCAGAGGCCTGAGGCATAGCAAGCTACCATGCATGAACTGGGGAAGATGTCACGACGCCGAAATCACACCTTGACATCTGGGCGAATGTCATCCTAAAGAAAAAATGGGAAAACACCCTCCGAAGTCGAGGGCCGGCGCCGAGCGAGTCGATTGCCTCCGCCTGCCCAGCTGCCTCGGGGCCCGACAAGATTGAAAGGTTGAGGTGGTCCCACCCCGAACCCATGAGGCAACTATCCACAGCAGGATGGGGGACCTGTGCAGTCAGGTAAGGTGGCGGTAGGATCAGGCTTAATTGGCGCATCCTGAGGATGCGACTCCGGAGGGACTTAGAAGGACAAAAAAAAGAGCTACAAATACTGATGAAAACTTGGTCTGAGTCATATTAAAAGTGCTCATTTTATTTCAGACATGAGTTAAAGTACTAAAGCAGACATAAATTGTGAAAAGAAGGGTATCATGCAAGTTAGGAGTTAAGTGGCAATGTAAAATAGCATAAAAAGAATAGATCAACATTTTCACCAGATTGTTTGCACTGCTGTAATGTAGCCTTACTTCAGGAATCTTTCTTGCTCCACATAGTGGAATACATTTCTGTGAAAACCGCCTAATTTCATGACAGTGTCACGTCATGGAAGATTCCATTCATAAAAGCTGCCCAAATTCTGCCCCTTTCACGACAACGTTGGGACATGATGCCAAGGAGGCGTGAATTAAGTGCTCCATTATACTGAATGTCTCGATTGTCCGGAAGCTTTCCGATGTTTCTTTATGTTATAATGGTCAGTTTGTGGTGGCGTGGACACATTTCCGGTAAAGAAGAGCCTTGTTAATTGACGTGCCACAGTTCACCACAAAGTGAGCTATATAACATAAAGAAACGATGGATATCCGGACGATGGGCACACACTCGCTCCCCCTCACATCAACATTGCTGAAGCGGGGGCGGGGTGGAAGACTTTCTGGCAATTCCTCATGACGTGTTACCACTACTGAGAGTGGGGGCGGTTTTCTGAAATGTATACTATGTAAACAATAAAGATCTCCTGAGTAAAGCGCGCCTATGGGTTATGTGCAACACTATAACTATGTAACGTGGTGAATCTCTGACCTATATTTTTTAATGCTATGTTACCACTTCCTATACTTATATCCTGACTGGACTAATATGCGAATTTCCAGTAGTTGAGTCTACTCTACTACCTTTTACATGTGTGAAATAATGAAAGTAGCATTCCTTTTAAATTGGTGCTGACCAGGTCTTTGTCATTGTTTCCTCTGCTTTTCTCCATCACATCAGTTGGTTGTTATATATCACTTCTGTTGTAAATTAACAGTTATGCAGCAGGCAGTGTTTTATGATATCACAGAACAATATTTATTGAAAGCAGCTGGAAATACAAACCTGGTCAGAACAATATTGAAAGTGTGCTCAGTAAATTAATAAAAGAGAACTAGGAGAGCTTCAGTAGCAGACAAGTAGTGGATTTGCGTATAATGTGAGGAGTGGTGCAATGCAGTGGCTGTGGGGCAGCCATATTCAAACAGACCTTCTGGACACTGAGGTGCTGCCCTATCTGCATGCATCTCTCTGGACTGTGGGATGAGGTAGCCAGACTCAGAGGCGGAAGTAAACTGGGTCAGGAGTACCATCACCCCTATCCAGAGACTACCAGTCAATGCAACTGCCTCAAAGGATGCCGAGCGAGGAGCACTTGGATGACAGTGGGCTCAGGGAGGGTTAGAGCAGTCAGGCAGAGGCACATCCCAGATCCTATTCCACTCAAGAACTATATGCCACACTGGTAAGCGAGGACAACCAAATAGAGGTACCAGAGAAGTGGAAGGAAAGGATGTGGAGGTTAGCCAAGGAGGTGACCTCAGCGGGAAAGCAGTGGACCCCAGGAGGAGAAGTGAATCCTGGTGGGGACTCCATCATAAGAGGTATCCAGCTAGGAACACAGGAGGGGAGGACAGGGAGGTGAGGTGCCTACCAGGGTGCCACGGCATGGAGGAATGGAAGGAAGATCCTGGGATCACTGGGAAGGCAAGGCAGGAGGGTGAGCTGGATGTCATTATCCACCTAGGTACTAATGACCTGGCAAATGGGGAGCCAAAGGAAGTTCAGGAAGAGTTTAGGAAATTGGGAGGGGTCTCAAGCAAGTAGCTACTACTGTCACTTTCTCGAGTACTACCTGCGAGGCAAGGGAGAACATAGGAGTACATGCCAGGAACTTTAACTCATGGTTGAAGAACAGTGCTGTGAGGAAAGAGTTTGGATTCATTGGTGACTGGGGACCCACCTGGAGGGATGGAGGGTTTGTCCAAGCCTGACGGCCTGCATCCATCCTGGAGGAATCCAAGCACTCAATGATAGAGTTTAAATGCTACATTGACAAGCATTTAAACTAGCAAGCGAGTGGCAGAGCCAGCTAGGAGGGTACTACTTGCTCACCCCCACAGCTAGCAGTGAACCAGTGAACCAGAGGAGTGGCTATCTCTGCAAAGCAGTGTGCAAAAGATGGAGATTAGTGCCCAAGAGGTGGATAGGCAGAAGGGGCAAAATTCAGCAGAAGGGCAGACAGCAAGGAGAACCAGGTATAAAGGACAACCAAGGAAGGGGCTGGAGTAGAACAGTGAAACAGTCTAGGGAGGTCAAATCATGGAAAGCCATGTGTGCAAATGCAGGAGCCTTAGCAACAAGATGGAAGATCTGAGGCTGTCATGGCGCAGTCAGACCTGGGCATTTGTGGCCATCACTGAAACCTGGTGTAATGATAACCACAACTGGGAGATGGCCATACCTGGCTACAACATATTCAGAAGAGACAGAGCAGGCAGGAAGGGAGGAGGTGGCACTGTATGTGAAAAATGACATAAGAACCACAGAGATCCAGGAGGAACAAATGGGGAGAGATACTGTGGGTTAAACTGGAAAGGAAAATGGAACAGCCATCCGCACAGGTGTGGTCTATAGACCACCAGCCCAGGAGGAAGAAACAGATAGAGGCTGATGCTAGCAATCAAAGGATGGCGGACAAGGGTGAGATAGTACTGGTTGGAGACTTCAATATTCCAGGCGTGGACTGGAGCATCCCAGCAGCAGCATCAACTAGGAAGGAATTTATCCTGGACTCCTTCAGGTGCCTTCCTCAAGCAATTGGTCATGGAACCAACTTCGGCGAAGGCAATACTGGACCTTGTGCTCACAAACAGGGACAGTGTGATGGAAGGGTAACAGTGGGGAGCACCTGGGGAACAGTGACCACCAGTCATTGTGGTTTGAAATCACAGAAAGAGCAGAACCAAACCACACAAAACACGTATCCTGGATTTTAGGGGCAGACTTTGGAAAATGGGGAGATACTTGAAAGAGGCATTAAGGGAATGGGACAGGAATCAGGGGTTGAGGAACAGTGGGCAATATTTAAAATGGGGATTACAAGAACAATAGAATTATGCATTAAGCAGGTTAGCAAAAGGAAAAGGAAGAGAGACCATTATGGTTTTCCAAAGAGGTAGCAAAAGAGTGAAAATCCAAAAGATTGCATTCCAGGCAATACAAAAGACACAGGCAGAGGGATAGAGAGAAGTACCAGGAGAAGCAAGGGAGGCAGGGAGGTCAGTAAGGAAGCCAAAGCTCAGACAGAAGAACACATTGCAAAATCAGTGGGTGAGGGACCAACACCTTTTACAGGTACATAAGTGAAAAAAGAAAGACAAAGGGAGGAATAGTGAGACTGAAGGGAGGATGGGGCCGCGTGGAGGATGACAACAGTAAAGCTGACATACTGAACAGGTGACACTGCTCAGTCTTTACTGAGGAAGAGGAGGGTAATGGGTCTTTAGGAAGTACAAGGGGTGAGAATGGTGCAGAAATGGACACAAGTCCTTTTACACGAAAAGGTCCTGAAGGAACTGGAAGTAATAAGAGTTGATAAGCAATACAGGGCCAGATAGGGTTTAGGGTCCCTTAAAGAACTAAGAGAGGTGGTGGCTGAACCTCCTGGCTGTCCTGTTTAGCGATCACTGGAAACAGGAGGTACCCAAGACTGGAGGACAGCATATGGTTCCCCTATACAAAGCGGGAACAAAAGAGGAAGCAGGAACTACAGACAGTCAGCCTCACCTTGGTAGTGGGGAAGATCATGGGCACTACTGAGAGGAGATTGGCTGAACATCTGGTTGTCAATGGACTACAGGACCCAAGGCAGCATGGTTTCACCAGGGGAAGTCGTGTCAGACCAACCTCGTTGGTACTGACTGGGTGACTAGGGAGGTGGATCAGGGGAGGGCAGTGGACATGGCCTATCTGGACTTCAACAGGCCTTTGACACTGTGCCACATAGAGACTATTACACAAACAGGGAATATGGGTGTGGGCAGGACAGTAGTGTGGTGGGTAGGTAACTGGCTGGGTGGCAGGACACAAGGGTGGTGGTAATGGCTGTCACTCCACAGAGGAAGAGTAACCAGTGGGGTCCACAGGGATCAGTCTTTAGTACAGTCCCTGTTAGCATCTTCATCAGTGACATTTTAGGACCTAGAGGCAGAATTTACTGTTCGCTTTGATGACACAAGCTCTGTATGATGGACACACCAGAGGGTGTAGACAGAATGAGAAGGACTCCCTGTGTGCACTACACAGAATGGAGAGGCACGGGAGCAGGTCACAGGGTAGGGCAGGTGTGGCAGTGACTCTCCCCTTCACTCACAGTGCACCTCTCCCTGTGTGCACTACACAGAATGGAGAGGGCACGGGAGCAGGTCACAGGGTAGGGCAGGTGTGGCAGTGACTCTCCCCTTCACTCTCACAGTGCACCCTCTCCCTGTGTGCACTACAGAGAATGGAGTGGGCACGGGAGCAGGTCACAGGGTAGGGCAGGTGTGGCAGTGACTCTCCCCTTCACTCTCTCAGTGCACCCTCTCCTGTGGCACTACAGAGAATGAGTGGGCACGAGCAGGTCACGAGTGGGGCAGGTGTGGCAGTGACTCTCCCTTCACTCTCACAGTGCACCTCTCCTGTGTGCACTACAAGAATGGAGTGGGCACGGGAGCAGGTCACAGGGTAGGGCAGGTGTGGCAGTGACTCTCCCCTTCACTCTCACAGTGCACCCTCTCCCTGTGTGCACTACAGAGAATGGAGAGGGCACGGGAGCAGGTCACAGGGTAGGGCAGGTGTGGCAGTGACTCTCCCTTCACTCTCATAGTCCCCTCTCCCTGTGTGCACTACAGAGAATGGAGAGGGCACGGGAGCAGGTCACAGGGTAGGGCAGGTGTGGCAGTGACTCTCCCCTTCACTCTCACAGTGCACCCTCTCCCTGTGTGCACTACAGAGAATGGAGTGGGCACGGGAGCAGGTCACAGGGTAGGGCAGGTGTGGCAGTGACTCTCCCTTCACTCTCACAGTGCACCCTCTCCCTGTGTGCACTACAGAGAATGGAGTGGGCACGGGAGCAGGTCACAGGGTAGGGCAGGTGTGGCAGTGACTCTCCCTTCACTCTCACAGTGCACCCTCTCCCTGTGTGCACTACAGAGAATGGAGGGGCATGGGAGCAGGTCACGGGGTAAGGTGTGGCAGTGACTCTCCCTTCACTCTCACAGTGCACCTCTCCTGTGGCACTACAGAGAATGGAGGGCACAGGAGCAGGTCACAGGGTAGGGCAGGTGTGGCAGTGACTCTCCCTTCACTCACAGTGCACCTCTCCCTGTACTACAGAGAATGGAGAGGCACGGGAGCAGGTCACAGGGTAGGGCAGGTGTGGCAGTGACTCTCCCCTTCACTCTCACAGTGCACCCTCTCCCTGTGTGCACTACAGAGAATGGAGTGGGCACGGGAGCAGGTCACAGGGTAGGGCAGGTGTGGCAGTGACTCTCCTTCACTCTCACAGTGCACCCTCTCCCTGTGTGCACTACAGAGAATGGAGAGGGCACGGGAGCAGGTCACAGGGTAGGGCAGGTGTGGCAGTGACTCTCCCCTTCACTCTCACAGTGCACCCTCTCCCTGTGTGCACTACAGAGAATGGAGTGGGCACGGGAGCAGGTCACAGGGTAGGGCAGCTGTGGCAGTGACTCTCCCCTTCACTTCACAGTGCACCCTCTCCCTGTGTGCACTACAGAGAATGGAGTGGGCACGGGAGCAGGTCACAGGGTAGGGCAGGTGTGGCAGTGACTCTCCCTTCACTCTCACAGTGCACCCTCTCCCTGTGTGCACTACAGAGAATGGAGTGGCACAGGAGCAGGTCACAGGGTGAGGCAGGTGTGGCAGTGACTCTCCCTTCACTCTCACAGTGCACCTCTCCCTGTGTGCACTACAGAGAATGGAGAGGCAGGAGCAGGTCACAGGGTAGGGCAGGTGTGGCAGTGACTCTGCCCTTCACTCTCACAGTGCACCCTCTCCCTGTGTGCACTACAGAGAATGGAGGGCAGGAGCAGGTCACAGGGTAGGGCAGGTGTGGCAGTGACTCTCCCCTTCACTCTCACAGTGCACCCTCTCCCTGTGTGCACTACAGAATGGAGTGGGCACGGGAGCAGGTCACAGGGTAGGGCAGGTGTGGCAGTGACTCTCCCCTTCACTCTCACAGTGCACCCTCTCCCTGTGTGCACTACAGAGAATGGAGTGGGCACGGGAGCAGGTCACAGGGTAGGGCAGGTGTGGCAGTGACTCTCCCCTTCACTCTCACAGTGCACCCTCTCCCTGTGTGCACTACAGAGAATGGAGTGGGCACGGGAGCAGGTCACAGGGTAGGGCAGGTGTGGCAGTGACTCTCCCTTCCTCTCACAGTGCACCCTCTCCCTGTGTGCACTACAGAGAATGGAGAGGGCACGGGAGCAGGTCACAGGGTAGGGCAGGTGTGGCAGTGACTCTCCCTTTCACTCTCACAGTGCACCCTCTCCCTGTGTGCACTACAGAGAATGGAGAGGGCACGGGAGCAGGTCACAGGGTAGGGCAGGTGTGGCAGTGACTCTCCCCTTCACTCTCACAGTGCACTCTCCCTGTGTGCACTACAGAGAATGGAGAGGGCAAGGAGCAGGTCACAGGGTAGGGCAGGTGTGGCAGTGACTCTCCTTCACTCTCAGAGCACCCTCTCCTGTGTGCACTACAGAGAATGGAGTGGGCAAGGAGCAGGTCACTGGGTAGGGCAGGTGTGGCAGTGACTCCCTTCACTCTCACAGTGCACCCTCTCCCTGTGTGCACTACAGAGAATGGAGTGAGCACGGGAGCAGGTCACAGGGTAGGGCAGGTGTGGCAGTGACTCTCCCCTTCACTCTCACAGTGCACCCTCTCCTGTGTGCACTACAGAGAATGGAGTGGGCACGGGAGCAGGTCACAGGTAGGGCAGGCGTGGCAGTACTCTCCCTTCACTCTCAGAGCACCCTCTCCTGTGTGCACTACAGAGAATGGAGTGGGCACGGGAGCAGGTCACAGGGTAGGGCAGTGTGGCAGTGACTCTCTTCTCTCACAGTGCACCTCTCCTGTGTGCACTACAGAGAATGGAGAGGCAGGAGCAGGTCACAGGGTAGGGCAGGTGTGGCAGTGACTCTCCCTTCACTCACAGTGCACCCCTCCTGTGCACTACAGAGAATGGAGTGGGCACGGGAGCAGGTCACAGGGAGGGCAGGTGTGGCAGTGACTCTCCCTTCACTCTACAGTGCACCTCTCCCTGTGTGCATCTACAGAGATTGGAGTGGGCTCAGGAGCAGGTCACAGGGTAGGGCAGGTGTGGCAGTGACTCTCCCTTCACTCTCACAGTGCACCCTCTCCTGTGTACTACAGAATGGAGTGGGCATGGGAGCAGGTCACAGGGTAGGGCAGGTATGGCAGTGACTCTCCCTTCACTCTCACAGTGCACCCTCTCCCTGTGTGCACTACAGAGAATGGAGTGGGCACGGGAGCAGGTCACAGGGTAGGGCAGCTGTGGCAGTGACTCTCCCCTTCACTCTCACAGTGCACCCTCTCCCTGTGTGCACTACAGAGAATGGAGTGGGCACGGGAGCAGGTCACAGGGTAGGGCAGGTGTGGCAGTGACTCTCCCCTTCACTCTCACAGTGCACCCTCTCCCTGTGTGCACTACACAGAATGGAGAGGCATGGGAGCAGGTCACAGGGTAGGGCAGCTGTGGCAGTGACTCTCCCCTTCACTCTCACAGTGCACCCTCTCCCTGTGTGCACTACACAGAATGGAGTGGGCACGGGAGCAGGTCACAGGGTAGGGCAGCTGTGGCAGTGACTCTCCCCTTCACTCTCACAGTGCACCCTCTCCCTGTGTGCACTACACAGAATGGAGTGGGCACGGGAGCAGGTCACAGGGTAGGGCAGCTGTGGCAGTGACTCTCCCCTTCACTCTCACAGTGCACCCTCTCCTGTGTGCACTACAAGAATGGAGTGGGCAGGGAGCAGGTCACAGGGTAGGGCAGGTGTGGCAGTGACTCTCCCTTCACTCTCACAGTGCACCTCTCCTGTGTGCACTACACAGAATGGAGGGGCACGGAGCAGGTCACAGGGTAGGGCAGCTGTGGCAGTGACTCTCCCTTCACTCCACATGCACCTCTCCCTGTGTGCACTACAGAGAATGGAGTGGGCAGGGAGCAGGTCACAGGGTAGGGCAGGTGTGGCAGTGACTCTCCCTTCACTCTCACAGTGCCCCTCTCCTGTGCACTACAGAGAATGGAGTGGGCACGGGAGCAGGTCACAGGGTAGGGCAGCTGTGGCAGTGACTCTCCCCTTCACTCTCACACTGCACCCTCTCCCTGTGTGCACTACAGAGAATGGAGTGGGCACGGGAGCAGGTCACAGGGTAGGGCAGCTGTGGCAGTGACTCTCCCTTCACTCTCACAGTGCACCCTCTCCCTGTGTGCACTACAGAGAATGGAGTGGGCACGGGAGCAGGTCACAGGGTAGGGCAGCTGTGGCAGTGACTCTCCCCTTCACTCTCACAGTGCACCCTCTCCCTGTGTGCACTGCAGAGAATGGAGTGGGCACAGGAGCAGGTCACAGGGTAGGGCAGGTGTGGCAGTGACTCTCCCCTTCACTCTCACAGTGCACCCTCTCCCTGTGTGCACTACAGAGAATGGAGGGGGCAAGGAGCAGGTCACAGGGTAGGCAGGTGTGGCAGTGACTCTCCCTTCACTCTCACAGTGCACCCTCTCCTGTGTGCACTACAGAGTGGAGTGGGCACGGGAGCAGGTCTCGGGTAGGGCAGGTGTGGCAGTGACTCTCCCTTCACTCTCACAGTGCACCCTCTCCCTGTGTGCACTACAGAGAATGGAGTGGGCACGGGAGCAGGTCACAGGGTAGGGCAGGTGTGGCAGTGACTCTCCCTTCACTCTCACAGTGCACCCTCTCCCTGTGTGCACTACAGAGAATGGAGTGGGCACGGGAGCAGGTCACAGGGTAGGGCAGGTGTGGCAGTGACTCTCCTTTCACTCTCACAGTGCACCCTCTCCTGTGTGCTACAGAGAATGGAGTGGGCACGGGAGCAGGTCACAGGGTAGGGCAGGTGTGGCAGTGACTCTCCTTCACTCTCTGATGCACCCTCTCCTGTGTGCACTACAGAGAATGGAGTGGGCACGGGAGCAGGTCACAGGGTAGGGCAGGTGTGGCAGTGACTCTCCCCTTCACTCTCACAGTGCACCCTCTCCCTGTGCACTACAGAGAATGGAGTGGGCATGGGAGCAGGTCACAGGGTAGGGCAGGTGTGGCAGTGACTCTCCCCTTCACTCTCACAGTGCACCTCTCCTGTGTGCACTACAGAGAATGGAGGGGCAGGGAGCAGGTCACAGGGTAGGGCAGGTGTGGCAGTGACTCTCCCTTCACTCTCACAGTGCACCCTCTCCTGTGTGCTACAGAGAATGGAGTAGCAGGAGCAGGTCACAGGGTAGGGCAGGTGTGGCAGTGACTCTCCTTCACTCTCACAGTGCACCCTCTCCCTGTGTGCACTACAGAGAATGGAGTGGCACGGGAGCAGGTCACAGGGTAGGGCAGGTGTGGCAGTGACTCTCCCCTTCACTCTCACAGTGCACCCTCTCCCTGTGTGCACTACAGAGAAGTCAGGCACGGGGCAGGTCTACAGGGTAGGGCAGGTGTGCAGTGACTCCCCTTCACTCTCTGATGCACCTCTCCTGTGTGCACTACAGAGAATGGAGTGGGCACAGGGAGCAGGTCACAGGCAGGGCAGGTGTGGCAGTGACTCTCCCCTTCACTCTCACGGTGCACCCTCTCCTGTGTGCACTACAGAGAATGGAGGGCACGAGAGCAGGTCACAGGGTAGGGCAGGTGTGGCAGTGACTCTCCCCTTCACTCTCACAGTGCCCCTCTCTGTGTGCACTACAGAGAATGGAGTGGGCACGGGGCAGGTCACAGGGTAGGGCAGGTGTGGCAGTGACTCTCCCTTCACTCTCACAGTGCACCCTCTCCCTGTGCCACTACAGAGAATGGAGTGGGCAGGAGCAGGTCACAGGGTAGGGCAGGTGTGGCAGTGACTCTCCCTTCACTCTCAGTGCACCCTCTCCTGTGTGCACTACAGAGAATGGAGTGGGCACGGGAGCAGGTCACAGGGTAGGGCAGGTGTGGCAGTGACTCTCCCCTTCACTCTCAGTGCACCCTCTCCCTGTGTGCACTACAGAGAATGGAGAGGGCATGGGAGCAGGTCACAGGGTAGGGCAGGTGTGGCAGTGACTCTCCCCTTCACTCTCACAGTGCACCCTCTCCTGTGTGCACTACAGAGAATGGAGTCGGCACGGGAGCAGGTCACAGGTAGGGCAGGTGTGGCAGTGACTCTCCCTTCACTCTCGCAGTGCACCCTCTCCTGTGTGCTACACAGAATGGAGAGGGCACGGAGCAGGTCACAGGGTAGGGCAGGTGTGGCAGTGACTCTCCCCTTCACTCTCACAGTGCACCTCTCCCTGTGTGCACTACGAGAATGGAGAGGGCACGGGAGCAGGTCACAGGATAGGGCAGCTGTGGCAGTGACTCTCCCTTCACTCTCACAGTGCACCCTCTCCTGTGTGCACTACAGAGAATGGAGTGGGCACAGGAGCAGGTCTGGGGTAGGGCAGGTGTGGCAGTGACTCTCCCTTCACTCTCACGTGCACCTCTCCCTGTGTGCACTACAGAGAATGGAGTGGGCACGGGAGCAGGTCACAGGTAGGGCAGGTGTGGCAGTGACTCTCCCTTCACTCTCACAGTGCACCCTCTCCTGTGTGCACTACAGAGAATGGGAGGGCAGGGAGCAGGTCACAGGGTAGGGCAGGTGTGGCAGTGACTCTCCCTTCACTCTCCAGTGCACCCTCTCCTGTGTGCACTACAGAGAATGGAGTGGCACAGGAGCAGGTCACAGGGTAGGGCAGGTGTGGCAGTGACTCTCCCTTCACTGTCACAGTGCACCCTCTACCTGTGTGCACTACAGAGAATGGAGGGCACGGGAGCAGGTCACAGGGTAGGGCAGCTGTGGCAGTGACTCTCCCCTTCACTCTCACAGTGCACCCTCTCCCTGTGTGCACACAGAGAATGGAGGGCACGGGAGCAGGTCACAGGTAGGGCAGGTGTGGCAGTGACTCTCCTTTCACTCTCACAGTGCACCTCTCCCTGTGCACTACAGAAATGGAGTGGGCACGGGAGCAGGTCACAGGGTAGGGCAGGTGTGGCAGTGACTCTCCCTTCACTCTCCTGGCACCCTCTCCTGTGTGCACTACAGAGAATGGAGTGGGCACGGGAGCAGGTCACAGGGTAGGGCAGGTGTGGCAGTGACTCTCCCTTCACTCACTGAGTGACCTCTCCCTGTGTGCACTACAGAGAATGGAGTGGGCAGGAGCAGGTCACAGGGTGGGGCAGGTGTGGCAGTGACTCTCCCTTCACTCTCCTGAGTGCACCCTCTCCTGTGTGCACTACAGAGAATGGAGTGGGCACGGGAGCAGGTCTGGAGTAGGGCAGGTGTGGCAGTGACTCTCCCTTCACTCTCACAGTGCACCCTCTCTGTGTGCACTACAGAGAATGGAGTGGGCACAGGAGCAGGTCACAGGGTAGGGCAGGTGTGGCAGTGACTCTCCTTCACTCTCACAGTGCACCTCTCCTGTGTGCACTACAGAGAATGGAGTGGGCACGGAGCAGGTCCAGGTAGGGCAGGTGTGGCAGTGACTCTCCCTTCACTCTCACAGTGCCCCTCTCCTGTGTGCACTACAGAGAATGGAGGGCAGGAGCAGGTCACAGGGTAGGGCAGGTGTGGCAGTGACTCCTTCACTCTCACAGTGCACCTCTCCTGTGTGCACTACAGAGAATGGAGGGGCACGGAGCAGGTCACAGGGTAGGCAGGTGTGGCAGTGACTCTCCCTTCACTCTCTCACAGTGCACCCTCTCTGTGTGCACTACAGAGATGGAGTGGGCAGGAGCAGGTCACAGGGTAGGGCAGGTGTGGCAGTGACTCTCCCTTCACTCTCACAGTGCACCCTCTCCTGTGTACTACAGAGAATGGAGTGGCACGGGAGCAGGTCACAGGGTAGGGCAGGTGTGGCAGTGACTCTCCCCTTCACTCTCAGTGCACCCTCTCCCTGTGTGCACTACAGAGAATGGAGTAGGCATGGGAGCAGGTCACAGGGTAGGGCAGGTGTGGCAGTGACTCTCCCTTCACTCTCACAGTGCACCCTCTCCCTGTGTGCACTACAGAGAATGGAGAGGGCACGGGAGCAGGTCACAGGGTAGGGCAGGTGTGGCAGTGACTCTCCCCTTCACTCTCACAGTGCACCCTCTCCCTGTGTGCACTACAGAGAATGGAGAGGGCAGGGGCAGGTCACAGGTAGGGCAGGTGTGGCAGTGACTCTCCCTTCACTCTCACAGTGCACCCTCCTGTGTGCACTACAGAATGGAGGGCAGGAGCAGGTCACAGGGTAGGGCAGCTGTGGCAGTGACTCTCCCCTTCACTCTCACAGTGCACCCTCTCCCTGTGTGCACTACAGAGAATGGAGTGGGCACGGGAGCAGGTCACAGGGTAGGGCAGCTGTGGCAGTGACTCTCCCCTTCACTCTCAGTGCACCTCTCCTGTGTGCACTACAGAGAATGGAGTGGGCACGGGAGCAGGTCAGGGTAGGGCAGGTGTGGCAGTGACTCTCCCTTCTACTCTCAGTGCACCCTCCCTGTGCACTACAGAGAATGGAGTGGGCACGGGGCAGGTCACAGGGCAGGGCAGGTGTGGCAGTGACTCTCCCTTCACTCTCACAGTGCACCCTCTCCTGTGTGCACTACAGAGAATGGAGAGGCACAGGGAGCAGGTCACAGGGTAGGGCAGGTGTGGCAGTGACTCTCCCCTTCACTCTCACACTGCACCCTCTCCCTGTGTGCACACAGAGAATGGAGTGGGCACGGGAGCAGGTCACAGGTAGAGCAGCTGTGCAGTGACTCTCCCTTCACTCTCACAGTGCACCTCCTGTGTGCACTACAGAGAATGGAGTGGGCACGGGCAGGTCACAGGGTAGGGCAGGTGTGGCAGTGACTCTCCCCTTCACTCTCACAGTGCACCCTCTCCCTGTGTGCACTACAGAGAATGGAGTGGGCACGGGAGCAGGTCACAGGGTAGGGCAGGTGTGGCAGTGACTCTCCCCTTCACTCTCACAGTGCACCCTCTCCCTGTGTGCACTACAGAGAATGGAGTGGGCACGGGAGCAGGTCACAGGGTAGGGCAGGTGTGGCAGTGACTCTCCCCTTCACTCTCACAGTGCACCCTCTCCCTGTGTGCACTACAGAGAATGGAGTGGGCACGGGAGCAGGTCACAGGGTAGGGCAGGTGTGGCAGTGACTCTCCCCTTCACTCTCACAGTGCACCCTCTCCCTGTGTGCACTACAGAGAATGGAGTGGGCAGGAGCAGGTCACAGGGTAGGGCAGGTGTGGCAGTGACTCTCCCCTTCACTCTCACAGTGCACCCTCTCCCTGTGTGCACTACACAGAGAATGGAGAGGGCACGGGAGCAGGTCACAGGGTAAGGCAGGTGTGGCAGTGACTCTCCCCTTCACTCTCACAGTGCACCCTCTCCCTGTGTGCACTACAGAGAATGGAGTGGGCACGGGAGCAGGTCACAGGGTAGGGCAGGTGTGGCAGTGACTCTCCTTCACTCTCACAGTGCACCCTCTCCCTGTGTGCACTACAGAGAATGGAGTGGGCACGGGAGCAGGTCACAGGGTAGGGCAGCTGTGGCAGTGACTCTCCCCTTCACTCTCACAGTGCACCCTCTCCCTGTGTGCACTACAGGAATGGAGTGGGCAGGGAGCAGGTCACAGGGTAGGGCAGTGTGGCAGTGACTCTCCCCTTCACTCTCACAGTGCACCCTCTCCCTGTGTGCACTACACAGAATGGAGTGGGCACGGGAGCAGGTCACAGGGTAGGGCAGCTGTGGCAGTGACTCTCCCCTTCACTCTCACAGTGCACCCTCTCCCTGTGTGCTACAGAGAATGGAGGTCACGGAGCAGGTCACAGGTAGGGCAGGTGTGGCAGTGACTCTCCCTTTCACTCTCTGGTGCACCCTCTCCTGTGTGCACTACAGGATGGAGGGCATGGAGCAGGTCACAGGTGGCAGGTGTGGCAGTGACTCTCCCTTCACTCTCAGGTGCACCCTCTCCTGTGTGCACCACAGAATGGAGTGGGCACAGGAGCAGGTCACAGGGTAGGGCAGGTGTGGCAGTGACTCTCCCTTCACTCTCACAGTGCCCCTCTCCCTGTGCTACAGAAATGGAGTGGGCAGGAGCAGGTCACAGGGTAGGGCAGGTGTGGCAGTGACTCTCCCCTTCACTCTCACAGTGCACCTCTCCCTGTGTGCACTACAGAGAATGGAGTGGGCAGGAGCAGGTCACAGGGTAGGGCAGCTGTGGCAGTGACTCTCCCCTTCACTCTCACAGTGCACCCTCTCCCTGTGTGCACTACAGAGAATGGAGTGGGCACGGGAGCAGGTCACAGGGTAGGGCAGGTGTGGCAGTGACTCTCCCCTTCACTCTCACAGTGCACCCTCTCCCTGTGTGCACTACAGAGAATGGAGTGGGCACGGGAGCAGGTCACAGGGTAGGGCAGGTGTGGCAGTGACTCTCCCCTTCACTCTCACAGTGCACCCTCTCCCTGTGTGCACTACAGAGAATGGAGGCACGGGAGCAGGTCACAGGGTAGGGCAGGTGTGGCAGTGACTCTCCCCTTCACTCTCACAGTGCACCCTCTCCCTGTGTGCACTACAGAGAATGGAGTGGGCACGGGAGCAGGTCACAGGGTAGGGCAGGTGTGGCAGTGACTCTCCCCTTCACTCTCACAGTGCACCCTCTCCCTGTGTGCACTACAGAGAATGGAGTGGGCACGGGAGCAGGTCACAGGGTAGGGCAGGTGTGGCAGTGACTCTCCCCTTCACTCTCTGGTGCACCCTCTCCCTGTGTGCACTACAGAGAATGGAGTGGCACAGGGAGCAGGTCACAGGGTAGGGCAGGTGTGGCAGTGACTCTCCCCTTCACTCTCACAGTGCACCCTCTCCCTGTGTGCACTACAGAGAATGGAGTGGGCACGGGAGCAGGTCACAGGGTAGGGCAGGTGTGGCAGTGACTCTCCCCTTCACTCTCACAGTGCACCCTCTCCCTGTGTGCACTACAGAGAATGGAGTGGCACGGAGCAGGTCACAGGGGAGGGCAGGTGGCAGTGACTCTCCCTTCACTCTCACAGTGCACCCTCTCCCTGTGTGCACTACAGAGAATGGAGTGGGCACGGGAGCAGGTCACAGGGTAGGGCAGGTGTGGCAGTGACTCTCCCCTTCACTCTCACAGTGCACCCTCTCCCTGTGTGCACTACAGAGAATGGAGTGGGCATGGGAGCAGGTCACAGGGTAGGGCAGGTGTGGCAGTGACTCTCCCCTTCACTCTCACAGTGCACCCTCTCCCTGTGTGCACTACAGAGAATGGAGAGGCACGGGAGCAGGTCACAGGGTAGGGCAGTGTGGCAGTGACTCTCCTCACTCACAGTGCACCTCTCCTGTGTGCACTACAGAGAATGGAGTGGGCACGGGAGCAGGTCACAGGGTAGGGCAGGTGTGGCAGTGACTCTCCCCTTCACTCTCACAGTGCACCCTCTCCCTGTGTGCACTACAGAGAATGGAGTGGGCACGGGAGCAGGTCACAGGGTAGGGCAGCTGTGGCAGTGACTCTCCCCTTCACTCTCACAGTGCACCCTCTCCCTGTGTGCACTACAGAGAATGGAGTGGGCACGGGAGCAGGTCACAGGGTAGGGCAGGTGTGGCAGTGACTCTCCCCTTCACTCTCACAGTGCACCCTCTCCCTGTGTGCACTACAGAGAATGAGAGGGCAGGAGCAGGTCACAGGTGGGCAGGTGTGGCAGTGACTCCCCTTCACTCTCACTGTCACCCTCTCCTGTGTGCACTACAGAGAATGGAGTGGGCAGGGAGCAGGTCTGGGGTAGGGCAGCTGTGGCAGTGACTCTCCCTTCACTCTCACAGTGCACCTCTCCTGTGTGCACTACAGAGAATGGATGGGCAGGGGCAGGTCACAGGGTAGGGCAGCTGTGGCAGTGACTCTCCCCTTCACTCTCACTGTGCACCCTCTCCCTGTGTGCACTACAGAGAATGGAGTGGGCACAGGAGCAGGTCACAGGGTAGGGCAGCTGTGGCAGTGACTCTCCCCTTCACTCTCACAGTGCACCCTCTCCCTGTGTGCACTACACAGAATGGAGGGCACGGGAGCAGGTCACATGGTATCGCAGGTGTGGCAGTGACTCTCCCTTCACTCTCACAGTGCACCCTCTCCCTGTGTGCACTACAGAGAATGGAGTGGGCACGGGAGCAGGTCACAGGGTAGGGCAGGTGTGGCAGTGACTCTCCCTTCACTCTCACAGTGCACCCTCTCCCTGTGTGCACTACAGAGAATGGAGTGGGCACGGGAGCAGGTCACAGGGTAGGGCAGGTGTGGCAGTGACTCTCCCTTCACTCTCACAGTGCACCCTCTCCCTGTGTGCACTACAGAGAATGGAGGCACGGGAGCAGGTCACAGGGTAGGGCAGCTGTGGCAGTGACTCTCCCCTTCACTCTCACAGTGCACCTCTCCCTGTGTGCACTACAGAGAATGGAGAGGGCACGGGAGCAGGTCACAGGGTAGGGCAGGTGTGGCAGTGACTCTCCCCTTCACTCTCACAGTGCACCCTCTCCCTGTGTGCACTACAGAGAATGGAGTGGGCATGGGAGCAGGTCGGGGTAGGGCAGGTGTGGCAGTGACTCTCCCTTCACTCTCACAGTGCACCCTCTCCCTGTGTGCACTACAGAGAATGGAGTGGGCACGGGAGCAGGTCACAGGGTAGGGCAGGTGTGGCAGTGACTCTCCCCTTCACTCTCACAGTGCACCCTCTCCCTGTGTGCACTACAGAGAATGGAGTGGGCACGGGAGCAGGTCACAGGGTAGGGCAGGTGTGGCAGTGACTCTCCCTTCACTCTCACAGTGCACCCTCTCCCTGTGTGCACTACAGAATGGAGTGGGCACGGGAGCAGGTCACAGGGTAGGGCAGGTGTGGCAGTGACTCTCCCCTTCACTCTCACAGTGCACCCTCTCCCTGTGTGCACTACAGAGAATGGAGAGGGCACGGGAGCAGGTCACAGGGTAGGGCAGGTGTGGCAGTGACTCTCCCCTTCACTCTCACAGTGCACCCTCTCCCTGTGTGCACTACAGAGAATGGAGTGGGCACGGAGCAGGTCACAGGGTAGGGCAGCTGTGGCAGTGACTCTCCCCTTCACTCTCACAGTGCACCCTCTCCCTGTGTGCACTACAGAGAATGGAGAGCACGGGAGCAGGTCACAGGGTAGGGCAGCTGTGGCAGTGACTCTCCCCTTCACTCACAGTGCACCCTCTCCCTGTGTGCACTACACAGAATGGAGTGGGCACGGGAGCAGGTCACAGGGTAGGGCAGCTGTGGCAGTGACTCTCCCCTTCACTCTCACAGTGCACCCTCTCCCTGTGTGCACTACAGAATAATGGAGTGGGCACGGGAGCAGGTCTCAGGGTAGGGCAGGTGTGGCAGTGACTCTCCCCTTCACTCTCACAGTGCACCCTCTCCCTGTGTGCACTACAGAGAATGGAGTGGGCACGGGAGCAGGTCACAGGGTAGGGCAGGTGTGGCAGTGACTCTCCCCTTCACTCTCACAGTGCACCCTCTCCCTGTGTGCACTACAGAGAATGGAGAGCACGGGAGCAGGTCACAGGGTAGGGCAGGTGTGGCAGTGACTCTCCCCTTCACTCTCACAGTGCACCCTCCCTGGTGCACTACAGAGAATGGAGTGGGCAGGAGCAGGTCACAGGTAGGGCAGGTGTGCAGTGACTCTCCTTCACTCTCCAGTGCACCCTCTCCCTGTGCACTACAGAGAATGGAGTGGGCAGGGAGCAGGTCAGGGTAGGGCAGGTGTGGCAGTGACTCTCCCTTCACTCTCACAGTGCACCCTCTCCTGGTGCACTACAGAGAATGGAGTGGGCACGGAGCAGGTCACAGGGTAGGGCAGGTGTGGCAGTGACTCTCCTTCACTCTCTACAGTGCACCCTCTCCTGTGTGCACTACAGAGAATGGAGTGGGCACGGAGCAGGTCACAGGGTAGGGCAGGTGTGGCAGTGACTCTCCCCTTCACTCTCACGGTGCACCTTCTACCTGTGTGCACTGCAGAGAATGGAGAGGGCACGGGAGCAGGTCACAGGGTAGGGCAGCTGTGGCAGTGACTCTCCCCTTCACTCTCACAGTGCACTCTCTCCCTGTGTGCACTACACAGAATGGAGAGGGCACAGGAGCAGGTCACAGGGTAGGGCAGCTGTGGCAGTGACTCTCCCCTTCACTCTCACAGTGCACCCTCTCCCTGTGTGCACTACAGAGAATGGAGAGGGCACGGGAGCAGGTCACAGGGTAGGGCAGCTGTGGCAGTGACTCTCCCCTTCACTCTCACAGATGCACCTCTCCTGTGTGCACTCACAGAATGGAGTGGGCACGGGAGCAGGTCACAGGGTAGGGCAGGTGTGGCAGTGACTCTCCCTTCACCCTCAGTGCCCCTCTCCTGTGCACTACAGAGAATGGAGTGGGCACGGAGCAGGTCACAGGGTGGAGGCAGGTGTGGCAGTGACTCTCCCTTCACTCTCCAGTGCACCCTCTCCTGTGTGCACTACACAGAATGGAGGAGGCACAGGAGGCAGGTCACAGGGTAGGGCAGGTGTGGCAGTGACTCTCCCTTCACTCTCACAGTGCACCCTCTCCCTGTGTGCTACAGAGAATGGAGGGCATGGGAGCAGGTCACAGGGTAGGGCAGGTGTGGCAGTGACTCTCCTTCACTCTCACAGTGCACCCTCTCCCTGTGTGCACTACAGAGAATGGAGAGGGCACGGGAGCAGGTCACAGGGTAGGGCAGGTGTGGCAGTGACTCTCCCCTTCACTCTCACAGTGCACCCTCTCCTGTGTACTACAGAGAATGGAGAGGGCAGAGCAGGTCACAGGGTAGGGCAGGTGTGCAGTGACTCTCCTTCACTCACAGTGCACCCTCTCCTGTGTGCACTACAGAGAATGGAGTGGGCACGGGAGCAGGTCACAGGGTAGGGCAGGTGTGGCAGTGACTCTCCCCTTCACTCTCACAGTGCACCCTCTCCCTGTGTGCACTACAGAGAATGGAGTGGGCACAGGAGCAGGTCACAGGGTAGGGCAGGTGTGGCAGTGACTCTCCCCTTCACTCTCACAGTGCACCCTCTCCCTGTGTGCACTACAGAGAATGGAGTGGGCACGGGAGCAGGTCACAGGGTAGGGCAGGTGTGGCAGTGACTCTCCCCTTCACTCTCACAGTGCACCCTCTCCCTGTGTGCACTACAGAGAATGGAGTGGGCACGGGAGCAGGTCACAGGGTAGGGCAGGTGTGGCAGTGACTCTCCCTTCACTCTCACAGTGCACCCTCTCCCTGTGTGCACTACAGAGAATGGAAGGGCACGGGAGCAGGTCACAGGGTAGGGCAGGTGTGGCAGTGACTCTCCCTTCACTCTCACAGTGCACCCTCTCCCTGTGTGCACTACAGAGAATGGAGTGGGCACGGGAGCAGGTCACAGGGTAGGGCAGGTGTGGCAGTGACTCTCCCCTTCACTCTCACAGTGCACCCTCTCCCTGTGTGCACTACAGAGAATGGAGTGGGCGGGAGCAGGTCACAGGGTAGGGCAGGTGTGGCAGTGACTCTCCCTTCACTCACAGTGCACCCTCTCCCTGTGTGCACTACAGAGAATGGAGTGGGCACGGGAGCAGGTCACAGGGTAGGGCAGGTGTGGCAGTGACTCTCCCTTCACCACAGTGCACCTCTCCTGTGTGCACTACAAGAATGGAGAGGCACGGGCAGGTCACAGGGTAGGGCAGGTGTGGCAGTGACTCTCCTTCACTCACAGTGCACCCTCTCCTGTGTGCACTACAGAGAATGGAGAGGGCATGGGAGCAGGTCACAGGGTAGGGCAGGTGTGGCAGTGACTCTCCTTCACTACTCTCCCTGTGTGCACTACAGAGAATGGAGAGGCACGGGAGCAGGTCACAGGGTAGGGCAGTGTGGCAGTGACTCTCCTTCACTCTCACAGTGCACCCTCTCCCTGTGTGCACTACAGAGAATGGAGAGGGCATGGGAGCAGGTCACAGGGTAGGGCAGGTGTGGCAGTGACTCTCCCTTCACTCTCACAGTACCCTCTCCTGTGTGCACTACAGAGAATGGAGTGGGCACGGGAGCAGGTCACAGGGTAGGCAGCTGTGGCAGTGACTCTCCCCTTCACTCTCACAGTGCACCCTCTCCCTGTGTGCACTACAGAGAATGGAGTGGGCATGGGAGCAGGTCACAGGGTAGGGCAGGTGTGGCAGTGACTCTCCCCTTCACTCTCACAGTGCACCCTCTCCCTGTGTGCACTACAGAGAATGGAGAGGGCACGGGAGCAGGTCACAGGGTAGGGCAGGTGTGGCAGTGACTCTCCCCTTCACTCTCACAGTGCACCCTCTCCCTGTGTGCACTACAGAGAATGGAGTGGGCACGGGAGCAGGTCACAGGGTAGGGCAGGTGTGGCAGTGACTCTCCCTTCACTCACAGTGCACCTCTCCCTGTGTGCACTACAGAGAATGGAGAGGGCATGGGAGCAGGTCACAGGGTAGGGCAGCTGTGGCAGTGACTCTCCCCTTCACTCTCACAGTGCACCCTCTCCCTGTGTGCACTACAGAGAATGGAGAGGGCACGGGAGCAGGTCACAGGGTAGGCAGCTGTGGCAGTGACTCTCCCCTTCACTCTCACAGTGCACCCTCTCCCTGTGTGCACTACAGAGAATGGAGTGGGCACGGAGCAGGTCACAGGGTAGGGCAGGTGGCAGTGACTCTCCCTTCACTCACTGTGCACCTCTCCTGTGTGCACTACAGAGAATGGAGTGGGCACAGGAGCAGGTCACAGGGTAGGGCAGGTGTGGCAGTGACTCTCCCTTCACTCACAGTGCACCCTCTCCGTGTGCACTACACAGAATGGAGGGGCACGGGAGCAGGTCACAGGCATAGGGCAGCTGTGGCAGTGACTCTCCTTTCACTCTCGTGCACTCTCCTGTGTGCACTACAGAGAATGGAGTGGGCACGGGAGCAGGTCACAGGTAGGGCAGGTGTGGCAGTGACTCTCCCTTCCCTCACAGTGCACCCTCTCCTGTGTGCACTACAGAGAATGGAGTGGGCACGGGAGCAGGTCACAGGGTTGGGCAGCTGTGGCAGTGACTCTCCCCTTCACTCTCACAGTGCACCCTCTCCCTGTGTGCACTACACAGAATGGAGGGCACGGGAGCAGGTCACAGGGTAGGGCAGGTGTGGCAGTGACTCTCCCCTTCACTCTCACAGTGCACCCTCTCCCTGTGTGCACTACAGAGAATGGAGTGGGCACGGGAGCAGGTCACAGGGTAGGGCAGGTGTGGCAGTGACTCTCCCCTTCACTCTCACAGTGCACCCTCTCCCTGTGTGCACTACACAGAATGGAGAGGGCACGGGAGCAGGTCACAGGGTAGGGCAGGTGTGGCAGTGACTCTCCCCTTCACTCTCACAGTGCACCCTCTCCCTGTGTGCACTACAGAGAATGGAGTGGGCACTGGAGCAGGTCACAGGGTAGGGCAGGTGTGGCAGTGACTCTCCCCTTCACTCTCACAGTGCACCCTCTCCCTGTGTGCACTACAGAGAATGGAGTGGGCACGGGAGCAGGTCACAGGTAGGGCAGGTGTGGCAGTGACTCTCCCCTTCACTCTCACAGTGCACCCTCTCCCTGTGTGCACTACAGAGAATGGAGTGGGCACGGGAGCAGGTCACAGGGTAGGGCAGGTGTGGCAGTGACTCTCCCCTTCACTCTCACAGTGCACCCTCTCCCTGTGTGCACTACAGAGAATGGAGTGGGCACGGGAGCAGGTCACAGGGTAGGGCAGGTGTGGCAGTGACTCTCCCCTTCACTCTCACAGTGCACCCTCTCCTGTGTGCACTACAGAGAATGGAGTAGCGCAGGAGCAGGTCACAGGTAGGGGCAGGTGTGGCAGTGACTCTCCCTTCACTCTCAGATGCACCCTCTCCCTGTGTGCACTACAGAGAATGGAGGGCACGGGAGCAGGTCACAGGGTAGGGCAGCTGTGGCAGTGACTCTCCCCTTCACTCTCACAGTGCACCCTCTCCCTGTGTGCACTACAGAGAATGGAGTGGGCACGGGAGCAGGTCACAGGGTAGGGCAGGTGTGGCAGTGACTCTCCCCTTCACTCTCACAGTGCACCCTCTCCCTGTGTGCACTACAGAGAATGGAGAGGCACAGGAGCAGGTCACAGGGTAGGGCAGGTGTGGCAGTGACTCTCCCTTCACTCTCAGATGCACCTCTCCCTGTGTGCACTACGAGAATGGAGTGGCACGGAGCAGGTCACAGGGTAGGGCAGGGCAGTGTGCTCTCCCTTCACTCTCCACAGTGCACCCTCCCTGTGTGCACTACAGAGAATGGAGTGGGCACGGGAGCAGGTCACAGGGTAGGGCAGGTGTGGCAGTGACTCTCCCCTTCACTCTCACAGTGCACCCTCTCCCTGTGTGCACTACAGAGAATGGAGTGGGCACGGGAGCAGGTCACAGGGTAGGGCAGGTGTGGCAGTGACTCTCCCCTTCACTCTCTCAGTGCACCCTCTCCCTGTGTGCACTACAGAGAATGGAGTGGGCACGGAGCAGGTCTCAGGTAGGGCTGCTGTGGCAGTGACTCTCCCTTCACTCTCACAGTGCACCCTCTCCTGTGCACTACAGAGAATGGAGTAGGCACGGGAGCAGGTCACAGGGTAGGGCAGGTGTGGCAGTGACTCTCCCTTCTCTCACAGTGCACCCTCTCCCTGTGTGCACTACACAGAATGGAGAGGGCATGGGAGCAGGTCACAGGGTAGGGCAGCTGTGGCAGTGACTCTCCCCTTCACTCTCACAGTGCACCCTCTCCCTGTGTGCACTACAGAGAATGGAGTGGGCAGGGAGCAGGTCACAGGGTGGGGCAGCTGTGGCAGTGACTCTCCCTTCACTCTCACAGTGCACCTCTCCTGTGTGCACTCACAGAGATGGAGTGGGCACAGGAGCAGGTCACAGGGTCAGGGCAGCTGTGGCAGTGACTCTCCCTTCACTCTCACAGTGCACCTCTCCTGTGCACTACACAGAATGAGTGGGCAGGGGCAGGTCACAGGGTAGGGCAGGTGTGGCAGTGACTCTCCCTTCACTCTCATAGTGCACTCTCCTGTGTCACTACACAGAATGGAGGGCAGGGAGCAGGTCACAGGGTAGGGCAGCTGTGGCAGTGACTCTCCCCTTCACTCTCACACTGCACCCTCTCCCTGTGTGCACTACAGAGAATGGAGTGGGCACGGGAGCAGGTCACAGGGTAGGGCAGCTGTGGCAGTGACTCTCCCTTCACTCTCACAGTGCACCCTCTCCCTGTGCACTACAGAGAATGGAGGCACGGGAGCAGGTCACAGGGTAGGGCAGCTGTGGCAGTGACTCTCCCTTCACTCTCACAGTGCACCCTCTCCCTGTGTGCACTACAGAGAATGGAGTGGGCACGGGAGCAGGTCACAGGGTAGGGCAGGTGTGGCAGTGACTCTCCCCTTCACTCTCACAGTGCACCCTCTCCCTGTGTGCACTACAGAGAATGGAGTGGGCACGGGAGCAGGTCACAGGGTAGGGCAGGTGTGGCAGTGACTCTACCCTTCACTCTCACAGTGCACCCTCTCCCTGTGTGCACTACAGAGAATGGAGTGGGCACAGGAGCAGGTCACAGGGTGGGGCAGCTGTGGCAGTGACTCTCCCTTCACTCTCACAGTGCACCTCTCCTGTGTGCACTACAGAGAATGGAGGGGCACGGGCAGGTCACAGGTAGGGCAGGTGTGGCAGTGACTCTCCTTCACTCTCACAGTGCACCCTCTCCTGTGTGCACTACAGAGAATGGAGTGGGCAGGGAGCAGGATCAGGGTAGGGCAGGTTGGCAGTGACTCTCCCCTTCACTCTCACAGTGCACCCTCTCCCTGTGTGCACTACAGAGAATGGAGTGGGCACGGGAGCAGGTCACAGGGTAGGGCAGGTGTGGCAGTGACTCTCCCCTTCACTCTCACAGTGCACCCTCTCCCTGTGTGCACTACAGAGAATGGAGTGGGCACGGGAGCAGGTCACAGGGTAGGGCAGGTGTGGCAGTGACTCTCCCCTTCACTCTCACAGTGCACCCTCTCCCTGTGTGCACTACAGAGAATGGAGTGGGCACGGGAGCAGGTCACAGGGTAGGGCAGGTGTGGCAGTGACTCTCCCCTTCACTCTCACAGTGCACCCTCTCCCTGTGTGCACTACACAGAATGGAGAGGGCACGGGAGCAGGTCACAGGGTAGGGCAGGTGTGGCACTGACTCTCCCCTTCACTCTCACAGTGCACCCTCTCCCTGTGTGCACTACACAGAATGGAGTGGGCACGGGAGCAGGTCACAGGAGTAGGGCAGCTGTGGCAGTGACTCTCCCCTTCACTCTCACAGTGCACCCTCTCCCTGTGTGCACTACACAGAATGGAGAGGCACGGGAGCAGGTCACAGGTGAGGGCAGCTGTGGCAGTGACTCTCCCTTCACTCTCTGCACCCTCCTGTGTGCACTACACAGAATGGAGAGGGCACGGGAGCAGGTCACAGGGTAGGCAGCTGTGGCAGTGACTCTCCCCTTCACTCTCACAGTGCACCCTCTCCCTGTGTGCACTACAGAGAATGGAGTGGGCAGGGCAGGTCACAGGTAGGGCAGGTGTGGCAGTGACTCTCCCTTCCTCTCACAGTGCACCTCTCCTGTGTGCACTACAGAGAATGGAGTGGGCACGGAGCAGGTCACAGGGTAGGGCAGGTGGCAGTGACTCTCCCTTCACTCTCAGTGCACCTCCTGTGTCACTACAGAGAATGGAGGGGCACGGGAGCAGGTCACGGGTGGGCAGGTGTGGCAGTGACTCTCCCTTCACTCTCACAGTCACCTCTCCTGTGTGCTGCAGAGAATGAGAGGCAGGGAGCAGGTCACATGGTAGGGCAGCTGTGGCAGTGACTCTCCCTTCACTCTCACGGCACTCTCACCTGTGCACTACAGAATGGAGGGCAGGGCATGGGGCAGGTGACTCTCCCTTCACTCTCACAGTGCACCTCTCCTGTGTGCACTACAGAATGGAGGGCACGGAGCAGGTCACAGGGTAGGGCAGCTGGCAGTGACTCTCCCTTCACTCTCACAGTGCACCTCTCCCTGTGTGCACTACAGAGAATGGAGTGGGCACGGGAGCAGGTCACAGGGTAGGGCAGGTGTGGCAGTGACTCTCCCCTTCACTCTCACAGTGCACCCTCTCCCTGTGTGCACTACAGAGAATGGAGTGGCACGGGAGCAGGTCACAGGGTAGGGCAGGTGTGGCAGTGACTCTCCCCTTCACTCTCACAGTGCCCCTCTCCCTGTGTGCACTACAGAGAATGGAGAGGGCACGGGAGCAGGTCACAGGAGGGCAGGTGTGGCAGTGACTCTCCTTCACTCACAGTGCACCCTCTCCTGTGTGCACTACAGAGAATGGAGAGGCACGGGCAGGTCACAGGTAGGGCAGTGTGGCAGTGACTCTCCCTTCACTCTCACAGTGCACCCTCTCCTGTGTGCACTACAGAATGGAATGGGCACGGGAGCAGGTCACAGGGTAGGGCAGTGTGGCAGTGACTCTGCCCTTCACTCTCACAGTGCACCCTCTCCCTGTGTGCACTACAGAGAATGGAGTGGCACGGGAGCAGGTCACAGGGTAGGGCAGGTGTGGCAGTGACTCTCCTTCACTCTCACAGTGCACCCTCTCCCTGTGTGCACTACAGAGAATGGAGTGGGCACGGGAGCAGGTCACAGGGTAGGGCAGGTGTGGCAGTGACTCTCCTCACTCTCACAGTGCACCTCTCCTGTGTGCACTACAGGAATGGAGTGGGCACAGGAGCAGGTCACAGGGTAGGGCAGTGTGGCAGTGACTCTCCCTTCACTCTCACAGTGCACCCTCTCCCTGTGTGCACTACAGAGAATGGAGTGGGCACGGGAGCAGGTCACAGGGTAGGGCAGGTGTGGCAGTGACTCTCCCCTTCACTCTCACAGTGCACCCTCTCCCTGTGTGCACTACAGAGAATGGAGAGGCAGGGAGCAGGTCACAGGTAGGGCAGCTGTGGCAGTGACTCTCCTTCACTCACAGTGCACCTCTCCTGTGTGCACTACACAGAATGGAGAGGGCAGGCAGGTCACAGGTAGGGCAGCTGTGGCAGTGACTCTCCCTTCACTCTCACAGTGCACCCTCTCCCTGTGTGCACTACAGAGAATGGAGAGGGCACGGGAGCAGGTCACAGGGTAGGGCAGGTGTGGCAGTGACTCTCCCCTTCACTCTCACAGTGCACCCTCTCCCTGTGTGCACTACAGAGAATGGAGGGCACGGGAGCAGAGTCCAGAGGTAGGCAGGTGTGGCAGTGACTCTCCCTTCACTCTCACAGTGCACCTCTCCTGTGTGCACTACACAGAATGGAGAGGGCACGGGAGCAGGTCACAGGGTAGGGCAGGTGTGGCAGTGACTCTCCCTTTCACTCTCACAGTGCCCCTCTCCCTGTGTGCACTACAGAGAATGGAGAGGGCACGGGAGCAGGTCACAGGGTAGGGCAGGTGTGGCAGTGACTCTCCCTTCACTCTCAGTGCACCCTCTCCCTGTGTGCACTACAAGAGAATGGAGGGCACAGGAGCAGGTCACAGGGTAGGGCAGGTGTGGCAGTGCCCTTCACTCACAGGCACCCTCTCCCTGTGTGCACTACAGAGAATGGAGGTCACGGAGCAGGTCACAGGTAGGGCAGGTGGCAGTGACACCCTTCACTCTCACAGTGCACCCTCTCCCTGTGTGCACTACAGAGAATGGAGAGGGCATGGGAGCAGGTCACAGGGTAGGGCAGGTGTGGCAGTGACTCTCCCCTTCACTCTCACAGTGCACCCTCTCCCTGTGTGCACTACAGAGAATGGAGTGGGCACGGGAGCAGGTCACAGGAGGGCAGGTGTGCAGTGACTCTCCCTTCACTCACAGTGCACCCTCTCCCTGTGTGCACTACAGAGAATGGAGTGGGCACGGGAGCAGGTCACAGGGTAGGGCAGGTGTGGCAGTGACTCTCCCCTTCACTCTCACAGTGCACCCTCTCCCTGTGTGCACTACAGAGAATGGAGTGGCACGGGAGCAGGTCACAGGGTAGGGCAGGTGTGGCAGTGACTCTCCCCTTCACTCTCACAGTGCACCCTCTCCCTGTGTGCACTACAGAGAATGGAGTGGGCACGGGAGCAGGTCACAGGGTAGGGCAGGTGTGGCAGTGACTCTCCCTTTCACTCTCACAGTGCACCCTCTCCCTGTGTGCACTACAGAGAATGGAGTGGGCACGGGAGCAGGTCACAGGGTAGGGCAGGTGTGGCAGTGACTCTCCCTTCACTCTCCTGATGCACCCTCTCCTGTGCACTACAGAGAATGGAGAGGCACGGGAGCAGGTCACAGGGTAGGGCAGTTGTGGCAGTGACTCTCCCCTTCACTCTCACAGTGCACCCTCTCCCTGTGTGCACTACAGAGAATGGAGTAGGCACGGGAGCAGGTCACAGGGTAGGGCAGGTGTGGCAGTGACTCTCCCTTCACTCTCACAGTGCACCTCTCCTGTGTGCACTACAGAATGGAGAGGCACGGAGCAGGTCACAGGGTAGGGCAGGTGTGGCAGTGACTCTCCCTTCACTCTCACAGTGCACCTCTCCTGTGTGCACTACACAAGAATGGAGAGGGCATGGAGCAGGTCACAGGAGGGCAGCTGTGGCAGTGACTCTCCCTTCACTCACAGTGCACCTCTCCTGTGTGCACTCACAGAATGAGTGGGCACGGAGCAGGTCACAGGGTAGGGCAGCTGTGGCAGTGACTCTCCCTTCACTCTCATGTGCACCTCCCCCTGTGTGCACTACAAGAATGTAGTGGGCACGGGAGCAGGTCTCAGGTAGGGCAGGTGTGGCAGTGACTCTCCCTTCACTCTCACAGTGCACTCTCCTGTGTGCACTACAGAGAATGGAGTGGGCACGGGAGCAGGTCACAGGGTAGGGCAGGTGTGGCAGTGACTCTCCCTCACTCTCACTGTGCACCTCTCCTGTGTGCACTACAGAGAATGGAGGGCACGGAGCAGGTCACAGGGCAGGGCAGGTGTGGCAGTGACTCTCCCCTTCACTCTCACAGTGCACCCTCTCCCTGTGTGCACTACAGAGAATGGAGTGGGCACAGGAGCAGGTCACAGGGTAGGGCAGCTGTGGCAGTGACTCTCCCCTTCACTCTCACAGTGCACCCTCTCCCTGTGTGCACTACACAGAATGGAGTGGGCACGGGAGCAGGTCACAGGAGGGCAGGTGTGGCAGTGACTCTCCCCTTCACTCTCACAGTGCACCCTCTCCCTGTGTGCACTACAGAGAATGGAGTGGGCACGGAGCAGGTCACAGGTAGGGCAGGTGTGGCAGTGACTCTCCCTTCACTCTCAGTGCACCCTCTCCTGTGTGCACTACAGAGAATGGAGTGGGCAGGAGCAGGTCACGGGTAGGGCAGGTGTGGCAGTGACTCTCCCTTCTCTCACAGTGCACCCTCTCCTGTGTGCACTACACAGAATGGAGAGGGCATGGGAGCAGGTCACAGGGTAGGGCAGCTGTGGCAGTGACTTCCCTTCACTCCACAGTGCACCCTCTCCTGTGTGCACTACACAGAATGGAGAGGGCACGGAGCAGGTCACAGGTAGGCAGGTGTGGCAGTGACTCTCCCTCTCACTCACAGTGCACCCTCTCCCTGTGTGCACTACAGAGAATGGAGGGCACTGGAGCAGGTCTACAGGTAGGCAAGCTGTGGCAGTGACTCTCCCTCTCTCTCACAGTGCACCCTCTCCTGTGTGCACTACACAGAATGCAGTGGGCACGGGAGCAGGTCACAGGGTAGGGCAGCTGTGGCAGTGACTCTCCCCTTCACTCTCACAGTGCACCCTCTCCCTGTGTGCACTACACAAAATGTAGTGGGCACGGGAGCAGGTCACAGGGTAGGGCAGGTGTGGCAGTGACTCTCCCCTTCACTCTCACAGTGCACACTCTCCCTGTGTGCACTACACAGAATGGAGAGGGCACGGGAGCAGGTCACAGGGTAGGGCAGCTGTGGCAGTGACTCTCCCCTACACTCTCACACTGCACCCTCTCCCTGTGTGCACTACAGAGAATGGAGTGGGCACGGGAGCAGGTCACAGGGTAGGGCAGGTGTGGCAGTGACTCTCCCCTTCACTCTCACAGTGCACCCTCTCCCTGTGTGCACTACACAGAATGGAGGGTTCACGGGAGCAGGTCACAGGTAGGGCAGGTGTGGCAGTGACTCTCCCTTCACTCACTGTGCACCCTCTCCCTGTGTGCACTACAGAGAATGGAGTGGGCACGGGAGCAGGTCACAGGGTAGGGCAGGTTTGGCAGTGACTCTCCCTTTCACTCTCACAGTGCACCCTCTCCCTGTGTACACTACAGAGAATGGAGTGGGCACGGGAGCAGGTCACAGGGTAGGGCAGGTGTGGCAGTGACTCTCCCCTTCACTCTCACAGTGCACCTCTCCTGTGTGCACTGCAGAGAATGGAGAGGGCACGGAGCAGGTCACAGGTAGGCAGCTGTGGCAGTGACTCTCCCTCCCTCATGCACATCTCCTGTGCACTACACAGAATGGAGAGGGCACGGGAGCAGGTCACAGGGTAGGGTAGCTATGGCAGTGACTCTCCCCTTCACTCTCACAGTGCACCCTCTCCCTGTGTGCACTACACAGAATGGAGAGGGCACGGGAGCAGGTCACAGGGTAGGCAGCTGTGGCAGTGACTCTCCCCTTCACTCTCACAGTGCACCCTCTCCCTGTGTGCACTACACAGAATGGATTGGGCACGGGAGCAGGTCACAGGGTAGGGCAGGTGTGGCAGTGACTCTCCCCTTCACTCTCACAGTGCACCCTCTCCCTGTGTGCAATACAGAGAATGGAGTGGGCAGGGAGCAGGTCACAGGTAGGGCAGGTGTGGCAGTGACTCCCTTCACTCTCACAGTGCACCCTCTCCTGTGTGCCTACACAGAATGGAGAGGCAGGGAGAGTCACAGGGTAGGGCAGGGCTGTGAGTGACTCTCCCTTCACCTCACAGTGCCCCTCTCCTGTGTGCACTACAGAGAATGGAGAGGGCATGGGAGCAGGTCACAGGGTAGGGCAGGTGTGGCAGTGACTCTCCCTTCACTCTCACAGTGCACCCTCTCCCTGTGTGCACTACAGAGAATGGAGAGGCACGGGAGCAGGTCACAGGGTAGGGCAGGTGTGGCAGTGACTCTCCCCTTCACTCTCACAGAGCACCCTCTCCCTGAGTGCACTACAGAGAATGGAGTGGTCACGGGAGCAGGTCACAGGGTAGGGCAGGTGTGGCAGTGACTCCCCTTCACTCTCACAGTGCACCCTCTCCCTGTGTGCACTACAGAGAATGGAGGGCATGGGAGCAGGTCACAGGGTAGGGCAGGTGTGGCAGTGACTCTCCCTTCACTCTCACAGTGCACCTCTCCTGTGTGCACTCAGAGAATGGAGTGGGTAAGGGAGTCAGGTCACAGGGTAGGCAGTGGGCAGTGACTCTCCTCTTCACTCTCACAGTGCACCCTCTCCTGTGTGCACTACAGAGAATGGAGTGGGCCAGGAGCAGGTCTAGGGTAGGGCAGGTGTGGCAGTGACTCTCCTTCACTCTCACAGTGCACCCTCTCCTGTGTGCATACAGAGATGGAGTGGGCACGGGAGCAGGTCTCAGGTAGGGCAGGTGTGGCAGTGACTCTCCCTTCACTCACAGTGCACTCTCCTGTGTGCACTACAGAGATGGAGTGGGCACGGGAGCAGGTCACAGGGTAGGGCAGGTGTGGCAGTGACTCTCCCTTCACTCTCACAGTGCACCCTCTCCCTGTGTGCACTACAGAGAATGGAGTGGGCATGGGAGCAGGTCACAGGGTAGGGCAGGTGTGGCAGTGACTCTCCTTCACTCTCTAGTGCACCTCTCCTGTGTGCACTACAGAGAATGGAGTAGGCATGGGAGCAGGTCACAGGGTAGGGCAGGTGTGGCAGTGACTCTCCCTTCACTCACAGTGCCTCTCCTGTGTGCACTACAGAGAATGGAGAGGGCATGGGAGCAGGTCACAGGGTAGGGCAGGTGTGGCAGTGACTCTCCCCTTCACTCTCACAGTGCACCCTCTCCCTGTGTGCACTACACAGAATGGAGAGGGCACGGGAGCAGGTCACAGGGTAGGGCAGCTGTGGCAGTGACTCTCCCTTCACTCACAGTGCACCTCTCCCTGTGCTGTCACTACAGAATGGAGTGGGCATGGGAGCAGGTCGCAGGTAGGGCAGCTGTGGCAGTGACTCTCCCTTCACTCTCACAGTGCACCCTCTCCTGTGTGCACTACACAGAATGGAGAGGGCACGGGAGCAGGTCACAGGGTGGGCAGCTGTGGCAGTGACTCTCCCCTTCACACTCACAGTGCACCCTCTCCCTGTGTGCACTACACAGAATGGAGTGGGCACGGGAGCAGGTCACAGGGTAGGGCAGGTGTGGCAGTGACTCTCCCCTTCACTCTCACAGTGCACCCTCTCCCTGTGTGCACTACACAGAATGGAGGGCACGGGAGCAGGTCACAGGGTAGGGCAGCTGTGGCAGTGACTCCCCCTCCTCACAGTGCACCCTCCCTGTGTGCACAGAGAATGGAGTGGGCATGGGGCAGGTCACAGGGCAGTGGCAGTGACTCTCCCTTCACTCTCAGGTGCACCCTCCCTGTGTGCACTACACAGAATGGAGGGCACGGAGCAGGTCACAGGGTAGGGCAGCTGTGCAGTGACTCTCCCTTCACTCTCACAGTGCACCCTCTCCTGTGTGCACTACAGAGAATGGAGTGGGCACGGAGCAGGTCACAGGTAGGGCAGCTGTGGCAGTGACTCTCCCTTCACTTCACATTGCACCTCTCCTGTGTGCACTACAGAGAATGGAGTGGCACGGGAGCAGGTCACAGGGTAGGGCAGCTGTGGCAGTGACTCTCCCTTCACTCTCACAGTGCACCCTCTCCCTGTGTGCACTACAGAGAATGGAGTGGGCACAGGAGCAGGTCACAGGGTAGGGCAGCTGTGGCAGTGACTCTCCCTTCACTCTCACAGTGCACCCTCCTGTGCACTACAGAGAATGGAGGGGCAGGGAGGTCACATGGTATGGACAGGTGTGGCAGTGACTCTCCCTTTCACTCTCACAGTGCACCCTCTCCCTGTGTGCACTACAGAGAATGGAGTGGGCACGGGAGCAGGTCACAGGGTAGGGCAGGTGTGGCAGTGACTCTCCCTTCACTCTCACAGTGCACCCTCTCCCTGTGTGCACTACAGAGAATGGAGAGGGCAAGGGAGCAGGTCACAGGGTAGGGCAGGTGTGGCAGTGACTCTCCCTTCACTCTCACAGTGCACCCTCTCCTGTGTGCACTACAGAGAATGGAGAGGCACGGGAGCAGGTCACAGGGTAGGGCAGGTGTGGCAGTGACTCTCCCCTTCACTCTCACAGAGCACCCTCTCCCTGAGTGCACTACAGAGAATGGAGTGGGCACGGGAGCAGGTCACAGGGTAGGGCAGGTGTGGCAGTGACACTCCCCTTCACTCTCACAGTGCACCCTCTCCCTGTGTGCACTACAGAGAATGGAGAGGGCATGGGAGCAGGTCACAGTGTAGGGCAGGTGTGGCAGTGACTCTCCCCTTCACTCTCACAGTGCACCCTCTCCCTGTGTGCACTCAGAGAATGGAGTGGGTAAGGAGCAGGTCACAGGAGGGCAGGTGGCAGTGACTCTCCTTCACTCTCACAGTGCACCCTCTCCCTGTGTGCATTACAGAGATGGAGTGGGCACGGGAGCAGGTCACAGGGTAGGGCAGGTGTGGCAGTGACTCTCCCCTTCACTCTCACAGTGCACCCTCTCCCTGTGTGCACTACAGAGAATGGAGTGGCACGGGAGCAGGTCACAGGGTAGGGCAGGTGGCAGTGACTCTCCCCTTCACTCTCACAGTGCACCCTCTCCCTGTGTGCATTACAGAGATTGGAGTGGGCTCGGGAGCAGGTCTCAGGGTAGGGCAGGTGTGGCAGTGACTCTCCCCTTCACTCTCACAGTGCACCCTTTCCCTGTGTGCACTACAGAGAATGGAGTGGGCATGGGAGCAGGTCACAGGGTAGGGCAGGTATGGCAGTGACTTCCTTCACTCTCTCAGTGCACCCTCTCCCTGTGTGCACTACAGAGAATGGAGTAGGCATGGGAGCAGGTCACAGGGTAGGGCGTGTGGCAGTGACTCCCTTCACTCTCACAGTGCACCTCTCCCTGTGTGCACTACAGAGAATGGAGAGGGCATGGGAGAGGTCACAGTGTAGGGCAGGTGTGGCAGTGACTCTCCCTTCACTCTCACAGTGCACCCTCTCCTGTGTGCACTACAAGAATGGAGAGGGCATGGAGCAGGTCACAGGGCAGGAGTGTGGCAGTGACTCTCCTTCACTCTCACAGTGCACCTCTCCTGTGTGCACTACACAGAATGGAGAGGGCATGGAGCAGGTCACAGGGTAGGGCAGCTGTGGCAGTGACTCTCCCTCACCTCACAGTGCACCCTCCTGTGCACTACACGAGAATGGAGAGGGCACGGGAGCAGGTCACAGGTGGGCAGGTGTGGCAGTGACTCTCCCTTCACTCTCACAGTGCACCTCTCCCTGTGTGCACTACAGAGAATGGAGTGGGCACGGAGCAGGTCACAGGTGAGGCAGGTGTGGCAGTGACTCTCCCTTCACTCTCACAGTCACACTCTCCTGTGTGCACTACACAGAATGGAGAGGCACGGGAGCAGGTCACAGGGTAGGGCAGCTGTGGCAGTGACTCTCCCCTTCACTCTCACAGTGCACCCTCTCCCTGTGTGCACTACAGAGAATGGAGTGGGCATGGGAGCAGGTCACAGGGTAGGGCAGGTGTGGCAGTGACTCTCCCTTTCACTCTCACAGTGCACCCTCTCCCTGTGTGCACTACACAGAATGGAGAGGCACGGGAGCAGGTCACAGGGTAGGGCAGCTGTGGCAGTGACTCTCCTTCACCTCACAGTGCACCCTCTCCTGTGTGCACAGAGAATGGAGTGGCACGGAGCAGGTCACAGGTAGGGCAGCTGGCAGTGACCTCTTCACTACAGTGCACCCCCTGGTGACACAGAGAATGGAGGGCAGGGAGCAGTCCAGGTAGGCAGGTGCAGTACTCCCTTCACTCTCACAGTGCACCCTCTCCTGTGTGCACTACAGAGAATGGAGAGGGCACGGGAGCAGGTCACAGGGTAGGGCAGGTGTGGCAGTGACTCTCCCTTCACTCTCACAGTGCACCCTCTCCCTGTGTGCACTACAGAGAATGGAGAGGGCATGGGAGCAGGTCACAGGGTAGGGCAGGTGTGGCAGTGACTCTCCTTCACTCACAGTGCACCCTCCTGTGTGCACTACAGAGAATGGAGGGGCACGGAGCAGGTCACAGGGTAGGGCAGGTGTGGCAGTGACTCTCCCTTCACTCACAGTGCACCTCTCCCTGTGTGCACCACAGAGAATGGAGGGGCACGGGAGCAGGTCACAGGGTAGGGCAGGTGTGGCAGTGACTTCCCTCTCACTCACAGTGCACCCTCTCCTGTGTGCACTACAGAGAATGGAGGGGCAGGAGCAGGTCACAGGGTAGGGCAGGTGTGGCAGTGACTCTCCCTTCACCTCACAGTGCACCCTCCTGTGTGCACTACAGAGAATGGAGTGGGCACGGGAGCAGGTCACAGGGTAGGGCAGGTGGCAGTGACTCTCCTTCACTCACAGTGCACCCTCTCCTGTGTGCACTACAGAGAATGGAGTGGGCATGGGAGCAGGTCACAGGGCAGGGCAGGGTGGCAGTGACTCTCCTTCCTCTCACAGTGCACCCTCTCCTGTGTGCACTACACAGAATGGAGAGGGCATGGAGCAGGTCACAGGGTAGGGCAGCTGTGGCAGTGACTCTCCCTTCACTCACAGTGCACCCTCCTGTGTGCACTACAGAGAATGGAGAGGGCACGGGAGCAGGTCACAGGGTAGGGCAGCTGTGGCAGTGACTCTCCCCTTCACTCTCACAGTGCACCCTCTCCCTGTGTGCACTACACAGAATGGAGAGGGCATGGGAGCAGGTCACAGGGTAGGGCAGGTGCAGTGACCTCCCTTCACTCACAGTGCACCCTCCCTGTGTGCACTACACAGAATGCAGAGGGCACGGGAGCAGGTCACAGGTGGGCAGCTGTGGCAGTGACTCCCCTTCACTCACAGTGCACCCTCTCCTGTGTGCACTACACAGAATGGAGGGGCACGGGAGCAGGTCACAGGGTAGGGCAGGTAGTGACTCCCTCTCACTCACAGTGCACCCTCCCTGTGTGCACTACACAGAATGGAGAGGGCACGGGAGCAGGTCACAGGTAGGGCAGTGTGGCAGTGACTCTCCCTTCACTCACACTGCACCCCTCCCTGTGTGCACTACACAGAATGGAGTGGCAGGGAGCAGGTCACAGGGTAGGGCAGGTGTGGCAGTGACTCTCCCTCACTCACAGTGCACCCTCCCTGTGTGCACTACACAGAATGGAGAGGCACGGGAGCAGGTCACAGGGCAGCGTGGCAGTGACTCTCCCTTCACCTCACAGTGCACCCTCCTGTGTGCACTACAGAGAATGGAGGGCACGGGAGCAGGTCACAGGAGGCAGCTGTGGCAGTGACTCTCTTCATCTCACAGTGCACCTCTCCTGTGTACACTACAGAGAATGGAGGGCACGGGAGCAGGTCACAGGGTAGGGCAGCTGTGGCAGTGACTCTCCCTTCACTCACAGTGCACCTCTCCTGTGTGCACTGCAGAGAATGGAGAGGGCACAGGAGCAGGTCACAGGGTAGGGCAGCTGTGGCAGTGACTCTCCTTCACTCACAGTGCACCCTCTCCTGTGTGCACTACACAGAATGGAGGCATGGGAGCAGGTCACAGGGTAGGGCAGCTGTGGCAGTGACTCTCCCTTCACTCACAGTGCACCTCTCCCTGTGTGCACTACACAGAATGGAGAGGGCATGGGAGCAGGTCACAGGGTAGGCAGCTGTGGCAGTGACTCTCCCCTTCACTCTCACAGTGCACCCTCTCCCTGTGTGCACTACAGAGAATGGAGTGGGCATGGGAGCAGGTCACAGGGTAGGGCAGGTGTGGCAGTGACTCTCCTTCACTCACAGTGCACCCTCTCTGTGTGCACTACAGAGAATGGAGAGGCACGGAGCAGGTCACAGGGGGGCAGTTGTGGCAGTGACCTGCCTTCACTCTCACAGTGCACCTCTCCCTGAGTGCACTACAGAGAATGGAGTGGGCACGGAGCAGGTCACAGGGTAGGGCAGGTGTGGCAGTGACACTCCCTTCACTCACAGTGCACCCTCTCCTGTGTGCACTACAGAGAATGGAGAGGGCATGGGAGCAGGTCACAGTGTAGGGCAGGTGTGGCAGTGACTCTCCCCTTCACTCTCACAGTGCACCCTCTCCCTGTGTGCTCTTCAGAGATTGGAGTGGGTAAGGGAGTCGGTCTCAGGGGAGGGCAGGTGCGGCAGTGACTCTCCTCTTCACTCTCACAGTGCACCCTCTCCCTGTGTGCATTACAGAGATTGGAGTGGGCTCGGGAGCAGGTCATAGGGTAGGGCAGGTGTGGCAGTGACTCTCCCCTTCACTCTCACAGTGCACCCTCTCCCTGTGTGCATTACAGAGATTGGAGTGGGCACGGGAGTCAGGTCCAGGGCAGGTGTGGCAGTGACTCCCTTCACTCTCAGTGCACCCTCTCCTGTGTGCATTACAGAGAATGGAGTGGGCCGGAGCTGGTCACAGGGTAGGGCAGGTGTGGCAGTGACTCTCCTTCACTCACAGTGCACCCTTTCCCTGTGTGCACTACAGAGAATGGAGTGGGCATGGGAGCAGGTCACAGGGCAGGGCAGGTATGGCAGTGACTCTTTCCTTCACTCTCTTAGTGCACCCTCTCCCTGTGTGCACTACAGAGAATGGAGTAGGCATGGGAGCAGGTCACAGGGTAGGGCAGGTGTGGCAGTGACTCTCCCCTTCACTCTCACAGTGCACCCTCTCCCTGTGTGCACTACAGAGAATGGAGAGGGCATGGGAGCAGGTCACAGTGTAGGGCAGGTGTGGCAGTGACTCTCCCCTTCACTCTCACAGTGCACCCTCTCCCTGTGTGCACTACACAGAATGGAGAGGGCATGGGAGCAGGTCACAGGGCAGGGCAGCTGTGGCAGTGACTCTCCCCTTCACTCTCACAGTGCACCCTCTCCCTGTGTGCACTACACAGAATGGAGAGGGCATGGGAGCAGGTCACAGGTAAGGGCAGCTGTGGCAGTGACTCTCCCTTCACGCCTCTCCTGTGTGCACTACACAGAATGCAGAGGGCACGGGAGCAGGTCACAGGGTGGGCAGCTGTGGCAGTGACTCTCCCCTTCACTCTCACAGTGCACCTCTCCCTGTGTGCACTACACAGAATGGAGTGGGCACGGGAGCAGGTCACAGGGTAGGGCAGGTGTGGCAGTGACTCTCCCCTTCACTCACAGTGCACCCTCCCTGTGTGCACTACAGAGAATGGAGAGGGCACGGGAGCAGGTCACAGGGTAGGGCAGCTGTGGCAGTGACTCTCCCCTTCACTCTCACAGTGCACCCTCTCCCTGTGTGCACTACAGAGAATGGAGTGGGCATGGGAGCAGGTCACAGGGCAGGGCAGGTGTGGCAGTGACTCTCCCCTTCACTCTCACAGTGCACCCTCTCCCTGTGTGCACTACACAGAATGGAGAGGGCACGGGAGCAGGTCACAGGGTAGGGCAGCTGTGGCAGTGACTCTCCTTCACTCACACTGCACCTCTCCTGTGTGCACTACAGAGAATGGAGGGGCACGGGAGCAGGTCACAGGGTAGGCAGCTGTGGCAGTGACTCTCCTTCACTTTCACAGTGCACCTCTACCTGTGTGCACTACAGAGAATGGAGTGGGCACGGTTGCAGGTCACAGGGTAGGGCAGCTGTGGCAGTGACTCTCCCCTTCACTCTCACTGTGCACCCTCTCCCTGTGTGCACTGCAGAGAATGGAGTGGGCACAGGAGCAGGTCACAGGGTAGGGCAGCTGTGGCAGTGACTCTCCCCTTCACTCTCACAGTGCACCCTCTCCCTGTGTGCACTACACAGAATGGAGGGGGCATGGGAGCAGGTCACATGGTATCGAAGGTGTGGCAGTGACTATCCCTTTCACTCTCACAGTGCACCCTCTCCCTGTGTGCACTACAGAGAATGGAGTGGGCACGGGAGCAGGTCACAGGGTAGGGCAGGTTTGGCAGTGACTCTCCCTTTCACTCTCACAGTTCACCCTCTCCCTGTGTGCACTGCAGAGAATGGAGTGGGCAGGGGAGCAGGTCACAGGGTAGGGCAGGTGTGGCAGTGACTCTCCCCTTTTCTCTCACAGTGCACCCTCTCCCTGTCTGCACTACACAGAATGGAGAGGGCATGGGAGCAGGTCACAGGGTAGGGTAGCTGTGGCAGTGACTCTCCCCTTCACTCTCACAGTGCACCCTCTCCCTGTGTGCACTACACAGAATGGAGAGGGCACGGGAGCAGGTCACAGGGTAGGGCAGCTGTGGCAGTGACTCTCCCCTTCACTCTCACAGTGCACCCTCTCCCTGTGTGCACTACAGAGAATGGAGTGGGCACTGGAGCAGGTCACAGGGTAGGGAAGCTGTGGCATTGACTCTCCCCTTCTCTCTATCAGTGCACCCTCTCCCTGTGTGCACTACACAGAATGCAGTGGGCACGGGAGCCGGTCACAGGGTAGGGCAGCTGTGGCAGTGACTCTCCCCTTCACTCTCACAGTGCACCCTCTCCCTGTGTGCACTACACAAAATGGAGTGGGCACGGGAGCAGGTCACAGGGTAGGGCAGCTGTGGCAGTGACTCTCCCCTTCACTCTCACAGTGCACACTCTCCCTGTGTGCACTACACAGAATGGAGAGGGCACGGGAGCAGGTCACAGGGTAGGGCAGCTGTGGCAGTGACTCTCCCCTACACTCTCACACTGCACCCACTCCCTGTGTGCACTACAGAGAATGGAGTAGGCACGGGAGCAGGTCACAGGGTTGGGCAGCTGTGGCAGTGACTCTCCCCTTCACTCTCACAGTGCACCCTCTCCCTGTGTGCACTACACAGAATGGAGGGTTCACGGGAGCAGGTCACATGGTAGGGCAGGTGTGGCAGTGACTATCCCTTTCACTCTCACTGTGCACCCTCTCCCTGTGTGCACTACAGAGAATGGAGTGGGCACGGGAGCAGGTCACAGGGTAGGGCAGGTTTGGCAGTGACTCCCTTTCACTCTCACAGTGCACCCTCTCCCTGTGTACACTGCAGAGAATGGAATGGGCACGGGAGCAGGTCACAGGGTAGGGCAGGTGTGGCAGTGACTCTCCCTTTCACTCTCACAGTGCACCTTCTACCTGTGTGCACTGCAGAGAATGGAGAGGGCACGGGAGCAGGTCACATGGTAGGGCAGCTGTGGCAGTGACTCTCCCCTTCACTCTCACGGTGCACTCTCTCCCTGTGTGCACTACACAGAATGGAGAGGGCATGGGAGCAGGTCACAGGGTAGGGCAGTATGGCAGTGACTCTCCCTTCACTCACAGTGCACCTCTCCCTGTGTGCACTACACAGAATGGAGAGGGCATGAGCAGGTCACAGGGTAGGCAGCTGTGGCAGTGACTCTCCCCTTCACTCTCACAGTGCACCCTCTCCCTGTGTGCACTACAGAGAATGGAGTGGGCATGGGAGCAGGTCACAGGGTAGGGCAGGTGTGGCAGTGACTCTCCCCTTCACTCTCACAGTGCACCCTCTCCTGTGTGCACTACACAGAATGGAGAGGGCACGGGAGCAGGTCACAGGAGGGCAGGTGTGGCAGTGACTCTCCCTTTCACTCTCACAGTGCACCCTCTCCCTGTGTGCACTACAGAGAATGGAGAGGGCACGGGAGCAGGTCACAGGTAGGGAAGGTCTGGCAGTGACTCTCCCTTTCACTCTCACAGTGCACCCTCTCCCTGTGTGCACTACAGAGAATGGAGAGGCACGGGAGCAGGTCACAGGGTAGGGCAGGTATGGCAGTGACTCTCCCTTCACTCTCACAGTGCACCCTCTCCTGTGTGCACTACAGAGAATGGAGGGCACGGGAGCAGGTCACAGGGTAGGGCAGGTGGCAGTGACTCTCCCTTCACTCTCACAGTGCACCCTCTCCCTGTGTGCACTACAGAGAATGGAGTGGTCATGGGAGCAGGTCACAGGGTAGGGCAGGTGTGGCAGTGACTCTCCCCTTCACTCTCACAGTGCACCCTCTCCCTGTGTGCACTACAGAGAATGGAGCAGCAGGGAGCAGGTCACAGGGTAGGGCAGGTGTGGCAGTGACTCTCCCCTTCACTCTCACAGAGCACCCTCTCCCTGTGTGCACTACAGAGAATGGAGTGGGCACGGGAGCAGGTCACAGGGTAGGGCAGGTGTGGCAGTGACTCTCCCCTTCACTCTCACGGTGCACCTTCTACCTGTGTGCACTGCAGAGAATGGAGAGGGCACGGGAGCAGGTCACATGGTAGGGCAGCTGTGGCAGTGACTCTCCCCTTCACTCTCACAGTGCACTATCTCCCTGTGTGCACTACACAGAATGGAGAGGGCACGGGAGCAGGTCACAGGGTAGGGTAGCTATGGCAGTGACTCTCCCCTTCACTCTCACAGTGCACCCTCTCCCTGTGTGCACTACACAGAATGGAGAGGGCACGGGAGCAGGTCACAGGGTAGGCAGCTGTGGCAGTGACTCTCCCCTTCACTCTCACAGTGCACCCTCTCCCTGTGTGCACTACACAGAATGTAGTGGGCACGGGAGCAGGTCACAGGGTAGGGCAGGTGTGGCAGTGACTCTCCCCTTCACTCTCACAGTGCACCCTCTCCCTGTGTGCACTACAGGGAATGGAGTGGGCACGGGAGCAGGTCACTGGGTAGGGCAGGTGTGGCAGTGACTCTCCCCTTCACTCTCACAGTGCACCTCTCCCTGTGTGCACTACACAGAATGGAGAGGGCACGGGAGCAGGTCACAGGGTAGGGCAGGTGTGGCAGTGACTCTCCCCTTCACTCTCACAGTGCACCTCTCCCTGTGTGCACTACAGAGAATGGAGAGGCACGGGAGCAGGTCACAGGGTAGGGCAGGTGTGGCAGTGACTCTCCCCTTCACTCTCACAGTGCACCCTCTCCCTGTGTGCACTACAGAGAATGGAGAGGCACGGGAGCAGGTCACAGGGTAGGGCAGGTGTGGCAGTGACTCTCCCCTTCACTCTCACAGAGCACCCTCTCCCTGAGTGCACTACAGAGAATGGAGTGGTCACGGGAGCAGGTCACAGGGTAGGGCAGGTGTGGCAGTGACTCTGCCCTTCACTCTCACAGAGCACCCTCTCCCTGTGTGCACTACAGAGAATGGAGTGGCATGGAGCAGGTCACAGGGTCGGCAGGTGTGGCAGTGACTCTCCCTTACTCTCACAGAGCACCCTCTCCCGAGTGCACTACAGAGAATGGAGTGGTCACGGGAGCAGGTCACAGGGTAGGGCAGGCGTGGCAGTGACTCTGCCCTTCACTCTCACAGAGCACCCTCTCCCTGAGTGCACTACAGAGAATGGAGTGGTCACGGGAGCAGGTCACAGGGTAGGGCAGGTGTGGCAGTGACTCTCCCCTTCACTCACAGTGCACCTCTCCCTGTGTGCACTACAGAGAATGGAGAGGGCACGGGAGCAGGTCACAGTGTAGGGCAGGTGTGGCAGTGACTCTCCCCTTCACTCTCACAGTGCACCCTCTCCCTGTGTGCTCTACAGAGATTGGAGTGGGCACGGGAGTCGGTCACAGGGGAGGGCAGGTGCGGCAGTGACTCTCCTCTTCACTCTCACAGTGCACCCTCTCCCTGTGTGCATTACAGAGATTGGAGTGGGCTCGGGAGCAGGTCATAGGGTAGGGCAGGTGTGGCAGTGACTCTCCCCTTCACTCTCACAGTGCACCCTCTCCCTGTGTGCATTACAGAGATTGGAGTGGGCACGGGAGTAGGTCACAGGGTAGGGCAGGTGTGGCAGTGACTCTCCCCTTCACTCTCACAGTGCACCCTCTCCCTGTGTGCATTACAGAGATTGGAGTGGGCTCGGGAGCTGGTCTCAGGGTAGGGCAGGTGTGGCAGTGACTCTCCCCTTCACTCTCACAGTGCACCCTTCCTGTGTGCACTACAGAGAATGGAGTGGGCATGGGAGCAGGTCACAGGGTAGGGCAGGTATGGCAGTGACTCTTTCCTTCACTCTCTCAGTGCACCCTCTCCCTGTGTGCACTACAGAGAATGGAGTAGGCATGGGAGCAGGTCACAGGGTAGGTCTGTTGTGGCAGTGACTCTCCCCTTCACTCTCACAGTGCACCCTCTCCCTGTGTGCACTACAGAGAATGGAGAGGGCATGGGAGCAGGTCACAGTGTAGGGCAGGTGTGGCAGTGACTCTCCCCTTCACTCTCACAGTGCACCCTCTCCCTGTGTGCACTACACAGAATGGAGAGGGCATGGGAGCAGGTCACAGGGTAGGGTAGCTGTGGCAGTGACTCTCCCCTTCACTCTCACAGTGCACCCTCTCCCTGTGTGCACTACACAGAATGGAGAGGGCATGGGAGCAGGTCACAGGGTAGGGCAGCTGTGGCAGTGACTCTCCCCTTCACTCTCACAGTGCACCCTCTCCCTGTGTGCACTACACAGAATGGAGTGGGCACGGGAGTAGGTCACAGGGTCGGGCAGCTGTGGCAGTGACTCTCCCCTTCACTCTCACAGTGCACCCTCTCCCTGTGTGCACTACACAAAATGTAGTGGGCATGGGAGCAGGTCACAGGGTAGGGCAGGTGTGGCAGCGACTCTCCCCTTCACTCTCACAGTGCACACTCTCCTGTGTTCACTACACAGAATGGAGAGGGCACGGGAGCAGGTCACAGGGTAGGGCAGCTGTGGCAGTGACTCTCCCCTTCACTCTCACACTGCACCCTCTCCCTGTGTGCACTACAGAGAATGGAGTGGGCATGGGAGCAGGTCACAGGGTAGGGCAGGTGGCAGTGACTCTCCCTTCACTCTCACAGTGCACCCTCTCCTGTGTGCACTACAAGAATGGAGAGGGCACGGAGCAGGTCACAGGGTGAGGCAGCAGTGACTCTCCCTTCACTCTCACACTGCACCCTCTCCCTGTGTGCACTACAGAGAATGGAGTGGGCACGGGAGCAGGTCACAGGGTAGGGCAGCTGTGGCAGTGACTCTCCCTTCACTTTCACAGTGCACCCTCTACCTGTGTGCACTACAGAGAATGGAGTGGGCACGGGTGCAGGTCACAGGGTAGGGCAGCTGTGGCAGTGACTCTCCCCTTCACTCTCACTGTGCACCCTCTCCCTGTGTGCACTGCAGAGAATGGAGTGGGCACAGGAGCAGGTCACAGGGTAGGGCAGCTGTGGCAGTGACTCTCCCCTTCACTCTCACAGTGCACCCTCTCCCTGTGTGCACTACACAGAATGGAGGGGGCACGGGAGCAGGTCACATGGTATCGCAGGTGTGGCAGTGACTATCCCTTTCACTCTCACAGTGCACCCTCTCCCTGTGTGCACTACAGAGAATGGAGTGGGCACGGGAGCAGGTCACAGGGTAGGGCAGGTTTGGCAGTGACTCTCCCTTTCACTCTCACAGTTCACCCTCTCCCTGTGTGCACTGCAGAGAATGGAGTTGGCAGGGGAGCAGGTCACAGGGTAGGGCAGCTGTGGCAGTGACTCTCCTTCACTCTCAGTGCACCTCTCCCTGTGTGCACTACACAGAATGGAGAGGCATGGAGCAGGTCACAGGGTAGGGTAGCTGTGGCAGTGACCTCCCTTCACTCTCACAGTGCACCCTCTCTGTGTGCACTACACAGAATGGAGAGGCACGGAGCAGGTCACAGGGTGGGCAGGCTGTGGCAGTGACCTCCCTTCACTCTCACAGTGCACCCTCTCCCTGTGTGCACTACAGAGTATGGAGTGGGCACGGGAGCAGGTCACAGGGTAGGGCAGGTGTGGCAGTGACTCTCCCCTTCACTCTCACAGTGCACCCTCTCCCTGTGTGCACTACACAGAATGGAGAGGGCACGGGAGCAGGTCACAGGGTAGGGCAGGTGTGGCAGTGACTCTCCCCTTCACTCTCACAGTGCACCCTCTCCCTGTGTGCACTACAGAGAATGGAGTGGGCACGGGAGCAGGTCACAGGGTAGGGCAGGTGTGGCAGTGACTCTCCTCACTTCCTCACAGTGCACCCTCTCCTGTGTACACAGAATGGAGGGCACGGAGCAGGTCACAGGTAGGGCAGGTGTGGCAGTGACTCTCCCTTCACTCTCACAGTGCACCTCTCCTGTGTGCACTACAGAGAATGGAGAGGGCACGGAGCAGGTCACAGGTAGGGCAGGTGTGGCAGTGACTCTCTCCTTCACTCTCACAGAGCACCCTCTCCCTGAGTGCACTACAGAGAATGGAGTGGTCACGGGAGCAGGTCACAGGGTAGGGCAGGTGTGGCAGTGACTCTCCCCTTCACTCTCACAGAGCACCCTCTCCCTGTGTGCACTACAGAGAATGGAGTCAGCACGGGAGCAGGTCACAGGGTAGGGCAGGTGTGGCAGTGACTCTCCCCTTCACTCTCACAGAGCACCCTCTCCCTGTGTGCACTACAGAGAATGGAGTGGTCACGGGAGCAGGTCACAGGGTAGGGCAGGTGTGGCAGTGACTCTCCCCTTCACTCTCACAGTGCACCCTCTCCCTGTGTGCACTACAGAGAATGGAGTGGGCACGGGAGCAGGTCACAGGGTTGGGCAGGTGTGTCAGTGACTCTCCCCTTCACTCTCACAGAGCACCCTCTCCCTGTGTGCACTACAGAGATTGGAGTGGGCACGGGAGTAGGTCTCAGGGTAGGGCCGGTGTGGCAGTGACTCTCCCTTCACTCTCACAGTGCATCCTCTCCCTGTGTGCATTACAGAGATTGGAGTGGGCTCGGGAGCAGGTCACAGGGTAGGGCAGGTGTGGCAGTGACTCTCCCCTTCACTCTCACAGTGCACCCTCTCCCTGTGTGCACTACAGAGAATGGAGTGGGCACGGGAGCAGGTCACAGGGTAGGGCAGGTGTGGCAGTGACTCTCCCCTTCACTCTCACAGTGCACCCTCTCCCTGTGTGCACTACAGAGAATGGAGTGGGCACGGGAGCAGGTCACAGGGTAGGGCAGGTGTGGCAGTGACTCTTTCCTTCACTCTCTCAGTGCACCCTCTCCCTGTGTGCACTACAGAGAATGGAGAGGGCACGGGAGCAGGTCACAGTGTAGGGCAGGTGTGGCAGTGACTCTCCCCTTCACTCTCACAGTGCACTCTCTCCCTGTGTGTACTACAGAGAATGGAGAGGGCACGGGAGCAGGTCAGAGGTTAGGGCAGGTGTGGCAGTGACTCTCCCTTCACTCTCACAGTGCACCCTCCCTGTGTGCACTACAAGAGAATGGAGTGGCACGGAGCAGGTCACAGGTAGGGCAGGTGTAGTGACTCTCCCTTCACTCTCACAGAGCACCCTCTCCTGTGTGCACTACAGAGAATGGAGTGGGCTCGGGAGCAGGTCACAGGGTTGGGCAGGTGTGGCAGTGACTCCCCTTCACTCTCAGAGCACCCTCTCCTGTGTGCACTACAGAGATTGGAGTGGGCACGGGAGCAGGTCTCAGGGTAGGGCAGGTGTGGCAGTGACTCTCCTTCACTCTCACAGTGCATCCTCTCCTGTGTGCACTACAGAGATATGGAGAGGCTCGGGAGCAGGTCACAGGGTAGGGCAGGTGTGGCAGTGACTCTCCCTTCACTCACGGTCCACCCTCCTGTGTGCACTACAGAGAATGGAGTCTGCACGGGAGCAGGTCACAGGGTAGGGCAGGTGTGGCAGTGACTCTCCCTTCACCTCACTGTGCACCTCCCCTGTGTGCACTACAGAGAATGGAGTGGCTCGGGAGCAGGTCACAGGATAGGGCAGGTGTGGCAGTGACTCTCCTTCACTCACAGTGCACCCTCTCCTGTGTGCACTACAGAGAATGGAGTGGGCAGGGAGCAGGTCACAGGGTAGGGCAGTGTGGCAGTGACTCTCCTTCACTCTCAGTGCACCTCTCCTGTGTGCACTACAGAGAATGGAGAGGCACGGGAGCAGGTCACAGGGTAGGGCAGGTGTGGCAGTGACTCTGCCCTTCACTCTCACAGTGCACCCTCTCCCTGTGTGCACTACAGAGAATGGAGGGGCACGGAGCAGGTCACAGGGTAGGGCAGGTGTGGCAGTGACTCTCCTTCACTCTCACAGTGCACCCCTCTCCTGTGTGTACTTCAGAGAATGGAGTGGGCAAGGAGCAGGTCACAGGGTAGGGCAGGTGTGGCAGTGACTCTCCCTTCACTCTCACAGTGCACCCCTCCCTGTGTGCACTACAGAGAATGGAGGGCACAGGAGCAGGTCACAGGGTAGGGCAGGTGTTGCAGTGACTCTCCCCTTCACTCTCACAGTGCACCCTCTCCTGTGTGCACTACAGAGAATGGAGGGCACGGGAGCAGGTCACAGGACAGGGCAGGTGTGGCAGTGACTCTCCCCTTCTCTCTCACAGTGCACCCTCTCCCTGTGTGCACTACAGAGAATGGAGTGGGCACGGGAGCAGGTCACAGGGTAGGGCAGGTGTGGCAGTGACTCTCCCCTTCACTCTCACAGTGCACCCTCTCCCTGTGTGCACTACAGAGAATGGAGTGGGCACGGGAGCAGGTCACAGGACTGGGCAGGTGTGGCAGTGACTCTCCCCTTCACTCTCACAGTGCACCCTCCCTGTGTGCACTACAGAGAATGGAGGGCCCAGGGAGCAGGTCACAGGGTAGGGCAGGTGTGGCAGTGACTCTCCCCTTCACTCTCACAGTGCACCCTCTCCCTGTGTGCACTACAGAGAATGGAGTGGGCACGGGAGCAGGTCACAGGACTGGGCAGGTGTGGCAGTGACTCTCCCCTTCACTGTCACAGTGCACCCTCTCCCTGTGTGCACTACAGAGAATGGAGTGGGCACAGATGCAGGTCACAGGGTAGGGCAGGTGTGGCAGTGACTCTCCCCTTCTTTTTCACAGTGCACCCTCTCCCTGTGTGCACTACAGAAAATGGAGTGGGTACGGGAGCAGGTCACAGGTTAGGGCAGGTGTGGCAGTGACTCTCCCTTCACTCTCACAGTGCACCTCTCCTGTGTGCACTACAGAGAATGGAGTGGGCACGGGAGCAGGTCACAGACAGGGCAGGTGTGGCAGTGACTCTCCCCTTCACTCTCACAGTGCACCCCCTTCCTGTGTGTATTACAGAGAATGGAGTGGGCACGGGAGCAGGTCACAGGGTAGGGCCGGTGTGGCAGTGACTCTCCCCTTCACTCTTACAGTGCACCCTCTCCCTGTGTGTACTACAGAGAATGGAGTGGGCATGGGAGCAGGTGACAGGGTAGGGCAGGTGTGGCAGTGAATGAATGTGGATGATCACCACAAGGAAAGAAGGGCCAGAGTAGCCTGCATCCTTCTCTGGTATCATCAGTGATACAGACTGTGTTGCGAATCCCACTCGCAGTGCACTTATGCCATTGTAACACATGCTATCAGTTTTTGCCATAGAAAGTCACCTAACAACCTCAGAATACTATTGTTCTGATGTCACAGAGTCATAATACCATTGACCTGATGTCATATCAATGGTATTATGATTTTGAATCCATGTGACTGAGGCATGTGCTCCTACTTCAAACGGTCAAGGCTAGCTTTCACCAGCTTAATAGGAGTGAGAACAGTCCTGTTTGACCCACAGCATGCTAAGCAGGAACATTAAAATGTAAAATTACTATGGCCAAACGAGAGAAACAGGACAGTGTGGGTTGCAGTAACTGACTGTGGCATGAGTACTGATTGGTTGTTACCACAGAGAACTTGTGGGGGCGGATATGTGCGGGAAGTGATCGGCTGTTGCCCTGATGACCTGGGTGTGTGCGCGTGAGAAGGACGATCACTGAGTGTGTATGCAGTAATAATTGGGTCGTTGACATGCAGGAATGCTGACTTGTGGTGAGTGTAAATATTGAAGCACAAAAGTCAGACAGAAAGAAAACTGCATAAATCAGATATTATCCCCACGTATTAGGAAAAAATGTGGGGTCTCTTATTTCTTTCAGTACACCAGAGGTTTACAGTGTCATGGATTTCATTGATGGTATTACAGCACTGTAACACAGAGTCCCATGTGTTATTCCATTGTTTTGTGTATCGTAATGAACATGGGGGCACATGGTGGGAGGGACAGAGCAGTCTGCGACATCGCCTAGCTTCACCAATGACGCAGACGCCCATCCATCTTGCAGTGCATCCTTTCTATTGTTGTTTAGTAGTGAATGGGGTGAGCATGTGACTGGGAGAAAGTTGGAGAGGAGCAGTCTATGACATTGCCTGCTGTCATCAATGGGACAGACAGCTCTGCAATTTCCTATTGCAGTACCTGTTCCATTTTTGTATGGCACAGAATGTAGTGGCCGTGTGTCGAGGCAGGTGGGAGGGGGTGAAGTAGTCTGTGCCATTGCCTGATGTTATCACTTATGCAGAATGTTTTGCCCCACCATCACAGTACCCACTCCATCTGAGTATGGCAACAAATGGAGTAGGCGTGTGACTCGGAGGGTGTGAAACGGCGAAGCAGTCTGTGCCATTATCCGGTGTTATCACTGACGCAGACTGCTCTGTCCTCCGTCCCTCCCAGTCATGTGTCCACTTACTCTGTTCAGCACCATTCAAAATGAAGTGGGTGCTTTGTAGGAAGGGGGCAGCTGAGTTAGTCGTGACTAAAACAAAGCCCACCCCCAAATCAGGGATTGAGTGTTAGGAGGGTTCAACCTGTAAATATTGCACTTTGGAGAACAATGGGTCGGGTTAGGGAGAGTGATATCAACATGCTTGACTCCTGGTGAAGTGACCGCCACCTCAAAGATTTCTAGACCCAGGTGCCTGCCCCTCATGGCCAACCACACTCCTGTACTGATGGGAGGAAGCCACCAGCCGGACCGCCACCTCAAAGATCTCTAGCCCCAGGCGCCTGCCCCTCAGGGGCAACCACGCTCCCGTACCAACGGGAGGAAGCCACGGGCCGGACCGCCACCTCGAAGATCTCTAGCCCCATGTACAGCATCCAGAATCCGGCTACTAAGCCAGGGATACCATTGGCTCCCTGTCATATAGAACGAGACTCCCATTGGCTGTTTTCAGCCATTGCCTAAACTTGATTGGTTGTTGCATTTTTCTGGCTCTTCGGGGTTGCATCTCCTTGGCTTTGTCAGCCATTTCGGACCCACTTCTCCCCGGCTGCTGTTTTTAAGTTTTATGTAGTACTGTGGCGGGTTTTAGGGAGTTTAGACCTAGCCAGAGGAAACCTTTTTGCACTGTATACCTTGAATTAATTAGCGAAAAGAAAAATGCTAACCTCGGGGAAATGTGATCTACACTTTTGAAATACTGCCTGCTGTGCTTAATTCTGTATTCTGTTTAGATTTCAGTATTTTTATTAACTGGCTAGATCTATGTATTTTAACAATGGGGAAATGTGATTTACACTGTTGAAATACTGCATGCTGTCTCTAGTTTCTGTGTCTAGGTAGATCTCCGTATTTTTCTTTTCCTTCTATTTGTTACAAACTCTCTACCACCCCTTTCCTTCCATTAGTTAGTCTGAGACCGCTTTCTTACTAACTCTCTCTGTACCCCTGGTTCGCCTGACCTGCTGCCAGCTTGCTTCCTTGCTCTACAGTTATTTTTTTTTTTCTCTCTCTTTCTGAACTTACTGTTTGTTCTAATTTTCTACCTGTTCTCTACTTATTTTTCCCGCTGCTGCCCCCTGGACTCAGACTGGCCTCTGGCATCCTTGAACCCAAGTATTTTTGGCGCCAAAGAGACAAACCACCTGTGAGCTATCCCCCTCCCCGGCCGTCTATCTCTTAACTAATCTTTAATCCCCCTGATATTTCTTTCAGCCTAGCCTTTGTTCTGTATAAGTACATAACCGAAAACCTGTCTTCTCTCCCCCAGGCACCTGCCCCTCAGGGCCAACCACACTCCCGTACTGACAGGAGGACGCCCTCAGCTGGACCGCCACCTTGAAGATCTCTAGCCACAGATACAGCATCCAGAATCTGGCTACTAAGCCAGGGATACCATTGGCTCCCTGCCATATAGAGTGGGACTCCTATTGGCTGCTTTCAGCTATGGCCTAAACTTGATTGTTTACTACGTTTTGCGGCTCTCCAGGGTTGCATCTCCACGGCTTTGTTGGCCATTTCAGACCCACCTCTCCCCAGCTGCTGGTTTTAAGTCTTATGTAGTACTATAGCGGGTTTTTCTCCCCACCCCCCCATAGCTGCTCTAGGCCACCTTTAAATACAGCTTAGCCCCACCCATCTTTTATGATCAAACTCCCTATTGGTTAAAATTCCTGCTCTTGTTTTCTCTCCTGGCTTAACTTAGTCCACTTGCCTGATGTAATTAATTCTTGCCTCCTGAATAGTGGATTAACTATTATCTCAGGATTGTTATAACAACAATCCTGCTCAGTTTCAGTCCCTACCCTAGGGCTCCATGACCCAGTTAATGAAATCTCTGTCGGGATCTCTCTCTTTCTCTCATTGAACAGAATCACTACAAAACATTTCACAAACTAAGCCATTGTCTCCAGCTTACATGTCCACCTGCCTAACATATTATTCTGTCAGAGCTAACTTAATCTCTCCCTCTGTCTAGGCTGACCTATTTCCCACCAAATTTATACCAATTTCTCTCCAATTTTGTCCACTCTTTTTAGGCAATATGATGGTTCCAATGGCAAAAGGGTTTCTCCTGCTCTGCTCCTTCCTAAATTTTCTCCATCTTCACCTACCTTACAAGGACATCACATATGTTCCTCCGCTGTCCTTCTCTACTTCTCTCCTGCATCCCCTGCTCAACTCTCCTCCTACCCTTAACCTGCCCACCCCTCACCTCGGTCTGCTTGCCGTCACTCATCGAGTTAAAACTATTGTGCATGTTCTTCGGCCCTGGAACTGGCGTACGTCTCTGTATGTTCGCCCACCTTATATCCACACCCATCTATGCCTGCTCCTGCTATCCGATGACATTGAACTAAACCCTGGACCTTGCAATAAGGCTCAGCCCCACCTCTCATCCTCCTGCCTAAACTGATCAGAGACAAAAGGGCTCAAGATAGCCCACATGAACATACAAAGCGTCAGACAAAAAATACCTGAACTAGAAGGCTGGACACAGCATTTCAAGCCTGATGTCCTTTAACAGAGTCCTGGCTAAAACCAACCATACAATCTCACAAAGTCGCTCTTCCTGGATACTCATCCTATCACAAGGACCATCCCAGAAAGAAAGGCGGGGCCTACTGATCTACACCAAGACTGGGTTGGCAGTCAGTGAACTACCCGACAAACATCAGTTCTGACATTGATCACCTATTTGTATCAATCACCCATGGCAATATCAAGCAGGTGGCAATAGGATTTGTCTACCTGCCCCCTAAACTTGCGCCCTCCTCCTTTGCCCTAACTCCTCACCAACCATGACACCCTCACTCACACAGACACCATACTCTGTGATGACTTCAATCTTGACTGGCTTGGCCCCAAAATGCCCAATATCTGTCAGTAATATCTGATGCCAAGCTAGAACAACTAATCAACCAACTAACTAGACCCAATGTGAAGACTGGGAACCACATCCTACTTGATTGGATGTTAACTAATTGTAGGTCCTACATCTGGGCTGTGGGAGCCCTTCCTGTTGCACTAAGCGATCAGTCCCCACTTTCTGCATATGGAGAAACAACTTTCCCCACCCTCTGCCTAAAACCATCAAATCTAGAGACCTAACTCACTTTGATGCCTCTGAATTCCTGCATAGCCTTACAATCACCGACTGGACCGCCATCTCCATGCTCCCTGACATAAATCAGGCTCTCGAATACTTAATTTGCACTTTCACCCACATCCTTGACCTCCATGCCCCTTTCAAGTTAAGAAGGGCCAAAGGTAACCACTCCCCCGACTCTCCCAGGAGCTGTGGCTCCTAATGCAGTCTAGAGACAAGGCATGACAAACCTATAAAAAGTCTGGGCTCCTTACCGATTGACATTCCTATCGGCAACTGCACAGTGTCTGCAAAGGTAGTGAAATCAAAGCAAAGCAGAAATATATACAATCCCTGCAGGCCAGTAACCTCAGTGATCCCAAACACTTCTGGTCACAAATCAATACACTCCTCAAGGGCTGTCAACGTAGAACCCCACAGACTATGATCATGAACGGCTCTAAACTATCTTCTCCCTCCGAGATTGCTGCAGGGATAAATCGTTTCTTCACCTCCCTTGATGTATACAAGAAAGGTCTCCCTGATGCCTGCCCCATACTGCAACCCCCCCACCTCGAAAATCACCCCCTTTTTCTTATTAAACTTACCACACAAAAGGAAGTCCTAAAGCTCCTGATGGGACTCAACCCAGATAGCTCCCTTGGCATTGACATCTTGCCCCTCATTTCCTTAGGATAGGTGCACCGGCACTAGCTCTTCCAATCACTCAATTGTTCAAGAGATCTTTCCTTACTGGATCTATTCTGGACAAATGGAAAACCGCCACTGTTGTGCCCGTACATAAATCTGGTCCGACTAACCTCATTGAAAACTATAGACCTATATCCATCTTGTGTCCTATTGCAAAAATTCAGGAGCGAATCCTAAATAATCAGTTGTACTCCTTCCTTGAACCTACAAATGCCCTTACAATACACCGACACGGCTTCAGAAAATCTCATGGGACCGAGACTGCCCTACTAAGAATCACCTCAGATTTTTATTTATTTTATTTTAACTTTGTTGACCGGGAAAGGCACATCGAGCTGAGACTCGTTTCCAGGTGCGACCCAAAATATCTTTCATGCCATGGATAATGGTAAAGTCACGGGAGCAGTTTTCATTGACCTCACAAAGGCCTTTACCTTGTAAACCATCCCCTCCTCATTTCCAAGCTTCAATCCCTAGGCTTTGATTCCAACTCTCTCTCCTGGATCTCTAACTATTTAACTAACCATGTCCAATGTGTCAAGTGGGATGGCGCCCTCTTCCCTCTATCTCCTATCACGAATGGGGTCCCCCAAGGATCTATCCATGGGCCTTTACTGTTCCCAATCTTTATCAATGACCTGCCCCTAAACAGCAGGGGGGTCATTGATCCAGCTTTACGCAGACAATGCCATTTTATACAGGCATGGCATAGACATCTCCTCCATTCAGTCTAACCTAGAAAGAGACTTCCAATACCTGGAAGCTTGGTTCAAAGCAAATCTACTGGTACTCAACACTAAGAAAACCAAATTCATGCTGTTCCATCATATCTCCTTTGATGTAACTGCCCAGCCCTCTCTATTAGTTTTCATTGACCTCACAAAGGCCTTTACCTTGTAAACCATCCCCTCCTCATTTCCAAGCTTCAATCCCTAGGCTTTGATTCCAACTCTCTCTCCTGGATCTCTAACTATTTAACTAACCATGTCCAATGTGTCAAGTGGGATGGCGCCCTCTTCCCTCTATCTCCTATCACGAATGGGGTCCCCCAAGGATCTATCCATGGGCCTTTACTGTTCCCAATCTTTATCAATGACCTGCCCCTAAACAGCAGGGGGGTCATTGATCCAGCTTTACGCAGACAATGCCATTTTATACAGGCATGGCATAGACATCTCCTCCATTCAGTCTAACCTAGAAAGAGACTTCCAATACCTGGAAGCTTGGTTCAAAGCAAATCTACTGGTACTCAACACTAAGAAAACCAAATTCATGCTGTTCCATCATATCTCCTTTGATGTAACTGCCCAGCCCTCTCTATTAGTTAACACCTCCTCAGGTCAACTGCTAGAAAGGGTGGGGTCTTTCAAATATCTGGGTTTGACCCTCAATGAATATCTATCCCTTGACACTCATGTCAACGGTGTTATTAAAACTATTAACCAAAAGCTCGGGCCTGCTCTATTGCATTGCCCCCTACCTAACCCCCTTCGCTAGAAGAACCATCTCCACCGCTACTCTTCTCCCTGGCCTATTTTACAGTGCACCTATAATTCACTCAGTCCAGCCATTGACCATGACCAAGCTCAAACAGTCAAAAACAATGGGGGAATTCAAGAAAGCATGGGACAGGCATAAGGCAATTCTAGTGGGGGAGGGGTAGGAAGAAGTAGGCTGTTGGTTAACTAGGATCTGCAGCTTATCCGTTAGGTAGGGAAATGGGCAGACTAGGTGGGCCAAGCGGTCCTTATCTGCTGTCAAATTCTATGTTTCCATGTTTCTATACCACAGGATTGCTCATTTAGCTTCTGGCACACGTGCTCGGACTCATCATTGCGAGGTATTGAGGTCCCTTGACTGGCCGTTCTTTGTGCCCAAACTTGACCTCCTGGTGTTATGCACTACCTTCAAACTTACTCATCTTCAGTCTTCACCTATCCTCTCCAGCCTGCTCACTATGAAGACCTTCCACAGGACTCTACATCACTCCCACCTCCCACTTTTGAATCTTCCCAAAGCCTGCTTCACCGTCAGCAGGTGGTCCTTCGCTTTCTCCACACTGCATAAATGGAATAATCTACCACCAAGTTTACTCTCCAGTACATCTCTTCCCCTATTCAAGAAAATCTTATTTTCACCCCCCCATCTGCAGTGGTACTTGCACTTAATCCCCCCCTCAGTTGGCCTCTGCAATCCTCTCCACCCTCACCTACCCCCCAGCTGTCTTATCTCATCCATACCCTTTTCATTCTACCCCCCAACTGTCCTTCTCATCCCTGACCCTTTCTCTTTACCCGACTTTTTCCACCTCCTCTCCCTCCCCCCTCTGGACCCTTCTCTCTCTTCTCCCAACCCCTTTCTTCTCTGCTTCTCTCTCCTTCCACCTTACTCCTTAAAAATCTCTCTTTCCACTTTCATATTTCTGTAAATATGTAATATACCAGACTACGATAGAGATCTGTGTAACACTGGATTAGTCTACTCTCCAGCTACAATGGAATAAAGAACCCCCAGTGTCTTCTGATGCAAGCCAAACTTTAGGATTACCACTGCAAGACTCCTCCGGACCATATCTGAAATCCACATCCAACACTGAAGGCAGCCAACCTTATGCCCACAATAAACTGTTGTATTACTTTTCTGTATATATACTGTCTATATTCTCAGTTTGTACTCATTTTTATCCTTATTGTTTCACCTCTTGTATCCAAATGTTCATTGTACCCTTTTGTGGAATTGTTTTATTCCCTGGGTCGCCCTTGAGAAAGGGACTTGTCTGTCTCAGTGGGCCTACCCGGTCATCAAAACTCAAATAAATAAACAAATAAATTAATAAATGGATGGTGAAGGATTGGAGAAGGTATGTATTAGTTTATTTTTTTTCCAATTCTAATTTTATTAGCCATTTTAAGTTACTGAGAGGAGATCCATATTACACATACAACAAGATGCACAGATTATACAATGTGAAAACAGTGGATCTACCGTCCCCCCCCCCCGAAGGTATGTATTAGCTTCAAAAAGTCTAAGAGAATGGTGGATTGGGTAGAGGATGAAGGGGGTCGGACCTGGACTAGACCTCACTACCTACGAGGGTATGATTTGTTTTTTAAATTCACTAGCCCTAAAGTTTAAGTTCTGAATGACAGTCCAGAAATGTCAGTGATCCCTTGCTGGAGCTAAACGTGTCAGTTTATAGTGGGTTCACTGAACTTAATTTCAGTATCGGCTCACACTAAGGGCTGGCAGGGGGCCCGCCAGCTGTAAACTCATGGAACCCACCCTGCTACAATGACACACTGTGGGCTTCCTTCGCTCATCTTCAAGGCCCTTTCTTTCATTTTTACATGTTTGTTTCCTTCTTTTAGCTTATTTGTGGTGCATCTTTTCTGGTAAGAAAGAAACAACAGGCCCCCTTCAATCACCATCACCACCACTACCACTTCAAGTCATCTATGCTCCAAAGGAATAAAACGTGCCTTTTCAGTTCCAGAATGAGTGGCTGCAGGCAGAGTCTGCATTGCTGACTTGTGAAATCACTCAGGCTGCAAGTGAGTAAAGTGTGGGTGGGGGTCTTGGTATCTCATCTAGAGGCACAAGGGGGGCCTGGAATATTACCTAATTCTCTTCAGTTGACATGTGACTCACAGATCTCTCTCTCTCTCTCTCTCTCTCTGTATTTCTCACTGTCTGTCAATCTATCTCTCTTGCTACAGTATCCGAGCCTTTGTCATGGGAGGAGTGTAGTAAATTTATATATATTTGGTGAACTCATACGTGGGTTGGGGTGGAAATTGAATGGTGATAGTTTTGTCTGAAGAAAGTGTTTTTCTCTCTCTGTTTTTCTTCCATCCTGTTTGTGAGTTTGTTGGTCCTTTGCCCACGTAGCTCTGTGTATCATCTGTGCCACACGACTGTGCGGCATTTTGTTGTCTGTCTGTCTGTCTCCTTGTGATTTTCCTGCCCACTACTCCATGTCTATATTCTAATTCCCATTCTGTCTCCTGTCATCTCACATGTGTCTGTATATCATCTCACATGTGTCTGTATACTGCCTCACATGTCCATATATCATCTCACATGTCTGTATACTGCCTCACATGTGTCTGTATACTGCCTCACATGCGTCTGTATACTGTTTCAAATGTGCCTGTATACTGCCTCACATGTGTCTGTATACTGCCTCACATGTGTCTGTATGCTGTTTCAGATGTGTCTGTATACTGTTTCACATGTGTCTGTATACTGCCTCACATGTGTCTGTATACTGTTTCAGATGTGTCTGTATACTGTTTCAGATGTGTCTGTATGCTGCCTCACATGTCTGTATACTGCCTCACATGTGTCTGTATACTGTCTCAGACGTGTCTGTATACTGCCTCACATGTGTCTGTGTACTGTTTCAGATGTGTCTGTATACTGTTTCACATGTGTCTGTATACTGCCTCACATGTTTCTGTATACTGCCTCACATGTATCTGTATATTGTTTCAGATGTGTCTGTATACTGTTTCAGATGTGTCTGTATACTGCCTCATATGTCTGTATACTGTTTCAGATGTGTCTGTATACTGCATCACATGTGTCTGTATACTGTTTCAGATGTGTCTGTATACTGCCTCACATGTGCCTGTATACTGTTTCAGATGTGTCTGTATACTGTTTCAGATGTGTCTGTATACTGCCTCACATGTGTCTGTATATTGTTTCAGGTGTGTATGTATACTGCCTCACATGTGTCTGTATGCTGTCTTTTTTTACATAACTGCTGTTTACCATTTTGTCACCTGTCATCTCACATTTCTGTATACTGCCTCACATGTGTCTGTATACTGCCTCACATGTATCTGTATACTGTTTCAGATGTGTCTGTATACTGCCTCACATGTGTCTGTATATTGTTTCAGATGTGTATGTATACTGCCTCACATGTGTCTGTATGCTGCCTTTTTTTACATAACTGCTGTTTACCATTTTGTCTCCTGTGTCTGTATACTGCCTCACATGCGTCTGTATACTGCCTCACATGTGTCTGTATACTGTTTCAGATGTGTCTGCATACTGCCTCACATGTGTCTGTATGCTGTTTCAGATGTGTCTGTATACTGCCTCATATGTGCCTGTATACTGTTTCAGATGTGTCTGTATACTGTCTCTCATGTGCCTGTATACTGTTTCAGATGTGTCTGTATACTGTTTCACATGTGTCTGTATACTGTTTCAGATGTGTCTGTATGCTGCCTCACATGTGTCTGTATACTGCCTCACATGTGTCTGTATACTGTTTCAGACATGTCTGTATACTGCCTCACGTGTGTCTGTGTACTGTTTCAGATGTGTCTGTATACTGTTTCACATGTGTCTGTATACTGCCTCACATGTGTCTGTATACTGCCTCACATGTATCTGTATATTGCTTCAGATGTGTCTGTATACTGTTTCAGATGTGTCTGTATACTGACTCATATGTCTGTATACTGTTTCAGATGTGTCTGTATACTGCCTCACATGTGTCTGTATACTGTTTCAGATGTGTCTGTATACTGCCTCACATGTGTCTGTATACTGTTTCAGATGTGTCTGTATACTGTTTCACATGTCTGTATACTCTTTCAGATGTGTCTGTATACTGTTTCACATGTGTCTGTATACTGTTTCAGATGTGTCTGTATACTGTTTCACATGTGTCTGTATACTATTTCAGATGTGTCTGTATACTGCCTCACATGTGTCTCTATACTGTTTCAGATATGTTTGTATACTGTTTCACATGTATCTTTATGCTGCCTCACATGTGTCTGTATACTGCCTCACGTGTCTGTATACTGTTTCAGATGTGTCTGTATACTGCCTCACATGTGTCTGTATACTGTTTCAGATGTGTCTGTATACTGTTTCAGATGTGTCTGTATACTGCCTCACATGTGTCTGCATACTGTTTCAGATGTGTCTGTATACTGTTTCACATGTCTGTATACTGTTTCAGATGTGTCTGTGTACTGTTTCACATGTGTCTGTATACTGTTTCACATGTGTCTGTGTACTGCCTCACATGTGTCTGTATACTGTTTCAGATGTGTCTGTATACTGCCTCACGTGTCTGTATACTGTTTCAGATGTGTCTGCATACTGTTTCACATGTGTCTGTATACTGTTTCAGATGTGTCTGTATACTGCCTCACATGTGTCTGTATACTGTTTCAGATGTGTCTGTATACTGCCTCACATGTGTCTGTATATTGTTTCAGATGTGTCTGTATACTGCCTCACATGTGTCTGTATGCTGCCTTTTTTTACATAACTGCTGTTTACCATTTTGTCTCCTGTCATCTCACATTTCTGTATACTGCCTCACATGTGTCTGTATACTGCCTCACATGTGTCTGTATACTGTTTCAGATGTGTCTGCATACTGCCTCACATGTGTTGTATGCTGTTTCAGATGTGTCTGTATACTGCCTCACATGTGCCTGTATACTGTTTCAGATGTGTCTGTATACTGCCTCACATGTGCCTGTTTACTGTTTCAGATGTGTCTGTATACTGCTTCACATGTGTCTGTATACTGCTTCACATGTGTCTGTATACTGCCTCACATGTGTCTCTATACTGTTTCAGATATGTCTGTATACTGTTTCACATGTGTCTGTATACTGCCTCACATGTGTCTGTATACTGTTTCAGATGTGTCTGTATACTGTTTCACATCTGTCTGTATGTATGCTGCCTCACATGTGTCTGTATACTGCCTCACATGTGTCTGTATACTGTTTCAGATGTGTCTGTATACTGCTTCACATGTGTCTGTGTACTGTTTCAGATGTGTCTGTATACTGTTTCGCATGTGTCTGTATACTGCCTCACATGTGTCTGTATACTGCCTCACATGTATCTGTATATTGTTTCAGATGTGTCTGTATACTGTTTCAAATGTGTATGTATACTGCCTCACGTGTGTCTGTATACTGTTTCAGATGTGTCTGTATACTGCCTCACATGTGTCTGTATACTGTTTCAGATGTGTCTGTATACTGTTTCACATGTGTCTGTATGCGGCTTCACATGTGTCTGTATACTGCCTCACATGTGCCTGTATACTGTTTCAGATGTGTCTGTATGCTGCCTCATATGTACTGTATGTATACTGTTTCAGATGTGTCTGTATACTGCCTCATATGTCTGTATACCATTTCCAATGTGTCTGTATACTGTTTCAGATATGTCTGTAAACTGCCTCATATGTGTCTGTATACTGTCTAACATGTGTCTGTATACTGCCTCACATGTGGCTGTATACTGTTTCAGATGTGTCTGTATACTGTTTCAGATGTGTCTGTATACTACCTCACATGTGTCTGTATACTGCCTCACAGTCTGTATACTGTTTCAGATGTGTCTGTATACTGTTTCAGATGTGTCTGTATACTGCCTCACATGTGTTTGTATACTGTTTCTCATGTGTCTGTAACCCTTGGCTGTCTGGAGACCTCCTAAAAAAACTTAAATCCAGGGACCACCTCTGGGAACTGGCTAGAAACTCTGGTAAGCAACTCAACTTCCAGAATTATAAATGGGCACAGAACGACTGCACCAAATCCATTCAGCAACAGAAATCTGACTACTGTAAAAATGCCCTCACTAACTCCTGGGGAAATGGGAGGTATTTCTGGAAAGTCATTAAACATGTCACTGGGAAGCAGTCAAAATCTTCGCCAAACATACTCAACATAAATGGGCACACTACACTTGACTCTAAAACTATTGCAAACACTTTTAACATCGCTTTCATTGACCTTAGCAGTGTTCTCCCCTCCGACTTCTTCCAAGATGTGTCAACTCCCATCCCCCCAACTCCTCCACCCACGGCTATCACCCACCTTTCTATTTTAAAGCACTAAAGAAACATCAAGTCTGAAACTATATTGCCAAAGCCATTAGCAAATCTAGAACAAGCAATGACACCCTTGACCTCAAGCTACTGGCCCTAACGCTTGACGAGGTACTTGGGCCCTTCACCAAGATCTTTAATCTCTCTCTTTCTTCTAGCCAACTCCCAGACAAATGGAAAATGGCCACTGTTACCCCGATTCACAAAAGTGGTGATAAGACTGACCATACGAACTTCCGCCCTATCTCCATTCTGCCTCACCTATCGAAGGCACTGGAACATATAGTAGCAGACCAACTTACCGAGCATCTGGACAATTATAATATTCTCTGTAAACAGCAACATGGCTTTAGAAAAGGTCATAGTACATCCTCTGCCTTACTCAAATTCACCGGCTCCATTCACAGCTCCCTTGACAATGGACAACTAACTGGTGCTATTTTCATCGATCTGATCAAAGCTTTCGATACTGTCCACCACTCCCTCCTTCTGAGCCAACTAAAAAATGCTGGTATCTCCAATGATTCAATCTCTTGGTTCAAAAGCTATCTTGAAAACCGCTCCCAGCGTGTAAAAATTGGAGATGTGCACTCTGATTCCAAACCTGTCTTCTCTGGAGTCCCCCAGGGTTCAATACTGGGCCCCCTACTCTTTAGTCTGTTCCTTAACACCCTACCGGGCTCCTGCACTGAACATATCACCCTGTATGCTGATGATGCAGTAATCCTTTCCACACACCAGGACCCAAAGAAATTGCAAGAAAATCTCCAACTCGGCTTCTCCTCAGTTGAGAATTGGTTCACAAAGCACAAACTGATCCTTAATCAAAAAAAAACAAAGGTCATGATCTTCAGCAGCTCCCATAATAAACATAAGCACTTCCAACTCTCTGTTATCACCAGACAAGGTGCTGCACTGGAATAGGTCAGAAACTTTAAATACCTCGGGATCACCTTGACCCTCACCTCTCCTACACTGCCCACATCGACCATGTCGCCAAAGCCGCTAACTCCTGGCTAGGCCTGCTATTCCGTCATAGGAAACACCTGACACCCGAAGCCCTCGCTGTCGCTGTCCAGAGCTCCATCTTATCCATCATTGATTATGGCATTATCATCTACGGCTCTGCTACAACCACCGCACTCAAACGTGTATCCACCGCCCTCAACAAGGCCTGTCGACTTGTCACTAGCTCCCAACACCTAACTCACACCTGTGACCTCTATTCTCAAACTGGATGGTTGAATCTTGCCAATCAAATAAAGCACCAAACTTGTATTATTACTAAGAAAATCTTGCTGGGCCTTGCCCCCTCCCGGAGTCTGTGCCCTTATACAACCGGGAATCCACACCTGACATACCAGGGGATCGAAACCTCAGCTTCTGCAAATGCTGCATTGCCGCACAACACAAGGCCAAAGATCCTTTGCTTACCAGGCCACTAGTTGGTACAACGGTCTTACCAGTGACATCTCATCCTCACTATCACTCAGCACTTTTAAGACTTGTCTCCGCCTAACACTCACTGCCTCCAAACTCTGTGATAGTGGTGGCTAAACATGTATTTTGGTTCCATGACTGAAGATGGCCTTTTGGAACCACATCTACTCTTGCACTTTGCCAGCACCCCCCTCCTATCTTCACCTCCCCTGCTGGCCCATGACAAATGCCACCTGGCTGCAGTACCTCGATTCTTATCTGCCTTCCACCACTCCTCTCTCTGTCCCCCCCAACCTACCTCCCCTTTTCTCCCATCCACTTAGTCTCCCTGATTTCACCCTCCTCCTTTCCCTTTCCCCTCCCCAAAGTTTCACCTTATTGTTCTTTTTTCAAATACAAGACTATGGCCCAGATATTCAAAAGGGTTGCGCCATGCGCAACAGGGTTGCGCTTGCGCAACTCCAAAATGCGCCTATTCTGCAATATTCAGAAGGGCCAATTGCGCCATCAAACATGCTGAGCAACAGCGCAATGGAAATGAAGGCATGTGCAACCGAAGGAAGTAGGTCCCATGCATAAGTGCGCAATACGATAATCCGAACACTTGCGCAATGCGCAAGAGTGGCGAGCGAGAAGTTGCAAGAGCACCGGATTTGAGCCAAAATAAAAGGCTCAAGGAAGCGGGCGCAAGAACTCTAGGCAGGCCGAAACTGGGGAGACAGACAGAGAGAGAGAGAGAGAGACAGGAGCTGGAAGGGCAGAGAGGGACAGTGGGTCCAGGAGGACAGAGAGGCCAGTGGGGGTGCCCGGTGCAATGGAAGCAGCAGTGGGGGGCAGTGGGGGTAACACAGGAACATGGCCGGGGGCAGAAGCCAGGAGATGGACAGTGTCAGCTTCCACATGGAAGCTGTAATGAGGTGAGACACCATGCTGCGGGGGCGTGGCGCGGAGGGCCTGTCGGTGTATGCCCCGACAGGTGGTATCGTGTCTGCATCAGCTTCAAGCTGTACACAGATGTCGAGATTGTGGCCCGTACCACCTGGAACAGGGCAATACTGAGGACGGCTCTGCTGTGTAGTGATGTGATGCAGGCACCTCACGACGGAGTCATGCTCGTCCGTGGAGACCAAGGTGACAGCCTGCATGTGCCTGCTCACCACGGGCACCTTCCAGAGGCCGACAGGGACACCACAGGCATTACACAGTCGGCCATGTCACGCATCCTCACCCAATTCCTCAGCGCACTGCTGCCTCATGCTGGAGTACATCCATTTCCCCAGCACCGCGGCAGAGCGTGCAACAAACATGCAGGAGTTCCACAGGGTAGTGCACATATGCCTGGTGTGCTAGGGGCCATAGACTGCACCCATGTGGCCATTCGCGACGCCACCTGGCCCCGACGGCCAGGCGACCGGAACCGAAGGCTTTTCCAGTGTCAACTGCCAGGTGGTGTGTGATGCCACTGGGTGCATTATCAATGTCTGTGCTACACACTCTGGCGGAGCACATGATGCCTTGTATGGCACCAGTCTGCACTGTGCCATCGATTCGAGAGTGGGAACATCCCCACGGGTCATCTAGTGGGTGAGTACACATGTATGGAATGCAAACTCTGTGCAAGGGTGGAATGACACAGGTGCCATGGTAGTGGCACACAAGGATATGGGCAATATGGACCTGACATGACACTGATCTCCACTATCTCCACACAGGTGACTGCAGATACCCACTCGCCCCTGGCTGCTCACACCATACCGGCGCCCCGACCCCAGCGCAGCTAGGTTTCAATGAGGCACATGCGCAACACGTAACATCATAGAGCGGGTGTTTGGGATGCTCAAGGCATGCTTCCGATGCCTGGACACCTCCGGGGGAGCCCTACAGTACAGCCCCCAAAAGGCCTGTGGGATATTCCTGGCCTGTTGCATCCTGCACAACATGGCCAAGGACCATGGGATAGCCGTACAGGTCCAAGAGGGGGACAGCGATGGGGACGCCAGTGGCGCCAGTGATGTGGGTGATGAGCAGCCCCCCCTAGGACGGAGGGACCCCCGACTGACCCGGCAGACCCAGCTGCACCGGGACACCATTGCAGAAGAGCACTACGCCCAACACAGGTAAGTCAAGGGGACATGTGCAGGCAACACTGTCCATGCGCAAACCACAGGCACACAGGGGAACACACCGTGCATGAAGGTCAGGGGAGTTGAAGGTTCCAGGCATACCAACACACCATCAGAGAGGGGAGCACTCATATGGACACACACACACCAGGCAGCATACATGGGCAGCAGCACAGCACTGCGGAAATGACATCCAACACACAGCACCAACAACCACCCCACCACCTGGACTGTCTATGTAGTGTGTCAGGACCTGGGCACCCTTGCACCTTGGTGTACAGTGCAATGCAGGCATCATCATGCACACGCACCTGTGGACAGCAGTTGGGAGAGTGTAGGTGGTCCGTGTCAGCTTGTGAGCAGAGCACCCAGCAGTGCACTGCCCACCATGACACACATTGCACACAGGGCAGCACCAGACAGGGCCTGCACTGGGAGACAGTTCAGTCAGGTAGCACTGTCCCACGGCTACCACGGATGCATGGGCGGCCCCGCCTTGGCCCAGCAGCACTGGCAGGCTGAGCAGGGTTACATCGGGTGGTGCTGGTGCACCACCAGGGTCCCACTGCACGAACGCCGACCTTGCCCGCACAGGGGTCTGCATCCTGCCAACAAACTTGCACCAGGGGTGCCTCGGATGCCCACAGCAGAACCCAGCGTCGACAGGCCTGGTGTCGCACGACGCCGAACGGGAGTGGAGAGCACACTGTGTGGGGTGTGGTACAGGGGCACCTGACAGTGTGGCTAATGCATCCCGACAGAGACCACTGCCCTGGGTCAGCCTGTCAATGGCAGCGGTCACATCCGGTCCGTGACAGTACCATCTGCTCGTCTCGAGCACACTCCCTGCTATGCCACTCCACGGACACAGACAGTGCTCCATTTATCTTGCAACCCGCCCCCTGCAGCTGTACCGCCACTCCTGCAGCAGGCGGTGTGTGTCCAATGGGCATTGTGCCCCAATGGCATCGTGACCCCAGGAGGTGGGATTTGGTCCTGGTGCACAGCACCCCTTGAGGGTGGGTGCTGTTCACCAGGACCAGGTATGGCGGATCAGAGGGTGGTGGACATGTGCCACTGCTGGACACTGTACCCCCAGACCTGGTGTGCAACTGCTGCTGCCGCCCCTCCAACTGCTGAGCCCCCAGGTCCACCTGTTCCACCTCTGTGCTGACAACAGTGCCAGACACCTGCACAGCCACCGGTGCTGCCCCACCGGTGCTGACAGGCACAGCCTGGGACTGTGCCAGCATGCTGGTACACAGGTGTGAACCAGGAAGGCCCAGGGGCACGTGCTGGCCTGCCATGTGTCCGCCATGGGACACACACCTATCACTGCCCATTGCAGGCCTGCTATATCAATGGTGCAGGTGCGTGCCACCGCCATAGGCACAGCATGCTGGCATACCTGCGTGCCAGACTGCTGTGACACAGGCTGTGCACCCCTGCACCCGTGATCACTGACACCGAGTTGTTGGCCCAGCGTAGCATGTTGCTGCAGTGCCTGCAGGCTGGTGGCGGAGGATGCCCTCCTCCACGTCCAGCAGGTCTGCCTCACTGTCTGGACCCACCACCACCACCGCCTCCTGCAGACGAACAGGATCTGTAACAGAAAGAGAGTACATGTGAGTGCATGTGAACAACAGCCCCCAACAACATCACCATGTCATACCGCAGTAATGGGCTTCCACCTGTCTGGAATCCTCCGCCTGGTACGCCCGCAATGGCACTCGCTGCATGGCCACGACCAGTGTCTCCTCTGTAGGGGTCAGCTGCAACACCACTGGTGGGCCCCCACCAGTGCCAGCACATGCCACCCTGAAGGCTGCCACCTTCTCCTTCAGCCTCCTGCGGTCAGTCCCCATCTTCTTCCTGCATTCCTGCATGGAGCGCTGGTAGCTTCCGTGCAGGTTGACGGCCCGAGCTACCCCCTCCCATGTAGCTGCATGCTCCTGAGGGGTGCCCCTCCGTCCACTCAATGTTGGCTCATCCTCCAGGTAGGCCTGGAAGAGGGCCTCTGTCTCTGCCGTGGTGAAGTTCGGCCTCCTCCACGCCCGTCCCACACCCTCAGCTTGGCTCTGGTCAGTCATGGTGATCTGTATGGGTGGAAGTGGACACCTGTCACTGTGCAGTCGACAGCATTTCCCATGAGCATAGTTGCCGCCCGGGGGCAGAAGCCCCGCTTCCTCTCCGCATGGCAGATACTGATAGAAAGGGTGCCCTTGTCCCTTTCTAAGTGCCTTTCATGCTCAGCCCCTCAGCCTTTATCATCCTCCGCCCATGAGCATTGTCCTGAGCATCACACAGCATGTAACTCACCTCACCTGCAGTAACCAAATCGGCCAGCACAACCCACAGTCGCATTTTTATAGCGCAACACATGCAAATGAGGTGTGGCTCAACTTTAATGACATGCTAATCGTACCCCGCCTTTGAATGGCTGATCGGATGATTTGCATTATGTCGGCTGAATATCGCATATTTGCGCTTTGCTAACACGGAAGGTCCCTGAGTCAATGGCGCAGGTTTGTGGCTGTGTGCCACACCATTACGCGCATGCCCAGACAGCTACGCGATGCATCTATCGCTCTGCAGACCTGCTGAGCGCGAGGTGATTCAGGCCATGGCCACCATTGTGCCAGTGGCGCCACAGCACTGGGCACTATATGGCGCTGTGGCACTACGCGTGATAGTCCACTGGCACTGGTGCTCAGCTTGGCAGTCGCGCAGGATGCCTATACGTCCCATGGTGCTGTGCGTAGCCTTGCGCCATTGCCGTGACCTTGTAGTATGCCCTCTGACCCTGGCGCTGTTGGCATGCCATGTGTACGTCTCATTGGCGCTGTCCAGTGACAGCGCCATGAAGTGACGGCACTGTTCAACAGCGCTTGGAGCCTGTGGTAGGTCTATTGCGCAACAACCCAGCGCGGTTACAGCGCAGCAGGGCGCCATATTGCCTGCTGTAAAGTTGGTGCCATGGCTAGGAGGAGGGCGTGTCCTGGAGCCAGCTTGAAGTGGCCAACCTGGTGGCCCTGGTGGAGCCCCACTGTGAGGCACTGTATGGTGAGGCCCCCCTCACCATGCCTAGGACCCACTTGTGGCAGCAAGTGGCCACTGACCTGGTGGAGGTCACTGGTCGGAGCCGGTCTGCTGAGCAGTGCCGGCACCGGTACAGTGACCTCCGCCGGAGGGAGCCGGAACTCTTGACGCGCTGCTCACGTGCCAGGTGGGCGTGGTGCCTAGGCCAGGTGAGTGTACCATCTATGCACCTATATTCTCTGTAGGGTGTGTGTGTGCTTGGGTGGCTGTGCATAGGTGTGTCGTGTGTGCAGCTGTGCGATGGTTGGTTATGACTGTGTGGGCAGGCACTCACTGGGGCAGGGGCACTCTGCTTTTGAGTCACACTGATGTTTGTCTCAACATATGTCTCCCACAGGCGGATTGTGAGGACAGGACCAGGGTGGCGTGGGCCATGCCAGGGCCCGGTGCCGGGGTGTGCCCCAGCAGCAGCAGTAGCAGCAGCAGCAGCGTCAGACCCAGCTGCTGGAGGAGTGTGAGTATCATTACTTCATGGATGCTATTGCATGCTGGGGGGGCAAGACCACCAGCCATGCGGGACACAACCAAAGGGGAGGTCGTGATTCCACTATACAAAACACTAGTGAGTCCCCACACTGGAGTACAGTGTACAGTTCCGGAGACCATGCCTACGTATGGACATGGACTGGGTGGAGGGGGTTCAGAGGAGGGCGACATGGATGGTGCATGGATTGCATCACAGGTCCTATGCAGACAGGTTGACGGAACTGAACATGTACTCCTGGAGGGAGGAGGTGTGGGGATATGATAGGACATACATTCACAGGGGGAACAGAGTGCAGGAAACAATGTTTTAAGTATAAAGGATGTTCCAGGACTAGAGGGCATGGGATGAAGTTGGAGGGGGACGATTCAGAGAAACATGAGGAAGTATTTCTTCACAGAATGGGTGGTGGACAAGTGGAACACACCCTGCCAGAGGAAGTGGCGGGGCTGACTTGGTCACGGATTTGTGAATGCATGGTTAGCCATAACGGAATTCTGGAGGTCAGGGTAAGGGGAACGGACTTATAGGACAACAGAGTGAACGTGACAAGGTCAAATGGACAGACTGGGTGTCCCATAGGCCCTTATCTGCCGACACTGTCTATGTATCCATGTATGTAGGCATGACACAGGTGACCTGCATCACAGTGCAGTATCACGGCACGTCTGTGTATGCATCACTGGTGGTCCAGGCATGCACTGGGCATAGCTGTGTAACTGGCATCGCACTGCGTTGCCACATCACTGCCAGCCTAGTTTGTACTGTGATTGACGGGCAGTGTGTGTGTGGCGGTGGTGCGATAGCTGGTGCCGCCTGTTTGTGATGGCTATGTGCATGTTCACTGTGGGTGGGTGCATGCCATCACAGGTGCGGACATTGGGCTATATGGCTTGCAGGTGGGGTGGTGTTCAGGGTTGTGGTCGGTCTCAGCCATTGACTGTGTTCCCATTTTCCTAGGCCTCGAGGTACTCAGGAGGATGTCCCAGGATCTTCGGCACCTCAGCCAGGTTGCAGATCAGAACCAGGAGGTCCTGCAGGCCATACAGCGCCAGGGTGATCGGCGAAGGAGGCACAGGAGGGGGCGCCAGCAGGGGGAGGACCAGCAGCCAGCTGGGCCATAGCCCACATTCCCTTCCCACTTCTCCCATCCCTATCACCCTGCCTTCCCTCTCCAAGTTGTTATTCCCTCCCCCTTGAACACCCCTGCCTTTTACCTGTCCCCCCCACTTGTACATAGTTTCACTTGGTTTTGTGATTAGTCCTTTAAATATACATTTCTATTTTCATATGAATACTGTGTTGGTCTCTGATTTGCAGCTGGCTATGGGTGCTCAGTTGCAGGGGTGTACATGCCATCTGGGCTGGTATGGTCCTGGGTATGTGTGTGTGTGTGTGCATGTGTGTGCATGGGAGGTATCTCCAGCATGGCAGTGCCTTTCGGTTGGTCTTGCCGCCTGCTGCCACCACTGCTGGGTGCACAGAGTGTGTCTGGCTTGTAGGCTTCTGTGTTGCACGGGCTGATGAGTGCTGGGGACTGCATGGTTTCCTGAAGTGCCAGTCACTGCACATGGGTGGTGTCTTGGGGTCACAGTGCAGGTGCGCTGTGCATCGGGGGCTGATGTGTACTGTGGTTGTCAACCCCTCTGTGTGGCACTCTCTGCCTGCCAGTGGTTGTGCTGGGGTGTCAGGGCTCTGCTATGCTTTGTTGGCTTGTCCCCATGGGCATCGTGATCATCCGTCCCACCTCAGTGATGCTGTGCTTGGGGTGTGCGGTGTGTGTGTGGGTTCTGCAGTGTGTTCCTGTGCCCATGTGTGGCATGGCTGGCGGTGGGCCCCAGCCTGCCTCCCTGGATGTGCAGTTCCATTGCTCTGGGGGCTGTGCTTGCGCTTATGGCAGCTCTGATCGCTCAGCTGAGCTTTCCATGGTTGGCGCCATAGTGCAACATTTTGGCTCAGCTTCTCCTTCCTGGTTGCGCGATGGCGCAGTATGTGCGATATTCAGACGCTGGTTGCTTGCTCTATTTGCTCTGCTCCATGTTTGAATATCGCACCTGTTGCGCATTTGCGCAACTGGTTTGTGCTTGCTCCTGCTGTTGCGCTACTTTTGAGCGCAGTTTGAATATCTGGGCCTATGTGTTTTTTTTTTAATTTTATAAACTGTTACCTTTGCTTATGATTATCTCAATTGTACCAGTGACGTGGGACCTTTGTAAAAGAGCCTTGGCTCAATGGTATTTGTAATCCTAGAACAAATAAATAAAATAAATAAAAAAAATACTGTTTCACATGTGTCTGTATACCATTTCAGATGTGCCCGTTTGCTGCCTTTTTTTGCATAACTGCTGTATATCTTTTGAATGTACTTTTTTTCTCACTCCCCAATCCCCTGGGCACCTAGAAATGAACCTTAGCTCAGTGTGCCTTTTCTGGTTACCAAATTTCAATAAATCACGTTCCGTCTCTATATCCCATCCGTCCTATCTTGTTCCATCTCTATGTTACATCCATCCTATATTGTTCTGTCTCGATGTCCCATCCGTCCTATCTTGTTCCGTCTCGGTGTCATGTCTTGTTTCGTCTTGGTGTCCCATCCATCTTATCTTGTTCCGTCTCGGTGTCCCATCCGTCTTATCTTGTTCCATCTCGGTGTCATGTCTTGTTCTGTCTCGGTGTCCCATCCGTCCTATCTTGTTCCGTCTTCGTGTCCTATCTTGTTCCGTCTCAGTGCCCCATCTGTCCTATCTTGTTCTGTCTTGATGCCCCATTTGTCCTATCTTGTTCCTTCTCGGTGTCTCATCCATCCTATATTGTTCCGTCTCTGTGTCACACACATCCTATCTTGCTCCTTCTCGGTGTCCCATTCATCCGATCTTGTTCCATCTCAGTATCCCATCCATCCTATCTTGCTCTGTCTCAGTGTCCCATCCATCCGATCTTGTTCCATCTCTGTGTCCCATCCATCCTAACTTGTTCTGTTTTGGTGTCCCATCCATCTGATCTTGCTCTGTATCGGTGTCCCATCCATCCTATCTTGTTCCGTTTCAGTGTCCCATCCATTCGATCTTGTTCCATCTCAGTGTCCTATCCATCCTATCTTAATCTGTCTTTGTGTCCCATCCATCCTATCTTGTTCCGTCTCTGTGTCCCATCCATCCTATCTTGATCCGTCTCTGTGTCCCATCTGTCCTATCTTGTGCCATCTCTGTGTTCCATCCATCCTATCTTGATCCATCTCTCTGTCCAATTTGTCCTATCATGTTCCGTCTCTGTGTCCAATCCATCCTATCTTGTTCCATCTCAGTGTCCCATCCGTCTGATCTTGTTCCGTCTCTGTGTCCCATCTGTCCTATCTTGTTCAGTCTCTGTGTCCCATCCATTCTATCTTGTTCCATCTCTGTGTCCCATCCATCCTATCTTGTTCCATCTTGGTGTCCCTTCCATCCTATCTTGATCCATCTCTGTGTCCCATCGGTACTATCTTGATCCATCCCTGTGTCCAATCCATCCTATCTTGTTCCGTCTCTATGTCCAATCCATCCTATCTTGTTCTGTCTCTGTGTCCCATCCATCCTATCTTGTTCAGTCTCTGTGTCCCATCCATTATATCTTGATCCGTCTTTGTGTCCCATCCTTAATATCTTGATCCATCCTTGTGTCCAATCCATCCTATCTTGTTCTGTCTCTGTGTCCAATCCATCCTATCTTGATCTGTCTCTGTGTCCCATCCATCCTATCTTGTTCCATCTTGGTGTCCCATTCATCCTATCTTGATCCGTCTCTGTGTCCCATCCATCCTATCTTGATCTGTCTCTGTGTCCAATCCATCCTATCTTGTTCCATCTCAGTGTCCCATCCACCCTATCTTGTTCTGTCTTGGTATCCCATCCATCCTATCTTGTTCCGTCTCTGTGTCCTATTCATCCTATCTTGTTCCGTCTCTGTATCCCATTCATCCTATCTTGTTCTGTCTCTGTGTTCCATCTATCCTATTTTGTTCTGTCTTGGTGTCCCAGCCATCCTATCTTGTTCTGTCTTGGTGTCCCATCCATCCTATCTTGATCCGTCTCTGTGTCCCATCTGTCCTATCTTGTGCCATCTCTGTGTTCCATCCATCCTATCTTGATCCATCTCTCTGTCCAATTTGTCCTATCATGTTCCGTCTCTGTGTCCAATCCATCCTATCTTGTTCCATCTCAGTGTCCCATCCGTCTGATCTTGTTCCGTCTCTGTGTCCCATCTGTCCTATCTTGTTCAGTCTCTGTGTCCCATCCATTCTATCTTGTTCCATCTCTGTGTCCCATCCATCCTATCTTGTTCCATCTTGGTGTCCCTTCCATCCTATCTTGATCCATCTCTGTGTCCCATCGGTACTATCTTGATCCATCCCTGTGTCCAATCCATCCTATCTTGTTCCGTCTCTATGTCCAATCCATCCTATCTTGTTCTGTCTCTGTGTCCCATCCATCCTATCTTGTTCAGTCTCTGTGTCCCATTCATTATATCTTGATCCGTCTTTGTGTCCCATCCTCATATCTTGATCCATCCTTGTGTCCAATCCATCCTATCTTGTTCTGTCTCTGTGTCCAATCCATCCTATCTTGATCTGTCTCTGTGTCCCATCCATCCTATCTTGTTCCATCTTGGTGTCCCATTCATCCTATCTTGATCCGTCTCTGTGTCCCATCCATCCTATCTTGATCTGTCTCTGTGTCCAATCCATCCTATCTTGTTCCATCTCAGTGTCCCATCCACCCTATCTTGTTCTGTCTTGTGTATCCATCCATCCTATCTTGTTCCGTCTCTGTATCCCATTCATCCTATCTTGTTCTGTCTCTGTGTTCCATCTATCCTATTTTGTTCTGTCTTGGTGTCCCAGCCATCCTATCTTGTTCTGTCTTGGTGTCCCATCCATCCTATCTTGTTCTGTCTCTGTGTCCATTTCATCCTAGCTTGTTCAGTCTCTGTGTCCCATCCATCCTATCTTGTTCTGTCTTGGTGTCCCATCCATCCTATCTCTATAGGTTTCTTTTTTTATTCTGCAATTTATTTACTCTGGGAAGTTCTGCTGAGATACAGCATCTCATTTTCAGTGGGGTCTGGGTGGAGATAGAGCTGCTTTACAGCTCAGAGGGGAGGAAGGTCAGAAAACTTTATTTAACAATGTGTATTAAAAAAATGCATCACACATAAAAATATTAGTACAACATCATACAAACAAATCATGTCTAAAAAAATTAATCATATTTTCAAATATCTATAGGCTGTAATATAAAATTCAGCAATACAATATAACACAGTTATATTATTCATATTAAGTAACAAGTTAAGGTTTTCTATATTTGAAAGTGCCTTTATATTTAATAGATATCTACCAAGTCATAATTCCCTAAGTTCATACAATGAATCACACTCTAATAAAATGTGACACGTATTCCTGGTCCCTGGGCATCCGCCCTTACAGATTATTTTATTAGATTTACACAACTCCCAGTTCATAAAACCTGTTAATTAACCAAAATTTACATCAAACCTTGAATTTGAAACGATTTTATAATGCAGTCTATCTTCACATATATTTAGATAAGGTTCCTTTAAATGGTAACTCTAAGTATTTATAGGTTGAACAATTTTGATTTAAGGATAATCTTTCAAGGTCTTTTTGCTTTGCAATATCCTCAGTTCTTTCAGTAACTATCTTATTCAATAATTCTAAGTTAACAAACTATGTTCATAATTGTTGGAAGTCCCATTTTTATGTTGGCACGCTTGCACAACCAACATCTTGGGACAGTGCAGCTTTGGAGGCGCGGTCGCTGTTGGGCGAATGCAGGGCACACACCAGTAGGTGCGTCCCGCATTCGCCAATCAGCCTGCAAGCCGTTGCCACACCAGGAATACATAACGTAGTGAGCACACCTAAGGAAAGGTCCGCTACAATGTGAGCAAAGCTCATCAGATGCAGCAGTCTTTTCCTTGCCGAACTGCTGACTTCGGGGGTGCCCAATCCCCCTGTTGGCTGCCCCTGCCCCCTGTGAATGTGCCGACGAGGGATCCCACTCCCCCGCCGGCATAAAGCATCCCCCCATTTGTGATATGCCAAGGGGTGCCCAATCCCTCAGCTCTTACCCCGCCTCTTTCTTGTGTGTGCCGACGGTGAGCCCACTCCCCATCGGGCAGAAGTAACCTCCCACGCAGTTGTTTGCTGACGAGGGTGCCCAATCCCATCGGCTACAGACACCCTCCCAAACAGTTAGGGCGGCATGCTGGAGCCCACCCCAGTGCAAATCCCCTGCAAAAAAAACTGTCCTGTGTTATTTTTTCTTTTTGAACCTGTAAAGGAAAACGGTCCCTCGTAGTCTCCGTGCCCTACTCGCACCCACCACTCTTTTCCTACCTCCCCCACACCCCCTCACCCCATACTTACCTCCGAAGTCTGGCGGACGATCTTCAGTGGACCGGAACGTCTGCACTCTTCAAAGCCGACCTTCAACTGAGGAAATGCCGTTAAGCTGTATAATGGAATAAATAGGGTTTTTCAAATTTGCTGCATATCTCGGCATTTTGCATTTTGGCCCCAAATTTTCAACATAGGGTTTTTGGGACCCTTTCTCATGAATTCTTGCACTGTCATGGCATTATTCGGTCCTGAAAGGTGATTTCACAGTCACTGCATGGAATCACCTTTCGGGACTGCATAACGAAATGACAGTGCCACTTTTCATGAGGGGGGCTCTCAAAAACCCTGTGTTGCAAATTTGGTGGGAAAAACCCAAAACATGACTGTTTACGAGCGGTATAGCAACTGCGCAACGCACACTCGTAAGTTAGCGAATTCACAATATTTTCACACCAGATTCTCAACATTGGCATTTTACCACACCTTCTTGTGAACCGTACAGCTGTCATTTTTCACATCCTGGCCAAAATGTGTTTTCGCACTTCCGGCACAGAATAGCGCTGTTGTGGTACAAAATCAGTGTTCAGGACACATTACGATAATGACAGTGACACTGTTCATGAGCAGAGGTCCTAAAATCCCTGTGTTGAAAATTTGGTGACAATACTCCATAAAATGATTGTTTTACGAGCCTGAGTAGCAACTGCTCAATGCACGCTCGTAAGTTAGCGCATTCGCACTATTTTCATGCCAGATTCTCAACATTGCCATTTTAATACACCTTCTTGTGAACTGTACAGCTGTCATTTTTCACATCCTGGCTGAAATGTGTTTTTGCACTTTTGGCACAGAATTATGTTTTTTTTTATTTTAGTTTTTGTTGACCGGGTAAGTGCACTAGACAAATCCTGCCTATTTTCAGGACACGACCGGGAGGGATACAGATGAATGCCAACTGACCTTGAACCAGATTAAGCTGTTGGTGGTATTTTAGTGAATTATATTCGCAAAGCGAAATCAGTGTTCGGGACATATTACGAAAATGACAGTGACACTGTTCATGAGCAGAGGTCCTAAAATGCCTGTGTTGAAAAATTTGGTGACAATACTCTATAAATGATTTTGTTATGAGATGCATTGCGCAGTTTGCACGCACGCTGTACGCTCGCGAAACTTAATATTTTCACTCCAGATTTTCAACAGTGCCATTGTTCTGCACCTCCAATGAACAGTACAGCTTTCATTTTCACATCCTGACCAAAATCTGTTTTCGCAGTTCTGGCACAGAATAGCGTGGTCACTGTGGAAAGCCCGTGTTCGAGACACATGATGAAAATGACAGTGACACTGTTCATTAGCAGATACCCTAAAATGCCTATGTTGAAAATTTGGGAATGAAAGTCAATAAAATGAGTGTTTTATGAACGTGCGTTGCACAGTTTGCACACACGCTCATGACTTTGTGAATTTGTAATAGTTTCACTCCAGCTGTTCATCATTGGCATTTTTCCATACCTCCTTATGAACACTACAGCTGCCTGAAATGTGTTTTCACATGTCCGGCACAGAATTGCACGGTCGCTGTGCGAAATCAGTTTTTGAAACAATTTGAGAAAATGACAGTGACATGATTCATGAGCAGAGGTCCTAAAATGCCTATGTTGAAAATTTGGTGCAGAACCTCCATACAATGACTGTGTTGCAAGCGTGCAATTCGCAGTTTCCATGCACCCTTGTAACTTCGTCAATCTGCAATATTTTCATGCCACATTTTCACCACTGGCATTTGTGCACATCTCCTTATCAACAGTCCAGCTGCCATTTTTCACAGCCTGCTCAAAACGTGTTTCCGCAGCTGTGGCGCACAATGGCATGCTCACTGTGCAAAATCACCTTTTAAGACACATTCACAAAATTACAGCACTATGCGTCTCTAGCTACGCCACTCCCACTGCCAATGCCAGCGCAGCAACATTCGGCATTGACAAATGCTTGTTTATGTTTGTTTGCATACATGCGCAAGAAACATAATGTGGCAGCTTAGGAGAGAAGCGGGTTGTGGAGGTGCAGCACTGTGGCAGCCAATGCCGGCACTGCATTTGTTGGCTTGGCACTGTTCACCCAATGCAGGCCCAGCGTCCTGATGACACTGGTTCTGCAGAAGCACCACCAACTTGAAACAATTTGGCCGCTGTAATGAGGCGCCGCCTCGTCATTGCAGCATCAGCCATTCTGCTGCAATGAGGGAGCGACCCGTCATTGCAGGGCGGTACCTTGCCTGGTGTAACATGTCCCTAAACATGGTGGTGGCATAGCCACCACCTTGAAGCCCCATAAAAGCTGACTGACAGGGGTGCCCAATCCCCCTGTCAGCATGCCCCCGGCCCAGTTCATTTGCCCCCCTTTGTTGTGTGCCGAGGGGGGTGTCCAATCCCCCTCGCATCATGCTCCCCAAACAGTCATTCTTTGCTGATGGGGGACACAATCCCTGTTGCCTTAAGTCCCCAACCCCAAAGGCGGGTGGCACACTGGGAGCCTACCCCAGTGTGCGGAAAGCAACCTGCAAAAACAAAAACCTTCCTGCACGTTTTTTTTTCCTCCTGAAAGAAAGGAACAGTCCCATGCCGGTCAGTTCCCTCTCCCAACCCGCACCCACCACCACGCACCCTACCTCACCACGCCCCTCACCCCATACTTACCTCCGAGCCCAGCGCGAGGATCTTCGGTGGACCGGGAACACGTCTGCACTCTTCAAAGCTGACCGCGAATTGAAGAAATGCCGGTAAGCTGTCTAATGACATAAATAGGGTTTTTTTCAACTTTGGTGCATATCTCGGGCATTTTTGGAAATTTGGAGCCAAATTTTCATCATGGGGTTATTGGGACCCCTCCTCATGAATTCAGTCACTGTCATGGCATTATTCAGTCCCAAAAGGTGATTTTGCGGTCACTGCGTAGAAATTTCTTTCAGGACCAATTAACGAAATGACAGTGCCAGTGTTCATGAGGTAGGCTCTCAAAAAGCCTATGTTGCAAATTTGGTGAAAAAATCCAAAAAATTACTGTTTTACGAGTGTGTGTTGCACAGTTTCCACGCACACTCATAACTTCACGAATTTTTAATATTTTCACTCCAGATTTTCAACACTGGCAATTTTCCACACCTCCTTATGAACAGTACAGGTGTCATTTTTCACACCCTGGCTGAAATGTGTTTTCGCACTTCCGGCACAGAATAGCACGATCGCTGTAGGAAGTCAGTGTTTGGGACACATTAAAAAAATCACAGTGACACTGTTCATGAGCAGAGGTCCTAAAGTGCCTATGTTGAAAATTTGGTGATGAAAGTCCATAAAATGACTGTTATGAGCATGTGTTGCGCAGTTTCCATGCACCCTTATAACTTTGCAAATTTGTAATATTTTCACTGCAAATTTTCAGCATTGGCATTTTTTCGCACCTCCTTATGAACAGTACAGCTGTCATTTTTCACATCCCTTCCAAAATGTGTTTTCGCACTTCTGGCGCAGAATAGTGCAGTGCTGTTGGGAAATCAGTGTTCGGGACAGAATAGGAAAATCACAGTGACTCTGTTCATGAGCAGAGGTTCTAAAATGCCTATGTTGAAAATTTGGTGACAAACGTCCATAAAATGAATGTGTTACGAGTGTACATTGTGCAGTTTCCATGCATCCTCATACCTTCTCTAATTTGTAGTATTTTCAATCCAGATTTTCAACATTGGCATTTTTCCACACCTCCCTATGAACAGTACAGCTGTCGTTTTTCACATCCTGGCCAAAATGTGTTTTTGCACTTATGGCACACAACAGCACAGTCTCTGTGGAAAGTCAGTGTTCGGGACAGATTAAAAAAATCACAGTGATTCTGTTCTTGAGCAGAGGTGCTAAAATGCCTGTGTTGAAAATTTAGTGACAAAAGTCCATAAAATGACTGTGTTATGAGCGTACGTTGTGCAGTTTCCATGCACCCTCATAGGTTCACGCATTTGTAATATTTTCACTCCAGATTTTCAACACTGGCATTTTTTCACACCTTTGAATGAACAGTACAGCTGCCATTTTTCATATCCTAGCCGAAATATGCATTTACACATCTGGCGCAGAATAACGCAGTTGCTGTGGGAAATCAATGTTTGGGACAGATTAAGAATATCAGTGACAGTGTTCACGAGTGGAGGTCACAAAATGCCTATGTTGAAAATTTGGTGAAATAATTCCACTAAATGACTGTGTTATGTGCATGCTTTGCACAGTTTCAACGTATGCTCGGAAGTGCGAGCATTTTTAATATTTTCACTATAGATTTTCAACATTGCCATCTCTTCACAGCACCCTATGAATGGTACAGCTGTCATTCTTCACATCCTGCCCGATCTGTGTTTTCATGCATCTGGTGCAGAATGGCACGGTCACTGTGGGAACTCAAAGTTCGGGACACGTTAACAAAATCACACTGTCACTGTTCATGAGAAGAGGTCCCAAATGTTTTCATGAGGTGGGGTCACAAAAAAGCCATTTTGAAAATTTGTAGTGCAAATACCAACAAACACCCGGGGCATTATGGTTTCTAACCATATCGTCCCACCCTGTAGGGACTGACAGGCATCAGGGGTGTGCCTTTGGATTGCCAACTGTAATGCTCATGCAATCCCACCCCCACCCCCCAGCCAGTGACAGGCATCGAGGTGTGCCTTGGACTCTTTGGCCCCTGAGTTCACCCCATTCTCCTATACTGCACCCATTTCAGTGTATGTCCATACGGACTGGGGTGACTGTAAAGCCAAACACCCAAGGTGCACCTCAACACGTGTTGGTGTCTGCACGATAGGGTGAGGTGACATGGCGTGAATGCTATGGGCAATGACCCAAACGCATACCCCAATGCATGTCCATCTCTGCAGGGTGGAGGTGGGGTTCGTGTGAAGTTCAATACTTCACTGCCATACTTATCTACATTAGTCTAACTCCTGTATTTCCAATGCTAATACTAGCAAGCAAACATTCAGCATTGACAAATGCTTGTTTAATTAATGTATCTAATTCAATCATCCACATCCATGGTTTAAAACAGCTTTTATAATTCATGCCAAGTTCAAAGCTGTCATGCCAGCATTGATAGAAGACAGAATTACTGTCACTTAACTTGTAGATCTTTATAAAGTATCTAAATTGTCTAATTAACGACTTGACAGACAAGGAAGAATCACCTGTCTCGGCCCTAAGGAATTCTGCAGGGATAAACTGGGGTAGATTTAGAATGAGTCTAAGATAAAGATTTTTTTATAGTTTCCAGTAAGTCTGTATTTCCTTTTTTTCTCCAAACTTCAGATCCATATAATAAAGTTGAATCAATTTTCATTTTATAAATTGTCAATAAAGCTGAAGGCCAGGAAGTCATGTGACTTGCTCAAGGTCATGCAGTGACTGCGGCTGGAGTCGAACATGATTACCTCTTTCACAGTTCTGTTCTCTAACCACCAGATCACATTGCTGTTTGAGACCTTTCATTCCTGTCCCTCTTCCCTCTCTCAATTAGTTTATCCTGTCCTACCTGTCACTCTCCCTCCTGATCTGCTCCCACCCTCTGTGTCTCTCCCCTCCCTCTCTCCCACTGTCTCTGTTTCCACTCTGTTTCTCAGTTCTTTCATTCTGCCCTGCCTGTCCCTGTCCCACCTTCCTCCCTCCCTCCCTCCCTTCCTCCTCTCTCTCTATCTCTGTCTCCACTCTGTTTCTCAGTCCTTTCGTTCTGCCCTGCCTGTCCCTCTCTTCCTCTTCCCTACCTTCCTCCCTCCTCTCTCCCACTGTCTCTGTTTCCACTCTGTTTCTCAGTTCTTTCATTCTGCCCTGCCTGTCCCTGTCCCACCTTCCCTCCCTCCTTCCCTCCCTTCCCTCTCTCCCTCTATCTCTGTCTGCACTCTGTTTCTCAGTCCTTTCATTCTGCCCTGCCTGTCCCTCTCTTCCTCTTCCACCTACCTTCCCTCCCTCCCTCTCTGGCTCTCCTTCCCTCTCTCCTCTATTTCTGTCTCCACTCTGTTTCTCAGTCTTTCATTCTGCCCTGCCTGTCCCTGTCCCACCTTCCTCCCTCCCTCCCTCCCTTCCCTCCCTTTTTATCTCCTTCCCTCTCCCCACTCTGTTTCTCAGTTTTTTATTCTGACCTGCCTATCCCTCCCATCTGTACCTGTCTCTCAGTTGTTGGCCCTTTCCTTTCTATCTCTATAATGCCCCAGCCCGTCTGCCTGTCTCTTTGACCAGTGATCCTTATTTGCATTCTGTCTACTCTTAAATTAAACATGGCACCACTGAGTTCCATCTGAATGTATTGTCACTGATCCCCAAATCAAGTCTGTGTTGAGAGAGGTGGGTTTTCTCACCCCCCCCCAAAAAAAGTTTAGACAGCCCTCAGGCTTCTTACATATGAAGGGTTTAGGACTGAACCAGGAGGACTGAGTCGTTGGTAGCGGTATGTGACTTTCTGTGCCACTTCTCTGCACTTTGACTTATAGCAGGACCTTCGGCATGGAGGAGAGGAAAACTCCTTTTAGATGAAACCTCTGGGAAGCTAAGCCTAGGCCGCCTCCCTCCATGCTAGGGATGGAATTAGTGATGGCTCAGATGTTGCAATTTATACACCAAATACAGGGGAATACTTTAGAGGAAGCATTCTCCCTCAACCCCTCATAAGGGATAGCACCATGAGGTGTTGCCGAGAGTTCAGAGGACGCTAAAGGGGCCCCCTTGAAAAGGAACCCCACCTATAAGGCATGTTTTGAAGAGAGTAGCAAACGATGACCAGAGGTCACCTAGCCTCTGCCCTGCGACAGCCTGTCCTTAAATGAAGACAAGAGGGAAGGGGAATGAAGAGTGACGTCCCAGGTGACTTGCAGGCAAATGCAGTGAAGATTTCTTGAAGAATTATTCAGCTGTACTGCCGCTGCCTGGTCACAGTATTACCTCCCCCTTGGGGTAATAATTCAACCTCCTGTATTCTCCTGGCATTGTAGCCACTGTCTGTTGCACTGTCATGCTGCTCATTGTTCCCCTTTATGATTTTAACGTTGTTATCGCACTTTTAACTTGGTATTTGCACACTCTGTAAGCATGTCACTTTGTACCCAGACATTGTTGCTCTACTCTCATTGCCTTGTGGTTGTACTGCTTCCCCTCTTCTGCCGGGTCGTACTTGGAAATGAGCCTCGACTCAGTGTGCCTTTCCTGGTTACCAATTTTCTAATAAATAAATAAATACGAGTTGTTGTCAATTTGTTTCTTTTTTTAGGGAGGCAGTATAGCGCACTGGTTTAAGGCTCTGAGCTGCAAATCTGGTGACATCCAGCAGACCAGACCTGGGTTTGAATCCCACAGCTTCCACTTGCATACTGTGTGACTCTGAGCAAGTCACTTAACTTCCCTGTGCTCCCAGGTCGCTCCTGTAAAAAAGCGTTCAGCTTAGCATGCTACTCCTGGTTAAATAACTAAAAAAAAAAAAATATATATATATATTTCTTTATGCTCCTGTGCCCAGCCTGCTTCCATCCGGCCCCCCCGCCACGTCACCCGGCATCCACTGGACTTACCTCTCATTACACTAGCGAGGTACCAGCTAGCTGGGTGCAGAGCCTGCGAGGGGCCAGCTTCATCCTGCTGGATGGCATTTTCTCCTCCATTTTTGGTTTCCTGTTCCCCAAGTGTGGCGAGGTGGTGTGCAATGACGCCAATGTCCAAGCCGCACATGCTTCCATATGCAGCACACCGGGCATCTGCCACGCAACCGCCCCCTATGTGTGGGCCCACTGTGCCAGCCCCCAGCCACTGCGAGGGACCAGGCAGGCAGCGGACTCCATCCTCACCCCTCCCCAAGAGAGGAGAGCTGCCCTTTGGACACTCGATCCTCTCCCTCCCCAGCTGACCCCCAGCAGTCCGCTCACACTGCGAACACGGGGTGCCAGCATGGCAGGAGGTAAGGCATCCATGCCACTGGGCTGGCTAGTTGTTGTCAGTTTGATCTGCATGACTGAAGAAACCTCCTTGTAGAGTTTCTCACTCTCAAGAAGCAGAAGCTATCAGTACAACACCTAACGATCAGGAGTGCAACACCTGATGGTCATCAGTGCAATACCAGATGGTCATCAGTGCAACACCAGATGGTCATCGGTGCAACACTTGATGGTCATCAGTGCAACACCTGATGGTCATCATTGCAACATCATATGGTCATCAGTGCAACATCTGATGGTCATCAGTGCAACACAGTGCAACACTCAATGGTCAGCAGTGCAACACCTGATGGTCATCAGTGCAACATCCTATGGTCATTAGTGCAACACCTGATGGTCACCAGTGCAACACCTGATGATCATCAGTGCAACATCCTGTGGTCATCAGTGTAAAACCTGAAGGTCACCAGTGCAACATCCAATGGTCATCAGTGCAACATCCTGTGGTCATCAGTGTAACATCCGATGGTCATCAGTGCAACACTCAATGGTCATCATTGCAACATCCTATGGTCACCAGTGCAACATCCAATAGTCATCATTGCAACACCCAATGGTCATCAGTGCAACACCTGATGGTCATCAATGCAATACCAGATGGTCATCAGTACAACTTCCTATAATTATCAGCGCAACATCCGATGGTCATCAGTGCAACACTCAATGGTCATCAGTGCAACACCTGATGGTCATCATTGCAACATCCTATGGTCACCAGTACAACACTTAATGATCACCAGTGCAACATCCAATAGTCATCAGTGCAACATCTGATGGTCTTCAGTGCAACACCAGATGGTCATTAGTGCAACACCTGATGGTCACCAGTACAACACTCGATGGTCATCAGTGTTACATGCAATGGTCACCATTGCAACACCCAATGGTCATCATTGCAACATCCATGGTCATCCAGTGCAACATCCGATGATCATCAATGCAACATCCTGTGGTCATCAGTGTAACACCAGATGGGCACCAGTGCAACATCCAATGGTCATCAGTGCAACATCCTGTGGTTATCAGTGCAACATTCGAAGGTCATCAGTGCAACACCTGATGGTCATCAGTGCAACATCCGATGGTCATCATTGCAACACTCAATGGTGATCAGTGAAACATCTGATGGCCATCAGTGCAACATCCTATGGTCATCAGGGCAACAACTGATGGCCATCAGTGCAATATCCTGTGGTCATCAGTGCAACACTCAATGCTGATCAATTCAACACTTGATGGTCATCAGTGCAACATCCAATGGTCATCAATGCAACACCAAATGGTCATCAGTGCAACAACCGATGGTCATCAGTGCAACATCCTATGGTCATCACTGCAGCATCTGATGGTCATCTGTGCAACATTTGATGGTCATTAGTGCAACACCCAATGATCAACAGTGCAACATCCAATGGTTATCAGTGCAACATACGATGGTCATCAGTGCAACACCTGATGGTCATCAGTGCAACAGCTAATGGTCATCAGTGCAACACTCGATGGCCATCAATGCAACACCTGATGGTCATCAGTGCAATATCCTATGGTCATCAGTGCAACAACCGATGGCCATCAGTGCAATATCCTGTGGTCATCAGTGCAACACTCAATGCTGATCAATTCAACACTTGATGGTCATCAGTGCAACATCCAATGGTCATCAATGCAACACCAAATGGTCATCAGTGCAACAACCGATGGTCATCGGTGCAACATCCTATGGTCATCACTGCAGCATTTGATGGTCATCTGTGCAACATCCTGTGGTCATCAGTGTGACACCTGATGGTCATCAGTGCAACATCCTATGGTCATCAGTGCAATATCAGATGATCATCAGTACAACTCCCAAAGGTCATCAGTACAACACTCGATGGTCATCAGAACAACACCTGATGGTCATCAGTGCAACACTCAGTGGTCACCAGTGCAACATCCAATTATCATCAGTGCAACATCCTGTGATCATCAGTGCAACACTCGATGGTCATCAGTGTAACACCTGATGGTCACCAGTGCAACACCCAATGGTCATCAGTGCAACACTTAATGGTCAGCAGTGCAACACCTGATGGTCATCAGTGCAACATCCTATGGTCATTAGTGCAACACCTGATGGTCACCAGTGCAACACCTGATGATCATCAGTGCAACATCCTGTGGTCATCAATGTAAAACCTGAAGGTCACCAGTGCAACATCCAATGGTCATCAGTGCAACATCCTGTGGTCATCAGTGTAACATCCAATGGTCATCAGTGCAACACTCAATGGTCATCAGTGCAACACCTGATGGTCATCATTGCAACATCCTATGGTCACCAGTGCAACATCCAATAGTCATCATTGCAACACCCAATGGTCATCAGTGCAACATCTGATGGTCATCAATTCAATACCAGATGGTCATCAGTACAACTCCCTATAATTATCAGCGCAACATCCGATGGTCATCAGTGCAACACTCAACGGTCATCAGTGCAACACCTGATGGTCATCATTGCAACATCCTATGGTCACCAGTACAACACTTAATGATCACCAGTGCAACATCCAATAGTCATCAGTGCAACATCTGATGGTCTTCAGTGCAACACTGGATGGTCATTAGTGCAACACTTGATGGTCACCAGTACAACACTCGATAGTCATCAGTGTTACATGCAATGGTCACCATTGCAACACCCAATGGTCATCATTGCAACATCCTATGGTCATCAGTGCAACATCCGATGATCATCAATGCAACATCCTGTGGTCATCAGTGCAACACCAGATGGGCACCAGTGCAACATCCAATGGTCATCAGTGCAACATCCTGTGGTTATCAGTGCAACATTCAAAGGTCATCAGTGCAACACCTGATGGTCATCAGTGCAACATCCGATGGTCATCATTGCAACACTCAATGGTGATCAGTGAAACATCTGATGGCCATCAGTGCAACATCCTATGGTCATCAGTGCAATATCAGATGATCATCAGTACAACACCCAATGGTCATCAGTACAACACTCGATGGTCATCAGAACAACATCTGATGGTCATCAGTGCAACACTCAGTGGTCACCAGTGCAACATCCAATTGTCATCAGTGCAACATCCTGTGATCATCAGTGCAACACTCGATGGTCATCAGTGTAACACCTGATGGTCACCAGTGCAACACCCAATGGTCATCAGTGCAACACTTAATGGTCAGCAGTGCAACACCTGATGGTCATCAGTGCAACATCCTATGGTCATTAGTCCAACACCCGACGGTCACCAGTGCAACACCCAATGATCATCAATGCAACATCCAATGGTCATCAGTGTAACATCCAATGGTCATCAGTGCAACTTCCGATGGTCATCAGTGCAACACCTGATAGTCATCAGTGCAACATCCTGTGCTCATCAGTGCAACACTCAATGGTAATCATTGCAACATGCAATGGACATCAGTGCAACACCTGATGGTCATCAGTGGAACATCCTATGGTCATCAGTACAACACTCAGTGGTCACCAGTGCAACATCCAATGGTCATCAGTGCAATACTAAATGGCTATCAGTGCTACACCTGATGGTCATCAGTGCAATACCAGATGGTCATCGGTACAACACCCAATGATCATCAGTGCAACACTCGATGGTCATCAGTACAACACCTGACGGTCTTCAGTGCAACACCTGATGGGCATTAGTGCAACACCTGATGGTCACCAGTGCAACATCCCATGGTCATCAGTCCAACATCCTGTGCTCATCAGTGCAACACTCGATGGTCATCAGGGTAAGACCCAATGGTCACCAGTGCAACACCCCATGGTCATCATTGCAACATCCTATGGTCATCATTGCAACACCTGATGGTCATCAGTGCAACAGCCAATGGTCATCAGTGCAACATTTAATGGTCATCAGTGCAACACCTGATGGTCATCAGGGCAACATCCTATGGTCATTAGTGCAACACCAGATGGTCACCAGTGCAACACCTGATGTCATCCGTGCAACATCCCATGGTCATCAGTGCAACATCCGATGGTCATCATTGCAACACTCAACAGTGATCAGCGAAACATCTGATGGTCATCAGTGCAACACTAAATGGTCATGAGTGCAACATCCTATGCTCATCAGTGCAACACCGGATGGTCACCAGTGCAACACCCGATGGTCATCAGTGCAAAATCAGATGGTCATCAGTGCAACACTTGATGACCATCAGTGCAACACCCCAAGATCAACAGTGCAGTTATTAGTGCAACACCCAATGGTCATCAGTGCAACACCAGATGGTCATCAGTGTAATACCCGATGGTCATCAGTGAAACACCCGATGGTCATCAGTGAAACTCCCGATGGTTGTCAGTGCAATCCCTATGGTGACAACCCTACCTTATCTTCAATACGCTGGACAGTGGGTGAATGCCAAGAGGTGCCACTGAGCTAATCTGCATGGCCAGAATAATCTTTGCTTGGCATTGACCCCACCCTCCAGGTGCGGTCATCAGTAGCAGTGGGGCATGTTGGGCTGCCTCTCAAGGAGAGCAGGAGCTCCCTGGAAAGGAGCAGAATAGATTGACAGGCAAACATATCAGAGGCATCACAGAGCAGAACCACACAGGGCAGACGTTACAGCCAGAAAGGCTGATGGACATACGAACATACGAAAATGCCAGCAGATTAGGCCTTAAGGTCAATCACATCTTTTCTAGATACAGCTAACAGTACATTCACTGCTGCTGCCCCCCCCTTCTCTCTACCTCCTCCCAAGGTTTCCCACCCCGAGTTCCCTTACTGGTCACTTCTCTCCCCATCTGTACCTTGCCCATGTACCTGGTCACATCCCACCCCACCCCACCTGTACCTTGCCCATGTACCTATCCCAGCCTCTCTTAAAACTTCCCACTGATTGCATTGAAATCACCTCCTCAGGTGGTGTGTTCCAAGGCACCACCACCCTTTCCATGAAGTAATGTTTCCTCAATCCTCTTCTGTACTCCCCACCCCCCCACCACTCTTAGGCTATGACTCCTTGTGTTCCCTTCCCCCGCCAATCTGAACAAACCCTCAGTGTTTACTCTGTTGATGCCCTTCAAGTATTTAAAGGTTTTGATCATATCCCTCTGTCCCTTCTGTCCTCCAGTGAGTACATATTCAGCTCCCTAAGTCTCTCCTCATAAGGCTTTTCCCATATTCCCTGTATCAACTTAGACGCCTTCCTCTGGACTCTCTCCAGGAGCATGATGTCCTTCTTTAAGTAAGCACGCCAGAACTGCAAGCAGTATTCCAAGTGCGGCCTCACTAAGGATTTGTACAATGGCAGGATAACCTCTTTGTTCCTCGAAGTGATCCCTCTAGCAATGCACCCCAGCATTTTGCTTGCCTTAGCCATTTTAGCCATTGGTTTTCTGCCTTGTTCTGAGTGATTCAGTTTGCCAGGGCCTCATTAACTTAGATGGCACCCATAGGCTAGAAACTTCATGTGCTCCCCCACCCCGAAACATGTCTCAATTCAGGGGATGGCAACAACGCATATTCACAGTACCATCTTTTGTTGGTTGCATGACTCCAATAAACTACCGGTTTCACTGCACCACACTGGCCACAGCTTTGGTTCTTGTAGTGCAGTTTTGTTTTGCTTATAGATCAAGTTTGGTACTGCAGCTCTGTCTCAGTGGACCAGTAATGCATGTTTTCCATGTGTTACATACTACTTTGCATCTCGGCTGCTAAATCAAATACCATTGCCATTACCGTGGTGTCTGCCTACCAATAGTCTAGCTGCCTAGCCGGAGCCCAACTGGTCTCCTTTGCACAGAACATAGTTCAGTTTTGCTGTGGGGTTTTGGTGGTTTTGTTTCCTCACTGATTTGTTAATCCTAATCAGCCAGGAGTCTCTTTTGGTATTTCACGATCTCTGCCCTGTGTGCAAGGTTGTTTGTAACCTTAAACATAACTAAATGCATGAAAGAGAATGCATGGCCACAGTGGGTGCCAACAGCTATGCTGTCGGTACTTAAAACCTACAGTAAGGTGAGAAGATGAAGAACAAGAAGAGGACAAAACGGCAGGCAGAGGAAGCAAGCAACACCTCAAGATAGAGCCGCAGAGATCCCAGAGGGAGAGAAAACAAAAACACAGAAATAATTAACCTCTCAAGCACTCTTTTGACAAAGACCCAGGAAAGAATTCTAAATGGCGTGTTTACACCTCCGCAGTGCTCTGCAACTTGCGGTGCTCCATTCCTGCTGCAATGGCCATGATGGCTCAATTTTCTGTCTACACAGATGGTTGCTCCAGCAGTTCCCCCCTTCCGATGTAGCAGTGATCAGCAGGTGATGTACACGAGGCACTGAAGTGCCAGAAGGCTCGTTCCCTGCTTAGCACACCCGAGTTCAGCAAACAGCATTTTTCAACATCAGAAAGAAAGCTGAACTCGAAGTGCATGAAAGGTTGGAACGAGGCTACAAGCATAATAGGTCGCAAACTGGGACCGCATTACGGCATGTGCAAATGCATATGTATATCCCTGGGGAGCCAGAGGATATGCATATCTTATTAGCACATGACCAGTATCAGGGTCCCAGTTTCCGACCCTAATTCCTAATACTTGTAGCCCTCGGTTTACATTTTCATGCTCTTTCCCAAGTTCAGCTTTCTTTCTGCTCTTGAAAAATGCCTTTTGCTGAACCTGGGTGTGCTACAATGTGTCTTCATAAATAGAGGAAGTGCTGGCGGGGGAGCATCAGAGAGATGCATGGGCCACTGGAGGATGCCGGGAGAGGTGACCTTCCATCAGAGTGAGCACTATGGACTGTCTACATGCCAGGTAATGTGCTGTTAAGTAGCTCGCTCTGATACATGTCCCTTGTCCTGAGTCACATTAGAAACCCAATGCAAAGCGCTCTTAGGATACTCCCGAAAGTGCCCATGTTGCTGACTTTGAAGTGCATCAACTCATGCGCATGGGTTGATGCGTTTCAAAGTTGGCAGTGTAAACAGGGCCACAGAGGGGGTTGACTTTTGTACCCAGCTCTAAACCAGACAAATTTCAAGCTAGAGTTGAGGTACAGAAACTGATTCATTATCTCGGTCTCTTCTCCCTTTCCACTACACGGAGAAAATGCTGGTCCTCTACGAGCATAATTTCTACCTTTCCTGTCCAGAACCGTACTCGGGTTTGACTACAGTGTCAACTGTCATTTCAGTTACTGTGTTTATGCTAGCTTTGAATGTAAAACTGAGCAAGCAGTAATGTGGCACAAAGTTAAGTATTCGCCTGAGTGTCATTAGCAGGGCATTTAGTTTGGATTCAGTATAAATATTTAACCTGATTACATTGGTTTTACTAAGCCATACTAGATTACTAGTCTTACAAATTTGCAGGGCTAGGTTAACCAGAGGTAGTGACAGAAATTGTCTTAGAATCTCTATAATGCTTTGCATTATTGCATAGGGACTGCTTATTTCTGATGCCTTTTTTTTGGCCCGCCAAGGCACGGGCAGTGAGCAGCTTTGATTCCGACTTGAACTTAAATTGTTCATTAATCATTTGCTGAGCCTGATCCAGCACATTTACACAAGGAGTAGAGTAGGGTCAACTGTTCGAAATCTTTCTGATATTTTCACATACCTGAGGGAAAATCCAGCCAAAAAGCAAACCGCTTCATTCTGCTCAGACACTGCTCCCAAAAAGCAGAAACATGCGGTCGCTGGTCATCGATGCACTGCTGTTACGTTACTGAGTCCCAGAGCTAATGTGTGTGCCACAGCCCGTCCAAACTGAATCAACTCTGGGGGTCACTGTCCAAAACAAAAGCTGCCTGAAATATGGCCTTCTTATAGGTGCACACCCTGCCCAGCATTCTCTGGACGTTGTAAGTAATTTGGCACCAGTGGGATTTGAAATCCAAATCCGCTCCTGATTGGGGATGTTCAGCACCACGTCATTAACAGAACAGGACTGGGAGGCAAGGAGATTTGCTGTATTCAAGGTATGTGTGTGTGGGGGGGGGGCAAGAGATAGACGACTCAACAGAATATCATAAGCATTTTTTTCTGGAGACAGTAAGGAAGGAAGGGAGTAGGGAGGGAGGGGAGCCAAATGATGGCATGGTGGGGTCACAGCTGGGCTTTGTTGTTTTTTGCTGGAGATGGACTCTGTCTTTGTCTTATCATGCTAGTTAAACCTGTGATGTGGTGTGTGTGTGCAGTGTGCCGCAGGGCCAGGCTCCCAGCAGCACTCTCGGTGGGCTCAGGCAGCACCAGTGCAGCACAGACAATGAGCAAGCAGCCTTCGCAAGCAACCAAATGTATCTTAGTGCCCAGGCATGCTAAACAGATGGTGCCCCTAGGCTACAGTCTACTTAGCTTATGCATAAAAAATGCCCTGCGCTGCACTGGATGCAACAGTGTTGTACCTCTGCAGCTCTGGGCTGGCAGTGCTGAGCCTTCTGCAGCCTGCGCTGCACTGGATGCTACAGTGTTGTACCTCTGCAGCCCTGGGCTGGCAGTGCTGAGCCTCCTGCAGCCTGCGCTGCACTGGATGCTACAGTGTCGTACCTCTGCAGCCCTGGGCTGTCAGTGCTGAGCCTCCTGCAGCCTGCGCTGCACTGGATGCAACTGTGTCGTACCTCTGCAGCCCTGGGCTGGCAGTGCTGAGCCTCCTGCAGCCTGCGCTGCACTGGATGCAACAGTGTCGCACTCTGCAGCCCTGGGCTGGCAGTGCTGAGCCTCCTGCAGCCTGCGCTGCACTGGATGCCAGTGTCGTACTCTGCAGCCCTGGGCTGTCAGTGCTGAGCCTCCTGCAGCCTGCGCTGCACTGGATGCAACTGTGTCGTACCTCTGCAGCCCTGGGCTGGCAGTGCTGAGCCTCCTGCAGCCTGCGCTGCACTGGATGCAACAGTGTCGTACCTCTGCAGCCCTGGGCTGGCAGTGCTGAGCCTCCTGCAGCCTGCGCTGCACTGGATGCTACAGTGTCGTACCTCTGCAGCCCTGGGCTGTCAGTGCTGAGCCTCCTGCAGCCTGAGCTGCACTGGATGCTACAGTGTCGTACCTCTGCAGCCCTGGGCTGACAGTGCTGAGCCTCCTGTAGCCTGCGCTGCACTGGATACAACAGTGTCATACCTCTGCAGCCCTGGGCTGGCAGTGCTGAGCCTCCTGTAGCCTGCGCTGCACTGGATGCTACAGTGTCGTACCTCTGCAGCCCTGGGCTGTCAGTGCTGAGCCTCCTGCAGCCTGCGCTGCACCGGATGCTACAGTGCCATGCCTCTGCAGCCCTGTGCTGTCAGTGCCAAGTCTCCTGTAGCTAGAGCACTACTAGATGTGACACTGCCACACATCTGCAGCCCCTGGTCTCCAAGTAGACACAGCATCTTTGCTTCATGCATGCACGCACCAGCAAACATAAAAAAAAACACAGCAGCAATGTGAACATTAAATAATTAAATAAAAATGAGAGGTACACTGCCATGCCATCAAAAAAATGCACGTCATGCTTCTACAACAAACTGAAATGAAAGGCAAATTGCAACGAAACTATAGGCTTGAATGGCAGCCCCCACCAATGCCCCATGGAGTCACCACAGCCTGCGTATTTAGTTGGGTTCCTGCCTACCCTCTAGTTGGCATCTTTAGGGATATAGCCGAGCCTCCCCTGATGCAGCTCTGGAGCCTCCCTGTCTGAATGACATCCCCCTCAGGAGCTGCAGTGCCCTCTTCCATCTATGTGTGCAGCCCCCACACACAGTGGAGTGTGCACCGCACCCTCTTCAGCATCTTCCCAAACTCCTGGGGCCTGGTAGTGGTCCTGGGTCACCTGAACCAACAATGTAATTGACATCGGCAAGTGTGTAGAACACACTATAGGTACAGGGATGTGGAAGGTGTGGGGACAACAGGCTGATGTGCAAAAGACATTGGCCGATGTTGGACTGACTGTGCCGCTTATGCGTGGACAGTTTGTACCTGTGCAGTGCATGGTGACACATGTAGATGTAGCCACAGCAGTGCATACACCATGCAGGAGATGGCAGTGTATGGTCAGGTGTAGTTTACCTGTTCCCCACCATGGTTTGTGGTATGGCTGTGGAGGTCACTGCTGAGTGACCTGCTGCCCCATGTGTGGACAGTGTGTACCTGTGCAGTGCAGGGTGACACAGCTAGATGTGTCCCACGACAATAAATGCACCATGCAGGAGATGTCAGTGTATGGTCGGGTGAGGTTTACCTGTTCCCCACCATGGTCTGTGGTATGGTTGAGGAGGTCACTGCTGAGTGACCTGCTGCCCCATGTGTGGACAGCGTGTACCTGTGCAGTGCAGGGTGACACAGCTAGATGTGTCCCACGACAATGAATGCACCATGCAGGAGATGGCAGTGTATGGTCGGGTGAGGTTTACCTGTTCCCCACCATGGTCTGTGGTATGGCAGTGGAGGTCACTGCTGAGTGACCTGCTGCCCCATGTGTGGACAGTGTGTACCTGTGCAGTGCAGGGTGACACAGCTAGATGTGTCCCACGACAATGAATGCACCATGCAGGAGATGGCAGTGTATGGTCAGGTGAAGTTTACCTGTTCCCCACCATGGTCTGTGGTATGGCTGTGGAGGTCACTGTGAGTGACCTGCTGCCCCCATGTGTGGACAGTGTGTACCTGTGAAGTGGAGGGTGACACAGCTAGATGTGGCCACAGCAATGAATACACCATGCAGGAGATGGCAGTGTATGATTGGGTGAGGTTTACCTGTTCCTCACCATGGTCTGTGGTATGGCTGTGGAGGTCACTGCTGAGTGACCTGCTGCCCCATGTGTGGACAGCGTGTACCTGTGCAGTGCAGGGTGACACAGCTAGATGTGTTCCACGACAATGAATGCACCATGCAGGAGATGGCAGTGTATGGTCGGGTGAGGTTTACCTGTTCCCCACCATGGTCTGTGGTATGGCTGCGGAGGTCACTGCTGAGTGACCAGCCATTGGCCTGCTGCCCCATGTGCGGGCACAAAGAGCAGGAGCAGTCAGGCTGCAGTATAGTGTTGCATCAGTATAATGCATTTACAGAGTACACCACTGTGTATGCTGTCCAGACCTCTAAAATATATTTATTTTTACACTTCATTTTCCCAGAAAAGCCCAGAGTGTATGTATGTGTATGTATATATATATCTATATCTATATGCGTGTGTGTGTGTGTCTCTCTGTATGTGTGTGTGTGTCTGTGTATGTATATGTGTGTGTGTGTATGGAGGGTGAGGCGTGGCTGAGGTGGGGGCCTGGTGTGTGTGTAGTGGTGGTGTGTGTGTGCGCATGCGATGTGTGTGTGTGTGTATGCATGTGTTTGTGTGTGCGTGGTGAGTGGTGTGTGTGTGTATGTGCGTGCGCGCGCGTATGTGTTTGCATGTATGTGATGAGTGGTGTGTGTGTGGTATGTGTGCCTGTGTGAGTGTGTGAACGCACGTGTGTGTGTGTGAGTGTGTGTGTGTGTAGTGAGTGGTGTGTGTGTGTGTATGTGTGTGTGTGTGTGTGTGCACGCGTACGTGTATGTGTGTCTGTGGTGTGTGTGTATGTTTACAGATGTACAGGGTGGCCAGGTGTCAGTGGAAGAGTTGGGTCAGAGCTCATGGTTTTGGTTTTCCCAATCTAGGTTGTTAAATCCTCCTAGAACCATCTGTCCTTTGTCAGACTTGAACCTTTGACCTACAATCACTGCTGAGCTCACTTGTGGTGGTCATGGGGTGAGACTGAGTACTGACAGTGGTGGAAAGGTTTTTATGTCTCCTAGAATCATCTGTCCCCTTGTCAGGCCTGAACCTCTGACCTACAATCACTGACAACCACTGCTGAGCCTCACTTGTGGTGGTGGTGGGGGGCACGAGAGTGACTGAGTACTGATGGGAATGGGGAGGTTTTTATACCCTTCTAGAACCATCTGTCCCTTGTCAGGCCTAATCCTATGACCTATAGTCACTGACAACCGGTGCTGAGCCTCACTTGTGGGGGGGGGCAAGAATGAGTACTGATGGGGGGGTGGTTTTTATACCCTTTTAGAACCATCTGACACTTGTTAGGCCTAAACCTGTGACCTACAATCAGTGACAACCACTGCCGAGCCTCACTTGTGGTGGTGGGGGTGAGAGGGTGAGAGCGACTGAGTACTGACAGGGGTGGGGAGTTTTTATACCCTTGTAGAACCATCTGTCCCTTGTCAGGCCTGAACCTGTGACCAGAAATTAACAACAACCCTGCCAAGCCTCACTTTGAAGGAGCAAACAAAAGTACTGACAGTGGTAGCGAGGGTTTTGTACCCTTCTAGAACCATCTGTCCCTTGTCGGCACTGAACCTGCGACCTATAATCACTGACAACCAGTGCTGAGCCCCACTTGTGGGGGGGCAAGGCTGAGTACAGACGGAGACAGGGAGGTTACTGACAACCACTGCTGAGCCTCATTTGTGGTGGGGGGACAAGTCTAAGTACTGATGGGGATGGTTTTTATACCCTCCTAGAACCATCTGTTCCTTATGAGACCTGAACCTGTGACCTACAGTCACTGACAACCACTGCTGAGCCTCACTTATTGGAGGGGAGGAAGGACTGGGACCGGGGTAGAAAGGTTTTATGCCCTGCTAGAACCATCTGTCCCTTGTCAGCCCTGAACCTGTGACCTATAATCAATTACAACCAGTGCTGAGCCTACTAGTATAGGGTGGGATTAGACTGAGTATTGACGGGGCTGGGGAGGTTTTATGCCCTCCCAAAACCACCTGTCCCTTGTCAGGACTGGAACCTGTTACCTCCAATCACTGACAACCACTCCCAAGTCCCCTTGTTGGGGGGGTGAGACTAAGTACTGATGGGGCAGAGAAGTTTTTATATCCTCTTAGAACCACCTGTCCCTAGTCAGGCCTGAACCTGTTACATGCAATCATCAACAGTCACTGCTGAGCCTCACTTGTGGTGGTAGGGGGCAAGACTGAGTACTGACAGGGGAGGGAGGTTTCTGTACCCTCCTAGAACCATTTGTCCCTTGTCAGGCCTGAATCTCTGACCTACAGTCACTGAGAACTGGTGCCAAGCCTCACTTGTGAGAGGTAGGGGTAAAAGTAGTGATGGGTTGCAGAGGTTTTTATACTCTCCTAGGACCATCTGTCCCTTGTCAGCCCTGAACTTGTTACCTGCAATCACCAGTAATCAATGCTGAGCCTCACTTGTGGGGTGGGGGTGAAAGTACCGTCAGGGGTGGGGAGTTTATATACCCTCCTAGAACCATCTGTCCCTTGTCAGGCCTGAACCTGAGACCTGCAATCCCTGACAGCCACTGCTGAGCCTCACTTGTGGTTTGGGGGAGGCAAGAATACTAATGGGGAAGGGATTCAGTTCCCTATTTTTACCCTCAGCCCTAGACCTATGCAGTGTCCAGCGATAGCAGCACTGCTCTGGCTCCTTGTGAAGTAGGTATGGAACCATCTACTTGGTACACCACAGGGGTTGCTTCACAAGCAGAAGTAGGGATGTCCCTTCCCCTGGCCAGGAAACCCTTCGGAGGGACTGTGCAGGCCCAGGCTGATTTCACTCGCACACACTAACAAAAAAAACAAAACAAATAAAATAAAATAAAAAAAATCAATTTCAACAGTAAGGGAGAGAGACATGTGGGGTGTGGTGCAATGCACTGGCTGTGGGGTGGCAGCTCTTCCGGGAGACATTCTGGAGGCTGTGATGCTGCCCTATTTGCAGGCAGCTCTCTGCTCTGAGAGAGAAGGTTGCCTGTCTCCAGGTCGACCTGGCAAGGAGTAGGGAAATCTCCTCCCCCACTGAGGACCTGGCAGGGAGTTGGGAAACCTCCTCCCCCACCCAGGGACCACCAGGGTCCCTGCTGCTGCCTCAGAGGTGGCCAAGGAAAAAGAGCAGTTGGACTACAGTGGGTTCAGGGAGGGTGACGGTGGTGGAACAGAGGTGCATCCCTCCAGTTGTACCTCTCCACAATTCATATACCATTCTAGTGAAGCGTGGTTCCCCTATGGAGGCACCCGCAGTGGAGACCAAGAAGGATGCTGGGAACCTCCATAAGGGAGACCCACAGGAGGATGGCACAGGACCCCACAGTGGAAGGAAACAGCTCCTGGTGGGAGACTCAATTATTAGGGGGGTAGAACTGGGGAGGGAAGAGGGAGGTCAGGTGCCTGCCTGGTGCCATGGCTTGGAGGGACAGGAAGCGAATCCTCAGTATCGCGGGAGCAGCTGCATGGGAGCTGGACCTCATTGTCCACCTAGGGACAAATGACCTTGCTGGGAATGGGAACATAGCAATGCAGGAGGAGTTTGTGGAACTGGGGAGGGGCCTTAGGCAAGTAGCATGTACGGTAAACTTCTCGGAGGTGCTGCCTGTTTATGGCATGGGTGAGGCTAGGGTACTCCGCACCCTGGGATTCAATGAATGGTTGAAAAACTGGTGCAGAGAACAAGGTTTTGGCTTCACTGGGGAATGAGGGTCCACATGGAGTGATACAGGTCTATACTGGTGCGATGGATACAATTTGAAGATGGGCAACTCAGGGGCAACATGAGGTAGTATTTTTTCACGGAGAGGGTGGTGGATGCATGGAACTGCATTTCTGAGGAGGTCATGGGGTAAAAAACTGTGGGGGAATTCAAGAATGCATGGGACAGACATAAAGCAATTCTAGTGCGTGGGGTAGGAGGAAGTAAGCTGTAGGTTAACTAGGATCTGCAGCTTATCCAATAAGTAGGGAAATGGGGAGACTGGGTGGGCCAAGCAGTCCTTATCTGCTATCAAAGTCTATGTTTCTATGTTTCTATGGTTTGCATTTGTCCGGGAGGGGAACCAGGATGCTAGGTGATAGGTTTAAATGCTTCATTGGTGAGCTTTTAATCTAGCTTAGGGCAGAGGCACTGAAAAGCAGGGAATTCCCAGCCTCCCCCCCACAAAACAGGGTAGTTAGTGTGGTAAACACCAAGGTAGAGAGGTCGATAGGGAGCAGGGCAGGGGTAAATGGAGAAAGATGCAAAGGCAGTAAGTACAGGGATTTGGTAAAAGGGGTAAGGCCATTAAAAATGGAGGTCGATGATTACCAATGCCCATAGTCTGGGTAACAAGCTTCCTGAACTAGTGGCCTGATGGAAGAGGGATGCCTGGATATCGTGGCAGTCACAGAAACATGGTACACAGAGAACCAAGACGGGGTTGTCTACATACTGGGGTACGAAATCTAAGGGAGGAACAGGGAGGGTAAAAGAGGAGGGGGAGGAGTAGCTCTCTAAGTAAGGGAAGGAATCAAAGCAAGAGTAAATAGGGAGGAGAGGAGGCACTGTGGGTCACCTTGGAGACAGGAGATGGTACCACAATTCGCACGGGGGGTTTATACAGACCCCCTTCTCAGGGGGGAGGAAATGGACAAGGAAATGATAGGAGGCATACTTAGAATGGTAGAAAAAGGGGAGATGTTGTTGATGGGGGACCTGAATATGCCAGATGTTAACTGGAGCACATTTGCTGCAGCCACATCCAAGAGAAGGGTCATTCTCGATGTTATACAGGGGGCATGCCTCAGACACCTAGTGTTGGAACCTACTCGGGAGGGAGCAATCTTAGACCTATTACTCTCAAACAGGGACGGTGAGAGGATCTCGGATTTAGATGTGGGTTAGAACCAGTTTTCAAGAGTGGTGTGAGGGATTGTTTGTCTAATTATAGATTGATTTCCCTTCAACCACCACTATCTAAAATATTGGAGACAATAGTTCTTAATCAATCTATGGCATTTTTGGGTAAATATCATCTATTTTCCAAATCTCAACATGGGTTTAAGCCCAATCATAGTACAGAGGCGGCCTAGGTGGGGTTCACCGGCTGCATACAGTGTTCCATGGACAGAGAGGACTCTGTTGCAGCTGTTTTTGTGGACCTCACCAAGGCCTTCAGCCTTGTTAGTCATGATCTGGTTCGTTCCATTCTCATGGTCACTGACATTATTGATACAGCCATGGATAAAGTTCTCATCACTTCTGCTATATTTGTCGACCTCGTCAAGGCCTTCAACACTGTATCACACTCCGTCTTCCTTGATTCCCTCTCATCAGCTGGCCTGTCCCTGGCAGCCTGCAACTAGTTCAGTGCTTACCTAGAAGGGAGGACTCCATCAGTTAAAATAGCTGGTTCAACATCCCCTCCTCTCCTTATCTCCACCGGTGTGCCTCAAGGCTCTGTATTTGGCCCACTCTTAATCTCTATTTTCCTAAATGACCTACCGTCAGTTTCCTCAAAGTACTCCATCCATATGTACGCTGACGATATAGTCCTGTTCACCTCAGGTCAGTCCCCTTCTGATGTGGCTGCCAACCTGTAGCTTGACTTCAATAATGTTCAGCACTGGTTAAGCTTGCATCAATTATTCCTCAACACCAAGAAGACAGTCTCCATGACCTTTGGCACTAGGCTGCCCACTCTACCCTCTTTTCACACCCTCGATGGGACCATAGTAGAAGACTCCTCCTCTTTCGGATACCTAGGTGGTTGGCTTGACCAGCATCTTAACTTTTCTGTACATGTCAATGCCATCCTGAAAAAACTGCGCCCCAAGCTCAGCACCCTTTATAGGAATCGTAGTTGTTTACCTCTACTGGCTAGGCGTGACCTTGTCCAGAAAATGATTCTCCCCATCCTTGACTACTGTGATGTAGTCTACAGTGCTGCTCCCAAAACTTCCCTAACCAGGCTGGACACTCTCTTCAACACCTTTGGTCACTTTGCTCTCGACTCCCCCTCCTGCCCCTTGAAAGCTGGCAGCTCTCTCACTGCACCAAACTTACTTCCAAATTCTAGTTCGGCCCTCTCCCCTTCTGTCTCTCCTCTACTCTAACTACTCCTCACCCTTCTACCCACTCTCTCAAATCTACTGAGTCACACACTTTGGCTGTCCCCCACCGTTCTACCTCTATTTTTCCTATTGCTTCCCTAAACTTTGGGATTCGCTTCCCCCTCCCATCAGACACTCTTCATCTCCATCTTCTCTCTCAGTATCCCTAAGTAACTTCCTTTCCCCTAACTGCACCTGCCCCAACACCCCATCTCATTTTGTCCCATTCTGACCCTTCACCCAGCCTCTAATAACACTACATCTTTGCTGCAATTACCCCACCTGTGAATCTACATAACTCTATTCCTAATTGTCTCCTACCCTCTCCTCCTAATTTGTCTCCACTTGCTCCTCTCTTTATATCAAAGCACTTCATACGCCCTCTTTCTCAGTTGCACACATTTAGCACTTATCCTATACCAATGCCAGTGTCTTATTACTAGTCTGAGTTAACTATGTCTGGAGAGGACAAAACAATACTCGATAGCATCATGCAGGGGGGGGCACAGGATAGAACAATAATAGACAGCATCATGCTGTGGGGGGGCACAAGACAGAACAATACTAGACAGCATCACGCTGTGAGTGGGGAGAGGACAGAACAATACCAGACAGAATCATGCTGTGAGTGGGCACAGGACAGAACAATTCTAGACAGCATCATGCTGTGGGAGGCAGAGGACAGAACAATACTAGACACCATCATGCTGTGGGGGGGCACAGGACAGAACAATACTAGACAGCAGCATACTGTGAGTGGGCACATGACATAACAATACTAGACAGCATCATGCTGTGGCCGTGCACAGGACTGAACAATACTAGACTGCATCATGCTGTGAGGGGCAGACAACAGAACAACACCAGACAGCATCATGCTGTGAGTGGGCACAGGACAGAACAATACTAGACAGCATCATGCTGTGAGTGGGCAGATGACCGTACAATACTAGACAGCATCATGCTGTGGGGGAGCACAGCACAGAATAATACTAGACAGCATCATGCTGTGGGGGGCACAGGACAGAACAATACTAGATAGCATCATGCTGTGTCGGGGCACAGGACAGAACAATACTAGACAGCATCATACTGTGAAGGGGCAGAAGACAGAACAATCTTAGACCGTATCATGCGGTGTGTGGGCACAGGACAGAACAATACTACACACCATCATGCTGTGGGGGGGCACAGCACAGAACAATACTAGACAGCATCATGCTGTGTGGGGGTACAGGACAGAACAGTACTAGACAGCATCATGCTGTGGGAGCACTGGACAGAAGAATTCTAGACCGCATCATGCTGTAAGGGGCAGAGGACAGAACAATACTAGACAGCATCATGCTGTGAGTGGGCACAGGACAGAACAAAACTAGACAGCATCATGCTATGAGTGGGCACAGGACAGAACAGTACTAGTCAGCATCATGCTGTGAGTGAGCACATGAAAGAACAATACTAGACAGCATCATGCTGTGAAGGAGCACAGGGCCATACAATACAAGACAGCATCATGCAGTGAGTAGGCACTGGACAGAACAATAGTAGATAGCATCATGCTGTTGGGGGGCACAGGACAGAACAGTACTAGACAGCATCATGCTATGAGTGGGCACAGGATAGAGCAATACTAGACACCATCCTGCTGTGGGTGGGCACAGGACAGAACAATACTAGACAGCATCATGCTGTGGGGAGGCACAGGACAGAACTATACTAGACAGCATCATGCTGTGAGTGGGCAAAAGGACACAACAATACTAGACAGCATCATGCTGTGAGTGGGTACTGGACAGTACAATACTTGATAGCATCATGCTGAGCGGGGCACAGGACAGAACAGTACTAGACAGCATCATGCTGTGAGTGGGCACAGGACAGAACAATACTCGACAGCATCATGCTGTGGGGGGCACAGGACAGAACAATACTAGACAGCATCATACTGTGTGGGGGCACAGGACAGAGCAATACTAGACAGCATCATGCTGTGGGGGGCACAGGACAGAAGAATACTAGACAGCATCATGCTGTGAGTGGGCACAGGGCAGAACAATACTAGACACCATCATACTGTGGGCGGGCACAGGTCAGAACAATACTAGATAGCATCATGCTGTGGGGGACAGAGGACAGAACAATACTAGACAGCATCATACTGTGAAGAGGCAGAAGACAGAACAATCTTAGACAGTATCATGCAGTGTGTGGGCAAAGGACAGAACAATACTAGACACCATTAAGCTGTGGGGGGGCACATCACAGAACAATACTAGACAGCATCATGCTGTGTGTGGGCACAGGACAGAACAATATTAGACAGTATCATGCTGTGTGGGGGGTACAGGACAGAACAGTACTAGACAGCATCATGCTGTGGGAGCACTGGACAGAAGAATTCTTGACCGCATCATGCTGTAAGGGGCAGAGGACAGAACAATACTAGACAGCATCATGCTGTGAGTGGGCACAGGACAGAATAAAATGAGACAGCATCATGCTATGAGTTGGCACAGGATAGAACAGTACTAGTCAGCATCATGCTGTGAGTGAGCACATGAAAGAACAGTACTAGACAGCATCATGCTGTGAAGGAGCACAGGGCCGTACAATACAAGACAGCATCATGCAGTGAGTTGGCACTGGACAGAACAATAGTAGATAGAATCATGCTGTTGGGGGCACAGGACAGAACAGTACTAGACAGCATCATGCTATGAGTGGGCACAGGATAGAGCAATACTAGACACCATCCTGCTGTGGGTGGGAACAGGACAGAACAATACTAGACAGCATCATGCTGTGGGGGGGCAGATGACAGAACAATACTAGACAGCATCATGCTGTGAAGGGGCGGAGGACAGAACAATATCAGACAGCATCATGCTGTGTGTGGGCACAGGACAGAACAATACTTGACAGCATCATACTATGAGAGAGCAAAGGACAGAACAATACTAGACAGCATCATGCTGTGAGTGAGCACAGGACAGAACAATACTAGACAGCATCATGCTGTGAGTGGGCATAGGACCGTACAATACTAGACAGCATCGTGCTGTGGGGAGGCACAGGACAGAATAATACTAGACAGCATCATGCTGTGGGGGGGGCACAGGACAGAACGATACTAGACAGCATAATGCTGTGTCGGGGCACAGGACAGAACAATACTAGACAGCATCATGCTGTGTGTGGGCACAGGACAGAACAATATTAGACAGCATCATGCTGTGAGTGAGCAAAGGACAGAAAAATACTAGACAGCATCACGCTGTGAGGGGCAGAGGACAGAACAACACCAGACAGCATCATGCTGTGAGAGGGCACAGGACAGAACAATACTAGACAGCATCTTGATGTGAGTGGGCACAGGAAACAACAATACTAGACAGCATCATGCTATGAGTGGGCACTGGAAAGAGCAATACTAGACACCATACAGCTGCGGGTGGGCACAGGACAGAACATTACTAGACAGCATCATGCAGTGGGGGGGCACAGGACAGAAGAATACTAGACAGCATCATGCTGTGAAGGGGCAGAGGACAGAACAATATTAGACAGCATCATGCTGTGAGTGGGCAAAGGACAGAACAATACTAGAAAGCATCATGCTGCTAGTGAGCACAGGACAGAACAATACTAGACAGAATCATGCTGTGAGTGGGCACAAGACAGAACAATACTAGACAGCATCATGCTGTGAGTGGCCACAGCACAGAACAATACTAGACAGCATCATGCAGTGAGTGGGCACAATACAGAACAATACTAGATAGCATCATGCAATGTCGGTGCACAGGACAGAACAATACTACACAGCATGATGCTGTGGGGGGCACAGGACAGAATAATACTAGACAGCATCATGCTGTGGGGGGGCACAGGACAGAACAATACTAGACAGCATCATGCTGTGTCGGGGCACAGGACAGAACAATACTAGACAGCATCATGCAGTGAGTGGGCACAATACAGAACAATACTAGATAGCATCATGCTGTGGGGGGGCAAAGGCAGAATAATACTAGACATCATCATGCTGTGGGGGGCACAGGACAGAACAATACTAGACAGCATCATGCTGTGTCGGGGCAAAGGACAGAACAATACTAGACGGCATCATGCTGTGAGTGGACACAGGACAGAACAATACTAGAAGAATCATGCTGTGAGTGGACACAGGACAGAACAATACTTGACAGCATCATGCTGTGAGTGGGCACAGGACAGAACAATACTAGACAGCATCATGCTGTGAGTGGGCACAGGACAGAACAATACTAGACAGCATCATGCTGTGAGTGGGCACAGGACAAAACAATAATAGATAGCATCATGCTGGGGGGCACAGGACAGAACAATAATAGACAGCTTCACACTGAGGGGAGCAGAGAACAGAGCAATACTAGACAGCATTATGCTGTGGGGGGGCATAGGTCAGAACAATACTTGACAGCATCATGCTGTGAGTGGGCACAGGACAGAACAATACCAGACAGCACCATGCTGTGAGTGGGCACAGGACAGTACAATACTAGACAGCATCATGCTGTGGGGGGGCACAGGACAGAACAATACTAGACAGCATCTTGCTGTGAGTGGGCACAGGACAGAACAATACTAGACAGCATCATGCTGTGAGTGGGCACAGGACACAACAATACTAGACAGCATGATGCAGTGAGTGGGCACTGGACAGAATAATACTAGATAACACCATACTGTGGGGGCCACTGGACAGAACAGAACTAGACAGGATCATGCTATGTGTGGGCACAGGATAGAGCAATACTAGACAGCATCATGCTGTGGGGGGGCACAGAACAGAACAATATTAGACAGCATCATGCTGTGTGTGGGCACAGGACAGAATAATACTAGACAGTATCATCCTGTTAATGAGCATAGGACACAACAATACTAGACAGCATCATGCTGTGAGTGGTCACAGGACCGTAGAATACTAGACAGCATCATGCTGTGGGGGGGCACAGGACAGAATTAAACTAGACAGCATCATGCTGTGGGGGTGGTAAAGGACAGAACAATACAAGACAGCAACATTCTGTGTCGGGGCACAGGAAAGAATAATACTAGACAGCATCATGCTGTGGGGGGGCACAGGACAGAACAATACTAGAAAGCAACATGCTGTGTCAGGGCACAGGACAGAACAATACTAGACAGCATCATGCTGAGAGTGGGCTCAGGACATAATTATACTAGACAGCATCATGCTGGGGGGCACAAGACAGAACAATACTAGACAGCATCATGCTGTGGGAGGGCACAGGACAGAACAATACTAGACAGTAACATGCTTTGAGTGGGAACAGGACAGAACAATATTAGACAGCATCATGCTGTTGGGGGTACAGGACAGAACAATAGTAGACAGCATCATGTTGTGGGGGGGTACAGTATAGAACAATACTAGACAGAATCATGCTGTGGGGCAGAGGACAGAACAAAACTAGACAGTATAATGCTGTGGGGGGGCACAGGAAAGAACAATACTAGACAGCATCATGCTGTGAGTGGTCACAGGAACGTAGAATACTAGACAGCATCATGCTGTGTGTGGGCACACGACAGAATAATACTAGACAGTATCATGCTGTGGGGGGCACAGGACAGAACAATTCTGCACAGCATCATGCTGTGGGGGGCAGAGGACAGAACAAAACTAGACAGCATCATGCTGTGGGGGGGCACAGGAAAGAACAATACTAGATAGAATCATGCTGTGAGTGGGAACAGGGTAGAACAATACTAGACAGCATCATGCTGTGAGGGGCTGAGGACAGAACAATAATAGACAGTATCATGCTGTGAGTGGGCACAGGACAGAACAATACTAGACAGCATCATGCTGTGAGTGGGCACAGGACAGAACAATACTAGACAGCATCATGCTGTGAGTGGGCACAGGACAGAACAATACTAGATAGCATCATGCTGTGGGGGCACAGGACAGAACAATACTAGACAGCATCGTGCTGTGAGTGGGCACAGGACAGAACAATACTAGACAGCAGCATGCTGTGAGGGGCACAGGACAGAACAATACTGGACAGCATCATGCTGTGAGTGGGCACAGGACAGAACAATACTAGACAGCATCATGTTGTGAGTGAGCACAGGACAGGACAATACAACACAGCATCATGCTGTGAGTGGGCACAGGACAGAACAATACAAGACAGAATGATGCTGTGAGTTGGGGCCCAGGACAGAACAATGCCAGACAGCATCATGCTGTGGGGGGGGCACAGAACAGAACAATACTAAACAGCATCATGCTGTGAGTGGACTCAGGACAAAACAATTCTGGACAGCATCTCGCTGTGAGTGGGCACAGGACAGTACAATACTAACAGCATCATGCTGTGAGTGGGCACAGGACAGTACAATACCACACAGCATCATGCTGTGAGGGGCAGAGGACAGAACAATACTATACAGCATCATGCCGTGGGGGCACAGGACAGAACAATACTAGACAGAATCATGCTGTGTGGGGGCACAGGAAAGAGCAATACTAGACAGCATCATGCTGTGGGGGGCACAGTATAGAACAATACTAGACAGCATCATGCTGTGCGGGGGCACAGAGCAGAACAATACTAGACAGCATCATGCTGTGAGTGGGCAGAGGACAGAACAATATTAGACAGCATCATGCTGTGGGGGGGCACAGGACGGAACAATACTAGACAGCATGATGCTGTGAGTGGGGGCAGGACAGAACAATACTAGACAGCATCATGCTGTGAGTGGGCAGAGGACAGAACAATACTAGACAGCATAATGCTGTGAGTGGGCGATGGACAGAACAATACTGGACAGCATCATGCTGTGAGTGGGCACAGGACAGAACAATACTAGACAGCATCATGCTGTGTGGGCACAGGACAGAACAATACTAGACAGCATCATGCTGTGAGTGGGCGATGGACAGAACAATACTGGACAGCATCATGCTGTGAGTGGGCACAGGACAGAACAATAGTAGACATCATCATGCTGTGGGGGCACAGGACAGAACAATACTAGACAGCATAATGCTGTGAGTGGGCGATGGACAGAACAATACTGGACAGCATCATGCTGTGGGGGCACAGGACAGAACAATACTGGACAGCATCATGCTGTGAGTGGGCGCAGGACGGAACATTACTAGACAGCATCATGCTGTGAGTGGGCGCAGGACAGAACAATACTAGACAGCATCATGCTGTGGGGGCACAGGACAGAACAATACTAGACAGCATCATGCTGTGAGTGGGCTGGGACAGAACAATACTAGACAGCATCATGCGGTGTGTGGGTACAGGACAGAACAATACTAGACAGCATCATGCTGTGAGTGGGCGCAGGACAGAACAATACTAGACAGCATCATGCTGTGAGTGGGCACAGGACAGAACAATACTAGACAGCATCATGCTGGGAGTGGGCACAGGACAGAACAATACTAGACAGCCTCATGCTATGAGTGGGCACAGGACAGAACAATACTAGACAGCATCATGCTGTGAGGGGCTGAGGACAGAACAATAATAGACAGTATCATGCTGTGAGTGGGAACAGGACAGAACAATACTAGACAGCATCATGCTGTGAGTGGGCACAGGACAGAATAATACTAGACAGCATCATGCTGTGAGTGGGAACAGGACAGAACAATACTAGATAGCATCATGCTGTGGGGGCACAGGACAGAACAATACTAGACAGCATGCTGTGGTGAGGGCACAGGACAGAACAATACTGGACAGCACATGCTGTGAGGGGCAGGGACAGAACAATACTGACAGCATCATGCTGTGAGTGGGCACAGGACAGAACAATACTAGACAGCATCATGATGTGAGGGAGGCACAGGACAGGACAATACAACAGCATCATGCTGCAGTGGGCGCAGGACAGAACAATACTAGACAGAATGATGCTGTGAGTTGGGCACAGGACAGAACAATGCCAGACAGCATCATGCTGTGGGGGGAGCACAAGAACAGAACAATACTAAGACAGCATCATGCTGTGAGGTGGACTCAGGACAGAACAATTCTGGACAGCATCATGCTGTGAGTGGGCATAGGACAGTACAATACTAGACAGCATCATGCTGTGGTGGGCCAAGGACAGTACAATACTAGACAGCATCATGCTGTGGGGGCAGAGGACAGAACAATACTAGACAGCATCATGCTGTGGGGGCACAGGACAGAACAATACTAGACAGAATCATGCTGTGTGGGGGCACAGGAAAGAGTGATACTAGACAGCATCATGCTGTGGGGGGCACAGTACAGAACAATACCAGACAGCATCATGCTGTGCGGGGGCACAGAGAAGAACAATACTAGACAGCATCATGCTGTGAGTGGGCAGAGGACAGAACAATATTAGACAGCATCATGCTGTGGGGGGGCGCAGGACGGAACAAATACTAGACACCATGATGCTGTGAGTGGGGGCAGGACAGAACAATACTAGACAGCATCATGCTGTGAGTGGGCAGAGGACAGAACAATACTAGACAGCATTATGCAGTGAGTGGGCGATGGACAGAACAATACTGGACAGCATCATGCTGTGAGTGGGCACAGGACAGAACAATACTGGACAGCATCATGCTGTGAGTGGGCGCAGGACGGAACATTACTAGACAGCATCATGCTGTGAGTGGGCGCAGGACAGAACAATACTAGACAGCATCATGCTGTGGGGGGGCACAGGACAGAACAATACTAGACAGCATCATGCTGTGGGTGGGCACAGGACAGAACAATACTAGACAGCATCATGCTGTGAGTGGGTGCAGGACAGAACAATACTAGACAGCATCATGCTGTGAGTGGGCGCAGGACAGAACAATACTAGACAGCATCATGATGTGAGTGGGCGCAGGACAGAGCAATACTAGACAGCATCATGCTGGGAGTGGGCACAGGACAGAACAATACTAGACAGCCTCATGCTGTGAGTGGGCACAGGACAGAACAATACTAGACAGCATCATGCTGTGAGTGGGCAGAGGACAGAACAATACTAGACAGCATCATGCTGTGAGTGGGCACAGGACAGAACAATACTAGACAGCATCATGCTGTGGGGGCAGAGGACAGAACAATACTAGACAGCATCATGCTGTGAGGGGCAGAGGACAGAACAATACTAGACAGCATCATGCTGTGAGGGGCAGAGGACAGAACAATACTAGACAGCATCATGCTGTGAGTGGGCAGCAGGACAGAACAACACTAGACAGCATCATGCTGTGAGTGGGCACAGGACAGAACAATACTAGACAGCATCATGCTGTGAGTGAGCACAGGACAGAACAATACTAGACAGCATCATGCTGTGAGTGGGCACAGGACAGAACAATATTCAACAGCATCATGCTGTGGGGGGGCACGGGACAGAACAATACTAGACAGCATCATGCTGTTGGCGGGCACAGGACAGAACAATACTAGACAGCATCATGCTGTGAGAGGGAACAGGGACAAAACAATACAAGGCAGCATCATGCTGGGGGGGCACAGGACAGAACAGTACTAGACAGCATCACGCTGTGGGGGGCAGAGGACAGAACTATACTAGACAGCATCATGCTGTGGCGGGGCACAGAACAGAACAATACTAGACAGCATCATGCTGTGAGTGGGCACAGGACAGAACAATACTAGACAGCATCATGCTGTGGGGGGCACAGGACAGAACAGTAATAGAGGGCATCATGCTGTGGGGGGCAGAGGACAGAACAATACTAGACAGCATCATGCTGTGGGGGGCACAGGACAGAACAATACTAGACAGCATCATGCTGTGAGTGGGCACGGGACAGAAAAATACCAGACAGCACCATGCTGTGAGTGGGCACAGGACAGTACAATACTAGACAGCATCATGCTGTAGTGGGGGGCAGAGGACAGAACAATTCTAGACAGCATCATGCTGTGGGCGGGCACAGGAAAGAACAATACTGGACAGCATCATGCTCTGAGTGGGAACAGGATAGAACAAAACCAGTCAGCATCATGCAGTGAGTGGGCACAGGACAGAACAATACTAGACAGCATCATGCTGTGAGTGGGCAGAGGACAGAACAATACTAGACAGCATCATGCTGTGAGGGGCACAGGACAGAACAACACAAGACAGCATCATGCTGTGGGGGGAACAGGATAGAACAATACTAGACAGCATCATGCTGTGAGTGGGCACAGAACAGAACAATACTAGACAGCATCATGCTGTGAGTGGGCACAGGACAGAACAATACTAGACAGCATCATGCTGTGAGGGGCACAGGATAGGACAATACTAGACAGCATCATGCTGTGAGTGGCACAGGACAGAACAATACTAGACAGCATCATGCTGTGAGTGGAGCTGGACAGAACAATACTAGACAGCATCATGCTGTGTGGGCACAGGACAGAACAATACTAGACAGCATCATGCTGTGGAGGCACAGGACAGAACAATACTAGACAGCATCATGCTGTGGTGGGCACAGGACAGAACAATACTAGACAGCATCATGCTGTGAGGGCACAGGACAGACAATACTAGACAGCATCATGCTGTGAGGGCACAGGACAGAACAATACTAGACAGCATCATGCTGTGAGTGGGCAGAGGACAGAACAATACTAGACAGCATCATGCTGTGGGTGGGCACAGGACAGAACAATACTAGACAGCATCATGCTGTGGTGGGCACAGGACAGAACAATACTAGACAGCATCATGCTGTGGGTGGGCACAGGACAGAATACTAGGCAGCATCATGCTGTGGGGGGCACAGGACAGAACGATACTAGACAGCACTATGCTGTGCCAGGGCACAGGACAGAATAATACTAGACAGCATCATGCTGTGGGGTGGCACAGGAATGAATACTTGGCAGCATCATGCTGTGAGTTGGCACAGGACAGAACAATACAAAACAGCATCATGCTGTGAGTGGGCAGAGGACACAACAATACCAAACAGCATCATACTGTGAGTAGCACAGACAGAACAATACTAGACAGCATCATGCTGTGGGGCACAGGACAGAACAATACTAGACAGCATCATGCTGTTAGTGGGCACAGGACACAACAATACTAGACAGCATCATGCTGTGAATGGGCACTGGACAGAACAATACTAGATAGCATCATGCTGTGGGGGACAGAGGACAGAACAATACTAGACAGCATCATGTGGTGTGTGGGCACAGGACAGAACTAATAGACAGCATCATGCTGTGAGGGCACAGGACAGAACAATACTAGACAGCATCATGCTGTGTGTGGCACAGGACAGAACAATACTAGACAGAATCATGCTGTGTGGGGCACAGGACAGAACAATACTAGACAGCATCATGCTGTGAGGGCACAGGGTAGAACAATACTAGACAGCATCATGCTGGGAGGGGCAGAGGACAGAACAATACTAGACAGCATCATGCTGTGAGTGGGCACAGGACAGAACAATACTAGACAGCATCATGCTGTGGTGGGCACAGGACAGAACAATACTAGACAGCATCATGCTGTGTGGGCACAGGACAGAACAATACTAGACAGCATCATGCTGTGAGGGGCACAGGACAGAACAATACTAGACAGCATCATGCTGTGGTGGCACAGGACAGAACAATACTAGACAGCATCATGCTGTGAGTGGGCACAGGACAGAACAATACTAGACAGCATCATGCTTGTGAGTGGCACAGGACAGAACAATACTAGACAGCATCATGCTGTGAGGCACAGGACAGAAAATACTAGACAGCATCATGCTGTGAGTGGGCACAGGACAGAACAATACTAGACAGCATCATGCTGTGAGGGCAGGACAGAATAATACTAGACAGCATCATGCTGTGGGTGGACAGGACAAAACAATACTAGACAGCATCATGCTGTGAGGGGACAGGACAGAACAATACTAGACAGCATCATGCTGTGAGGGCAGAGGACAGAACAATACTAGACAGCATCATGCTGTGAGGGCACAGGACAGAATAATACTAGACAGCATCATGCTGTGAGGGGCACAGGACAGAACAATACTAGACAGCATCATGCTGGTGCACAGGACAGAATAATACTAGACAGCATCATGCTGTGGGGGGCACAGGACAGAACAATACTAGACAGCATCATGCTGTGGGGTACAGGACAGAACAGTACTAGACAGCATCATGCTGTGGGGCACAGGACAGAAAATACTAGACAGCATCATGCTGTGAGGGCAGAGGACAGAACAATACTAGACAGCATCATGCTGTGAGGGGCACAGGACAGAACAATACTAGACAGCATCATGCTGTGAGTGAGCACAGACGAAGTACTATACAGCATCATGCTGTGAGTGGGCACAGGACAGAACAATACTAGACAGCATCATGCTGTGAGGGGCACAGGACAGAACAATACTAGACAGCATCATGCTGTGGTGGGCACAGGACAGAACAATACTAGACAGCATCATGCTGTGAGTGGGCACAGGACAGAACAATACTAGACAGCATCATGCTGTGGGGGGGCACAGGACAGAATAATACTAGACAGCATCATGCTGTGGGGCACAGGACAGAACAATACTAGACAGCATCATGCTGTGAGTAGGCAGAGGACAGAACAATACTAGACAGCATCATGCTGTGAGGGGCACAGGACAGAACAATACTAGACAGCATCATGCTGTGGGGGCACAGGACAGAACAATACTAGACAGCATCATGCTGTGAGTGGGCACAGGACAGAACAATACTAGACAGCATCATGCTGTGAGGGGCACAGGACAGAACAATATTAGACAGCATCATGCTGTGGGGGCACAGAACAGAACAATACTAGACAGCATCATGCTGTGAGGGGCAGAGGACAGACCAACACTAGACAGCATCATGCTGTGAGTGGGCACAGGACAGAACAATGCTAGGCAGCGTTATGCTGTGAGTGGGCACAGGACAGAAGATACACAGCATCATGCTGTGAGTGGGCACAGGACAGAACAATACTAGATAGCATCATGCTGTGGGGCACAGGACAGAACAGTACTAGACAGCATCATGCTATGAGTGGGCACAGGACAGAGCAATACTAGACACCATCCTGCTGTGGGTGGGCACAGGACAGAACAATACTAGACAGCATCATGCTGTGAGGGGGCACAGGACAGAACAATACTAGACAGCATCATGCTGTGAGTGGGCACAGGACAGAACAATACTAGACAGCATCATGCTGTGAGGGCACAGGACAGAACAATACTAGACAGCATCATGCTGTGTGTGGGTACAGGACAGAACAATACTAGACAGCATCATGCTGTGAGGGCACAGGACAGAACAATACTAGACAGCATCATGCTGTGAGGGGCACAGGACAGAACAATACTAGACAGCATCATGCTGTGAGGGCACAGGACAGAGCAATACTAGACAGCATCATGCTGTGAGTGGGCACAGGACAGAACAATACTAGACAGCATCATGCTGTGAGGGCACAGGACAGAACAATACTAGACAGCATCATGCTGTGTGGGCACAGGACAGAACAATACTAGACAGCATCATGCTGTGAGTGGGCACAGGACAGAACAATACTAGACAGCATCATGCTGTGGGGGCACAGGACAGAACAATACTAGACAGCATCATGCTGTGAGTGGGCACAGGACAGAACAATACTAGACAGCATCATGCTGTGGGGGCACAGGACAGAACAATACTAGACAGCATCATGCTGTGGTGGGCACAGGACAGAACAATACTAGACAGCATCATGCTGTAGTGGGCAGAGGAACATCATTAGACAGCATCATGCTGTGAGGGGCACAGGACAGAACAATACTAGACAGCATCATGCTGTGAGGGCACAGGACAGAACAATACTAGACAGCATCATGCTGTGGGGGGGCACAGGACAGAACAATACTAGACAGCATCATGCTGTGAGGGGCACAGGACAGAACAATACTAGACAGCATCATGCTGTGAGTGGGCACAGGACAGAACAATACTAGACAGCATCATGCTGAGTGGCACAGGACAGAACAATACTAGACAGCATCATGCTGTGGGGGCACAGGACAGAACAATACTAGACAGCATCATGCTGTGAGTGGGCACAGGACAGAACAATACTAGACAGCATCATGCTGTGAGGGGGCACAGGACAGAACAATACTAGACAGCATCATGCTGTGAGTGGGCACAGGACAGAACAATACTAGACAGCATCATGCTGTGAGTGGGCAGAGGACAGAACAATACTAGACAGCATCATGCTGTGGGTGGGCACAGGACAGAACAATACTAGACAGCATCATGCTGTGGTGGGCACAGGACAGAACAATACTAGACAGCATCATGCTGTGGTGAACAGGACAGAATAATACAGACAGCATCATGCGTGTGGTAGAGGACAGAATCAATACTAGACAGCATCATGCTGTGAGTGGGCACAGGACAGAACAATACTAGACAGCATCATGCTGTGAGGGCACAGGACAGAACAATACTAGACAGCATCATGCTGTGGGGCACAGGACAGAACAATACTAGACAGCATCATGCTGTGAGTGGGCAGAGGACAGAACAATACTAGACAGCATCATGCTGTGAGGGCACAGGACAGAACAATACTAGACAGCATCATGCTGTGAGTGGGCACAGGACAGAACAATACTAGACAGCTTCATGCTGTGAGTGGGCACAGGACAGAACAATACTAGACAGCATCATGCTGTGAGGGGGCACAGGACAGAACAATACTAGACTGCATGATGCTCAGAGTGGGCAGTACAAGAACAATACTAGACAGCATCTTGCTGTGGGGGCACAGGACAGAACAATACTAGACAGCATCATGCTGTGTGGGGCAGAGGACAGAACAATACTAGACAGCATCATGCTGTGAGTGGCACAGGACAGAACAATACTAGACACATCATGCTGTGGGGGGCAGGACAGAACAATACTAGACAGCATCATGCTGTGGGGACAGAGGCAGAACAATACTAGACAGCATCATGCTGTGTGTGGCACAGGACAGAACATATACTAGACAGCATCATGCTGTGGGGGCAGAGACAGAACAATACTAGACAGCATCATGCTGTATGTGAGCACAGGACAGAACAATACTTGACAGTATCATGTTGTGTGGGGGTACAGGACTGAACAATACTAGACAGCATCATGCTGTGGGTGCACTAGACAGAAGAATTCTAGACAGCATCATGCTGTGAGGGGCAGAGGACAGAACAATACTAGACAGCATCATGCTGTGAGAGGGCACAGTACAGAACAACACTAGACAGCATCATGCTGTGAGTGGACAAAGGACAGAACAATACTAGACAGCATCATGCTGTAAGTGGGCACAGGACAGAACAATACTAGACAGCATCATGCTGTGGGGGGGCACAGGACAGAACAATTCTAGACAGCATCATGCTGTGGGGGGCAGAGTACAGAACAATACTAGACAGCATCATGCCGTGAAGGGGCAGAGGAGAGAATAATATTAGACAGCATCATGCAGTGTGTGGGCACAGGCCAGAATAATACTAGACAGTGTCATCCTGTTAATGAGCGTGGGACACAACAATACTAGACAGCATCAAGCTGTGAGTGAGCACAGGACAGAACAATACTAGACAGCATCATGCTGTGAGTGGTCACAGGACAGAACAATACTAGACAGCATCATGCTGTGGGGGCACAGGACAGAATAATACTAGACAGCATCATGCTGTGAGTGGGCACAGGACAGAACAATACTAGACAGCATCATGCTGTGAGAGGGCACGGGACAGAACAATACTAGATAGCATCACGCTGTGGGGGCAGAGGACAGAACAATACTAGACAGCATCATGCTGTGGAGGGCACAGGACAGAACAATACTAGACAGTATCACTGCTGTGAGTGGGCACAGGACAGAACAATACTAGACAGCATCATGCTGTGAGTGGGCACAGGACAGAACAATACTAGACAGCATCATGCTGTGTGTGGGCACAGGACAGAATAATACTAGACAGCATCACGCTGTGGGGGCAGAGGACAGAACAATACTAGACAGCATAATGCTGTGAGGGGGCACAGGACAGAACAATACTAGACAGCATCATGCTGTGGTGGGCACAGGACAGAACAATACTAGACAGCATCATGCTGTGGGGGGCACAGGACAGAATAATACTAGACAGCATCATGCTGTGGGGGGCACAGGACAGAACAATACTAGACAGCATCATGCTGTGAGTAGGCAGAGGACAGAAGACAGCATCATGCCGTGGGGGGCAGAGGACAGAACAATACTAGACAGCGTCATGCTGTGAGTGGGCCAGGACAGAACAAATTCTAGACAGCATCATGCCGTGAGTGGGCACAGGACAGAAAACTACTAGACAGCATGATGCTGTGAGTGGGCACAGGACAGAACAATACTAGACAGCATCATGCTGTGAGTGGGCACAGGACTGAAGAATACTAGACAGCATCATCCGGTGAGGGGCAGAGGACAGAACAATCCTAGACAGCATCATGCTGTGAGTGGGCACAGGTCAGAACAATACTCGACAGTATCATGCTGTGAGTGGGCAGAGGACAGAACAATACTGGACAGTATCATGCTGTGAGTGGGCACAGGACAAACCAATACTAGACAGCATCGTGATGTGGGGGGCAGAAGACAGAACAATACTAGACAGTATCATACTGTGAGTGGGCAGAGGAAAGAACAATACTAGACAGCATCATGCTGTAAGTGGGCACAGGACAGAACAATCCTAGACAGCATCATGCTGTGGGGGGCAGAGGATAGAACAATACTAGACAACATCATGCCGTGAGTGGGCCAGGACAGAACAAATTCTTGACAGCATCATGCCGTGAGTGGGCTCTGGACAGAACAATACAAGGCAGCATCATACTGTGAGTGGGCACAGGACAGAACAATACTAGACAAATTCATGTTGTGAGGGGCAGAGGACTGAACAATACTAGACATCATCATGCTGTGATTGGGCACAGGACAGAACAATACTAGACAGCATCATGCTGTGTGGGGGCACAGGAAAGAGGAATACTAGACAGCATCATGCTGTGAGTGGGGAGAGGACAAAACAATACTAGACTGCATCATGCTGTGAGTGGGCACAGGACAGAACAATACTAGACAGTATCATGATGTGAGGGGCAGAGGACTGAACAATACTAGACAGCATCATGCGGTGAGTCGGCACAGGAGAGAACAATACTAGACAGCATCATGCTGTGTGGGGCACAGGACAGAGCAAAACTAGACAGCATCATGCTGTGAGTGGGCAGAGGACAGAACAATACTAGACAGCTTCATGCTGTGGGGGGCACAGGACAGAACAATACTAGACAGCATCATGCTGTGGGGGGCACAGGACAGAACAATACTAGACAGCATCATGCTGTGAGTGGTCACAACACAGAACAATACTAGACAGCATTATGCTGTGAGTGGGCACAGGCAGGACAGAACAATCCTAGACAGCATCATGCTGTGAGGGGCTTAGGACAGAGCAATACTAGACAGCATCATGCAGTGGGGGGGCACAGGACAGAACAATACTAAATAGCAGCATGCTGTGGGAACACAGGACAGAGCAATTCTAGACAGCATCTTGCTGTGAGTGGGCACAGGACAGAACAATACTGGACAGCATCATGTTGTTAGTGGGTACAAGGCAGAACAATACAAGACAGCATCATGCTGTGGGGCAGAGGACAGAACAATTCTAGACAGCATCATACTGTGAGAGGACACAGGACAGAACAATACAAGACAGCATCATGCTGTGAGTGGGCACAGGGCAGAACAATACTAGACAGCATCATGCTGTGTGGGGGCACAGGACAGAGCAATACTAGACAGCATCATGCTGTTAGTGGGCAGAGGACAGAACAATACTAGACAGCATCATGCTGTGAGGGGCAGAGGACAGATCAATACTAGACAGCATCATGCTGTGAGCGGTCACAAGACAGAACAATACTAGACAACATCATGCTGTGAGTGGGCACTGGACAGAACTATACTACACAGCATCATGCTGTGAGGAGCAGAGGACAGAACAATTCTAGACAGCATTATGCTGTGAGTGGGCACAGGCAGGACAGAACAATACTAGACAGCATCATGCTTTGAGTGGGCACAGGACCGTACAATACTAGACAGCATCATGTTGTGAGGGGCGGAGGACAGAACAATACTAGACAGCATCATGCTGTGGGGGGCACAGGACAGAACAATACTAGACAGCAGCATGCTGTGGGAGCACAGGACAGAGCAATTCTAGACAGCATCATGCTGTGGGTGGGCACAGGACAGAACAATACTGGACAGCATCATGTTGTGAGTAGGTACAAGGCAGAACAATACTAGACAGCATCATGCTGTGAGGGGCAGAGGACAGAACAATACTAGACAGCATCATGCTGTGGGGGGCACAGGACAGAAAGTACTAGACAGCAGCGTGCTGTGGGAGCACAGGACAGAACAGTACCAGACAGCATCATGCTGTGAGTGGGCACAGGAAAGAATAATACTAGACAGCATCATACTTTGAGTGGACACAGGACAGAACAATACTAGACAGCATCATGCTGTGAGGGGTAGAGGACAGAACAGTTCTAGACAGCATCATGCTGTGAGTGGGCACAGGACAGAACAATACAAGACAGCATCATGCTCTGAAGGGCACAGGACAGAAAGCACTAGACAGCAGCATACTGTGAGTGGGCTCAGGACAGAACAATACTAGACAGCATCATGCTGTGAGTGGGCACAGTACAGAACAATACTAGACAGCATAATGCTGTGAGGGGCAGAGGACAGAACAATTCTAGACAGCATCATGCTGTGGAAGCACTGAACAGAACAATACTAGACAGCATCATGCTGTGAGTGGGCACAGGACAGAACAATACTAGACAGCATCATGCTGTGAGTGGGCACAGGACAGAACAATACAAGACAGCATCATGCTGTGTGAACACTGGACAGAACAATACTAGACAGCATCATTCTATGAGTGGGCACAGGACAGAACAATACTAGACAGCCTCACGCTGTGGGGGGCAGAGGACAAAACAATACTAGACAGTAACATGCTTTGAGTGGGAACAGGACAGAACAATATTAGACAGCATCAAGTTGTGGGGGGCACAGGACAGAACAACAGTAGACAGCATCATGCTGTGAGTGGGCACAGGACAGAACAATTATAGACAGCATCATACTTTAGGGGGCAGAGGACAGAACAATACTAGACAGCATAATGCTGTGGGGGGGCACAGGAAAGAACAATACTAGACAGCATCATGCTGTGAGTGGGAACAGGGTAGAACAATACTAGACAGCATAATGCTGTGTGTGGGCACACGACAGCTTAATACTAGACAGCATCATGCTGTGGGGGGCACAGGACAGAACAATTCTAGACAGCATCATGCTGTGGGGGGCTGAGGACAGAACAATTCAAGACAGCATCATGCTGTGAGTGGGCACAGGACAGAACAAAACTAGACATCATCATGCTGTCAGGAGGCACAGGAAAGAACAATACTAGACAGCATCATGCTGTGAGTGGGAACAGGGTAGAACAATACTAGACAGCATCATGCTGTGAGGGGCTGAGGACAGAACTATACTAGACAGCATCATGCTGTGAGTGGGCACTGGATAGAACAATACTAGATAGCATCATGCTGTGGGGGCACAGGACAGAACAATACTAGACAGCATCATACTGTGAGTGGGCAAAGGACCGTACAATACTAGACAGCATCATGCTGTGTGGGGACGCAGGACAGAACAATACTAAACAGCATCATGCTGTTGGGGGCAGAGGACAGAACAATACTGGACAGCATCATGCTGTGAGCGGGCACAGGACAGAACAATTCTAGACAGCATCATGATGTGAGGGGCAGAGGACAGAACAATACAAAACAGCATCATGCTGTGAGTGAGCACAGGACAGGGCAGTACAGCACAGCATCATGCTGTGAGTAGGCACAGGACAGAACAATACTAGACAGCATGATGCTGTGAGTTGGGGCACAGGACAGAACAATGCCAGACAGCATCATGCCGTGAGGGGGCACAGGACAGAACAATACTAAACAGCATCATGCTGTGAGTGGACTCTGGACAAAACAATTCTAGACAGCATCTCGCTGTGAGCGGGCACAGGACAGTACAATACTAGACAGCATCATGCTGTGAGGGGGCACAAGACCGAACAATACTAGACAGCATCATGCTGTGTGTGGGCTCAGGACAGAACAATACAAGACATTATCATGCTGTGTGGGGGTACAGGTCAGAACAGTACTAGACAGCATCATGCTGTGGGAGAACTGGACATAAGAATTCTAGACAGCATCATGCTGTGAGGGGCAGAGGACAGAACAATACTAGACAGTATCATGCTGTGTGGTGGCACAGGACAGAACAGTACTAGTAAGCATCATGCTGTGAGTGAGCATAGGACAAAAAAATACTAGACAGCATCATGCTGTGAGTGGGCACAGGACAGAACAACACTAGACAGCATCATGCTGTGAGTGGGCATAGTACAGAACAACTCTAGACAGTATCATGCTGTGAGTGGGCACAGGACTGAACAATACTAGACAGCATCATGCTGTGAGTGAGCACAGGACCTTACAATACTAGACAGCATCATGCTGTGGGGGGGCACAGGACAGAACAATATTAGACAGCATCATGCTGTGGGGGGGCACAGGACAGAACTGTACTAGACAGCATTATGCTGTGGCTGGCAGAGGACAGAACAATACTAGACAGCATCATACTGTGAGTAGGCACAGCACAGAACAATACTAGACAGCATCAAGCTGTGAGGGGCACAGGACAGTACAATACTAGACAGCATCATGCTCTGAGTGGGCACAGGACTGGACAGAACAATACTAGACAGCATCATGCTATGGGGAGCACAGGACAGAACAATTCTAGAAAATATCATGCTGTGAGTGGGCACAGGACAGAGCAATACTAGACAGCATCATGCTGTGAGTGGGCACAGGACAGTACAACACTAGACAGCATCGTGCTGTGAGGGGCACAAGTCAGAACAATACTAGACTGCATCACTCAGTGAGTGGGCACAGAACAGAACAATACAAGACAGCATCATGCTGTGAGTGGGCACAGGACAGAACAATACTAGACAGCATCATGCTGTGTCGGGGCACAGGACAGAATAATACTGGACAGCATCATGCTGTGGGGGGGCACAGGACAGAACAATACTAGACAGCATCATGCTGTGTCGGGGCACAGGACTGAACAATACTAGACAGCATCATGCTGTGGGGGGGCACAGGACAGAATAATACTGGACAGCATCAGGCTATGTGGGGCTCTGGACAGAACAATACTAGACAGCATCATGCTGTGTTAGGGCACAGGACAGAACAATACTAGAGAGCCTCATGCTGTGATTGGGCACAGGATAGAGCAATACTAGACAGCATTATGCTGTGAGTGGGCACAGGACAGAACAACACTAGACAGCATCATGCAGTGAGTTGACACAGAACAGAACAATACTAGAAGCATCATGCTGTGAGTGGGCACAGGACAGAACAATACTAGACAGCATCATGCTGTGAGTGGGCACAAGGACAAAACAATACTAGGCAGCATCATGCGGGGGGCAGAGGACAGAACAATACTAGACAGCATCACGCTGTGTGGGGCAGAGGACAGAACTATACTAGACAGCATCATGCTGTGGGGGGGCACCGGACAAAACAATACTAGATAGTACCATGCTTTGAGTGGGCACAGGACAGAACAATAATAGACAGCATCACGCTGTGGGGGGCACAGGATAGAACAATTCTAGACAGCATCATGCTGTGAGTGGGCACAGGACGGAACAATACTAGACAGCATCATGCTGTGACTTGCCATAGAACAGAACAATACTAGTAGCATCATGCTGTGAGTGGGCACAGGAAAGAACAATACTAGACAGCATCATGCTGTGGGTGGCACAGGACAGAACTATACTATACAGTATCATTCTGTGAGTGGGTACTGAACAGAACAATACTAGACATCAGCTTGCTGTGAGTGGGCACAGGACAGAACAGTACTGGACAACATCATGTTGTGAGTGGGCACAGGACAGAACACTACTAGACAGCAGCATGTTGTGAGTGGGCACAGGACCGTAAAATACTAGACAGCATGATGCTGTGGGGGGGGGCACAGGACAGAACAGTACTAGACTGCATCATGCTGTGGGGTGACAGGACAGAACAATACTGGATAGTATCATGCTGTGAGTGCGTAGAGGACAGAACAATACTAGACAGCATCATGCTGTGAGTGGGCACAGGACAGGACAATACTAGACAGCATCATGCTGTGGGGGGCACAGGACTGAACAATACTAGACAGCATCATGCTGTGAGGGCACAGGACAGAATAATATTACACAGCATCATGCTGTGGGGCAGGACAGAACAGTACTAGACAGCATCATGCTGTGTGGGGCCACAGGACTGAACAATTCTAGACAGCATCATGCTGTGAGTGGGCACAGGACAGAACAATACTAGACAGCATCATGCTGTGGGGGAAAGAGGACAGAACAGTACTAGATAGCATCATGCTTTGAGTGGGCACAGGACAGAACAATACTAGACAGCATCATGCCGTGAGTGGGCAGAGGACAGAAAAATACTAGACAGCATGATGCTGTGAGTGGGCACAGGACAGAACAATACTAGACAACATCAGGCTGTGAGTGGGCACAGGACAGAAGAATACTGGACAGCATCATCCTGTGGGGGGCAGAGGACAGAACAATTCTAGACAGCATCATGCTGTGAGTGGGCACAGGTCAGAACAATACTCGACAGTATCATGCTGTGAGTGGGCAGAGGACAGAACAATACTAGACATCATCATGCTGAGAGTGGGCACAGGACAGAACAGTACTAGACAGCATCATGCTGTGGGGGGCAGAAGACAGAACAATACTAGACAGTATCATGCTGTGAGTGGGCAGAGGACAGAACAATACTAGACATCATCATGCTGAGAGTGGGCACAGGACAAACCAATACTAGACAGCATCGTGATGTGGGGGGCAGAAGACAGAACAATACTAGACAGTATCATGCTGTGAGTTGGCAGAGGAAAGAACAATACTAGACAGCATCATGCTGTAAGTGGGCACAGGACTGAACAATACTAGACAGCATCAAGCTGTGGGGGGCAAAGGACAGAACAATACTAGACAGCATCATGCTGTGAGTGGGCCAGGACAGAACAAATTCTAGACAGCATCATGCCGTGAGTGGGCACTGGACAGAACAATACTAGGCAGCATCATGCTGTGAGTGGGCACTGAACAGAACAATTCTAGACAGCCTCATGCTGTGATTGGGCACAGGATAGAGCAATACTAGACAGCATTATGCTGTGAGTGGGCACAGGACAGAACAATACTAGACAGCATCATGCTGTGAGTTGACACAGAACAGAACAATACTAGAAACATCATGCTGTGAGTGGGCACAGGACAGAACAATACTAGACAGCATCATGCTGTGAGTGGGCACAAGGACAAACAATACTAGGCAGCATCATGCGGGGGGCAGAGGACAGAACAATACTAGACAGCATCACGCTGTGTGGGGCAGAGGACAGAACTATACTAGACAGCATCATGCTGTGGGGGGGCACAGGACAAAACAATACTAGATAGTTCCATGCTTTGAGTGGGCACAGGACAGAACAATACTAGACAGCATCACGCTGTGGGGGGCACAGGATAGAACAATTCTAGACAGCATCATGCTGTGAGTGGGCACAGGACAGAACAATACTAGACAGCATCATGCTGTGAGTGGACACAGAACAGAACAATACTAGAAGCATCATGCTGTGCGTGGGCACAGGAAAGAACAATACTAGACAGCATCATGCTGTGGGTGGCACAGGACAGAACAATACTATACAGTATCATTCTGTGAGTGGGTACTGGACAGAACAATACTAGACATCGGCTTGCTGTGAGTTGGCAAAGGACAGAACAGTACTGGACAACATCATGTTGTGAGAGGGCACAGGACAGAACAATACTAGACAGCATCATGCAGTGAGTGGGCACAGAACGGAACAATACTAGACAGCATCATGCTGTGAGTGGGCACAGGACAGAACACTACTAGACAGCATCATGTTGTGAGTGGGCACAGGACCGTAAAATACTAGACAGCATGATGCTGTGGGGGGGGCACAGGACAGAACAGTACTAGACTGCATCATGCTGTGGGGTGACAGGACAGAACAATACTGGATAGTATCATGCTGTGAGTGCGTAGAGGACAGAACAATACTAGACAGCATCATGCTGTGAGTGGGCACAGGACAGGACAATACTAGACAGCATCATGCTGTGGGGGGCACAGGACTGAACAATACTAGACAGCATCATGCTGTAAGTGGGCACAGGACAAAACAATATTACACAGCATCATGCTGTGGGGGGCAGAGGACAGAACAGTACTAGACAGCATCATGCTGTGTGGGGCACAGGACTGAACAATTCTAGACAGCATCATGCTGTGAGTGGGCACAGGACAGAACAATACTAGACAGCATCATGCTGTGGGGGGAAGAGGACAGAACAGTACTAGATAGCATCATGCTTTGAGTGGGCACAGGACAGAACAATTCTAGACAGCATCATGCCGTGAGTGGGCAGAGGACAGAAAAATACTAGACAGCATGATGCTGTGAGTGGGCACAGGACAGAACAATACTAGACAGCATCATGCTGTGAGTGGGCACAGTTCATAACAATACTCGACAGTATCATGCTGTGAGGGGCAGAGGACAGAACAATTCTAGACATCATCATGCTGTGGGAGCACTGGACAGAACCATACTAGACAGCATCATGCTGTGAGTGGGCACAGGACAAAACAATACTAGACAGCATCATGCTGTGAGTGGGCACAGGACAAAACAATTCTAGACAGCATCATGCTGTGAGGGGCAGAGGGCAGAACAATACTAGACAGCATCATGCTGTGAGTGGGCACAGAGCAGAACAATAGTAGACAACATCATGCTGTGTTGGGGCACAGGTCAGAGCAATATAGACAGCATCTTGCTGTGAGTGGGCAAAGAACAGAACAGTACTAGACAGCATCATGCTGTGAAGGGCAGAGGACAGAACAATACTAGACAGCATCATGCTGTGAGTGATCACAAGACAGAACAATACCAGACAACATCATGCTGTGAGTGGGCACTGGACAGAACTATACTCACAGCATCATGCTGTGAGGGGCAGAGGACAGAACAATTCTAGACAGCATTATGCTGTGAGTGGGCACAGGCAGGACAGTACAATACTAGACAGCATCATGCTGTGAGTGGGCACAGGACAGAACAATACTGGACAGCATCATGCTTTGAGGGGCTGAGGACAGAACAATACTAGACAGCATCATGCTGTGGGGGGCACAGGACAGAACAATACTAGACAACAGCATGCTATAGGGGCACAAGATATAGCAAATCTACACAGCATCATGCTGTGAGTGGGCACAGGACAGAACAATACTGGACAGCAGCATGTTGCGAGTGGGTACAAGGCAGAACAATACTAGACAGCATAATGCTGTGGGGGCAGAGGACAGAACAATACTGGACAGCATCATGCTATGAGTGGGCACAGGAGAGAACAATACAAGACAGCATTATGCTGTGAGGGGCACAGGACTGAACAATATTAGACAGCATCATGCTGTGAGTGGGCACAGGACAGAACAATACTAGACAGCATCATGCTGTGAGTGGGCACAGGACAGAACAATACTAGACAGCATCATGCTGTGAGTGGGCACAGGACAGAACTATTCTAGACAGCATCATGCTGTGGGAGGCAGAGGACAATACAATTCTAGACAGCGTCATACTGTGAGTGGACACAGGACAGAACAATACAAGACAGCATCATGCTGTGAGTGGGCACAGGAAAGAACAATACTAGACAGCATCATGCAGTGTGGGGGCACAGGACAGAGCAATACTAGACAGCATCATGCTGTTAGTAGGCAGAGGACAGAACAATACTAGACAGCATCTGGCTGTGAGGGGCAGAGGACAGATCAATACTAGACAGCATCATGCTGTGAGCGGTCACAAGACAGAACAATACTAGACAACATCTTGCTGTGAGTGGGCACTGGACAGAACGATACTACACAGCATCATGCTGTGAGGAGCAGAGGACAGAACAATTCTAGACAGCATTATGCTGTGAGTGGGCACAGTCAGGACAGAACAATACTAGACAGCATCATGCTTTGAGTGGGCAGAGGACAGAACAATACTAGACAGCATCATGCTGTGAAGGGCGGAGGACAGAACAATACTAGACAGCATCATGCTGTGGGGGGGCACAGAACAGAACAATACTAGACAGCAGCATGCTGTGGGAGCACAGGACAGAGCAATTCTAGACAGCATCATGCTGTGGGTGGGCACAGGACAGAACAATACTGGACAGCATCATGTTGTGAGTAGGTACAAGGCAGAACAATACTAGACTGCATCATGCTGTGAGGGGCAGAGGACAGAACAATACTAGACAGCATCACGCTGTGGGGGACACAGGACAGAAAGTACTAGTCAGCAGCATGCTGTGGGAGCACAGGACAGAACAGTACTAGACAGCATCATGCTGTGAGTGGGCACAGGAAAGAATAATACTAGACAGCATCATACTTTGAGTGGACACAGGACAGAACAATACTGGACAGCATCATGCTGTGAGGGGCAGAGGACAGAACAGCTCTGGACAGCATTATGCTGTGAGTGGGCACAGGACAGAACAATACAAGACAGCATCATGGTGTGTGTGGGCACAGGACAGAAAGCACTACACAGCAGCATGCTGTGAGTGGGCACAGGACAGAACAGTACTAGACAGCATCATGCTGTGAGTGGGCACAGTACAGAACAATACAAGTCAGCATAATGCTGTGAGGGGCAGAGGACAGAACAATTCTAGACAGCATCATGCTGTGGGAGCACAGAACAGAACAATACTATACAGCATCATACTGTGAGTGGGCACAGGACAGAACAATACTAGACAGCATCATTCTGTGAGTGGGCACAGGACAGAACAATACAAGACAGCATCATGCTGTGTGAGCACTGGACATAACAATACTAGACAGCATCATGCTTGGGGGGGCACAGGACAGAACAATACTAGACAGCCTCATGCTGTGGGGGGCAGAGGACAGAACAATACTAGACAGTAAAATGCTTTGAGTGGGAACAGGACAGAACAATATTAGACAGCATCAAGCTGTGGGGGGCACAGGACAGAACAACAGTAGACAGCATCATGCTGTGAGTGGGCACAGGACAGAACAATAGTAGACAGCATCATGCTTTGGGGGGCAGAGGACAGAACTATACTAGACAGCATAATGCTGGGGGGGCACAGTAAAGAACAATACTAGACAGCTTCATGCTGTGAGTGGGAACAGGGTAGAACAATACTAGACAGCATAATGCTGTGTGTGGGCACACGACAGCATAATACTAGACAGCATCACGCTGTGGGGGGCACAGGACAGAACTATTCTAGACAGCATCATGCTGTGAGTGGGCAGAGGACAGAACAATACTAGACAGCATCATGCTGTGGGGGGCAGAGGACAGAACAATTCTAGATAGCATCATGCTGTGAGAGGGCACAGGACAGAACAAAACTAGACAGCATCATGCTGTCGGGAGGCACAGGAAAGAACAATACTAGACAGCATCATGCTGTGAGTGGGAACAGGGAAGAACAATACTAGACAGCATCATGCTGTGAGGGGCTGAGGACAGAACTATACTAGACAGCATCATGCTGTGAGTGGGAACTGGACAGAACAATACTAGATAGCATCATGCTGTGGGGGCACAGGACAGAACAATACTAGACAGCATCATACTGTGAGTGGGCAAAGGACCGTACAATACTAGACAGCATCATGCTGTGTGGGGCACAGGACAGAACAATACTAGACAGCATCATGCTGTGGGGGCAGAGGACAGAACAATACTAGACAGCATCATGCTGTGAGCGGGCACAGGACAGAAAATTCTAGACAGCATCATGATGTGAGCGGGCACAGGACAGAACAATTCTAGACAGCATCATGATGTGAGGGGCAGAGGACAGAACAATACAATACAGCATCATGCTGTGAGTGAGCACTGGACAGGACAGTACAGCACAGCATCATGCTGTGAGTAGGCACAGGACAGAACAATACTAGACAGCATCATGCTGTGAGTTGGGACAGGACAAACAATACTAGACAGCATCATGCTGTGTGGGCACAGGACAGAACAATACTAGACAGCATCATGCTGTGGGGACAGGACAAACAATACTAGACAGCATCCTGCTGTGAGTGGGCACAGGACAGTACAATACTAAACAGCATCATGCTGTGAGTGGGCACAGGACAGTACAATACCAAAGAGCATCATGCTGTGAGGGGCAGAGGACAGAACAACACTATACAGCATCAAGCCGTGCGGGCACAGGACAGAACAATACTAGACAGCATCATGCTGTGCGGGGGCACAGAGCAGAACAATACTAGACAGCATCATGCTGTGAGTTGACACAGGACAGAACAATACTACACACCATCATGCTGTGAGGGGGCACAGGAACGAACAATACTAGACAGCATCATGCTGTGTGTGGGCTCAGGACAGAACAATACTAGACATGCTGTGGGTACAGGTCAGAACGTACAGACAGCACGGTGATACTAAGATAGCAGCATCATGCTGTGAGGGGCAGAGGACAGAACAATACTAGACAGCATCATGCTGTGTGTGGGCATAGGCCAGAACAGTACTAGTAAGCATCATGCTGTGAGTGAGCATAGGACAGAAAAATACTAGACAGCATCATGCTGTGAGTGGGCACAGGACAGAACAACACTAGACAGCATCATGCTGTGAGTGGGCACAGTACAGAACAACTCTAGACAGTATCATGCTGTGAAAGGGCACAGGACAGAACAATACTAGACAGCATCATGCTGTGAGTGAGCACAGGACCGTACAATACTAGACAGCATCATGCTGTGGGGGGGGCACAGGACAGAACAATACTAGACAGCATCATGCTGTGAGTGGGCACAGCACAGAACAATACTAGACAGCGATATGCTGTGAGGGGCACAGGACAGAACAATACTAGATAGCATCATGCTGTGAGTGGGCACAGGACAGTGCAGTACTAGACAGCATCAAGCTGTGAGGGCACAGGACAGAACAGAACAATACTAGACAACATCATGCTGTGGGACAGGACAGAACAATACTAGACGCATCATGCTGTGAGTGGGCGCAGGACAGAGCAATACTAGACAGCATCATGCTGTGAGTGGGCACAGGACAGAACAATACTAGACAGCATCATGCTGTGAGTGGACAGGACAGAACAATACTAGACAGCATCATGCTGTGAGGCACAGAACAGAACAACTAGACAGCATCATGCTGTGAGGGGCACAGGACAGAACAATACTAGACAGCATCATGCTGTGTCGGGGCACAGGACAGAACAATACTGAACAGCATCATGCTGTGGTGGGCAAAGGACAGAACAATACTAGACAGCATCATGCTGTGTCGGGGCACAGGACTGAACAATACTAGACAGCATCATGCTGTGGGGGGGCACAGGACAGAATAATACTGGACAGCATCATGCTGTGGGGGCACAGGACAGAACAACACTAGACAGCATCATGCTGTGTCAGGGCCCAGGACAGAACAATACTAGACAGCCTCATGCAGTGATTGTGCAAAGGATAGAGCAATACTACACAGCTTTATGCTGTGAGTGGGCACAGGACAGAACAATACTAGACAGCTTCATGCTGTGAGTGGACACAGAACAGAACAATACTAGACAGCATCATGCTGTGAGTGGGCACAAGGACAAAACAATACTAGGCAGCATCATGCGGGGGGCAGAGGACAGAACAATACTAGACAGCATCACGCTGTGTGGGGCAGAGGACAGAACTATACTAGACAGCATCATGCTGTGGTGGGGCACAGGACAAAACAATACTAGACAGTACCATGCTTTGAGTGGTCATAGGACAGAACAATACTAGACAGCGTCACGCTGTGGGGGGCACAGGACAGAACAATTCTAGACAGCATCATGCTGTGAGTGGGCACAGGACAGAACAATACTAGACAGCATCATGCTGTGATTGAACACAGAACAGAACAATACTAGAAGCATCATGCTGTGAGTGGGCCCAGGAAAGAACAATACTAGACAGCATCATGCTGTGGGTGGCACAGGACAGAAAATACTAGTCAGCATCATGCTGTGAGTGGCACAGACAGAACAATACTAGACAGCATCTTGCTGTGAGTGGGCACAGGACAGAACAATACTGGACAGCATCATGCTGTGAGGGGCACAGGACAGAACAATACTAGACAGCATCATGCGGTGAGTGGGCACAGAACAGAACAATACTAGACAGCATCATGCTGTGAGTGGGCACAGGACAGAACACTACTAGACAGCATCATGCTGTGAGTGGGCACAGGACCGTAAATTACTAGACAGCATGAAGCTGTGGGGGGGCACAGGACAGAACAGTACTAGACTGCATCATGCTGTGGGGTCACAGGACAGAACAATACTGGATAGTATCGTGCTGTGAGTGGGCAGAGGACAGCACAATACTAGACAGCATCATGCTGTGAGTGGGCACAGGACAGGACAATACTAGACAGCATCATGCTGTGGGGGCCACAGGACTGAACAATACTAGACAGCATCATGCTGTAAGTGGGCACAGGACAAAACAATATTACACAGCATCATGCTGTGGGGGGCAGAGGACAGAACAGTACTAGACAGCATCATGCTGTGTGGGGGCACAGGACTGAACAATTCTAGACAGCATCATGCTGTGAGTGGGCACAGGACAGAACAATACTAGACAGCATCATGCTGTGGGGGGCAGAGGACAGAACAGTACTAGATAGCATCATGCTTTGAGTGGGCACAGGACAGAACAATACTAGACAGCATCATGCGGTGAGTGTGCACAGGACTGAACAATACTAGACAGAATCATGCTGGGGGGGCACAGGACAGAACAATACTAGACAGCATCATGCTGTGGGGGGGCACAGTACCGAACAACTCTAGACAGCATCATGCTGTGAGTGGGCACAGGACAGAACAATACTAGACAGCATCATACTGTGAGTGGTCAAAGGACCGTACAATACTAGACAGAATCATGCTATATGGGGGCACTGGACAGAACAATACTAGACAGCATCATGCTGTGAGTAGGCACAGGACAGAACAATACTAGACAGCATCATGATGTGAGGGGCAGAGGACAGAACAATACAATACTACATCATGCTGTGAGTGAGCACTGGACAGGACAGTACAGCACAGCATCATGCTGTGAGTGTGCACTTGACTGAACAATACTAGACAGCATGATGCTGTGAGTTGGGGCACAGGACACAACAATGCCAGACTGCATCATGCTGTGTGGGGGCACAGGACAGAACAATACTAAACAGCATCATGCTGTGAGTGGACTCAGGACAAAACAATTCTAGACAGCATCTCGCTGTGAGTGGGCACAAGGCAGTACAGTACTAAACAGCATCATGCTGTGAGTGGGCACAGGACTGTACAATACCAGACAGCATCATGCCGTGAGGGGAAGAGGACAGAACAATACTATACAGCATGAAGCCGTGGGGGCACAGGACAGAACAATACTAGACAGCATCATGCAGTGCGGGGGCACAGAGCAGAACAATACTAGACAGCATCATGCTGTGAGTGGACACAGGACAGAACAATACTAGACAGCATCATGCTGTGTGTGGGCTCAGGACAGGACAATACTAGACATTATCATGCTGTGTCGGGGTACAGGACAGAACAGTACTAGACATCATCATGCTGTGGGAGCACTGGACATAAGAATTCTAGACAGCATCATGCTGTGAGGGGCAGAGGACAGAACAATACTAGACAGCATCATGCTGTGTGTGGGTACAGGACAGAAAAATACTAGACTGCATCATGCTGTGAGTGGGCACAGGACAGAACAACACTAGACAGCATCATGCTGTGAGTGGGCACAGTACAGAACAACACTAGACAGTATCATGCTGTGGGGGGGCACAGGACAGAACTATACTAGACAGCATCATGCTGTAGGGGGCAGAGGACAGAATAATACTAGACAGCATCATGCAGTGAGCGGGCACAGGACCGAACAATTCTAGATAACATCATGCTGTCAGTGGGCACAACACAGAACAATACTAGAAAGCGACATGCTGTGAGGGGGCACAGGACAGAACAATACTAGATAGCATCATGCTGTGAGTGGGCACAGGACAGTACAATACTAGACAGCATCATGCTGTGAGGGGCACAGGACAGAACAGAACAATACTGGACAACATCATGCTGTGAGTGGGCACAGGACAGTACAATACTAGACAGCATCATGCTGTGAGTGGGCACATGACAGGACAGAACAATACTAGACAGCATCATGCTATGGGGAGCTCAGGACAGATCAATTCTAGACAACATCATGCTGTGAGTGGGCACAGGACAGTACAATACTAGACAGCATCATGCTGTGAGGGGCACAGGACAGAACAATACTAGACAGCATCACTCTGTGAGTGATGCACAGAACAGAACAATACTAGACAGCATCTTGCTGTGAGTGGGCACAGGACAGAACAATACTAGACAGCATCATGCTGTGTCGGGGCACAGGACAGAATAATACTGAACAGCATCATGCTGTGGGGGGGCCCAGGACAGAACAATACTAGACAGCATCATGCTGTGTCAGGGCACAGGACTGAACAATACTAAACAGCATCATGCTGTGGGGGGGAACAGGACAGAATAATACTATACAGCATCATGCTATGGAGGGCACAGGACAGAACAACACTAGACAGCATCATGCTGCGTCAGGGCACAGGACAGAACAATACTAGACATCCTCATGCTGTGAGTGGGCACAGGATAGAGCAATACTAGACAGCATTATGCTGTGAGTGGACACAGGACAGAACAATACTAGACAGCATCATGCTGTGAGTGGACACAGAACAGAACAATACTAGAAGCATCATGCTGTGAGTGGGCGCAGGAACGAACAATACTAGACAGCATCATGCTGGGGGGGCACAGGACAGAGCAATACTAGACAGCATCATGCGGTGGGGGACAGAGGACAGAACTAAACTAGACAGCATCATGCTGTGGGGGGCACAGGACAGAACAATACTAGACAGTACCATGCTTTGAGTGGGCTCAGGACAGAACAATACTAGACAGCATCATGCTGTGAGTGGGCACAGGACAGAACAATACTAGATAGCATCATGCTGTGGGGGCAAAGGACAAAACAATACTAGATAGCATCATGCTGTGTGGGCACAGGACAGAACAATACTAGAGAGCATCATGCTGTGGGGGGGCCCAGGACAGAACAATACTAGACAGCATCATGCCGTGAGTGGGCACAGGACAGAACAATACTGGACAGCATCATGCTGTGATTGGGCACAGGACAGAACAATACTAGACAGCATCATGATGTGAGGGGCAGAGGACAGAACAATACTATACAGCATCATGCTGTGAGTGAGCACAGGACAGGACAGTACAGCGCAGCATCATGCTGTGAGTGGGCACAGGACAGAACAATATTAGACAGCATGATGCTGTGAGTTGGGGCACAGGGCAGAACAATGCCAGACAGCATCATGCTGTGTGGGGGAACAGGACAGAACAATACTAAACTGCATCATGCTGTGAGTGGACTCAGGACAAAACAATTCTATACAGCATCTCGCTGTGAGTGGGCACAGGACAGAACCATTCTAGACAGCATCATGGTGTGAGTAGGCACAGGACAGAACCATACTAGACAGCATCATGCTGTGAGTGGGCACAGGACAGAACAATACTAGACAGCATCATGCTGTGAGGGGCAGAGGACAGAACAATACTAGACAGCATCATGCTGTGGGGGCACAGGACAGAAAGTACTAGACAGCAGCATGCTGTGGGAGCACAAGACAGAACAGTACTAGACAGCATCATGCTGTGAGTGGGCACAGGAAATAATAATACTAGACAGCATCATGCTTTGAGTCGGCACAGGACAGAACAATACTAGACAGCATCATGCAGTGTGGGGCACAGGACAGAACAGCACTAGACAGTATCATGTTGTGAGTGGGCACAGGACAGAACAATACTAGACAGCATCATGCTGTGGGGGGGCCCAGGACAGAACAATACTAGACAGCAGCATGCTGTGGGAGCACAGGACAGAGCAATTCTAGACAACATCATGCTGTGAGTGGGCACAGGACAGAACAATACTGGACAGCAGCATGTTGTGAGTGGGTACAAGGCAGAACAATACTAGACAGCATCATGCTGTGAGGGGCAGAGGACAGAACAATACTAGGCAGCATCATGCTGTGGGGGGCACAGGACAGAAAGTACTAGACAGCAGCATGCTGTGGGAGCACAGGACAGAACAGTACTAGATAGCATCATGCTGTGAGTGGGCACAGGAAAGAATAATACTAAACAGCATAATGCTTTGAGTGGGCACAGGACAGAACAATACTAGACAGCATCATGCTGTGAGGGGCAGAGGACAGAACAATTCTAGACAGTATCATGCTGTGAGTGTGCACAGGACAGAACAATACAAGACAGCATCATGCTGTGAGGGGCACAGGACAGAATGCACTAGACAGCAGCATGCTGTGGGAGCACAAGACAGAACAGTACTAGACATCATCATGCTGTGAGTGGGCACAGGACAGAACAATACTAGACAGCATCGTGCTGTGAGAGGGCACAGGACAGAACAATATAAGACAGCATCATGCTGTGATTGGGCACTGGACAGAACAACACTAGACAGCATCGTGCTGTGAGAGAGCACAGGACAGAAGATACTAGACAGCATCATGCTGTGGATGGCAGTGGACAGAACTATACAAGACAGCATCATGCTATGGGAGTACTGGACAGAACAATGTTAGACAGCATCTTACTGTGAGTCGGCACAGGACAGAATAATACTAGACAGCATCATGCTGTGAGTGGGCACAGGACAGAACAATTCTAGACAGCATCATGCTGTGGGGGGCAGAGGACAGAACAATTCTAGACAGCATCATACTGTGAGTGGGCACAGGACAGAACAATACTAGACAGCATCATGCTGTGAGTGGGCACAGGACAGAACAATACTAGACAGCATCATGCTTTGAGTGGGCACAGGACAGAACAATACTAGACAGCATCATGCTGTGAGGGGCTGAGCACAGAACAATACTAGACAGCATCATGCTGTGGATGGGCACAGGACAGAACAATACTAGACTGCAGCATGCTGTGGGAGCACAGGACAGAGCAATTCTAGACTGCATCATGCTGTGGGTGGGCATAGGACAGAACAATACTGGACAGCATCATGTTGTGAGTGGGTACAAGGCAGAACAATACTAGACAGCATCATGCTCTGGGGGGCACAGGACAGAAAGTACTAGACAGCAGCATGCTGTGGTAGCACAGGACAGTACAGTACTAAACAGCATCATGCTGTGAGTTTGCACAGGAAAGAATAATACTAGACAGCATCATACTTTGAGTGGACACAGGACAGAACAATACTAGACAGCATCATGCTGTGAGGGGCAGAGGACAGAACAGTTCTAGACAGCATCATGCTGTGAGTGGGCACAGGACAGAACAATACAAGACAGCATCATGCTGTGAGGGGCACAGGACAGAAAGCACTAGACAGCAGCATGCTGTGAGTGGGCACAGGACAGAACAGTACTAGACAGCATCATGCTGTGAGTGGGCACAGTTCAGAAAAATACTAGACAGCATCATGCAATGAGGAGAGCTGGCACAACCTAAACCTATCCCAGAAGCACCACTCATGGTTGAGTGGGATAGGCCAGAATAATACTAGACAGCATCCTGATGTTTGGGAGTGGCACTGGTCAAAGATTTGTCAGGTAACATACCTCTAGCGATGTTGCACAGACTCAAATAGTACCAAATGCATCTTTCAAGAGGAATGGGACCGGCTCAGATTATATCAGACTGCATCCTTGTGGGAGGATGGCACAGATTAAAATAATACAGGGTGGCATAGGCCTAGTTAAAAGACATCATTCTGCTGGGGAGAGGTACAGGCCTAGATACTAGACAGCATTCTGCTGTGGAGAGGTACAGGCCTAGATACTAGATAGCATTCTGCTGGGGGGGGTGATACAGGCCTAGATACTAGACAGCATTCTGCTGGGGGGAGTGGCACAGGCCTAGATCCTAGACAGCATTCTGCTGGGGGGTGGCACAGGCCTAGATACTAGATAGCATTCTGCTGGGGAGAGGTACAGGCCTAGATACTAGACAGCATTCTGCTGGGGAGAGGTACAGGCCAAGATACTAGACAGCATTCTGCTAGGGAGAGGTACAGGCCTGGATACTAGACAACATTCTGCTGGGGAGAGGTGCTGGCCTTGATACTAGACAGCATTCTGCTGGAAGGAGGTACACACCAAGATACTAGACAGCATTCTGCTGTGGAGAGGTACAGGCCAAGATACTAGACAGCATTCTGCTGTGGAGAGGTACAGGCCTAGGTTCTAGACAGCATTCTGCTGGGGAGAGGTACAGGCCTAGATACTAGACAGCATTCTGCTGTGGGGAGCGGTACAGGCCTAGATACTAGACAGCATTCTGCTGGGGGGGGGTACAGGCCTAGATACTACACAGCATTCTGCTGGGGAGAGGTACAAGCCAAGATACTAGTCAGCATTCTGCTGGGGAGGGGTACAGGCCAAGATACAAGACAGCATTCTGCTGGGGAGGGGTACAGGCCAAGATACTAGACAGCATTCTGCTGGGGAGAGGTACAGGCCAAGATACAAGACAGCATTCTGCTGGGGAGAGGTACAGCCCTAGATACTAGACAGCATTCTGCTGGGGAGAGGTACAGGCCAAGATACTAGACAGCATTCTGCTGGGGAGAGGTGCAGGCCTAGATACTAGACAGCATTCTGCTGGGGGGAGGTACAGGCCAAGATACTAGAGTGCATTCTGCTGGGGAGAGGTACAGGCCAAGATACTAGACAGCATTCTGCTGTGGGGAGAGGTACAAGCCTATATACTAGACAGCATTCTACTGGGGAGAGGTACAGGCCTAGATACTAGACAGCATTCTGCTGGGGAGAGGTACAGGCCTAGATACTTGACAGCATTCTGTTGGGGAGAGGTACAGGCCTAGATACTAGACAGCATTCTGCTGGGGGAAGGTACAGGCCTAGATACTAGACAGCATTCTGCTGGGGGGAGGTACAGGCCAAGATGCTAGACAGCATTCTGCTGGGGAAAGGTACAGGCCTAGATACTAGATAGCATTCTGCTGGGGGGAGGTACAGGCCTAGATTCTAGACAGCATTCTGCTGGGGAGAGGTACAGGCTTAGATACTAGACAGCATTCTGCTGGGGGGAGGGGTACAGGCCTAGATACTAGATAGCATTCTGCTGGGGAGAGGTACAGGCCTAGATACTAGACAGCATTCTGCTGGGGAGAGGTACAGGCCAAGATACAAGACAGCATTCTGCTGGGGAGAGGTACAGCCCTAGATACTAGACAGCATTCTGCTGGGGAGAGGTTCAGGCCTAGATACTAGACAGCATTCTGCTGGGGTGAGGTACAGGCCTAGATACTAGACAGCATTCTGCTGGGGTGAGGTACAGGCTAGATACTAGACAGCATTCTGCTGGGGAGAGGTACAGGCCTAGATACTAGACAGCATTCTGCTGTGGGGAGGGGTACAAGCCTAGATACTAGACAGCATTCTGCTGTGGGGAAGGGTACAGGCCTAGATACTAGACAGCATTCTGCTGGGGGGAGGGGTACAGGCCAAGATACTAGACAGCATTCTGCTGTGGGGAGAGGTACAAGCCTATATACTAGACAGCATTCTACTGGGAAGGGGTACAGGCCTAGAGACTAGACAGCATTCTGCTGGGGGGAGGTACAGGCCAAGATACTAGACAGCATTCTGCTGGGGAGAGGTACAGGCCTAGAGACTAGACAGCATTCTGCTGGGGTGAGGTACAGGCCTAGAGACTAGACAGCATTCTGCTGGGGTGAGGTACAGGCCAAGATACTAGACAGCATTCTGCTGTGGGAAGGGGTACAGGCCTAGATACTAGACAGCATTCTACTGGGAAGGGGTACAGGCCTAGATACTAGACAGCATTCTGCTGTGGGGAGAGGTACAAGCCTAGATACTAGACAGCATTCTGCTGGGGGGAGGTACAGGCCAAGATACTAGACAGCATTCTGCTGGGGGGAAGGGTACAGGCCTAGATACTAGACAGCATTCTGCTGGGTAGAGGTACTGGTCTAGCTACTAGACAGCATTCTGCTGGGGAGAGGTACAGGCCAAGATACTAGACAGCATTCTGCTGGGGGGAGGGAAAAGCCTAGATACTAGACAGCATTCTGCTGTGGGGAGGGGTACAAGACTAGATACTAGACAGCATTCTGCTGGGGAGGGGTACAGGCCTAGATACTAGACAGCATTCTGCTGTGGGGAGGGGTACAGGCCTAGATACTAGATAGCATTCTGCTGGGGGTGATACAGGCCTAGATACTAGACAGCATTCTGCTGGGGGGAGTGGCACAGGCCTAGATCCTAGACAGCATTCTGCTGGGGAGAGGTACAGGCCTAGATACTAGACAGCATTCTGCTGGGGGAAGGTACAGGCCTAGATACTAGACAGCATTCTGCTGGGGGGAGGTACAGGCCAAGATGCTAGACAGCATTCTGCTGGGGAAAGGTACAGGCCTAGATACTAGATAGCATTCTGCTGGGGGGAGGTACAGGCCTAGATTCTAGACAGCATTCTGCTGTGGGAAGGGGTACAGGCCTAGATACTAGACAGCATTCTACTGGGAAGGGGTACAGGCCTAGATACTAGACAGCATTCTGCTGTGGGGAGAGGTACAAGCCTAGATACTAGACAGCATTCTGCTGGGGGGAGGTACAGGCCAAGATACTAGACAGCATTCTGCTGGGGGGAAGGGTACAGGCCTAGATACTAGACAGCATTCTGCTGGGTAGAGGTACTGGTCTAGCTACTAGACAGCATTCTGCTGGGGAGAGGTACAGGCCAAGATACTAGACAGCATTCTGCTGGGGGGAGGGGTACAAGCCTAGATACTAGACAGCATTCTGCTGTGGGGAGGCACAAGACTAGATACTAGACAGCATTCTGCTGGGAGGGTACAGGCCTAGATACTAGACAGCATTCTGCTGTGGGAGGGTACAGGCCTAGATACTAGACAGCATTCTGCTGGGGAAGGTACAGGCCAAGATACTAGACAGCATTCTGCTGGGGAGAGGTACAGGCCAAGATACTAGACAGCATTCTGCTGTGGGGAGGGGTACAGGCCTAGATACTAGACAGCATTCTGCTGGGGGAAGGTACAGGCCTAGATACTAGACAGCATTCTGCTGGGGGGAAGGGTAAAGGCCTAGATACTAGACAGCATTCTGCTGGGGGCGGGGGTACAGGCCTAGATACTAGACAGCATTCTGCTGGGGATAGGTACAAGCCAAGATACTAGACAGCATTCTGCTGGGGGGGGTGGCACAGCCCTAGATACTAGACAGCATTCTGCTGGGGGGGCGGTACAGGCCAAGATGCTAGACAGCATTCTGCTGGGGAGAGGTACAGGCCTAGATACTAGACAGCATTCTGCTGGGGAGAGGTGCAGACCTAGATACTAGACAGCATTCTGCTGGGGGGGGAGGTACAGGCTTAGATACTAGACAGCATTCTGCTGGGGGGGGGTGGCACAGGCCTAGATACTAGACAGCATTCTGCTGTGGGGAAGGGTACAGGCCACACTTAAGCCTGGCTGCATCCTGTCTCACCATGTTTGATTATCTCATTAATGGAGATTGCAAACCCAATCACCGCATTTGTTTTCTATGCCTTCTGAATATGCGAAGCCCTTTATGACTCATCTCCGTCACTAAGTCTAACGTCCATAGTGGGGAGGCTAATGGAGACCATCCTAAAGGATAGGCTAGTGGCCCTACTGGAGGTGAACGGGGTGCGGGACAGGAGGCAGCATGACTTCATCAAGGGCAGGTCATGCCAGACCAACCTGGTGGAATACTATGACTGGGTGACTAGGCAAATTGACAGGGGCCATGCGGTGGATGTCCTGTACCTAGACTTCAGTAAGGTCTTTGATTCAGTATCGCATGGAAGACTTGGAAGCAAGCTAGAGGGCACAGGGGCAGGAGCAAAACTGGTGGGGTGGGTGGAGAACTGGCTAAAAGATAGGCAGCAGAAGGTGGTGGTGGTAGGTGGGGAATACTTATCCCCTAAACCAGTGACAAGTGGTGTTCCACAGGGGTCGGTGTTGGGCCCAGTGCTGTTCGACATATTTATTGCAGACATCTCGGAGGGTGTCAGCAGCAAAATCAGCCTATTTACAGATGACACCAAGATGGGAGTGGTGGTAGATGACCAGAGGGGGTTGCGGGGGCTACAGGAGGATCTGGCAAAGCTAGAGGCATGGTCTGACAGACGGCAGCTGGGGTTCAATGCAAAAAAATGCAAGGGGCTGCACTTCTGAACACAAAATCTGAGGAGAAGCTACCGTCTGGGGTGAGTGCAGCTGGAGGTAACAGAAGAGGAGAAGGATCTGGGGGTGCCCATCATGGGAGCAATGAACAATTCCGCACAATGCAGAAAGGCAGCAGCAATGGCCAACAAATGCTGGGGTGCACTGCAAGGGGAATTACCTCAAGAAGAAGGGAGATTATTCTACCATTGTACAGATAGTTGGTTAAACCCCACCTGGAATACTGCATGCAGTACTGGCACCCGTACCTACAAAGGGACATTTGGCTGATGGAGGGGGTGCAGCATAGGGCAATGAACATAATTCAGGGCCTGGGCGAACTGCCATATGAGGTTAGACTAAGAGAGTTAAACATGTACACCCTGCAGGGTCCACCATCTGTACAGCAAACCCATGTGTGTGAAGACCATCACAGCGACAGGAATTGGCTGATATCCACGCGTCGCTGTGATGATCTCTGTTGTGCCCAGGGACTGCAGTGCTGGTGTATCACCCCAAACAATCCCAACCTGGAGTTAGTAATACAGAGTCAGGGGTGTGGGGGCAGGGGCCTAACCTCGATGAAACATAGGCATATTCCAGGCAGTGCAATGCCGACATTGTTGCGGCTGTCACTGTCGGGGATGTCAGTGCTGCGGAGAAGAGGGGCAAGGGGGATATGACTGAGACCTTCAAATACATGAAAGGGATAATCAAAATGGACACAGGGTCTATTCAGGAGGAGGAGGGTGGGGAGAGACACTAGGGGCCATGACATGAGATTGGAGGAAGGTAGATTCAGGAGGGAGGTGAGGAGGCATTTCTTTACGGAGAGGGTGGTGGCAAAGTGGCACGCACTACCAGCTGAAGTGGTGGCATGTACCACAGTGGAATGCTTCAAGAAGGGTGGGATAGGGCAAGGGGAGGGTAAAAGGAGGGAAGGGGAAGGGGTGGGGCAGCTGCTGAATAGGGAGCTAGCCGCATTCACGAGTAGCCTAGACAGACCATGATGGCCTTTTGCTGCTGACAATTTTCATATGTTTGTATGTTCGTAAGCCAGTTGTTAGTTTGCATTGTGAAATGAGTTTGTACACCTGGGAACAACAAAAACTGGCTGCACATGCCATAGGAACATCTTGAGTAACGGCTCCGTTACCAATGTTAGAATTGTTGGAGTTGCAGATATCGACAACCCACACCAGAATGACAAAAGAATCAAGAAAGGCCCAAGCTGTTGTCCTACAAGCCTTCACACACAGCTCTCCCAACACAGATCCCCAGCTACATTGGTCCTCCACAGCCATGAGTGAGAATGGATTTTTTTAATTACCCTTTTGCCCCTGCATTGTGCTTTCATTTGGTTCTGGTGCTCAGCTGCTTTTCCACTACTGAGCTGTTGCCCCTCCTTGGACAAGTACACCATATAACCACAGCTCACTCACTGTTGTGGAGCTCCCCTTTCTGCCTGGCTGCCAGGGTAGTTGAACTGATCACAGTGGTGAGACTCTGTAACATAGATACATAGAAATTGTCAGCAGATAAGGACCACTGGGCCCATCTAGTTTGTCCATAAGCCCTAAACTTGTATGCAGTCACTGACTCTAAGTGGTCAATGGCTTTTCATCACTCCCTCCCCACCCAGTGTTACCTTGTGTCTGTCCCAGGCATGTTTAAACCCCTCCACTGTGCTTTCCCCCACTACCTCTTGTGGCAGACTGTTCCAAGTGTCCACCAACCTCTCTGTGTAGAAAAACTTCCTCATATTACCTCTTAATCTACCCCCTCCAATTTCATATTGTGTCCCATCGTTCTGATATCTTTTCTACACTGGAAAAGATCACCCACCTGCACATTGTTTATGCCCTTGAAGAACTTGAAAGTTTCTATTATGTCCCCCCTTTCTCACCTCTCCTCCAGTGAGTCCATATTGAAAACTCTTAGTCTCTCCTCATATGTTTTGTGATGCAAGCCATGCACCATCTTTGTCACCCTTCTCTGGATAGCCTCTGTCCTGTCTATGTCCTTACGCATGCATCGTCTCCAGTACTGCATGCAGTACTCCCGGTGAGGCCTTACCAGTGTTTTATACAATGGCATCAACACCTCCTGTCTCCTGCTAGTAGTGCCTCTCCCTATGCACCCCAGCATGCCACTTGCCCTCTTTGCAGCCTTTGCACACTGCTTTGATACCTTAAGGTCATCAGATATGATAACCCTTAGGTATCTTTCCTCTTTGGTGACAGTCAGCACCGCACCCCCCATTCTATAGCTCTCCCCAGGGTCCCCGGTGCATTATCTTGCACTTTTTTGATTTGAATCTCAGTTGCCACACATCCGATCATCTTTCAAGCTTCTCCAGGTCCCTCTTCATTTTCTGCACCCCTTCTGGAGTATCCACTCTATTGCAGATCTTGGTGTCATCTGCAAATAGGCAGACCTTTCCTTACATCCCCTCTGCAATGTCACTGATGAAGACATTGAACAGGACCGGTACCAGAACTGATCCCTGTGGTACTCCGCTGGTCTCCTCTCTCTCCCTGGATTGGATCCCATTTATCACCACCCTCATGGGAGAGATCAGTCATTTGTGTACCTGAGAAACCCTTCCCTTACTCAGTGCACTTGAACATTTTTTCTCTAAGTAATGTCTCCAATTTGGGATCTTAGCTAGTATAGTAATCCTGAAATACTCATGCATTGTCTGCTCCATTTACTATCTGGAATTTTATTTTATTTATTTTATTTTATTTTATTTAAACAGCAGTTTGGAAAACCTTTGAGCCATAGGCTCATTTACAAAGGTACCTTGTCACAGTAAGACAAACCAAAATACACAGTATAGCAGTACAACACATAAGTATAACAGTAACTTAAGACATAGATACAAACAAGCTGGTACAGGTAGGAGTGATGCAAACAATACCAGAGTTATGCTGTCCTTAGCAGCTTAGTAATAACTGTCATAAGTATTAAATCACAGCTTTGACTAGCGCAGTTACAGCAGCTCGTTAATAAGGTGGCTATGTAAGAGTTTTGGAAGCACGATATAGTTGGAGCTCGAGATGGAGGGGCAGTGTGTTGAACCAGGAGGGGGCCCTAAAGCTGAAGGCTCTTTGGCTGTGAGAGGTCGTGAGCTCTAGGGATAGCAAGAGAGGTTTCCCAGAGGTCCGAGTATGAACTAGTGGGACAGAGCAGCGATGGTGGTGGTCAATCCTGGTGGGGAAAGCCCAAGGAGGGTCTTTTTGTAAGGGTACAGGTAAGATATTTGAGGCGTCTGCCGAGATCAAGTACCAGTGCTTTTAGCATACAGTAGACAGGTGTGTGTCATCCTAGGTACTCCAGTAATTAACCTGCAGGCCTTATTCAGAGTAAAGCGAATTTTATGGAGGCGGTCTGATCAGCAGCACCATACACCGGCAGTCCATAGTCCACTAGGGACAGGATAGAGGAGGTGACTGCAGTCAAGAGCCCGGAGAGGCAGTGTTTATACCGGTGTAAGATGCCCAATCGGATATTAGTGGCAGTGGCTAGGGCAGCGATGTGTCCATGGAAGGAGAGGGAAGGGTCAGAATGGATCCCTAGGTATTTATAGGAGCAAACTTGTTCGAGTGGGAATGAGGACCCAGAGTGAATGAGGAGTTTGAAGTTGCAGGAATATAATGCAGCTATTGAAAAGTCCCCAGAGTGGCTAACATGGAATAAATGGTACTGCACGTTTTACAGAGCCGTTACCCACAGTCTGTTTAAATTATCATTAACATCAAATAAACTGTTAGACAGCACCCCTCCTCACAAACAGCAAAAGTGACAAGTCTTCCCACCTTTGGATGTCTTAAAAGGATACCCCATGGTATAGCATCCCCAACACCTAGGTCTGTTTGCAATCCCTGCCATATTTATTTTCTGCCATCTCCACCAAGAAAACTGGAGTACCCTGCAGGACCTATCTCTTATATTTATAAAAGTACCTGTGCTCTTACTTGTTTGTCCAGCTCATTAGCCATGGTTCAAAAGCATCCAACAGAGGGATACCTGCCATCTCTGCGCCAAGGCTGACTACATGCTGACTGACAGGAGCATCGCCACGCCCATAATATGGAGTATGACTGTGATTCTGCTTTTCTTGTGTCTGTGAGAAACCACTCAAGTATAGTAAGATCTATTTTCAGTGAAAAGCTCTGCCCAGGTCAATGCAATTAAAGTTTTCACTTGGTAACCTTATGTTTTGCCAAGACTCACTATCCCGACACTGACCTGCAGTGTTGCCCAACAGGTTCAGTATCTGGATAGTGAGAATCCCAGCAGTAGGAAACCCGACGGAAGTTTACAGGGGTAAGGTAGCAGATGTGACAGCTTATTACCTTACCCCTGCTGATGGTCTATAAATCCTGGATGGATCCAGAGGCTGGTTGAGCTGCCCTGGTGGTGGTGAGGGCTAAACCACTGGCAACTCGGCAGGTGGGCCTGGGTTCTGGTCCGTGCTGCATCCATTTGTGTTTTTAACCCGTAACTAATACTTTTTAACTCCAAGGTCCACCTCTAGGAGATAGTTATTTTAGTTATGGGGGGCGGGGGTTCAGATTGTATTGTTGGGTATCTGATTGATTCAATAGTGTGCATTTCAGGCTACTGAACTTGGGATCCTGAGACACAGGATCTTGAGTCTAGGGATATCATAGTATATCCTTTTACTTTGGGGTAGTATTTCTAAAATGGGGATCTGCCAAACCATTACAAGAAAGCAGCTGGCCCATCGCGTTCCCTTCTTTGAGTGTTGGCAGAGCTGTCATCAGCACTAGCGTCAGCCTTCTGGGGCATTTTTTGTCTATTCTTTTGTTTTATTCTTTTGTTTTGTATTGCTGCTCCTTTGTGTATTATCAAGTAGTTGTATGCTCACTCATGTTCAAGTTCATCTGTGCTACAGCCTTTCTTTCCATTTGACGTTTTCAGTGCAGGAAGGTTAACCTTCCTTTTATAATTTCTGTCTTGGCACATTTATCTAACAAAAATATCATCCTGAGGTCCCGTGGTGGAGGAATGAACCAAAAAGTGGGAGGTTAGAATTGCATAGAACACCTTAACCCAGGGTGCCGGGAAAACAACTGTCTTCTTAAATGTACTTTAGTCAGTTACTTAGCTTTTTATAATCCTGAATAATCCACTCATTTTGTTGAATAATCCATGATTTATTAACAGAAATGCATGAGTTATTCATGATAAAACAAAACCGGGTAAGGAACTGTAGCTTTTGAACAGGTTTTAGAGAAAGGAAGCCAAAAATAACCAAACAATGCAACTCATGCAATGGTAAAACAAAATAGTTTGTCCAAAAATTATAATTTTGGTTGCCTGGATTTTCAATATATGTTGAGTACCAAAAGGTTTAAAATTATCCTGCCTGCTGTCATTGGAGAAATCCCACCAGCCTTATTTTAATGCCGCTCCACTAATTGAAATGTGGGGGGGGGGTGAAAATTCATTGTCTGACCCATCAGCTACAAAAGTTAGGGGTCTACTGACCCCCCTGACCCCTGACTCCATCGCCTATGCAAAGTCATCAGAGAAGGTCATAGCAATGCTTTTTCAGGTGTTTATCACATGAGTTATATAACTGCAAGTAATTTACGAATAGGAAGTCAGTTATTTTTGGGGTTCCATTGTGTCTCTGGAGTTTAAACTGGACACATACCACAAGAGGTTGAAAAAACTGCTTAGTGTGGCAGGCCCACCAGTGCAGTGGTTGGATTTCCACTTGCGACGCCAGCGACCCGGGTTCGGGAACGAGCCCGGGAGCTGGAGGGCCGGCTGGGGGAGAGGACTTGAGCATCCTAGGGACTGCCTCGGCCTCTCCAGGGAAGGAACCAGAGCTGGCTCTTGTCTGGTCCCAGGTGAGATCCGAGGTACAGCAAGCCCGACGCTTAACAGAGGGGTAGCGCGTTGTGACGCCAGCGCCCAGCGCCTTTGACGTCTGGGACATGGCACGCCAGAGAACATCAGAAAAATGCGCAGCCTCCCTGTAGATGGAGCACCAGGCCCCAACCTTCAATGCCCCTACCAGCCCGAGACAGCGCTCCGACGTAAACATAGACACATCGGGGTGTAAGGGCCCCCACCCCTTACCCACCTTGTGGGGTACAACCATGGCTCCGTGGGGGATGGACTGCATCGGTCACCAGGTAGGTGAGCGAGGGCTGAAAAGGCCGTAGTTGTCTCCCGAACAGGGGAGAGCTGCAAGGAGAGGGGAGTTAAAAAAAAAAGAAAAAACTGCTTAGTGGAGTGAGGGCGTGGCAGAACTAAAGTGGGGACAAGGACCCTGATAACAAAGAAGACAACCAGATTTCGCGGTGGCACCAGGTCTAAAAATAATGATGGTAAATATACTAAGCCTGACTGAAAAATTTGTCCAACTACAAGCATGGGTTGCACATACTAACCGTGACCTTATCATTATTATGGAGTCTTGGCTAAAAAAGGCTAATACTGATCAACAAATTTCCCTCCCGGGCTATAAACAATTCAGGGCAGATAGGGTGTCTAGGGGAAGGGGAGTAGTAGTCTATGCCAAAACCAAGTACTCTATCACTGACATCACCTGTAAAACCATACCCAAGAAGTTTGAGCTTGTGTCACTGAAGCTTCACCTTCCTCCCTCAGAATGTGTTACCATTATAGGTGGTTATAGACCTCGTCTGGTGGCTCTGAATTCCTTAAGACACCGAAATTCCTAATCTCTGCTACAAACACAGAAACAATATTCCTAGGAGATCTTAATCTCGATTGGCTTACCCCAAAATCACACTGCCTTAAATCTCTCTCTGTGATGAGATTGGCCTAGTGCAACTGGTTAGCGAACCTACAAGGAACAATACCTTAAATATTGCTAATAGCTCTCTCTTAGATGTTATGATAACAGCTTATCCGCATAACATTTCACACACAGCAGTTTTCTACAATGACATGAGTGACCACGGGGTTGTTGAATGCATAAGATACCAACCTAAGGCCCGTCAACAGCCCAAATTCATAACTAAATGGTCCTTTCGTAAGTTCACTGCAGCAAATTTCCTTTCGGACCTAGGTAAGGTCAGATGGCAAGACCTTTACCTCGCCAAAAATGTCAATGAGGTTGTCTCTGTCCTCAATGACAACCTTGCCAGTCTGATAAACAAGCATGCCCCCCTTATCAAAGCCCGTGTGTATAACAACTCCCACCCCGGTTCACCCCTGATCTTAAGGCAGCTCTTACAAGCCGGGAAAAGATCTGGACGCAAGCTAGGTGTTCCAAGAGTCCCTCAGATTGGCAGGCCTTCAGAGCAGCCAGGAATGCCTGTGTAATCCCTAGGTGGCGCTATCCCAAGGGCTACTACCCCTGCCTGCTTGGCTAGTAGCAGGTTAAGGGGCCTGAGTTCTGAAACGGGTGCCTCCGCCCAGAGGTCAGGGTCGGTAGTGGTCAGCCTCACCTGGGCACAGCCCTCCGGGACACTGTAACCCCCTTCTTTCTCCTCTAGTGGCCTGAACACTGTACAATAATCACTTTCACAATATCTCTGGTACACCACATAAATACCCATACTGTTTGCACTTACCACCAGGGCTGGTTCCTCTGGCTTGACCCTGGGGACCCCCTGTAAAATAAAGTTATGCACAGCAACTAGCAACAGTATAATACTTTGAGCACAAACAGGAACCACAGTCAGATTACATGCAGAAAAAGTTAGAGCTGATTTATTCAGGGGACTTGAACAAGGGAGGGGCAAAATCAGGTTAATTAGCTTAAAGGTTATATCAATCAAGCAGTTATGCATGCGCTTTGAGTCCCCCACACAGTCACACCTCTGGGTACCCAGGTGGAGAAGAGATGGACTAGCCAGGACTGATGCCCGGGGTTGGCTGGCGTCGCAGTTGGTTGGGCCCTGTGATGGAAAACACAACATGCACAGTACACAATATTTGTAATCCGGAGCCAGAGGGCTCAGTTCATCAAGGAAATGAAACAAGACAATCAGATGACACACTCAGATTAAGCGGATGTTGCAGGGAGCTACCTGGTATTTACTCATGATACCCAAGACTGGACACAGGCTGGACGAAAATCGAGATTGCAGGTGGTTGATCTGGAATGCCAGGAGAAGCAGGGCCTACACGAGTCGCAGAGGCGCTGTTGTTCAAGCATGGAGCAGGGGCTGATCCTAGGCAGGTCTCTCGCCATGGCTTCTCTGTGTGTGGTAGTCTGACTGGGTCAGTTCTGGCAGGCCCAGACCGCATGGAGACAAATTTGGATGCAGTCCGTTTTGGGCTGGATATAGCTTCCAGCAAGCAGAACACAGTTCACACAGTGGGAACTAACTCACAACCCACTAGCAGCCTCATAGCACATTTACATATAAGGATTCTACTGTACAGGCAAAGCGCTCCCCGTCACAATCGCAAAGTCTCTGCACACACCAGGAGCTTAGGGGTAGCTGAACCCTGACAGGCCGATCGCGATTCAGCAAAATATTCAGTCTCTTCAGGTTGAGCCTGGCCCACTTCAGTAGCTTACTTTAGTCACACAAACTTGGATTTAGTCCAAAATAATTCTCTTCTCTCCCTCTCAGGAGCAACAGACAGACATGCGGGCCAAAAACTCAGCCTTTTCACGGTTTTCCCATGCGAATCCACTCATGATTGCTGCTCAGAATCACTTCAGCTCCTTATTCTTCAGTTTCCAGCTTAATCTAACTGAAAACTGCAAGCAGCCCGGGACTTCCCCAAGATCCAGAAGGTTTGGTTGGCTGATTTGGCTGTCAGTCAAGGCAAGAGTGCCCCCTTCAGTTGCAAAAAAGGCGCAAAAAGTTCAAAACTACAATTCCTACAGATTTTGACTTCAGACAGCTCCTGTAGTCCAGCTACATTTTAGGTCCCACCAGTACCGTTTAGTCCAATTTGCAGTCAAGGACCAAGACAGTGGAGACAAACAAAACAGTCCTTGCTACAAAGAAAGCAGGTTAGACAAATTACACTATCATTATCACTCTAAATGATTTTCAGCAAATAGCTACATTTTTCAACAGCACTCCCTGTCAGACTACAAGAGCTGCAATAAGGCAGCTCTTAAACAGACAGTACACAGAGGCTATACAGTCTCTGGTAATCACATTTAAACTGCTAAAGCTCAGGACACCAGCCTGACATGAGCATTTAAGCAAGCTCAAGGAAGACTTTTTGGGAACCCCCATTTGTAGGGGGGTTACACCTGTGTAAAAAGCATTCACACTGCCAAAGCAAATTACTGCGTCTCTACCCTGGAACAGGCAAATGGGAACTCTCATAAAATATGGTGAACACTTAAATCTATCGAAGGATGGCTTACTGCCCCCTCCATTCCAACGAAGTTAATTACCAGTGGTAGGGTGGTGGAAAGTAATCCTCTAATTCTCGAAGAACTTAACTCCCATTTTGTCACTGCTGGCCTAGCCTTTGATTCATCACCATATGCTAGTCATGCAAAGAATCAACCTAGCTCCTCGCCGTTGACCTGCACTTCACCTTGTCCCTTCCAACTGAGTACACTCAGCTACAAAGAAGTTTAAGATTCTCTTTTTAATTTGGATATTGAAAAAGTGCAGGGGACGATGGTCTTGAACCTTTCTTCCTAAGACTAGGCCATGCCCTTCTCACTGCCCCCATTCTCCATATCTTTAATCTCTCCATCACTTCTGCCACAGTTCCGTCCTGTTGGAAATCTGCCCATATTCTCCCCCTATTCAAATCAGGGGACCTATGTAACCAGTATAATTATAGGTCTATCTCCATTTTGCCCATCCTCTTTAAAGTTTTTGAAAATCTGATCTATACTCAATTTAAAAATGCATACTGAAACCTATTCACTCCTTAACCCAGCACAATCTGGCTTCCGGGCAAATCGCAGCACAGTATCTGCATTGGCCAAAGTAACTAATGATTGGATCTCTGCTGTGGATGCTAAGAAAATTACTGGCGCAGTCTTCTTGGATCTTAGTAAAGCGTTTGACACTGTTGACCATAACCTTTTAGTCACTTGCCTTGCTAACCTAGGTGCCACTTCCTCCACTACACAGTGGTTCGCTAGCTACCTTACAGGGAGAACCCAGAAAGTCAAGGCGGACGGTCTATTCTCTACCTCTCCTGTCCAAGGAGTCCCCCAAGGCTCCATTTTAGGACCAATTCTGTTCTCTCTGTACGTTAATGAACTAGATTCTAATGTAACTAGCTCCAATCTGCACTTCTTTGCCGATGACACTGTACTGTATACCTCCGGATCTACTTTATCTGAAGTCAGGGATGTGCTTCAAGCTGACTTTACTCAGCTTGAAAATAATCTAACAAAAGCCAAGCTTCTCCTTAATGCCAAGAAAACCAAAGCAATGATCTTCTCTCGGACCTCCCTGACCTACCTAAAGACTTTATTGTGTCCTCCCTAAGTGAGCCATTGGAAGTCGATACTAAATTTAAATACCTGTGGATCTGGATAGATAATAAACTCTCTTTTAATGATCACATTGAGGACTTATCCAAGAGGCTCTAGGCCAGGCTAGGATTCTTCTTTAGAAATAGGTCTCTTTTGCCCCTTGAGACTCGCACCAGACTCGTCCAGGCCACACTCCTCCTCCCCTTACTTGACTACGGTGATTTCATCTACTCATCCGCCACAATCTCAAGCCTAAGTCAGTTGAACATCCTCTACCACCGTGCATTATGATTCATTACCAACTCACTCTACCGTAGGCACCATTGTGATCTGCACACAGCTGTTGGCTGGACATCTCTCACCACCAGACGCCTGCTCCATGCTGGGGTATGGACTCTTAAGTTGCTTCTGCATAAATTACCGAGTTCCCTTACATCTCTTATCTGCATTTCTGACAGTGCGTATTCTCTCAGGAAATCAGACTTCATCCTGCTTGATGTTCCGAGGACTCATACTTCCTTTGGTAAAAGAGCTATCTTGCATACCCTTCCTTCTATATGGAATCATCTCCAATGCATTCTCAAATTAACTAGCATTGTCCCAGTTAACGTCTTTAAAGTGCTAAGTGCAAACAAAATAAAAGATATCTATACTGCTTTTAAAGCCCCATTCCTACCCCCATGCGTGCCCGTACTTATCGTCTTCACTGGTAGTAGTCCTTTCTGTACTTAAATCTCCTTGCTTGCAAAATGCATACGCGACTAACACCACAAGTTTTCCTTACCTGCTCCTCCATCCTGCCCCCAGTGGCCGCCTATCTATCTATTCATCTATTTAGCTATTCCCTTTTTCTCTTACCAGACATCCTCTTCCCCTTAACCTTACCTACCCTTTATAGCCTGCCTCTTTTGCCTACGATCATTATATGATGCTTACTTATTGCATATACCAGTGTTAGAATTATATACCCTACCTTGTTATGCCGACTTACTATTGTACTAAATGTTCTACCACTGTACACTTTTACAATGATGTTTTTCACTATGTAACACCCCTCCTGTACCAAGTGTGCATTTTTCTATATACTTGTAATTATTGTTTGCTGTTTTAAGTAATGTCTCTTTGTTTGTACATGCCTCAGGACCTCCTTGTGAATGAGCTTGCTCAATGGAGTTTTTCTGCAATAAACCTGAACTTGAAACTTGAACCACGAAGCACTGGGTGTTCAACTTGTACCTCTGTTATGGTGGTTTGGGGGTCTTGAATAAAGGCTTTGGTAGTTACACTAATTTAGTGTGTCCACTCACTTCATTACTCTATGACTGCACTGCGACCTATGTGTTTGTGACAAGATGTTTGCAACAAGGGAAGACAATCTTCTCGCTGAATTTTGATACAGTACTTTTGGGTGATGCTCAGGACTTTTATTATAACTCGGGTTTTTAGGCTTCGGGTGATTTTCCAAGTTGATCAGAGAAGTGTGTGTTCTGTTTATTTTTGGGTATTCAGGGATCTAAGAGTATCAGATACTAATATGCCTTTTAATGGTCTGTCCGTGCTATGTTAAACAGCTGGTGGCACGTTCAGGAGAACTTTAACAAAACCTAATTTTTAAACACAGTCCAGCTTGTATTTCCCATTAGTGCTGTATTCCTCCTCTCCATTATTTATTACTGAGGTCATTTGCATGAAAACAGGATCTTTGCTCCTGAAGAGTTTGTCTATTCCTGCTGCTTTCTCCGTACCTGAAGTTATAGAGGACTGCTTGTGACATCACAGTTCCCCCCCATGGCAACAGATTGTGATGTCACAACAGAGGATCATGACTTGAACTGGGGAGTCAGCTATAGAGGCAGATGGACTCGAAAGAAACTCTAAGGGATAAAGATCATATATTCAAGTAAACTATAGTAATAAATAATGGGGAGGAGAAATATATAAAGTATAAATGGAATGCAGGCAGAATTGCACCTAATTATTATGCTTATTAAAGTTTTGTTTGAAGGGTCAGTAGCTCGTTAAGGTTGCACTTGTTCTCGTAGAGCTCCACAATGATGTTATGCAGCATAAGCTGATCTTCGGTGCCATATGGTCTGTTTTCATCACCTTTTTGTTTCATTGCTATGAGGTTGTTGGGAGTTTGTGAAACTCTCTCTAGCTCGTATTTTGTGGGCAAGCAGGTTATTAGAATGTGGTTCTGGAGGAGATCTCTAGGGTCTGGTTTGGTCACAAGGAATATGTTGTGTGCTGCTAAGCATCAATTGTAAGCCCAAGTCATTCATATAGTACTTTTTTTACAGTTAACCAAGGAGCGGGGATATTACTTTCAGCCAGATGTTGGGCATGATATCTGGACCCGAAATTTTCAACTGGGGCTTTCTTTAGCTTTACATCAGTCTCCTTACTGTGGTTGTAACATGTTTCTGCTTTGGTGATAATATCTACAGAACTTGGGGTTCCTGAGTATGTATTAATATATATGAAGCTAAGCATATCTTTAGTGCACATCAGATTTTCTCTCTTTTCTCTGCATGCAAGGGTAGCCTGTGATAATGGCGACCACGACTGAGCACTTTCAAAAAGGGCAACTCAATCACAGCACCTGTGTACAGGGCTACCAGGCAGAGAGGGTGACCGGATGGGGGGTCCGTGAATATAGCGAGAGGAAGTCACTATATGTACACGTATGAGGGGGGTAAGAGATCACACCGTGTGATGGACAGAAGGGGAGGGAGAGTTTGTGGGGTGTAGTGTGGTGATGGGCTGTTGAGTTGGCCCTGTGGCATAGTGGATTGGTGGCAGGCTAGGGTTGCGAGGGTGCCAGGTTCAGTTCCGGGTGTGTGTATGCTTTGTTGTGCCGGTCCATGATATTTTTCCTCTTTGGCACCCCCCTGACATGCACCCCCCTGGAGTTGACAATCCTTTAGTAGGAGGGTGTGGGGGGCGCAGCCCCTTTGCACAAAAAAACAAACAAACAAGTCTCTGGTGCCCTTTTGCTGTGCGCTGGGAGTGTACATCACCGAAACTGATTTTTTGCAATGTACACTCTCCCTAACGGCGATCGCCTTTCCACAATCGCTGTTTTCACATGGAACCCATGCAAGTATATGAGCATTTTATGTTTAAACAGCCTTCATCTTCTTGCAGTGAAGTAATCTAATCAATAAAAGTGCATTTGACATTTTAAATGTATACACATGCTTTAACGTTAATGTACTCTCCCTGTGAGTTCGCTGCCTGCTGTGTATACACATGCTTTGATGTTAATGTACTCTCCCTGTGAGTTCACTGTCTGCCGTGTATACACATGCTTTAATGTTAATGCACTCTCCCTGTGAGTTCGCTGCCTGCCGTGTATACACATGCTTTGATGTTAATGCACTCTCCCTGTGAGTTCGCTGCCTGCCGTGTATACACATGCTTTGATGTTAAAGTACTCTCCCTGTGAGTTCGCTGCCTGCCGTGTATGCACATGCTTTGATGTTAATGTACTCTCCCTGTGAGTTAGCTGTCTACTGTGTATACACATGCTTTGATGTTAATGTACTCTCCCTGTGAGTTCACTGTCTGCCGTGTATACACATGCTTTAATGTTAATGCACTCTCCCTGTGAGTTCGCTGCCTGCCGTGTATACACATGCTGTGATGTTAATGTACTGTCCCTGTGAGTTAGCTGTCTACTGTGTATACAATACAGATTGTCAGTAAGAGTTGTTGGTTCCAGTATTTCAGAGATAGTACTAAGCCAAATCATCCTTTCATGATACTGCCCAAGACTGCTAGAGAAATTCTTGCAGCGTCACAAACTAAGGATTATGACCTTTTGTGTACATGAACAGTAAAAACAGATAAAGTGCATAGAAAAAAGCACGATCTCTATGCAAATGCTCTTAGAAATAATGATTGGAAAATAACTCCAAAATATATCAAATGAATACTGATTTTTTTTTCCTGAATGCTTTTATCTAAGTTTTCCCTATACCACTAGCAACTCTTTAAGGACAGCTTATTGAAATAATGTTGTTTGCTTTTTGTACCCTAGCACCCGCGAGGTACTGGGCAGGGATTAATACTAAATATTCTAATGCTAACTGCCCCTCCAACTTTTTCACCAGAATTACTCCTCTGGGCTGACATGCAACCACATGTGGAAGGAATATGATTGGTCTCTTGGTGAGACAACCAACTTACACAGCTGCATGGAATGTGACTTGTAGTTGCAGGTGCGCTTTGACATTTGGTGGTTGAAAGCCAGATAGAGAACGCTGAGGCCTGCATTAGACTGCCATTTCTGAGGAAGGGTGCCTGAGGCTGAAATGATAAGATGCCATTTATTAGAAAAAATACCATCGCTGAGTTTGAGGATGACGAACCTGTGAAACCATCAATTTGCTGAGTAAGAAGCTGATAGCATGTGGTTGAAAGGGAGGATGCCAGAATTTCTCAGTCTGATGATCAGTTAAAAGAATGCTTAGGCCAGGGTTTTCAGTTCACAGTCAGTCTTTTCAGGCCAGGGTTTTCAGTTCACACTCACACAAGTCTTTTTCTTCTCAGCAGTATCCCTCGCTAGAATTCAAAAAGTTCCTGACACACCCAACCTTTTACTTGGTGGGGGGACAGTGTGTGGGGAAGCCTGCACTGTGCACTACTCATACTGTATCTGCTTCTATCGACTGAGGGCTTCAATACCTCTCACCCAGGGGAAGGGAGGTCCCTCCAAGTCAGGGATGGGGTCTATTGGCGGAGCAGTGTGTGGGGAAGCCTGTACTGTACACTGCCCACACTGTATCTGTCTCTGCAGATAAACAGATGGATTCTGTCCCTCTCACCATTGTAGAAGTGTGGTCCCTCCAGGTTAGGGGTGGGGTATATTGTTGAAGCAGTGTGTGGGGAAGCCTGTACTGTACACTGCCCACACTGTTTCTGTCTCTGCAGATAAACAGATGGATTCTGTCCCTCTCACCATTGTAGAAGTGTGGTCCCTCCAGGTTAGGGGTGGGGTATATTGGTGAAGCAGTGTGTGGGGAAGCCTGCACTGTACACTGCCCACACTGTATCTGTCTCTGCAGATAAACAGATGAATTCAGTCCCTCTCACCCCAGGAGAAGGGCAGTCCCTCCAGGTTAGGGGTGGAGTATACTGGTGGAGCAGTGTGTGGGGAAGCCTGCACTGTGCACTGACCGCACTGTACCTGTTCCTGTGGATAAACAGAGGGATTCAGTTCCTCTTACCACTGGAGAAGGGTGGTCCTTCCAGGTTAGGGGTGAGGTATATTGGTGGAGCAGTGTTTGGGGAAGCCGGCACTGTGCTCTGTGCACACTGTACCTGCACCATCGACAGAGGGCTTCAATATCCCTCACCCTAGGAGAAGGGTGGTCCCTCCATGTTAGGGGGGGGTATATTGGAGGAGCAGTGTGTGAGGAAGCCTGCACTGTGTACAGACCACACTGCACCTGTCCCTGTGGATAAACAGAGGGATTCGGTCCCTATCACCATTGGAGAAGGGTGGCCCCTCCAGGTCAGGGCTGGGGTACCCCGGTGGAACAGTGTGTGGAGAAGCCAGAACTGTACACAGCACACACTGTACCTGTCTCTGTGGATAAGCAGAGCGCTTCAGTCCATCTCACTCCAGGAGATGGGTGGACCCTCCAGGTCTGGTTTGGAGTACATTGGTGGAGCAGTGTGTAAGGATGCCTGCACTGCGCACTGCCCGCATTGTCCCTGTCCATGTGGATAAATAGAGGGCTTCAGTCGCTCTCGCCATTGGAGAAGGGTTGCCCCCCCAGGTCAGGGTTGGGGTATATTGGTGGAGCAGTGTATGGGGAAGCCAGTACTATGCTCTGCCCACACTGTACCTGTCCCTTTGGATAAACAGAGGGCTTCATTGGAGAAGGGTGGTCCCTCCCGGTCAGTGTTGGGGTATATTGGTGGAGCAGTGTATGGTGAAGCCTGGACTGTACTGTGCTCTGCCCATACCATACCTGCCCTGATAATAAAAGGGCTTTCTTCTCTCTCACCCTAGGAAAAGGGGTCCAACCAGAACAGGGTTGAGGTACATTTGTGAAGACTAAAGGGTGTAGGTTGGAGCATTCCTGGCATAGACCAAAGTCTGGGAGCATAAACTGGCACTGGAAGAAAAACCCTTTTTCAGGTAAGGGGTTGAACACAGACTCGAAAGTGGAAGGGGAAAGGTGGGGTTAGTAATAAGAGAAGCCTAAAGGCAAGGGAAAGGCAGGGAAGCAAAAAGTCAGGAGGATTAACAAATCATCAGGTATGAGGGTGGTGCAGTGTAATGGGTGCAGGGCCACAATGTGCAATGTAATGGGTGCAGGGCCATAATGTGTAGTGTAATGAGTGCAGGGCCATAATGTGCAGTGTAATGGGTGCAGGTCATAATGCACAGTGTAATGAGTGCAGGGCCACAATGTGCAGTGTAATGGGATCAGGGCCACAATGTGCAGTGTAATGAGTGCAGGGTCACAGTGTGCAGTGTAATGGGTGCAGGGCCGCAATGTGCAATGTAATGAGTGCAGGTCATAATGTGTAGTGTAATGGGTGCAGGGCCGTAATGTGCAGTGTAATGAGTGCAGGGCCGTAATGTGCAGTGTAATGGGAGCAGGGACACAATGTGCAGTGTAATGGGTGCAGGGCTGCAATATGCAGTGTAATGGGTGCAGGGCCATAATGTGCAGTGTAATGGGTGCAGGGCCGTAATGTGCAGTGTAATGGGTGCAGGGCCATAATGTGCAGTGTAATGAGTGCGCAGCCACAATGTGCAGTGTAATGGGTGTGGGGCCGTAGTGTGCAGTGTAATGGGTGCAGGGCTGTAATGTGCAGTGTAATGGGTGTGGGACTGTAATATGCAGTGTAATGAGTGTGGGGCCGCAATGTGCAGTGTAATGGGTGCAGGGCCGTAATGTGCAGTGTAATGAGTGCAGGGCCACAATGTACAGTGTAATGGGTGTGGTGCCACAATGTGCAGTGTAATGGGTGTGGGGCCGCAATGTGCAGTGTAATGGGTGCGGGACCACAATGTGTAGTGTAATGGGTGCGAGACCACAATGTGTAGTGTAATGGGTGCAGGGCCGCAATGTGCAGTGTAATGGGTGCGGGGCTGCAATGTGCAGTGTAATGGGTGCGGGACCGCAATCTGTAGTGCAATGGGTGCAGGACCACAGTGTGCAGTGTAATGGGTGCGGGACCTCAATGTGTAGTGTAATGGGTGCAAGACCACAATGTGCAGTGTAATGGGTGCGGGACCGCAATGTGCAGTGTAATGGGTGTGAGGCCACAATGTGCAGTGTAATGGGTGTGGAACCGCAATGTGCAGTGTAATGGGTGTGGGACCAGAGTGTGTATTGTAATGGGTGCAGGGCCGCAATGTGTAGTGTAATGGGTGCGGGACCACAATGTGCAGTGTAATGGGTACGGGACCACAGTGTGCAGTGTAATGGGTGCAAGGCCGCAGTGTGCAGTGTAATGGGTGTGGGGCTACAATGTGCAGTGCAATGGGTGCGGGACCACAATGTGCAGTATAATGGGTGCAGGACTACAATGTGTAGTGTAATGGGTGTGGGGTCACAATGTGCAGTGTAATGGGTGCGGGACCACATTGTGCAGTGTAATGAGTGCAGGGCCGCAGTATGCAATGTAATGGGTACGGGGCCGCAATGGGCAATGTAATGGGTGTGGGACCACAATGTGTAGTGTAATGGGTACGGGGCCGCAATGGGCAATGTAGTGGGTGCGGGACCACAATGTGCAGTGTAATGGGTGCAGGACCACAGTGTGCAGTGTAATGGGTGCAAGGCTGCAGTGTGCAGTGTAATGGGTGTGGGGGTGCAATGTGCAGTGTAATGGGTGCGGGACCAGAATGTGCAGTGTAATGGGTGCGGGACCACAATGTGTAGTGTAATGGGTGTGGGACCACAATGTGCAGTGTAATGGGGTGCGGGACCACAATGTGCAATGTAATGGGTGCAGGGCTACAGTGTGCAGTGTAATGGGTGCAGGACTACAATGTGCAGTGTAATGGGTGCAGGGCTACAGTGTGCAGTGTAATGGGTGCGGGACCACAATGTGTATTGTAATGGGTGCGGGACCACAATGTGCAGTCTGTAATGGGTGCGGGGCCGCAGTGTGCAGTGTAATGGGTACAGGGCCACAATGGGCAGTGTAATGGGTGCGGGACCACATTGTGCAGTGTAATGGATGCGGGGCCACAATGTACAGTGTAATGGGTGTGGGACCACAATGTGCAGTGTAATGGATGCGGGACCACAATGTGCAGTGTAATGGGTGTGGGACCACAGTGTACAGTGTAATGGGTACGGGGCCGCAGTGTACAGTGTAATGGGTGCAGGACCACAATGTGTAGTGTAATGGGTGCAGGATTAAATCTTCAGATACATGTTCTGGAGACTGAGGTGTTGCCCCTTATGCAGGCACCTCTCTGGGCTGACAGCAGATGCCGTTGGCCCCTGGACTGAACTGGCACGAGTACAGGGAACTGTCTGCTTCACCCAGGGGACACCTAGTTTTTATTTATTTATTTTTTATACTTACAGCTGATGAGCAATTTCTCCCTTTTTCACAATCAACAAGTTTAAAATCTGAATGTTCTAATGTTTGTACAATTGGCAATTTCATTGTGTATAGCGTTATAAGTCTTATAAAAAGTTATAAAAGCCGCCACTTCCATTAAAAGATGCCAGCAAGTAGGCAGAGCGGCTGAACCTTGGTGGGCTCTGGGATGATGGAGGGAGGGACGAAGGAGGGAGAGCCCCCCCTCAGACCTTACTGCTGCACAATTCCTTTGCCATTCTGGTGGAACAGGGAAGCCAAGAGGAGCCACCCAAAACAGGAATAAGAGAGGAGATGGAGTCCCCAAGGAAGGTGGGAGTTTCCCCTGGTCAAGGAGGAGACAGTTGCTGGTGGGGGACTCCATAGTCAGGGGCATTGAGTTGGGGGCAGGAGAAGGGAGGAATAGGGTAGCACAGTGCATTCCGGGCACTTTGGCAGGGAGGACTGGAAGGTGGATCTTGGAGATTGCCAGGGAAGAGGGGGTAGGGAGGGAGCTGGATGTTGTAGTCCACCTGAGGAAGAATGGTCTGGCAAGGGAAGCTGTAGGGGAAGTACAGGATAGGTTTAGGGAGCTGTGGAGATGCCTGAAGCAGGAAGCTTGCACAGTGGCCTTCATTGAGGAGCCACCCATGTGCAGTCAGGAGAAGGCTAGGGAACTCCGCACCAGGTCCTTCAATGAATGGTCAAAGGCATTGTGCAGTTAGGGGAAGGCTAGGGAACTCTGCACCAGGTCCTTCAATTAATGGTCAAAGGCATGGTGCAGTTAGGGAAAGGCTAGGGAACCCCGCACCATGTCCTTCAATGAGTGGTCACAGGCATGGTGCAGGAAGGAGGGCTTTGGCTACACCAGGAACTGGAGTCACACCTCGGGGGATGGAGGCCTGTACAACATAGAAACATAGAATTTGACAGCAGATAAGGACCGCTTGGCCCACCCAGTCTGCCCATTTCCCTACCTATTGAATAAGCTGCAGATCCTAGTTAACCAACAGCCTACTTCCTCCTACCCCCCCAGAATTGCCTTATGTCTGTCCCATGCATTCTTGAATTCCCCCATTGTTTTTGACTCCATGATCTCCTCAGGTAGGCTGTTCCATGCATCCACAACCCTCTCCGTGAAAAAATACTTCCTCATGTTACCTCTGAGCCATCTCCCTCTATCTTCAAATTGTGCCCCCTTGTTTTTACACATCTCTTTTTATGAAAGATGCTACCCTCTTGGATTTTGTTGTTTTCCCTTGAGGTACTTGAAAGTTCTATGATGTCCACCTCTCCCTCCTTTCCTCGAGGGTATACATATTAAACTCCTTTAGTCTGTCTTCATATGCCTTCTGGTGCAGACCCTGCACCATTTTGGTTGCCCTTCTATGGATAGCCTCTACCCTGTCTATGTCTTTGCAGAACTGCATGCAGTACTCCAGATGGGGTCTTGTCAACTGTCTGTACAGAGGGATAACAACTTCCTGTTTTCTACAAGTGATGCCTCTCCCTATGCATCCCAGTATCCCCCCAGCCCTTCCTACTGCCTTCTCACATTGCTTGCCCACCTTTAGGTCATCTGATATGACTACCCCCAGGTCCCTTTCCATTTTTGTTGTTGTTAGTATCTCACCCCTCATTGTGTACGCTTCCCCTGGGTTTTTGTTTCCCAGGTGCATTACTTTGCACATCTTTGCACTGAATCTAAGCTGTCATACATTTGACCATTCTTCCAACCTTGCCAAGTCCCTTCTCATCGTTTCCACCCCACCTTGTGTATCAACCCTGTTTCAGATCTTTGTGTCGTCTGTAAAGAGATATAATTTTCCTTCCAGTCCCTCTGCAATGTCACTTATAAAGATATTATACAGTGGTACACCACTAGAAACCCCCCTTTCTTCACTGTGGCCTCTGTTTACTATTACCCTCTGCATTCTGTTGTCTAGCCAATGTTTTAACCAGGCTACCACCCTGGGATCCACTCCCAGGTTGGCTAATTTGTTCATTAATCTTTTGTCAAGGGAGACGGCCTCCATGTATCCAGAAGGGGAACAGTAGTCCTAGGTGGAAGGTTTAAATGCTACTTTGCTGAGCATTTAAAGTAGCTAGGGGGAAGCAAAAAGACTGAGGGAGGCAGAGATTACCCCCCCCAAGACTAGTACAGCAGGAAAGGTTAACCCAGGGAGAAGAAATTTCCTGGAGGTTGATGGAAGCAAAGAGATGGGCTGGCAAGTCTGAAGATGGAACATCAGTTTGGAAGAATGGGGAAAGAGGGAAGGCAGGAAGACAACGCAACAGGGGAGGACAGGACTGGGGTAACAGAGAGGGGCAAGGGGGGCAGGAGGAAGGGTAGGCAGGTTGGGGGAGTTAGAGTGAGATGAAGAGAATGGAGAACCACGTGTGCTAACTCAAGGAGTTTGGGAAACAAAATCCCTGACCTTGAAGCAGTCATTGCAGAACTAGACTTGGATCTGGTACCTTCATGGAATCATTGTGCATGGACAACCACAGCTGGAAAGTGGCCATCCCTGGCTACCCCATGTTCTGGAAGGACAGGTCAAGCAGGATAGGTGGAGGGCTTGCTTAATATATGTGACGGACTGTATAAGGGACACTGAGGTACAGGGGCGACAGGGAGACAAGGAAGGGCTGGAGGTACTGTGGGTCGGCCTAGAGGCATAGCTCAGTGCTGTTATTCACACTGGGGTGGTGTACAGGCCTCCGACTCAGGAAGGATTTAGACAGAGTCCTGGGAGAAGCCATTAGCAAAATGACCAGCAAGAAGGAAGTTTTTATGAAGGGGTACTTCGATCTGCTGGATGTAGACGGGGGCATTCTGGCCATAGCTGCATCATGAGGCAGGGCCATCCCTGACTCCATACAAGGGGTGTTTCTTCAGGCAGCTGAGTTTGGAACCCACTAGGGATGGGGCAGTGCTGGACCTGGTACTTACAGAGACAGCACTGCTGACATCATAGCAGGTAGTCCCCTGGTCACATGTGATTACTGTACTGTGTGGTTTGGCATACAGATAAGACAGAAAAAAAAATACATTAAGATGAGGGCCCTGGACATTAAGAGAGCAGATTTTTAAAGAAATGGGAAACTGACTCAGAGAATGCTTTGAAGAGGGGGAAGGCAACAGGGGAGTGGAGAAGCAATGGAGAAAGATTAAGGAGGGTATAGCCCAGGCAATGGCATGCTGTCTGAAGGAAGTGAGCAAGGGAAAGAGGAGGAAGAGGCCACTATGGTTCTCCAAGGAGGTGGCAAAGACAGTGAAGGAGAAGAAAACAGCATTTATAAAGTACAAGGAGACCCAGAAGGACGAAGGCAGGGAGGTATATCTGGCTAAACAAAGGGAGGAGAACAGAGGGTGAGGGCAGCTAAAGCAGTAACAGAGGACAGGATAGCTAAGGAGGTCAAAAAAGAGGACAAGACTTTCAGGTATGTTGAAGAAAGGGGAAGACAAGAGGAGGGATAGGGAGAATCAGGCGATGGGGGGGATGCATAGAGCAAGATCAGCCCAGAAGGGATTTGAAGCCTTAAAAAAGAATAAGGCAATGGGATTCATCTAAGGGTCCTAAAGGAATGGAGCACGGTGCTGGCCATCCCTCTGGCTGCACTTTTTAGCACCTCAGTGGAGATGGGGGAAGTTACATAGGACTTTGAGAATATCTCTAATTTCAAGTTTCAGTCTCTCCCCAACAAAAGATTGCTGCTCTTTTTATAACAAGTCTTTGCCTGGTAATTAACTTCTGCAACCTCAGCTTGTTAACAGACATCCTGTTTCTCATAAAATGTATCAGAGTTCTTGTCAGTTCCTTTGCAGAGCAAGTTTGCAGAGAGAACAGTGTCCCAAGCCGGCCTCCAACTGACAGCTCTGCAAAAAAGTTGGTAAACAAGCCTGAGAGAAGCTCAAACTGCATCTCAAGTTAACCCCCTAAATTCCAAATAGCTTTTTGCAATCATTTCAACAGTATAACTATGTACATTTCAAACAAAGGGATCCCAGTATCACTTACAGTTTCACACAATAATCCATATATGTTTTATAACCGTAGATATGCAAGGGAGAAGAAAAGACAGAAACAGCATGTGAAGGCAGATAGAGACAGCGAGAGGCAGAGAATCGCGAGACCATCAGAGTGATCAGCTCCTAGGTCTCACGAGAACATTTGGTTGCGAAACTAGACAGACAACAGACAGAAAAGGAGAGGAGAGGATAGAACAGATCCTTGTGTTTAACTCTTTCTGAATAACAGATGAGACAGGGCCTTATTCAACGCTGCCACAGTACTCTTTATTGCCTTCATAAGTGACGTTGCTGAGGAGCTTGAGGGGAAGGTGTCTCTTTGTGGTGATACACAAATCTGCAACGGGGTTTACACTCAGAAAGGGGTGGAGAGAATGCAAAGGGATCTGAGGAAACTAGAGGAATGGTCTAGGGGCAGCAGCTGGGTTTCAATGCCAAAAAAGTGCATGTTTATGCACTTAGGGCTGTGAAACCCAGGAGCTGTGTATAAGATGGGGTAGTGGAGCTTACAGTTTCCAAACAAGAAGAAGGAATAGAGATCATCACATCTGATGACCTCAAGGTAGCTCGGCAGTGTGACACAGCAGTGGGAAGGCTAGCAGGAAGCCACGGTGCATTGGGAGAGGTATTTCTAGCAGGAGAAGGGAGCTGCTGTTGAATCGCTTACTGGTGAGTCCCCACCTGCAATACTGTGTCCAATTCTGGAGGCCGCACCTCCGGAGCACCTGTGGAGCAAGGACATTGGAAGGGTGGAGACGGTACTGAGGAGGACAACCACACTGGTGAGGGGGTTGTATGAGAAACCAAATGACGAAAGGCTGCAGGAACTCAGCATGTACTTCCTGGAAGAGGGGAGAGTGAGAGGGAACATGATTAAAACCTGCAAGTACCTCACAGGAGTGAACAAGGTGCAAGGAGAGGGGTCTACTTCAGAGAAGGGAAGGCACTAAACCAAGAGGGCGTGCAATGATGCTAACAGTGGGACGTTTAATAGAGATGTGTGGAAATACTTCTTTATGGAAGGGCAGTGGATGACTGGAACAGCCTATCAGAGGAGGTAGAGTGGGCAAAGACTGTGGGCAACTTCCATAGAAACATAGAAGTTGACAGCAGAAGGAGACTACTAGGTCCATCTAGTCTGCCCATTTGTTTTAGACCTATTTTGGCACTCTAGTTGCCATTTATAGTCAGGGCTCCCTTGTGTCTATCCTATGCATTCTTGAATCCCCCCATAGTGTTGACCCCCACAACCTCTTGAGGCAGGCTGTTCCAAGTGTCCACCACTCTTTCTGTGAATAACAGCTTCCTGGTGTTAGCAGAGAACCTTCCTTCTTGTAGCCTGAGGTCATGTCCCCTGGTCCTGGAACTCTTCTTGAAATGAAAAAGTTCCTGTGCCTGTACCTTGTTAATGCTCTGTATGTACCTGAATGTTTCAGTCATGTCCCCTCTCTCTCTCGTCTCTACTCCAGGGAGTACATATTCAGTTCCCTAAGTCTTTCCTTGTAGGACATGTACTGCAAACCCTGAATCATTTTTATTGCCTTTCTCTGTACTGTTTCCACCTGGTCAATGTCCTTCCTGAGGTGAGGCCTCCAGAATTGGACTCTGTATTCCAGGTGAGGCCACACTTCCAGTGTGCATAGAACTAGCACAGAGGTATATTAGGTAGAGAATGGGGGGGGTGACACCAATGACCAACTAGGGTCAGTGGTGACAGAATAGACAGGGACAAGGGAAGACTGTATGGGCCAAAAGGTCTTTTTCTGCCGACAATACTTACGTTTCTATGAATGCTCACAACAGTGAGTGCCCATGAGTAATTACACTGAAAACAATTCCTGTCATGTGTAATTGCTGAAGGAAAGAATTATCCCGCTCTACCCTTCAACACTGTGGATAGATTGTTAAATGCTCTCTGTCTTCAGCTGGGAAGAGTTTTTGACACAGAAAAATGCAATGGGTTAAATAATTTATTTGTGAGCTGTCTCCTATCAGGGCTGCTACCTCCTCAAATGGTCTGTCCTGGGCTGAAGGTGTACAGGAGGTGAAGGATTTAAGTACTCTGTTGCCATGGTCAGAGTTTGGGCCAGTCCTGACTGAGGAGGTCTCTAGAGTGGTCTTGGGACTGCGCCCTACGTGCTGTATGTTGGATCCAGGGCCTACCAGCTTCCACTCAAGTTACTGGCCAACCCTGGTTCTGATAACTGCTGAGATACTCAGGTATTCCATTTGGAAAGGTGTCTTCCCCACTGAACTGAAGAGGGGCAGTGGTGAAGCCCATTCTGTAACAATAAACTTTGGGCCTTGAGTATCTGGCGCATTAAAAGCCTGTCTTGAACCTTCCATTTTTAGGGACAGTGAATGAGAAGGCAGTTGCAGCATAGTTGCAGAACCACTCAGAGGGTAATGACATCATTGAGCCATTTCAGTCAGGGTTTAGATCTCTTATAGCATGGAAGCTGCACTGGTGATGGCACTCAGTGATCTTCCCCTGGCGGGAGACAATGGTAAGTGTTCTATCTTGGTACTGCTGGATCTTTCCATGGCATTTGACACAACGGATCATTGGGTGCTGTTGACCTGTCTGGGGCACAATGTTGGACTCTCATGTAGAGTGTTATGATGGTTCAAACCCTGTCTAACCAGCAGAGTTCATCAGCGAGTGTTAGGTGGTAACAACCTGAAAGCTGCTGCCCTTTGCTGTGGAGTGTCTTGGGGGTCAATCTTGCCTCCCACATTATGTGCCACGTATATGCTACTGCTGGGGGAGACCACCAGGCAGTATGGCCTGGGATTTCACAGCTACATGACGATGCCCAGAGCTACCTGTTATATGCGCTGGCTGTGCTAGATGAGTGTCTAGCAGAAATTCAAGACTGGCTCAGACTTAATTCGTCAAAGACAGAGGTGTTACTAATTAAATCAGGTTGGGTGGGTGCAGCAGTGGCTGGCGATACTGCCTTTTTGTCATTGTTAAATGACACTACACCTACAAGCTGCAGATAAAGTACAAAATCTGGGCATCATTGTGGACAGTGGATCGACTCTTAAACATTAGGTGCTGTCTGTCTACAGTGGTTATTATAACCTGTGTAATGTCACCCATATTTGTGCCTTTCTGGTGGCCTCTGATTAGGGACCCTTTGTGCATGCTTTTGTTTCTTCCCATCTGGATTACTGCAATGCACGTTACCTAGGGCTCTCTGCGGGGCTGGTGCATTGCTGGGAGCTCATGCAGAACTCAGCAGCATGACTGATGGCTGGGGTGTCATAGTCTGAGCATATCACGCCATTTCTATGGGTATTGCCCTGGCTGCCAGTAATCTAGTGTATTAGCATCAAGATAAATTTGTTAGTCCATAGCCATGCACAATCTGGGCCCTGGCTACCTGAAAGTCCTTCTGAATGTATACACCCATCTGTCCTCCTGTGTTCCACAGGGGTTGGGCCCTTTGGGCCCTTTGTGGTTCCTCATGCTGATTTGAAACCTTTGGGTGAGAGCTGGTGTAGGTGCATGGAGGGCTGAGGCACTTGCACCTTACCTCCTACTACACCAGTGACCTATGTTTAGTCACAAACGTGGGTTGCTGGGGGTCAGCGGGGGAGGAAAAGGACTGAGTGCCTGACAGCTGCTCTCCTTTCCTGGGGGGGAAGGGGGGTGGTGGTGGTACCTGTATGCTCTGCTGAATGACTGCCAGCCAGTGGAAGCCAGGTGGTAGGGTGGGTCGAGGAGGGCAGTGGAAGGGAGCACTGTGGGACTCCATGGCGTATATGTCCTGATGAAAATGGAGAAGGGAAGGCTCTGGCTCTGTGAAGCCCTGCCTGCCTGTCCCTGCACCAGTGTTGCCAGGCAACCTTCACCCCGACCTCACGGGGTTGCCGGTCGGGTTGATAGATGCTGGGTGGAGGAGTTAAGGACAGGGCTGAGAGCCACTGGAGTTGACCCAGCCTGGGAGACAAACCTCTGTGAAAGAAACCTTCTGGTGATGGGGCTCTTTGTGCCGCTGCTCCTATCATATGGAACTCATTCTCTGCTTATATTAGAGGACCCCCATCACTGGAACATTTTAAGGGCTTACTAAAAACATACTTGTTCATTTGACATTTGAGACCACAGGAAAACAATTCTGGCTGTGTATGTTTGGGATATGCTGCATATACCTGATTGTTTTATTTAATCAATGTTTAAGACATTAAATGATTGTATTGTACTGCACCCAGCATTATGGATGGACGATAAGCAAATAAACTGCCTTGCCTTAATGGAGGGGAGCCTGCACTGTGCACTGCCTACACTGTACCTGTTCCTGTGGATAAACGGAGGGCCCCTCTCACCCCAGGAGAAAGGTTGTCTCTTCAAGTTAGGGCTGGGGTACGTTGGTGGAACAGAGTGGGGGGAGGCCTGCACTGTGCACTGCCCACACTGTAACTGTCCCCGTGGATAAACAGGGGGTTCAGTCCCACACACCCCAGGAGAAAGGTGGTCCCTCCAGGTCAGGGTTGGCATACATTGGTAGGGCAGTGTGTGGGGAGGCCTGCACTGTGCACTGCCCACCCTGTAACTGTCGCTGTAAATAACCAGAAGGCTTTAGTCCCTCTCATCCCAGGAGACGGATGTTCCCTCGAGGTCAGGGTTGAGGTACATTGGTGGAACAGTGTGTGGGGAAGCCTGTACTGTTCACTACCCACACTGTGCTGTCCCTGTGGGTAAACAGAGGGCTTCAGTACCTCTCACCCCAGGACATGGGTGTTCCTCCAGGTCAAGGTTATTGTACATTAGTGGAGCAGTATGTGGGGAAGCCTGCACTGTGCACTGTCCACACCATACCTGTCCCTGTGGATAAACAGAGGGCTTTAGCCACTGTCACTCCATGAGAAGGGTAGTCCCTCCAGGTCAGGGTTGAGGTATATTGGTGGAGCAGTGTGTGGGGAAGTCTGCACTGTGCACTGCCCACACTGTTCCTGTCCCTGAGGATAAACAGAGGGCTTCAGTACCTCTCACCGCAGGAGACGGGGGTCCTTTCAAGTCAAGGTTGGGATACATTGGTGGAGCAGTGCGTGGGGAAGCCTGCACTGTGCACTGCCCACACTGTACCTGTCCCTGTGAATAAATAGAGGGCTTCAGTCCCTTTCACCCTAGGAGATGTGTGGTCCCTCCAGGTTAGGGTTGGAGTACATTGGTGGGGCTGTGTGTAAAGAAGCCTGCACTGCCCACACTGTACCTGTCCCTGTGGATAAACAGAGGGTTTCAATCTATCTCACCTCAGGAGAAGGATTGTCCCTCCAGGTCAGGGTTGGGATATATTGGTGGAGCAGTGTGTGTGGGGGGAAGCCTGCAGTGTGCACTGCCCACACTGTACCTGTCCATGTGGATAAACAGAGGGTTTCATTCCCTCTCACCCCAGGACATGGGTGTCCCTCCAGGTCAAGGTTATTGTACATTTGTGGAGCAGTATGTGGGGAAGCCTGCACTGTGCACTGCCCACACTGTACCTGTCCCTGTGGATAAACAGAGGGTTTCAGTCCCTCTCACCCCAGTAGAAGGATGGTCCTTCCAGGTCAGGGCTGGGGTACACTGGAGGAGCAGTGTGTGGTGGAAGCCTGCACTGTGCACTGCCCACACTGTACCTGTCCCTGTGAATAAATAGAGGGCTTCAGTCCCTCTCATCCTAGGAGATGTGTTGTCCCTCCAGGTTAGGGTTGGGGTACATTGGTGGGGCTGTGTAAAGAAGCCTGCACTGCCCACACTGTACCTGCCCTAGTGGATAAACAGAGGGTTTCAATCTATCTCACCTCAGGAGAAGGATTGCCCCTCCAGGTCAGGGTTGGGGTACATTGGTGGGTCACTATGTGAGGGTGGGGGAGGCTGTACTGTGCGCTACCACAGTGTACCCTTGTGGATCAGTGTGTGTATATATGTTGATTTCTGAGCCCACAGACAAATTAGTGCAGCCTGATTTCTCACCTGCGTCAGCTGTGTTTAAAACTGAATGAGAAAGGTGAACTTGTAAGTTGCACTAAGAGCTGTGAATGAAGGTGTACTGTGGCTGAGGGTTTCCTGTCAACTTGCTTAGTACAGCAGGGATTTTCTCACAGGTTCCACTTCTGACTGGGGTTTGGGGTTTATTTTTATGACTGCGGAAGCTGCAGTGAGACCAGAGAGCAAACACCTCATGCTGAGACTTTATCTTCAGGCCCGGTGAAGGAGGAAACCGGTGGTTTTGTTGGTCAGGAAGCTGTGATCTGTAATCGTTGGTACTTTATCAGTACTGTTGTAGATACCAAGGTCCTGACCTACATACATGTCCTGAGCTGAAATAAGGCCTTATGTTCAGGTTTCTGGAAATCACCTTTTTAAGGTTGAAGGTCACTCTGCGGCTAGTGGAAGAATAAGCAATACTACAATACCAGTACCTCTATCACGGCACAGCAGATTTATAGCCATGGGGTGACCTACAGGGGTACTGCCCCCTCTGTCCCAACCCTGTTGATCAGAGTCATTGCAGCTGATATGATAATGAGGGTACCACAGCTGCAGCAAAGATCAGGGCCACCTTGGGCATCATCAGTGATTGGGGTCAGCACAGCTGTACTCACAATCAGTATCATCATGGCTACATCAACAATCAGGGTCACCTTGGCATCACCAATGATTGGGATCACCAAGGCTGCACTGACAATCAGGGTCAGCACAGCTACAGCGAAGATCAGGGTCACCATGGCTGCACTGACAATCAGGGTCAGCACAGCTACAGTGAAGATCAGGGTCACCATGGCTGCACTGGCAATCAGGGTCAGCACAACTACAGCAAAGATCAGGGTCACCATGGCTGCACTGACAATAAGGGTCAGCACAACTACAGCAATGATCAGGGTCACCATGGCTGCAATACTGATCAGGGTCAGCACAGCAACAACAAAGATCAGGGTCACCTTGGCTGCACAGACAATCAGGGTCAGCACAACTTCAGCAAAGGTCAGGGTCACTGTGGCTGCAATGATAATCAGGTTCAGCATAGCTACAGCGAAGATCAAGGTCACCATTGCAAAACTGGCAATCAGGGTCAGCACAACTACAGCAAAGATCAGAGTCACCATGGCTGCACTGACAATAAGGGTCAGCACAACTACAGCGAAGATCAGGGTCACTGTGACAGCAACGACAATTGGGGTCAGCACAACTACAGCGAAGATCAGGGTCACCATGGCTGCACAGACAATCGGGGTCAGCACAACTTCAGCAAAGGTCAGGGTCACCGTGGCTACACTGACAATCAGGGTCTGCATAGCTACAGCGAAGATCAGGGTCACCATGGCTGCACTGACAATCAGGGTCAGCACAACTATAGCAAAGATCAGGGTCACCATGGCAGCACTGACAATCAGGGTCGGCAACTACAGCAAAGATTAGGTCACCTTGGCTGCAATTGACAATCAGGGTCGGCACAACCACAGCAAAGATCAGGGTCTCACGGGCTGCACTGACAACTCCAGGTCAGCACAACTACAGCAAAGATCAGGGTTTCACGGCCCACTGACAATCAGGGTCAGCACAACTACAGCAAAGATCAGGGTTACCATGGCTGCACTGACAGGGTCAGCACAGCTACAGCAAAGATAAGGGTCACCATGGCTGCACTGACAATCAGGGTCAGCACAGCTACAGAGAAGATCAGGGTCACCATGGCTGCAATGATGATCAGAATCAGCACAGCTACAGCAAAGATCAGGGTCACCATGGCTGCAGTACTGATCAGGGTCAGCACAGCTACAACAAAGATCAGGGTCACCTTACCTGCACAGACAATCAGGGTCAGCACAACTTCAGCAAAGGTCAGGGTCACTGTGGCTGCAATGATGATCAGGTTCAGCATAGCTACAGCGAAGATCAGGGTCTCCATGGCTACACTGCAATCAGGGTCAGCACAACTACAGCAAAGATCAGGGTCACCATGGTTGCACTGACAATAAGGGTCAGCACAACTACAGCGAAGATCAGGGTCACCATGGCTGCACTGACAATCAGGGTCAGCACAACTACAGCGAAGATCAGGGTCAATGTGGCAGCAACGACAATAAGGGTCAGCACAACTACAGTGAAGATCAGGGTCACTGTGGCAGCAATGACAATTGGGGTCAGCACAACTACAGCGAAGATCAGGGTCACTGTGGCAGCAACGACAATTGGGGTCAGCACAACTACAGCGAAGATCAGGGTCACCATGGCTGCACAGACAATCGGGGTCAGCACAACTTCAGCAAAGGTCAGGGTCATCGTGGCTGCAATGATGATCAGAATCAGCACAGCTACAGCGAAGATCAGGGTCACTATGGCTGCAATACTGAACAGGGTCAGCACAGCTACAGCAAAGATCAGGGTCACCTTGGCTGCACAGACAATCAGGGTCAGCACAACTTAAGCAAAGGACAGGGTAACTGTGGCTGCAATGATGATCAGGTTCAGCATAGCTACAGCGAAGATCAGGGTCACCATGGCTACACTGGCAATCAGGGTCAGCACAACTACAGTAAAGATCAGAGTCACCATGGTTGTACTGACGATAAGGGTCAGCACAACTACAGCGAAGATCAGGGTCACTGTTGCAGCAACGACAATTGGGGGCAGCACAACGACAGCGAAGATCAGGGTCACTGTGGCAGCAACGACAATTGGGGTCAGCACAACTACAGTGAAGATCAGGGTCACCATGGCTACACAGACAATCGGGGTCAGCACAACTTCAGCAAAGGTCAGGGTCACCGTGGCTACACTGACAATCATAATCAGCATAGCTACAGTGAAGATCAGGGTCACCATGGCGGCACTGACAATCATGGTCAGCACAGCTACAGCAAAGATCAGGGTCACCACGGCTGCACTGACAATCAGGGTCAGCACAACTACAGCAAAGATCAGGGTCACTGTGGTTGCACTGACAATAAGGGTCAGCACAGCTACAGCGAAGATCAGGGTCACCATGGCTGCACTGACAATCAGGGTCAGCACAACTACAGCAAAGATCAGGGTCACCATGGCTGCACTGACAGTCAGGGTCAGCACAACTACAGCAAAGATCAGGGTCACCATTGCTGCACTGACAATCAGGGTCAGCACAACTACAGCAAAGATCTGGGTCACCGTGGCTGCACTGACAATCAGGATCAGCACAGCTACAACGAAGATCAGAGTCACCATGGCTGCACTGACAATCAGGGTCAGCACGACTACAGCAAAGATCAGGGTCACCATGGCTGCACTGACAATCAGGGTCAGCACAACTACAGCAAAGATCAGGGTCACCATGGCTGCACTGACAGTCAGGGTCAGCACAACTACAGCAAAGATCAGGGTCACCATGGCTGCACTGACAATCAGGGTCAGCACAACTACAGCAAAGATCAGGGTCACCATGGCTGCAATGATGATCAGAATCAGCACAGCTACAGCGAAGATTAGGGTCACTATGGCTGCAATAGTGATCAGGGTTAGCACAGCTACAACAAAGATCAGAGTCACCTTGGCTGCACAGACAATCAGGGTCAGCACAACTTCAGCAAAGGACAGGGTCACTGTGGCTGCAATGATGATCAGGTTCAGCATAGCTACAGCGAAGATCAGGGTCACCATGGCTACACTAGCAATCAGGGTCAGCACAACTACAGCAAAGATCAGGGTCACCATGGTTGCAATGACAATAAGGGTCAGCACAACTACAGCGAAGATCAGGGTCACTGTGGCAGCAACGACAATTGGGGTCAGCACAACTACAGCGAGGATCAGGGTCACTGTGGCAGCAACGACAATTGGGATCAGGACAACTACAGCGAAGATCAGGGTCACCATGGCTGCACAGACAATCGGGGTCAGCACAACTTCAGCAAAGGTCAGGGTCACCGTGGCCACACTGACAATCAGGGTCAGCATAGCTACAACGAAGATCAGGGTCACCATGTCTGCACTGACAATCAGGGTCAGCACAACTACAGCGAAGATCAGGGTCACCAAGGCTACACTGACAATCAGGTCAGCACAACTACAGCAAAGATCAGGGTCACCATGGCTGCACTGACAATAAGGGTCAGCACAACTACAGCAAACATCAGGGTCACCATGGCTGCAGTGACAATCAGGGTCAGCACAGCTAGAGTGAAGATCAGGGTCACCATGGCTGCACTGACAATCAGGGTCAGCACAACTACAGAAAAGATCAGGGTCACCATGGCTGCACTGACAATAAGGGTCAGCACAACTACAGCAAAGATCAGGGTCACCATGGCTGCACTGACAATCAGGGTCAGCACAACTGCAGCAAAGATCAGGGTCACCACGGCTGCACTGACAATCAGGGTCAGCACAACTACAGCAAAGATCAGGGTCACCACGGCTGCGCTGACAATCAGGGTCAGCACAGCTACAGCAAAGATCAGGGTCACCACGGCTGCACTGACAATCAGGGTCAGCACAGCTACAGCAAAGATCAGGGTCACCACGGCTGCACTGACAATCAGGGTCAGCACAGCTACAGCAAAGATCAGGGTCACCACGGCTGCACTGACAATCAGGGTCAGCACAGCTACAGCGAAGATCAGGGTCACCATGGCTGCACTGACAGTCAGGGTCAGCACAACTACAGAGAAGATCAGGGTCACCATGGCTGCACTGACAATCAGGGTCAGCACAACTACAGCGAAAATCAGGGTCACCATGGCTGCAATGATGATCAGAATCAGCACAGCTACAGCGAAGATCAGGGTCACTATGGCTGCAATACTGATCAGGGTCAGCACAGCTACAACAAATATCAGGGTCACCTTGGCTGCACAGACATTCAGGGTCAGCACAACTACAGCAAAGATCAGGGTCACCATGGCTGCACTGACGAATCAGGGTCAGCACAACTACAGCAAAGATCAGGGTCACCACGGCTGCACTGACAATCAGGGTCAGCACAGCTACAGCAAAGATCAGGGTCACCATCGCTGCACTGACAATCAGGGTCAGCACAGCTACAGCAAAGATCAGGGTCACCTTGGCTGCACAGACAATCAGGGTCAGCACAACTTAAGCAAAGGACAGGGTGACTGTGGCTGCAATGATGATCAGGTTCAGCATAGCTACAGTGAAGATCAGGGTCACCATGGCTACACTGGCAATCAGGGTCAGAACAATTACAGCAAAGATCAGGGTCACCATGGTTGCACTGATGATAAGGGTCAGCACAACTACAGCGAAGATCAGGGTCACTGTGGCAGCAACGACAATTGGGGGCAGCACAACGACAACAAAGATCAGGGTCACTGTGGCGGCAAAGACAATTGGGGTCAGCACAACTACAGCGAAGATCAGGGTCACCATGGCTGCACAGACAATCGGGGTCAGCACAACTTCAGCAAAGTTCAGGGTCACCGTGGCCACACTGACAATCGTAATCAGCATAGCTACAGCGAAGACCAGGGTCACCATGGCGGCACTGACAATCAGGGTCAGCACAGCTACAGCAAAGATCAGGGTCACCATGGCTGCACTGACAATCAGGGTCAGCACAACTACAGCAAAGATCAGGGTCACCATGGCTGCACTGACAATCAGGGTCAGCACAACTACAGCAAAGATCAGGGTCACCATGGCTGCACTGACAGTCAGGTCAGCACAACTACAGCAAAGATCAGGGTCACCATGGCTGCAATGACAATCAGGGTCAGCACAACCACAGCGAAGATCAGGGTCACTATGGCTGCAATGATGATCAGTCTACAACAAAGATCAGAGTCACCTTGGCTGCACAGACAATCAGCGTCAGCACAACTTCAGCAAAGGTCAGGGTCACTGTGGCTGCAATGATGATCAGGTTCAGCATAGCTACAGCGAAGATCAGGGTCACCATGGCTACACTGGCAATCAGAGTCAGCACAACTACAGCAAAGATCAGGGTCACCATGGCTGCACAGACAATTGGGGTCAGCACAACTTCAGTAAAGGTCAGGGTTACCGTGGCTACACTGACAATCAGGGTCAGCATAGCTACAGCGAAGATCAGGGTCACCATGGCTGCACTGACAATCAGGGTCAGCACAACGACAGCGAAGATCAGGGTCACCAAGGCTACACTGACAAACAGGGTCAGCACAGCTACAGCGAAGATCAGGGTCACCATGGCAGCACTGACAATAAGGGTCAGCACAGCTATAGCGAAGATCAGGGTCACCATGGCTGCACGGATAATCAGGGTCAGCACAACTACAGCAAAGATCAGGGTCACCATGGCTGCACTGACAATCAGGGTCAGCACAACTACAGCAAAGATCAGGGTCACCGTGGCTGCACTGACAATCAGGGTCAGCACAGTTACAGCGAAGATCAGGGTCACCATGGCTGCACTGACAATCAGGGTCAGCACAGCCAGAGCAAAGATCAGGGTCACCATGGCTGCACTGGACAATCACGGTCAGCACAACTACAGCAAAGATCAGGGTCACCATGGCTGCACTGACAGTCAGGTCAGCACAACTACAGCAAAATCAGGGTCACCATGGCTGCTCTGACAATCAGGGTCAGCACAACCAAAGCAAAGATCAGGGTCACCATGGCTGCAATGATGATCAGAATCAGCACAGCTACAGCGAAGATCAGGTCACTATGGCTGCAATACTGATCAGGTCAGCACAGCTACAACAAAGATCAGGGTCACCTTGGCTGCACAGACAATCAGGGTCAGCACTACTTCAGCAAAGGTCAGGGTCACTGTGGCTGCAATGATGATCAGGTTCAGCATAGCTACAGCGAAGATCAGGGTCACCATGGCTACACTGGCAATCAGGGTCTGCACAACTACAGCAAAGATCAGGGTCACCATGGATGCACTGAGAATAAGGGTCAGCACAACTACAGCGAAGATCAGGGCACTTTGGCAGCAACGACAATTGGGGTAAGCATAACTACAGCGAAGATCAGTGTCACCATGGCTGCACAGACAATCGGGTCAGCACAACTTCAGCAAAGTTCAGGGTCACCGTGGCTACACTGACAATCAGGTCAGCATAGCGACAGCGAAGATCAGGGTCACCATGGCTGCACTGACAATCAGGTCAGCACAACTACAGCAAAGATCAGGGTCACCATGGTTGCACTGACAATAAGGGTCAGCACAACTACTGAGAAGATCAGGTCACTGTGGCAGCAACGACAATTGGGGTCAGCACAACCACAGCGAAGATCAGGGTCACCATGGCTGCACAGACAATCGGGTCAGCACAACTTCAGCAAAGGTCAGGGTCACCGTGGCTACACTGACAATCAGGGTCAGCATAGCTACAGTGAAGATCAGGGTCACCATGGCTGCACTGACAATCAGGTCAGCACAGCTACAGCAAAGATCAGGGCACCATGGCTGCACTGACAATCAGGGTCAGCACAACTACAGCAAAGATCAGGGTCACCACGGCTGCACTGACAATCAGGTCAGCACAACCACAGCAAAGATCAGGGTCACCGTGGCTGCACTGACAATCAGGGTCAGCACAGCTACAGCGAAGATCAGGGTCACCATGGCTGCACTGACAATCAGGGTCAGCACAACTACAGCAAAGATCAGGGTCACCATGGCTGCACTGACAATAAGGGTCAGCACAACTACAGCGAAGATCAGGGTCACCATGGCTGCACTGACAGTCAGGTCAGCACAACTATAGCAAAGATCAGGGTCACCATGGCTGCACTGACAATCAGGGTCAGCACAACCAGCAAAGATCAAGGTCACCATGGCTGCAATGATGACAGAATCAGCACAGCTACAGCGAAGATCAGGGTCACTATGGCTGCAATTCTGATCAGGGTCAGCACAGCTACAACAAATATCAGGGTCACCTTGGCTGCACAGACAATCAGGGTCAGCACAACTTCAGCAAAGGTCAGGGTCACTGTGGCTGCAATAATGATCAGGTTCAGCATAGCTACAGTGAAGATCAGGGTCACCATGGCTACACTGGCAATCAGGGTCAGCACAACTACAGCAAAGATCTGGTCACCTATGGTTGCACTGACAATAAGGGTCAGCACAACTACGGTAACAATCAGGGTCACAGTGGCAGCAATGACAATTGGGGTCAGCACAACTCCAGTGAAGATCAGGGTCACTGTGGCAGCAACGACAATTGGAGTCAGCACAACTACAGCGAAGATGAGGGTCACCATGGCTGCACAGACAATTGGGGTCAGCATCAGCACTACTTCAGCAAAGGTCAGGGTCACTGAGGCTGCAATGATGATAAGGTTCAGCATAGATACAGCGAAGATCAGGGTCACCATGGCTACGCTGGCAATCAGGGTCTGCACAACTACAGTAAAGATCAGGGTCACCATGGCTGCACTGACAATCAGGGTCAGCACATCTACAGCGAAGATCAGGGTCACCATGGCTGCACTGACAATCAGGGTCAGCACAACTACAGCAAAGATCAGGGTCACCATGGCTGCACTGACAATCAGGGTCAGCACAACTACAGCAAAGATCAGGGTCACCATGGCTGCACTGACAATCAGGGTCAGCACAGCTACAGCGAAGATCAGGGTCACCATGGCTGCACTGACAATCAGGGTCAGCACAACTACAGCAAAGATCAGGGTCACCGTGGCTGTACTGACAATCAGGGTCAGCACAGCTACAGCGAAGATCAGGGTCACCATGGCTGCACTGACAATCAGGGTCAGCACAACTACAGCAAAGATCAGGGTCACCATGGCTGCACTGACAATCAGGGTCAGCACATCTACAGCAAAGATCAGGGTCACCATGGCTGCACTGACAGTCAGAGTCAGCACAACTACAGCAAAGATCAGGGTCACCATGGCTGCACTGAGAATCAGGGTCAGCACAACTACAGCAAAGATCAGGGTCACCATGGCTGCAATGATGATCAGAATCAGCACAGCTACAGCGAAGATCAGGGTCACTATGGCTGCAATTCTGATCAGGGTCAGCACAGCTACAACAAAGATCAGGGTCACCTTGGCTGCACAGACAATCAGGGTCAGCACTACTTCAGCAAAGGTCAGGGTCACTGTGGCTGCAATGATGATCAGGTTCAGCATAGCTACAGCGAAGATCAGGGTCACCATGGCTACACTGGCAATCAGGGTCTGCACAACTACAGCAAAGATCAGGGTCACCATGGTTGCACTGAGAATAAGGGTCAGCACAACTACAGCGAAGATCAGGGCACTTTGGCAGCAACGACAATTGGGGTAAGCATAACTACAGCGAAGATCAGGGTCACCATGGCTGCACAGACAATCGGGGTCAGCACAACTTCAGCAAAGTTCAGGGTCACCGTGGCTACACTGACAATCAGGGTCAGCATAGCGACAGCGAAGATCAGGGTCACCATGGCTGCACTGACAATCAGGGTCAGCATAACTACAGCAAAGATCGGGGTCACCATGGTTGCACTGACAATAAGGGTCAGCACAACTACTGAGAAGATCAGGGTCACTGTGGCAGCAACGACAATTGGGGTCAGCACAACTACAGCGAAGATCAGGGTCACCATGGCTGCACAGACAATCGGGGTCAGCACAACTTCAGCAAAGGTCAGGGTCACCGTGGCTACACTGACAATCAGGGTCAGCATAGCTACAGTGAAGATCAGGGTCACCATGGCTGCACTGACAATCAGGGTCAGCACAGCTACAGCAAAGATCAGGGGCACCATGGCTGCACTGACAATCAGGGTCAGCACAATGACAGCAAAGATCAGGGTCACCACGGCTGCACTGACAATCAGGGTCAGCACAACTACAGCAAAGATCAGGGTCACCGTGGCTGCACTGACAATCAGGGTCAGCACAGCTACAGCGAAGATCAGGGTCACCATGGCTGCACTGACAATCAGGGTCAGCACAACTACAGCAAAGATCAGGGTCACCATGGCTGCACTGACAATAAGGGTCAGCACAACTACAGCGAAGATCAGGGTCACCATGGCTGCACTGACAGTCAGGGTCAGCACAACTACAGCAAAGATCAGGGTCACCATGGCTGCACTGAAAATCAGGGTCAGCACAACTACAGCAAAGATCAAGGTCACCATGGCTGCAATGATGATCAGAATCAGCACAGCTACAGCGAAGATCAGGGTCACTATGGCTGCAATTCTGATCAGGGTCAGCACAGCTACAACAAATATCAGGGTCACTTTGGCTGCACAGACAATCAGGGTCAGCACAACTTCAGCAAAGGTCAGGGTCACTGTGGCTGCAATAATGATCAGGTTCAGCATAGCTACAGCGAAGATCAGGGTCACCATGGCTACACTGGCAATCAGGGTCAGCACAACTACAGCAAAGATCTGGGTCACCATGGTTGCACTGACAATAAGGGTCAGCACAACTACGGTGACAATCAGGGTCACTGTGGCAGCAATGACAATTGGGGTCAGCACAACTCCAGTGAAAATCAGGGTCACTGTGGCAGCAACGACAATTGGAGTCAGCACAACTACAGCGAAGATGAGGGTCACCATGGCTGCACAGACAATTGGGGTCAGCATCAGCACTACTTCAGCAAAGGTCAGGGTCACTGAGGCTGCAATGATGATAAGGATCAGCATAGCTACAGCGAAGATCAGGGTCACCATGGCTACGCTGGCAATCAGGGTCTGCACAACTACAGTAAAGATCAGGGTCACCATGGTTGCACTGACAATAAGGGTCAGCACAACTACAGCGAAGATCAGGGCACTTTGGCAGCAACGACAATTGGGGTAAGTATAACTACGGCGAAGATCAGGGTCACCATGGCTGCACAGGCAATCGGGGTCAGCACAACTTCAGCAAAGTTCAGGGTCACCGTGGCTACACTGACAATCAGGGTCAGCATAGCGACAGCGAAGATCAGGGTCACCATGGCTGTACTGACAATCAGGGTCAGCACAACTACAGCAAAGATCAGGGTCACCATGGTTGCACTGACAATAAGGGTCAGCACAACTACCGCGAAGATCAGGTCACCGTGGCAGCAACGACAATTGGGGTCAGCACAACACAGCGAAGATCAGGGTCACCATGGCTGCACAGACAATCGGGTCAGCACAACTTCAGCAAAGGTCAGGTCACCGTGGCTACACTGACAATCAGGTCAGCATAGCTACAGTGAAGATCAGGGTCACCATGGCTGCACTGACAATCAGGGTCAGCACAGCCACAGCAAAGATCAGGGCACCATGGCTGCACTGACAATCAGGGTCAGCACAACTACAGCAAAGATCAGGTCACCACGGCTGCACTGACAATCAGGGTCAGCACAACTACAGCAAAGATCAGGGTCACCGTGGCTGCACTGACAATCAGGGTCAGCACAGCTACAGCGAAGATCAGGGTCACCATGGCTGCACTGACAATCAGGGTCAGCACAACTACAGCAAAGATCAGGGTCACCATGGCTGCACTGACAATCAGGGTCAGCACATCTACAGCGAAGATCAGGGTCACCATGGCTGCACTGACAGTCAGGGTCAGCACAACTACAGCAAAGATCAGGGTCACCATGGCTGCACTGAGAATCAGGGTCAGCACAACTACAGCAAAGATCAGGGTCACCATGGCTGCAATGATGATCAGAATCAGCACAGCTACAGCGAAGATCAGGGTCACTATGGCTGAAATTCTGATCAGGGTCAGCACAGCTACAACAAATATCAGGGTCACCTTGGCTGCACAGACAATCAGGGTCAGCACAACTTCAGCAAAGGTCAGTGTCACTGTGGCTGCAATGATGATCAGGTTCAGCATAGCTACAGCGAAGATCAGGGTCACCATGGCTACACAGGCAATCAGGGTCAGCGCAACTACAGCAAAGATCTGGGTCACCATGGTTGCACTGACAATAAGGGTCAGCACAACTACGGTGACGATCAGGGTCACTGTGGCAGCAATGACAATTGGGGTCAGCACAACTCCAGTGAAGATCAGGGTCACTGTGGCAGCAACGACAATTGGAGTCAGCACAACTACAGCGAAGATGAGGGTCACCATGGCTGCATAGACAATTGGGGTCAGCATCAGCACAACTTCAGTAAAGGTCAGGGTCACCGTGGCTACACTGACAATGAGGGTCAGCATAGCTACAGTGAAGATCAGGGTCACCATGGCTGCACTGACAATCAGGGTCAGCACAACTACAGCAAAGATCAGGGTCACCATGGCTGCACTGACAATCAGGGTCAGCACAACTACAGCGAAGATCAGGGTCACCATGGCTGCACTGACAATCAGGGTCAGCACAACTACAGCAAAGATCAGGGTCACCATGGCTGCACTGACAATCAGGGTCAGCACTACTACAGTGAAGATCAGGGTCACCAAGGCTGCACTGACAATCAGGGTCAGCACAGCTACAGTGAAGATCAGGGTCACCATGGCTGCAGTGACAATCAGGGTCAGCACAGCTACAGTGAAGATCAGGGTCACCATGGCTGCACTGACATTCAGGGTCAGCACAACTACAGCAAAGGTCAGGGTCACCATGGCTGCACTGACAATCAGGGTCAGCACAACTACAGCAAAGATCAGGGTCACCATGGCTGCACTGACAATCAGGGTCAGCACAACTACAGCAAAGATCAGGGTCACAACGGCTGCACTGACAATCAGGGTCAGCACAACTACAGCAAAGATCAGGGTCACCACGGCTGCACTGACAATCAGGGTCAGCACAACTACAGCAAAGATCAGGGTCACCATGGCTGCAATGATGATCAGAATCAGCACAGCCACAGCGAAGATCAGGGTCAGTATGGCTGCAATACTGATCAGGGTCAGCACAGCTACAGCAAAGATCAGGGTCACCTTGGCTGCACAGACAATCAGGGTCAGCACAACTTCAGCAAAGGACAGGGTCACTGTGGCTGCAATGATGATCAGATTAAGCATAGCTACAGCGAAGATCAGGGTCACCATGGCTACACTGGCAATCAGGGTCAGCACAACTACAGCAAAGATCAGGGTCACCATGGTTGCACTGACCGTAAGGGTCAGCACAACTATAGTGAAGATCAGGGTCACTGTGGCAGCAACGACATTTGGGGTCAGCACAACTACAGCGAAGATCAGGGTCACTGTGGCAGCAACGACAATTGGGGTCAGCACAACTACAGCGAAGATCAGGGTCACTATGGCTGCACAGACAATCGGGGTCAGCACAACTTCAGCAAAGGTCAGGGTCACCGTGGCTACACTGACAATCAGGGTCAGCATAGCTACAGCGAAGATCAGGGTCACCATGGCTGCACTGACAATCAGGGTCAGCACAACTACAGCAAAGATCAGGGTCACCATGGCTGCACTGACAATCAGGGTCAGCACAACTACAGCAAAGATCAGGGTCACCATGGCTGCACTGACAATCAGGGTCAGCATAACTACAGCAAAGGTCAGGGTCACTGTTGCTGCACTGACAATCAGCGTCAGCACAGCTACAGCGAAGATCAGGGACACCATGGCTGCACTGACAGTCAGGATCAGCACAGCTACTGCAAAGATCAGGGTCACCACGGCTGCACTGACAATCAGGGTCAGCACAACTACAGCAAAGATCAGGGTCACCACGGATGCACTGACAAGCAGGGTCAGCAAAACTACCGCAAAGATCAGGGTCACCATGGCTGCACTGACAATCAGGGTCAGCACAAGTACAGCAAAGATCAGGGTCACCACGGCTGCACTGACAGTCAGGGTTGGCACAACTACAGCAAAGATCAGGGTCACCATGGCTGCAATGATGATCAGAATCAGCACAGCTACAGCGAAGATCAGGATCACTATGGCTGCAATACTGATCAGGGTCAGCACAGCTACAACAAAGATCAGGGTCACCTTGGCTGCATAGACAATCAAGGTCAGCACAACTTCAGCAAAGGTCCGGGTCTCTGTGGCTGCAATGATGATCAGGTTCAGCATAGTTACAGTGAAGATCAGGGTCACCATGGCTAATCTAGCAATCAGGGTCAGCTCAACTACAGCGAAGATCAGGGTCTCTGTGGCAGCAACGACAATTGGGGTCAGCACAACTACAGTGAAGATCAGGGTCACTGTGGCAGCAACGACAATTGGGGTCAGCACAACTTCAGCGAAGATCAGGGTCACCATGGCTGCACAGACAATCGGGGTCAGCACAACTTCAGCAAAGGTCAGGGTCACCGTGGCCACACTGACAATCAGGGTCAGTATAGCTACAGCGAAGATCAGGGTCACCATGGCTGCACTGACAATCAGGGTCAGCACAACTACAGCAAAGATCAGGGTCACCACGGCTGCTCTGACAATCAGGGTCAGCACAACTACAGCAAAGATCAGGGTCGCCATGGCTGCACTGACAATCAGGGTCATCACAACTGCAGCAAAGATCAGGGTCACCATGGCTGCACTGACAGGGTCAGCACAGCTACAGCGAGGATAAGGGTCACCACGGCTGCACTGACAATCAGGGTAAGCACAGCTTCAGCGAAGATCAGGGTCACCATGGCTGCAATGATGATCAGAATCAGCACAGCTACAGCAAAGATCAGGGTCACTATGGCTGCAATACTGATCAGGGTCAGCACAGCTACAACAAAGATCAGGGTCACCTTAGCTGCACAGACAATCAGGGTCAGCACAACTTCAGCAAAGGTCAGGGTCACTGTGTCTGCAATGATGATCAGGTTCAGCATAGCTACAGCGAAGATCAGGGTCACCATGGCTACACTGGCAAACAGGGTCAGCACAACTACAGCAAAGATCAGGGTCACCATGGTTGCACTGACAATAAGGGTCAGCACAACTATTGCGAAGATCAGGGTCACAGTGGCATCAATGACAATTGGGGTCAGCACAACTACAGCGAAGATCAGGGTCACTGCGGCAGCAACGACAATTGGGGTCAGCACAACTACAGTGAAGATCAGGGTCACTGTGGCAGCAATGACAATTGGGGTCAGCACAACTACAGCGAAGATCAGGGTCACTGTGGCAGCAACGACAATTGGGTTCAGCACAACTACAGTGAAGATCAGGGTCACCATGGCTGCACAGACAATCGGGGTCAGCACAACTTCAGCAAAGGTCAGGGTCACCGTGGCTGCAATGATGATCAGAATCAGCACAGCTACAGCGAAGATCAGGGTAACTATGGCTGCAATACTGATCAGGGTCAGCACAGCTACAGCAAAGATCAGGGTCACCATGGCTGCACTGACAGTCAGGGTCAGCACAACTACAGCAAAGATCAAGGTCACCATGGCTGCACTGACAATCAGGGTCAGCACAACTACAGCAAAGATCAGGGTCACTGTGGTTGCACTGACAATAAGGGTCAGCACAGCTACAGCGAAGATCAGGGTCACCATGGCTGCACTGACAATCAGGGTCAGCACAACTACAGGAAAGATCAGGGTCACCATGGCAGCACTGACAGTCAGGGTCAGCACAAGTACAGCAAAGATCAGGGTCACCATTGCTGCACTGACTATCAGGGTCAGCACAACTACAGCAAAGATCTGGGTCACCGTGGCTGCACTGACAATCAGGGTCAGCACAGCTACAGCGAAGATCATGGTCACCATGGCTGCACTGACAATCAGGGTTAGCACAACTACAGCAAAGATCAGGGTCACCATGGCTGCACTGACAGTCAGGGTCAGCACAACTACAGCAAAGATCAGGGTCACCATGGCTGCAATGATGATCAGAATCAGCACAGCTACAGCGAAGATTAGGGTCACTATGGCTGCAATAGTGATCAGGATTAGCACAGCTACAACAAAGATCAGAGTCACCTTGGCTGCACAGACAATCAGGGTCAGCACAACTTCAGCAAAGGACAGGGTCACTGTGGCTGCAATGATGATCAGGTTCAGCATAGCTACAGTGAAGATCAGGGTCACCATGGCTTCACTAGCAATCAGGGTCAGCACAACTACAGCAAAGATCAGGGTCACCATGGTTGCAATGACAATAAGGGTCAGCACAACTACAGCGAAGATCAGGGTCACTGTGGCAGCAACGACAATTGGGGGCAGCACAACGACAACAAAGATCAGGGTCACTGTGGCGGCAAAGACAATTGGGGTCAGCACAACTACAGCGAAGATCAGGGTCACCATGGCTGCACAGACAATCGGGGTCAGCACAACTTCAGCAAAGTTCAGGGTCACCGTGGCCACACTGACAATCGTAATCAGCATAGCTACAGCGAAGACCAGGGTCACCATGGCGGCACTGACAATCAGGGTCAGCACAGCTACAGCAAAGATCAGGGTCACCATGGCTGCACTGACAATCAGGGTCAGCACAGCTACAGCGAAGATCAGGGTCACCATGGTTGCACTGACAATAAGGGTCAGCACAACTACAGCAAAGATCAGGGTCACCATGGCTGCACTGACAGTCAGGGTCAGCACAACTACAGCAAAGATCAGGGTCACCATGGCTGCACTGACAATCAGGGTCAGCACAACTACAGCAAAGATCAGGGTCACCATGGCTGCAATGATGATCAGAATCAGCACAGCTACAGCGAAGATCAGGGTCACTATGGCTGCAATACTGATCAGGGTCAGCACAGCTACAACAAAGATCAGAGTCACCTTGGCTGCACAGACAATCAGCGTCAGCACAACTTCAGCAAAGGTCAGGGTCACTGTGGCTGCAATGATGATCAGGTTCAGCATAGCTACAGCGAAGATCAGGGTCACCATGGCTACACTGGCAATCAGAGTCAGCACAACTACAGCAAAGATCAGGGTCACCATGGCTGCACAGACAATCAGGGTCAGCACAACTACAGCAAAGATCAGGGTCACCATGGCTGCACTGACAATCAGGTCAGCATAGCTACAGCGAAGATCAGGGTCACCATGGCTGCACTGACAATCAGGGTCAGCACAACTACAGCGAAGATCAGGGTCACCGGCTACACTGACAAACAGGGTCAGCAGCTACAGCGAAGATCAGGGTCACCATGGCAGCACTGACAATAAGGGTCAGCACAGCTATAGCGAAGATCAGGGTCACCATGGCTGCACGGATAATCAGGGTCAGCACAACTACAGCAAAGATCAGGGTCACCATGGCTGCACTGACAATCAGGGTCAGCACAACTACAGCAAAGATCAGGGTCACCGTGGCTGCACTGACAATCAGGGTCAGCACAGTTACAGCGAAGATCAGGGTCACCATGGCTGCACTGACAATCAGGGTCAGCACAGCTAGAGCAAAGATCAGGGTCACCATGGCTGCACTGACAATCACGGTCAGCACAACTACAGCAAAGATCAGGGTCACCATGGCTGCACTGACAGTCAGGGTCAGCACAACTACAGCAAAAATCAGGGTCACCATGGCTGCTCTGACAATCAGGGTCAGCACAACTAAAGCAAAGATCAGGGTCACCATGGCTGCAATGATGATCAGAATCAGCACAGCTACAGCGAAGATCAGGGTCACTATGGCTGCAATACTGATCAGGGTCAGCACAGCTACAACAAAGATCAGGGTCACCTTGGCTGCACAGACAATCAGGGTCAGCACTACTTCAGCAAAGGTCAGGGTCACTGTGGCTGCAATGATGATCAGGTTCAGCATAGCTACAGCGAAGATCAGGGTCACCATGGCTACACTGGCAATCAGGGTCTGCACAACTACAGCAAAGATCAGGGTCACCATGGATGCACTGAGAATAAGGGTCAGCACAACTACAGCGAAGATCAGGGCACTTTGGCAGCAACGACAATTGGGGTAAGCATAACTACAGCGAAGATCAGTGTCACCATGGCTGCACAGACAATCGGGGTCAGCACAACTTCAGCAAAGTTCAGGGTCACCGTGGCTACACTGACAATCAGGGTCAGCATAGCGACAGCGAAGATCAGGGTCACCATGGCTGCACTGACAATCAGGGTCAGCACAACTACAGCAAAGATCAGGGTCACCATGGTTGCACTGACAATAAGGGTCAGCACAACTACTGAGAAGATCAGGGTCACTGTGGCAGCAACGACAATTGGGGTCAGCACAACTACAGCGAAGATCAGGGTCACCATGGCTGCACAGACAATCGGGGTCAGCACAACTTCAGCAAAGGTCAGGGTCACCGTGGCTACACTGACAATCAGGGTCAGCATAGCTACAGTGAAGATCAGGGTCACCATGGCTGCACTGACAATCAGGGTCAGCACAGCTACAGCAAAGATCTGGGGCACCATGGCTGCACTGACAATCAGGGTCAGCACAACTACAGCAAAGATCAGGGTCACCACGGCTGCACTGACAATCAGGGTCAGCACAACTACAGCAAAGATCAGGGTCACCGTGGCTGCACTGACAATCAGGGTCAGCACAGCTACAGCGAAGATCAGGGTCACCATGGCTGCACTGACAATCAGGGTCAGCACAACTACAGCAAAGATCAGGGTCACCATGGCTGCACTGACAATAAGGGTCAGCACAACTACAGCGAAGATCAGGGTCACCATGGCTGCACTGACAGTCAGGGTCAGCACAACTATAGCAAAGATCAGGGTCACCATGGCTGCACTGACAATCAGGGTCAGCACAACTACAGCAAAGATCAAGGTCACCATGGCTGCAATGATGATCAGAATCAGCACAGCTACAGCGAAGATCAGGGTCACTATGGCTGCAATTCTGATCAGGGTCAGCACAGCTACAACAAATATCAGGGTCACCTTGGCTGCACAGACAATCAGGGTCAGCACAACTTCAGCAAAGGTCAGGGTCACTGTGGCTGCAATAATGATCAGGTTCAGCATAGCTACAGTGAAGATCAGGGTCACCATGGCTACACTGGCAATCAGGGTCAGCACAACTACAGCAAAGATCTGGGTCACCATGGTTGCACTGACAATAAGGGTCAGCACAACTACGGTAACAATCAGGGTCACAGTGGCAGCAATGACAATTGGGGTCAGCACAACTCCAGTGAAGATCAGGGTCACTGTGGCAGCAACGACAATTGGAGTCAGCACAACTACAGCGAAGATGAGGGTCACCATGGCTGCACAGACAACTGGGGCGCATCAGCACTACTTCAGCAAAGGTCAGGGTCACTGAGGCTGCAATGATGATAAGGTTCAGCATAGATACAGCGAAGATCAGGGTCACCATGGCTACGCTGGCAATCAGGGTCTGCACAACTACAGTAAAGATCAGGGTCACCATGGTTGCACTGACAATAAGGGTCAGCACAACTACAGCGAAGATCAGGGCACTTTGGCAGCAACGACAATTGGGGTAAGCATAACTACGGCGAAGATCAGGGTCACCATGGCTGCACAGGCAATCGGGGTCAGCACAACTTCAGCAAAGTTCAGGGTCACCGTGGCTACACTGACAATCAGGGTCAGCATAGCTACAGCGAAGATCAGGGTCACCAAGGCTACACTGACAATCAGGGTCAGCACAGCTACAGCGAATATCAGGGTCACCATGGCTGCACTGACAATCAGGTCAGCACAGCCAAGCGAAGATCAGGGTCACCATGGCTGCACTGATAATCAGGGTCAGCACAACTATAGCAAAGATCAGGGTCACCGTGGCTGCACTGACAATCAGGGTCAGCACAGCCACAGCAAAGATCAGGGTCACCATGGCTGCACTGACAATCAGGGTCAGCACAACACAGCAAAGATCAGGGTCACCGTGGCTGCACTGACAATCAGGTCAGCACAGCCACAGCAAAGATCAGGGTCACCATGGCTGCACTGACAATCAGGGTCAGCACAACTCACAGCAAAGATCAGGGTCTCCATGGCTGCACTGACAATCACGGTCAGCACAACTACAGCAAAGATCAGGGTCACCATGGCTGCACTGACAGTCAGGGTCAGCACAACTACAGCAAAGATCAGGGTCACCATGGCTGCTCTGACAATCAGGGTCAGCACAACTAAAGCAAAGATCAGGGTCACCATGGTTGCAATGACAATAAGGGTCAGCACAACTACAGCGAAGATCAGGGTCACTGTGGCAGCAACGCAAATTGGGGTCAGCACAACTACAGCGAGGATCAGGGTCACTGTGGCAGCAACGACAATTGGGATCAGGACAACTACAGCGAAGATCAGGGTCACCATGGCTGCACAGACAATCGGGGTCAGCACAACTTCAGCAAAGGTCAGGGTCACCGTGGCCACACTGACAATCAGGGTCAGCATAGCTACAGCGAAGATCAGGGTCACCATGGCTGCACTGACAATCAGGGTCAGCACAACTACAGCGAAGATCAGGGTCACCAAGGCTACACTGACAATCAGAGTCAGCACAGCTACAGTGAAGATCAGGGTCACCATGGCTGCACTGACAATCAGGGTCAGCACAGCTACAATGAAGATCAGGGTCACCATGGCTGCACTGACAGTCAGGGTCAGCACAATTACAGCAAAGATCAGGGTCACCATGGCTGCAATGATGATCAGAATCAGCACAGCTACAGCGAAGATCAGGGTCACTATGGCTGCAATACTGATCAGGGTCAGCACAGCTACAACAAATATCAGGGTCACCTTGGCTGCACAGACAATCAGGGTCAGCACAACTGCAGCAATGATCAGGGTCACCACGGCTGCACTGACAAATCAGGGTCAGCACAACTACAGCAAAGATCAGGGTCACCACGGCTGCACTGACAATCAGGGTCAGCACAGCTACAGTAAAGATCAGGGTCAACATCTCTGCACTGACAATCAGGGTCAGCACAGCTACAGCAAAGATCAGGGTCACCTTGGCTGCACAGACAATCAGGGTCAGCACAACTTAAGCAAAGGACAGGGTGACTGTGGCTGCAATGATGATCAGGTTCAGCATAGCTACAGCGAAGATCAGGGTCACCATGACTACACTGGCAATCAGGGTCAGCACAATTACAGCAAAGATCAGGGTCACCATGGTTGCACTAACGATAAGGGTCAGCACAACTACAGCGAAGATCAGGGTCACTGTGGCAGCAACGACAATTGGGGCAGCACAACGACAGCAAAGATCAGGGTCACTGTGGCAGCAACGACAATTGAGGTCAGCACAACTACAGCGAAGATCAGGGTCACCATGGCTGCACAGACAATCGGGGTCAGCACAACTTCAGCAAAGGTCAGGGTCACTGTGGACACACTGACAATCATAATCAGCGTAGCTACAGCGAAGACCAGGGTCACCATGGCGGCACTGACAATCAAGGTCAGCAGAGCTACAGCAAAGATCAGGGTCACCATGGCTGCACTGACAATCAGGGTCAGCACAACTACAGCAATGATCAGGGTCACCGTGGCTGCACTGACAATCAGGGTCAGCACAGCTACTGCGAAGATCAGGGTCACCATGGCTGCACTGACAATAAGGGTCAGCACAACTACAGCAAAGATCAGGGTCACCATGGCTGCACTGACAATCAGGGTCAGCACAACTACAGCAAAGATCAGGGTCACCATGGCTGCACTGACAGTCAGGGTCAGCACAACTACAGCAAAGATCAGGGTCACCATGGCTGCACTGACAATCAGGGTCAGCACAACTACAGCAAAGATCAGGGTCACCATGGCTGCAATGATGATCAGAATCAGCACAGCTACAGCGAATATCAGGGTCACTATGGCTGCAATACTGATCAGGGTTAGCACAGCTACAACAAAGATCAGGGTCACCTTGGCTGCACAGACAATCAGCGTCAGCACAACTTCAGCAAAGGTCAGGGTCACTGTGGCTGCAATGATGATCAGGTTCAGCATAGCTACAGCGAAGATCAGGGTCACCATGGCTACACTGGCAATCAGGGTCAGCACAACTACAGCAAAGATCAGGGTCACCATGGCTGCACAGACAATCGGGGTCAGCACAACTTCAGTAAAGGTCAGGGTTACCGTGGCTACACTGACAATCAGGGTCAGCATAGCTACAGCGAAGATCAGGGTCACCAAGGCTACACTGACAATCAGGGTCAGCACAGCTACAGCGAATATCAGGGTCACCATGGCTGCACTGACAATCAGGGTCAGCACAGCTATAGCGAAGATCAGGGTCACCATGGCTGCACTGATAATCAGGGTCAGCACAACTATAGCAAAGATCAGGGTCACCGTGGCTGCACTGACAATCAGGGTCAGCACAGCTACAGCGAAGATCACGGTCACCATGGCTGCACTGACAATCAGGGTCAGCACAACTACAGCAAAGATCAGGGTCACCGTGGCTGCACTGACAATCAGGGTCAGCACAGCTACAGCGAAGATCAGGGTCACCATGGCTGCACTGACAATCAGGGTCAGCACAACTACAGCAAAGATCAGGGTCTCCATGGCTGCACTGACAATCACGGTCAGCACAACTACAGCAAAGATCAGGGTCACCATGGCTGCACTGACAGTCAGGGTCAGCACAACTACAGCAAAGATCAGGGTCACCATGGCTGCTCTGACAATCAGGGTCAGCACAACTAAAGCAAAGATCAGGGTCACCATATCTTCAATGATGATCAGAATCAGCACAGCTACAGCGAAGATCAGGGTCACTATGGCTGCAATACTGATCAGGGTCAGCACAGCTACAACAAAGATCAGGGTCACCTTGGCTGCACAGACAATCAGGGTCAGCACTACTTCAGCAAAGGTCAGGGTCACTGTGGCTGCAATGATGATCAGGTTCAGCATAGCTACAGCGAAGATCAGGGTCACCATGGCTACACTGGCAATCAGGGTCAGCACAACTACAGCAAAGATCAGGGTCACCATGGTTGCACTGACAATAAGGGTCAGCACAACTACAGCGAAGATCAGGGCACTTTGGCAGCAACGACAATTGGGGTCAGCATAACTACAGCGAAGATCAGGGTCACCATGGCTGCACAGACAATCGGGGTCAGCACAACTTCAGCAAAGTTCAGGGTCACCGTGGCTACACTGGCAATCAGGGTCAGCACAACTACAGCAAAGATCAGGGTCACCATGGTTGCACTGACTATAAGGGTCAGCACAACTATAGTGAAGATCAGGGTCACTGTGGCAGCAACGACAATTGGCGTCAGCACAACTACAGCGAAGATCAAGGTCACTGTGGCAGCAACGACAATTGGGGTCAGCACAACTACAGCGAAGATCAGGGTCATCATGGCTGCACAGACAATCGGGGTCAGCACAACTTCAGCAAAGGTCAGGGTCACCGTGGCTACACTGACAATCAGGGTCAGCATAGCTACAGCGAAGATCAGGGTCACCATGGCTGCACTGACAATCAGGGTCTGCAAAGCTACAGCGAAGATCAGGGTCACCATGGCTGCACTGACAATCAGGGTCAGCACAACTACAGCAAAGATCAGGGTCACCATGGCTGCACAGACAATCGGGGTCAGCACAACTTCAGAAAAGGTCAGGGCCACCGTGGCTGCTCAGACAATCGGGGTCAGCACAACTTCAGCAAAGGTCAGGGTCACTGTTGCTGCACTGACAATCAGCGTCAGCACAGCTACAGCAAAGATCAGGGTCACCACGGCTGCACTGACAATCAGGGTCAGCACAACTACAGCAAAGATCAGGGTCACCACGGATGTACTGACAATCAGGGTCAGCACAACTACAGCAAAGATCAGGGTCACCACGGCTGCACTGACAATCAGGGTCAGCACAACTACAGCAAAGATCAGGGTCACCACGGCTGCACTGACAGTCAGGGTTGGCACAACTACAGCAAAGATCAGGGTCACCATGGCTGCAATGATGATCAGAATCAGCACAGCTACAGCGAAGATCAGGGTCACTATGGCTGCAATACTGATCAGGGTCAGCACAGCTACAACAAAGATCAGGGTCACCTTGGCTGCACAGACAATCAGGGTCAGCACAACTTCAGCAAAGGTTCGGGTCACTGTGGCTGCAATGATGATCAGGTTCAGCATAGCTACAGCAAAGATCAGGGTCACCATGGCTACACTAGCAATCAGGGTCAGCACAACTACAGCGAAGATCAGGGTCTCTGTGGCAGCAACGACAATTGGGGTCAGCACAACTACAGCGAAGATCAGGGTCACTGTGGCAGCAACGACAATTGGGGTCAGCACAACTACAGCGAAGATCAGGGTCACCATGGCTGCACAGACAATTGGGGTAAGCACAACTACAGCAAAGATCAGGGTCACCATGGCTGCACTGAGAATCATGGTCAGCACAGCTGCAGCAAAGATCAGGGTCACCATGGCTGCACTGACAGTCCGGGTCAGCACAACTACAGCAAAGATCAGGGTCACCATGGCTGCACTGACAATCAGGGTCAGCACAACTACAGCAAAGATCAGGGTCTCCATGGCTGCACTGAAAATCAGGGACAGCACAACTACAGCGAAGGTCAGGGTCACCATGGCTACACTGACAATACGGGTCAGCACAACTACTTTGAAGATCAGGGTCACTGTGGCTGCAATAATGATCAGGGTCAGCACAGCTACAGCGAAGATCAGGGTCACTATGGCTACACTGACAATAAGGGTCAGCACAGCTACAGCGAAGATCAGGGTCACCACGACTGCACTGACAATCAGGGTCAGCATAGCTACAGCGAAGATCAGGGCCACCACGGCTACACTGACAATCAGGGTCAGCAGAGCTACAGCAAAGATCAGGGTCACCATGGCTGCAACGACAATTAGGGTCACCATGGCTATATCAAGCATCAGGGTCACCATGGCTCCATCAATGATTGGGGTCACCATATCTGCACCAGTGATCGGGGTCACCATGGCTGCGCCGATGATGATGTCACCATGGCTGCACCTTCTATTGTTTGGGAGCGCAGGTGAGTAGCTGCTTTTAGACCTGATGCCAAGACTCCTCCTTGATCATCTGCTAAGAGGTGTGTAAATTATGTGGCCCTTGCCCTATGATGTGGTCCAGACCCACCTACCCCATGACGTGGGCAAATGATGGGTGGCACACTCCCTCCTACCCCATGAGGTGGGCAAATGATGGGTGGCACACATCCTCCTACCCCAGGATTGGGGCAACTGATGAGATGCACGCACCTTCCTACCCCAAGAGGTGGGCAAATGATAGGCAGCGCACACCCTACTGCCTCAGAAATGGGGCAACTAATGAGACGCACACACCTTCCTACCCCATAAGGTGGGCAAATGCTGGGCTGCACACACCCTCCTACCCCAGGATGTGTGCATATGATGAGTGGCACACACCCTTCTTCCCCTTTGAAGGGGGCAAATGATGAGCAGCACACGCCTTTCTACCACAATATGTGCACGAGTGATGGGCAGCCTACGCTCTCCTACCCAACAAGGTTAATGAGAGTCCCATTCCCTCCTACCCCAGGAGGTACATAAATAATGGGTGACATGTGCTCTACTACCCCAGGAGGTGCATAAATAACATGTGACACATGCTCTAATACCCCAGGAGGTGAATATATAATGGGTGACATGTGCCCTCCTATCCTGGGTGGTACAAAAATAATGGGTGACCCGTGCACTCCTACTCCATAAAGTGTAGAAATTCTATGTGTCCCATGCCCTCAGTACATGATGGCGGTCATGCTATGCTGCCGTTTGTCTGTGTGCTTTTGAACACAGACCTACCGAGGGACTTGCTCCTGAAAAACTTTGTTTTCAGCCTCACCATTTACAAATTAGTATATAGAGAGAGTGACGCACTGAGGATCCAAGAATTGAATTGCATGTGAAAGATTATCTATCAATGCAACAAATGGGTAGTATTTTTTAATTTTATAATCAAGCCATTTCAATCAGAAGTTGGGTATAGGGACAGAGTTGTGAGGGTTTTAAACTGAGTTAGAGTCAGGAGTTAGATTAATTATTTTTTAGAGACAATCCTCGTGAAGTGCAACGGAGGGGGCAGCAATGGCGTAGCAAATTCCCATGGTGCCTGGGTGCAAGGGTATGTTATAGGCCCCCCCTCCAGTTTTGAATAAACATCAAAATTATGATTTGGGCACCTCAAACCTCATGGACCCGGGTGTGACTGCACCCCCTGCACCCTTGTAGCTACGCCCCTGGAGAGCAGCTCTTTATAGGGCATTTTTGACATGAGCAAACTACTACTGAAGCTGCGCATGCAGTTGCGGGTTGCAATAGTGGAGCTCTGCAGTGCTTACCTTTTGGATTGGAAAAGATTTGAGCTGTTGGTGTGGTATCCAGGCAGGGAATTGCTACAGTCTGTCATCATTGTTTAGAGGAGGAGTGGTGTTGCTGAGGAGATCATTGGTCAGTGGGCTTCGGAGTACTGTGCTATACGGGTTTCATCGGGACTGTGAAAACTGCGGTGGATTGTGCAGGAGGCTCGTTGCGGTAGGTTGGGCCTGAATCAGGCATCGAGTAGTTGGGAGTCTGAGTTTCAGGCTGGACTGGGATGCTACTAGAGGGCCGAAAGCAAGAGGAAGTAAGTTTCATCGAGGTGCTGTGCCTGCTGTGAATACATTCAGGATGAAATCGGCTACCACAGAAGGTGAGAGCTCTGTGTGGGAGATTTAGTTGTTTGTGCTGGTGTTCACCCTCAGATTGTTGGAAAGTGACCTGGGAAGAAGGATGGATTAAGCTGAGCAAGTTTTGCTCAGAAACAGAAAGACTCCTTTCGCCTGATACTTAATTTTAAACAGCTCTTACACAACTGTAAACTGGCACATCACATGGGGCCACAATTGTAAGTTGGCACATCACTTGGGGCCACAGCTGTAAGCTGGCACATCACATGGGGCCACAACTGTAAACTGGCACATCACATGGGGCCACAACTGTAAACTGGCACATCACACGGGACCACAACTGTAAACTGGCACATCACACGGGGCCACAACTGTAAGCTGGCAAATCACACAGAGCCACAATTGTAAACTGGCACATCACACACGGCCACAACTGTAAACTGGCACATCGCATTGGCCACAGCTGTAAACTGGCACATCACATGGGACCACAGCTGTAAGCTGATGCATCCAAGCGGCCACAACTATTTTAAATCTTATTTATTGAAATGTTTCACCAGGAAGGCATGCTGAGCAACAAGTTGCTTATCTCCCAGTGCGACTAGGGGGGTAGGGGATTAATATGAGGATAATATACAGAGATTTGGTACACAATATAGATATACAATTTGATTACATTCAATAAAGGGAGCAGACTATACAGAAGTATTGAAAAGGAGGAATGCTAACAGGTATGAACTAGATGGATACAATGTTAACAGTCTTGAACTAGATAAGTATGATAGCACAAATATCTTGGGCAAACACTTGGTGGGACATAGCTTTGTAGTTAGAAGATGGCTGCATAGAATACAAGGAGGTTGAACTAGGGCAAGATTGCAAGGAGAGATACAGATAGAACAAAATTTGCAAGGTGTAACAAAAGTGAAAGGTTGACTATAAGTGCATTAGAAATTAGGGGTTAGCCAATAACTATGGCTAGAAAGGGGGGAGATGGGTAGGTAGGGGGCATATAGGCAGAGAGCAGGGTGGTGGAAAGGGGGGATTTGGAGGAAGGAAAGGCCGGGGTGCAGGAGAAGGGTCTGCCAGGGCCTGACCCCGCCAGAATGCTGGGGACCCTGCCTGCACTAGAAAGAGGTCAAGCACGAACAGGAGGGAAGCAGGTTGTAGGCAGTGGGAGTTAGAGCACGTTAGGAAGGAAGAGAGGGGTAAGGGTCTACCAGGACGGAAGAGCATGACAGGAGGGAAGTATGCAGCGATGGGGAGTAGGCCTCAGAAGAACCAAGAGAAAGGGAGGTGGGAGAGAAGAGGGGCTGAGTCCCAGCCCTTTCAGAAAAGAATGGGGTGGGAGTAGGAGGTGAGGAAGGTGTTTGACTAGGTTCTGGACCGCTCCAGGATGCAGAGAACTCTACCAGAGGCCTAGGCCAAGCAATGGCGAGTGGGTAGTGAGGGTAAGGTGGTGTACAGAGGAGGGAACAGGGTGAGAGTTAGGTGGAAAGGAAGGAATGCAGGGGGAGGGTTTTACAGAAAAGAGGTGCGTGTGAAGCTGAAGCAGGCTCATAGGGGAACAAGTTAAGGAGGACCGTAGCAGGAGCAGCTAGCAGACAGAAAGTTATGTAAGGCAGAGGCAATGGAGTGGGAGGAGGAGGAGTGTCATATTTGAGGTGCGAGGGAGTTCAAGATTTTGAGGAAGTGATGGGAGAAGCCTGATTGGCTGATAAGGGCTGTATGATGGGGGACTAGCAGAGTGCAAGTGTCGGAGGATCTGAGGGAGTGGAAGAAGGCGGGGGGGAAGGAGGAGCATGAGAGGTAGGAAAGAAGTACACCAAGCCAATGTTTGGAAGTTAGCTTGGCACAGTGAGCAAGGCATCTGTTAGCAAGTGAGGGGAAGGACAGGGCACGGTAGAGGTCACAATGATGGGTTTGAGATGGGGCATCAAGAATGAATCGACAGAAGGAGTTGAAAAGAGAGTCCAGTCTGGTAAGGGAAGATATGGGAGCGGCACCATAGACTACGTCAAAGTAGTCAAAAATTGGGAGGATCATCTTGTGGACAAGTTCTCGCCGGGCCGTAGCAGGGATGCAACTACAGTTCCTGTGAAGGGCTCCAAGCTTGGGGTGCAGTTTTTTCAGAATGGCGTCAATGTGGCCAGAGAAGCTGAGGTGTTGGTCCAGCCGAACCCCAAGATATCTGAAAGAGGCGGTGTCCTCAAGGATTGTCCCATCAAGAGTGTGGAAAAGGGGTAAGGATTGGAGCCTAGAGAGTCTCTGCCTAGTGCTGAAGGTCATGGAGACTGTCTTTTTGGCATTTAGGAATAGCTGATGTGAGGCAAACCAGAGCTGAATCTGGTGGAAGTCATGCTGAAGTGTGGTTGCTACATCAATGGTGGTTTTGCCAGAGGTGAACAAGATGGTGTCATTGGCATACATATGGATAGAAGAGGAGGAGGAGGAGCAGACTGAAACAAGGTCATTTAGGAAGATAGAGAAAAGGACAGGTCCGAGCACAGAGCCCTATGAGACTCCTGTGGAGATTGGGAGGGGTGGAGAGATTGCATTCTGAATCCTGAATGATTGTGGTCTGCCTGTGAGGTAAGCTCTAAATCTGGAAAGAGCAGGAGTAGACAAATCAGCAGCCGTAAGGGAGTCAAGAAGGAGGGCATGGGAGACTGTGTCAAAAGCCTTGGTGAAGTCGACAAAGGTGGCAGAGGTGATGAGGCCATTGTCCATTTTGGTAAGGATAGAGTCAGTGAGCCTAAGGAGGGAGGAGGTAGTGGAGTGGTTCTTCCAAAAAACAGAATGGAACGGGGTGAAGAAGGAGGAGTTAGCAAGAAAAGAGGTCAGTTGAGAGAGAACCAGGTGTTCTTGGAGCTTAGCAAGGGCAGGGAGGAGGGAGATTGGATGATAGTTGGCAGGGGAGGAAGGATCACCACCCTTATTGAGAGGGAGGACCACCACATGTTTCCAAGCATAGGGATAGAGGATGATGTAAAGGAGAAATTTAGAATTAGAGAGACAGAGGGTAGGCAATAGTGGGGGCTGAGAGGTAGAGAAGTTTAGGGTCAAGGTCATCCAGAGAGGAGCCTTTGGAGGGATTGAGAGAGAGAGAGAGAGAGAGAGAGAGAGAGCAGGGCCATTAGTGTCTCCTCAGGGAGATAGGAGAGAATGAGAAAAGGGGGCTAGGGGGTTGAGTGGTAGGAGAGGGAGAATGAGTGGAGGAGAGGCTGAGGGAAGGATTTTAGAAGGGTTGAGGCACAGGAGGTGTAGTAGGAGTTGAACCCTGAGCCACTACAAGGTTCAGACTCTAGTGTGTTAAGCACGGGGGTTGCGGCAGAGGATAGTGAGTGGACTACTTTCCAAAATTTAGAGGGGGAATTTTTGTTATTGAGGAAAGAGGATTTAAAATATTCAGACTTTGCAAGTCTGATTGCTTTAGTACAAGCATTTCTTAGCCTGCAATACTTAGTAAGGGCTGATGGGAGCTGAGAGGCCCTGTGCTTCCTCCACACTTTATCGTGGCTTGGTCGATGGAAATGGCGGATGCAATTGGGGACCAATAAGAATTGGAAATATCATTGAGGAGGGGGTTTAAGTCAAGGGAACTGCAAGAGCAGAGTTGCAGGATTTTATGTGGTGGTTTAGGTCTGTGGACCTTCCTGACCACAAAGATAGGCTGGTGATCACTGAGGGCATCCGGGAGGACACCGCACTTGATGGCGAGGTGAGAGCGCGAGGTGAGAGCCTAACAGCGAGTGGTTTGGGTTTTTTTGATTTAGTCAGGTAGGCTCTTGGATGAGTTGGGAGAGATTTAGAGCAGAGATATCACTTTGTGTATCACCTAACACACATAGCTCACCTTTGTGTGAGATGGAAGCTATAGATGCGGTGAGATTAATAGATTCAGAGGGCTCGATACCTGGGTGACAGTAGATAACTGGCAGTAAAGATAGGGGAGGAGAAAGGCAGGGCAATATTTACTACCAGGGCTTCGTAAGTAGAGGGTAAGGCAGACAAGAAAATGGAAGTGTATTGGAGAGAGGACTGGATATATATGGCCACTCCACCTCCCCTATCCGCCCTATCCTGCCTGACTAAGGAACAGCCTGGGATGGCAATGGAGGGATCAGAAATGTTAGTATTCAGCCAAGTTTCAGATAAGATTTGAATGTCTGGAGTGAGGGAGATTATCATCGGCTGTAACAGATCAATTTTCGGGACAAGGCTGTAGATATTTAAATGAAGGATCATTAAGTCTTTTGGGAGGGCAGAGGTGGTGTTGGAAGGATGTACGTTAATGGGAGGATAGCCACTGGAGGGGTGAGCAGGACTGGGATGTACATTTCCTGAGGCAAGTAATAGGAGTTCGAGTATAAGGAAGTGTAGTTTACGATATTTGTGGTGGGCAGAGTATTCGTGATGTGTTTTGGGGGGAAGGGTTATGGGTGAGTGGATAATCAGGAGACGAAGGAAAGCAAGGTGGCTAGAAGGTGTGAATAACATGGCAGGGTATGAGGGAGAAGTGAGTCCAGAGCATTTGAGAAGAAGAGGGGTAATAGCAAAAATGAAGGAGAGGGCTAGGAGATTGTTGGGGGAGGAGAGGGGAGAGTTTTTAATTGGAAGTCTGTGGAGTTGTGTTAGAGATGATGGTAAGGAGAACTAGGAGGAGGGGAAGTGGGGAAAGTGGGGTGGGCATGCTGCAGGTAGACGGGGGCACTTACTGGTCAGGGTAGACTGGATAGTGGGGGGGAGCGCGGACACTGGAACTGGAAGGGCCACTGACAGAGGGAACTGACAGCCACTAGAAGTTGTGCAAACCTGGGGAAAAATAGGTAGCTAGAGATGGGTCTTGATAGAAGAAGAAGAGGGAGGGGGCAAAGACTGATGAATAGGGATAGACTAACCACACAATAAGTGAAACGAAAGGGATTGGATTGGGAGAGTGTGCATATAACTGGGTCCTCTAGTGGATAGAAGATACAATCTGCTAATGTAAATGTCAGGGCTGAAAAAAAAAAAAAAAGGAAAGAAAAGAAATTTAGGCAGCAGAGAGATGAGTTCCAGGGGAAGGTGCCAAGTAGTTCAAATCCCCAGGAGGTGAAGCCAATCAGGGAGAGACGGAGTGCTCATTCAGGCTATAGTAGACCCAGATTCAGCTACCATCCACCAACTGAGTTCACTGCTAGCAAGCTGGACTGGAGCTGCTTTCTCGAAGCATACCTGTATCTGTGCTCTTGAGGGCAGGCTGGGGAGCACCCTGCAGCTGGCTGTGTTCAGCACCGGACTGCTAGAGCGTAAGATGGAACCCTTCAGTGAATCCTGGATCCGTGCTCATGAAGGCAGGCTGGGGAACACCCTGTGGCTGGCTGTGTTCAGCACCAGACTGCTAGTGCAGAAGATGGAACCCACTCAGGGAATCCTGGATCCCTGCTCTTGAGGGCAGGCTGGGAGCACCCTGTGGTCGGCTATATTCAGCACCAGACAGCTAGTGCGGAATATGGAACCCCTCAGGGCATTCTGAATCTGTACTCTTGACAGCAGGCTGGGGAGCACTCTGTGGCCATCTTTGTCCAGCACCAGACTGCTAGTGTGGAAGATGGAACTCCCTCAGGGAATTCTGGATCCATGCTCTTGAGGGCAGGCTGGGGAGCACACTGCATCCGGCCATGTTCAGCACCAGACAGCCAGCGCAGAATATGGAACCCCCTGAGGAAATCCTGGATCTGTGCTCTTGAGGGCAGGCTGGGGAGCACCCTATGGCTGGATATGTTCAGCACCCGACTGCTAGTGGGGAAGATGGAACCCCCTCAGGGGAATCCAGGATTGGTGCTCTTGATGGCAGGATGGGGAGCACCCTGTGGCTGACCGTGTTCAGCACCGGGGGTGGGCATCCTATAGGTAGATGGGGGTGCTTACTGGTCAGGGTAGATTGGATAGTGGAGGGGGGGGCGCGGGATAGTGAAACTGGAAGGGCCACTGCCAGAGGGAACTGACAGCCACTAGCAAGTTGTGCAAACCTGGGGAAAAATGGGTAGCTAGAGATAGGCCTTGACAGAAGAAGAAGAAGTAGAAGAGGGAAGGGGCAAAGACTGATAAATAGTGATAGACTGACCACACAATAAGTAAAACGAGACAGGGATTGGATTGGGTGAGTGTGTGTATAACTGGGCCCTCTAGTGTATATAAGATATAATCTGTTAATGTAAAAGTCAGCACAAAAAAAAAAAAAAGATAGGGAAAGAAAATAAATTTAGGTAGCAGAGAGATGAGTTCCAGGGGAAGGTGCCAAGCAGTTCAAATTCCCAGGAGGTGAAGCCAATCAGGCAGAGATGGAGTGCTGAATCAGCCTAGAGTGGACCCAAATTCAGGCACCATCAACTAACTGAGTTCACAGCTAGCAAGCTGCACTGGAGCTGCTTTTCTGAAGCATACCTGGATCCGTGCTCTTGAGGGCAGGCTGGGGAGCACCCTGTGGCTGGCTGTATTCAGCACCAGATGCTAGTGCAGAAGATGGAACCCCCTCAGGGAATCCTGGATCCATGCTCTTGAGGGCAGGCTGGGAAGCACCATGCGGCCGGCAGTGTTCAGCACCGGACCACCAGTGCAGAAGATGGAACCCTCTTCAGAGAATCCTGGATCCATGCTCATGAGGGCAGACTGGGGAGCACCCTGCGGCCAGATGTCTTCATTACCTGAACAATAGTATGAAAGATGGAACCCCCTCAGGAAATCCTGGATCCATGCTCTTGAGGGCAGGCTGGGGAGCACCCCGTGGCCGGATGTCTCATTACTGGAACAATAGTGTGGAAGATGGAACCCCCTCAGGGAATTCTGGATCCATGCTCTTGAGGGCAAGCTGGGGAGCACCTGGAGGCTGGATATGTTCAGCACCAGACAGCTAGTGCAGAAGATGGAACCCCCTCAGGGAATCCTGGATCTGTGCTCTTGAGGGCAGGCTGGGGAGTACCCTGTGTGGCCGGCTGTGTTCAGCACCAGATGCTAGTGCAGATGATGGCACCTCCTCAGGGAATCCTGGATCCGTGCTCTTGAGGGCAGGCTGTCGAGCACCCTGTGGCTGGCTGTATTCAGCACCAGATGCTAGTGCAGATGATGGAACCTCCTCAGGGAATCCTGGATCCATGCTCTTGAGGGCAGGCTGGGGAGCACCCTGCAGCTGGTTGTGTTCAGCACCGGGCCACAAGTGCAGAAGATGGAACCTCTTCAGGGAATCCTGGATCTGTGCTCTTGAGGGCAGGCTGTGGAGCACCCTGTGGCTGGCTATGTTCAGCACCGGATGCTAGTGCAGAAGATGGAACCCTCTTCAGAGAATCCTGGATCCATGCTCATGAGGGCAGACTGGGGAGCACCCTGCTGCCAGATGTCTTCATTACCGGAACAATAGTATGAAAGATGGAACCCCCTCAGGAAATCCTGGATCCATGCTCTTGAGGGCAGGCTGGGGAGCACCCCGTGGCCGGATGTCTTCATTACCGGAACAATAGTGTGGAAGATGGAACCCCCTCAGGGAATTCTGGATCCATGCTCTTGAGGGCAAGCTGGGGAGCACCCTGAGGCTGGATATGTTCAGCACCAGACAGCTAGTGCAGAAGATGGAACCCCCTCAGGGAATCCTGGATCTGTGCTCTTGAGGGCAGGCTGGGGAGTACCCTGTGTGGCCGGCTGTGTTCAGCACCAGATGCTAGTGCAGATGATGGCACCTCCTCAGGGAATCCTGGATCCGTGCTCTTGAGGGCAGGCTGTCGAGCACCCTGAGGCTGGATATGTTCAGCACCAGACAGCTAGTGCAGAAGATGGAACCCCCTCAGGGAATCCTGGATCTGTGCTCTTGAGGGCAGGCTGGGGAGTACCCTGTGTGGCCGGCGGTGTTCAGCACCAGATGCTAGTGCAGATGATGGAACCCCCTAAAGAAACCCTGGATCCATGCTCTTGAGGACAGGCTGGGGAGCACCCTGCAGGCAACTGTGTTCTGCACCAGGGATGGGCATGCTATAGGTAGACAGAGGGTGCTCACTGGTCAGGGTAGACTGGATAGTGGGGGGAGCACGAGACAGTAAAACTGGAAGGTCCACTGCCAGAGGGAACTGACAGCCACAGGCAAGTTGTGCAAACCTGCGGAAAAATAGGTAGCTAGAGATAGGCCTTGACAGAAGAAGAAGAGGGAAGGGGAAAAGACTGATGAATAGGATAGATTGACCACACATGAAGTGAAACGAGACAGGGACTGGATTGGAGTGTGCATCTAACTTGGCCCTCTAGTGGCTAGAAGATATAATCTGCTCATGGAAAAGTCAGCCCCCCAAAAAAGGGAGAGAAAAGAAATTTAGGCAACAGAGAGATGAGTTGCAGGGGAAGGTGCGAAGCAGTTCAAATCCCCAGGAAGTGAAGCCAATCAGGGAGAGACGGAATGCTGAATCAACCTATAGTAGACCCAAATTCAGGCACCATCCACTGAGTTCACGGCTAGCAAGCTGGACTGGAGCTGCTTTCCTGAAGCTTACCTGGATCTGTGCCCTTGAGGGCAGGCTGGGGACCACCCTGCAGCCTGCTATGTTCAGCACCAGACAGCTCATTCAGAAGCTGGAACCCCCTAAAGAAACCCTGGATCCATGCTCTTGAGGACAGGCTGGGGAGCACCCTGTGGCCAGCTGTGTTCCGCACCAAACCGCTAGTGCAGAAGATGGAACTCTCTCAGGGAATCCTGGTTCATGCTCTTGAGGGTAAGCATGGGAGCACCCTGCAAATGGCTGAGTTCAGCACCAGACCACTAGTGCGGAAGATGGAACCCCCCAGAGAATCCTGGATTCATGCTCTTGAGGGCAGGCTGGGGAGCACCCTGCAGCCAGCTGTGTTCTGCACCGGACCACTACTGCAGAAGATGGAACCCCCTCAGGGAACCCTGGATCTGTCCTCTTGAGGGCAGGCTGGGGAGCACCCTGCATCAGGCTGTGTTCAGTACCGGACCACTAGTGCGGAAGATGGAACCCCCTCAGGGAATCCTAGATCTATGCTCTTGAGGGCAGACTGGGGAGCACCCTGCAGCCAGCTTTGTTCAGCACCGGACTGCTGGTACGGAAGATGTAACCCCCCTCAGGAAATCCTGGATCTGTGCTCTTGAGGGAGGCTGGAGAGTGCCCTGCAGCTGGCTATGCTCAGCACCGGATTGCTTGTGTGGAAGTTGGAACCTCCTCAGAAAATCCTGTATCCATACTCTTGAGGACAGGCTTGGGAGCACCCTGCAGCCGGCTGTGTTCAGCACCAGACTGCTAGTGCAGAAGTTGAAACCCCCTCAGGGAATCCTGGATCCGTGCTCTTGAGGGCAGTTTGAGGAGCACCCTGTGGCCAGCTGTGTTGAGCACCGGATGCTAGTGCAGAAGATGGAACCCCCTCATGGAATCTTGGATCTGTTTTCTTGAGGGAATGCAGCTGTGTGCAGCAGCTATGTTCAGCACTGCACTGCTAGTGCAGAACATGGAACCCTCTCAGGGAATCCTGGATATGTGCTCTTGAGGGCAGGCTGGGGAGCATTCTGTGGCCAGCTGTGTTCAGCACCAGATCACCAGTGCAGAAGATGGAACCCCCTCAGGGAATCCTGGATCCATGCTCTTGAGGGAGGCTGGGGAGTACCCAGTGGCTGGCTATGTTCAGCACCGGACCACTAGTGTGGAAGATGGACCCCCTCAGGGAATCCTAGATCAGTGCTCTTGAGGGCAGGTTGTGGAGCACCCTGCCACTGGCTATTTTCAGCACAAGACTGCTAGTGCAGAAGATGGAAAATCCTCAGGGAATCCTGGATGCGTGCTTTTGACAGTAAGCTGGGGAGCACCCTACAGCTGGCTGTGTTCAGCACTAGACCCTAGTGCAGAAGATGGAACTCCCCTCAGGGAATCCTGGATCCATGCTCTTGAGGGCAGGCTGGGGAGTACTCTTCGGTCAGCTTTGTTCAGCACCGGACCACTAGTGCAGTAAATGTAACCCCCTCAGGTAATCCTGGATCTGTGCTCTTGAGGGCAGGCTGAGGATCACCATGTAGCCAGCTGTGTTCAGCACTGGACTGGCCAGGGTGCACCATTTGGCTGGCCGTGTTTAGTACTGGAGCACTAGTGCAGAAGATGGAACCCCCTCAGGGAATCCTGGATCCATGCTCTTGAGTGCAGGCTGGGGAGCACCCTGTGGCCGGCTGTGTTCAGCACTGCACTGCTAGTGCAGAAGATGGAACCCCCTCAGGGAATCCTGGATCTGTGCTCTTGAGAGCAGACTGGGGAGCACCCTGCAGCTGGCTATGTTCAGCACCAGACTACTAGTGCGGAAGATGGACTACCATCAGTGACTCTTGGATCTGTGCTCTTGAGGGTAGTCTGGGGAGCACCCTGTGGTTGGCTGTGTTGAGCACCAGATGCTAGTGCAGACGATGGAACCCCCTCAGTGAATCTTGGATCCATGCTCTTGAGAGCAGGCTGGGTAGCACCCTGTGGTGGCTGTGTTCAGCACTGCACTGCTGATGCAGAACGTGGAATCCTCTCAGGGAATCCTGGATCCATGCTCTTGAGGGAGGCTGGATAGCACCCTGCGGCCAGCTGTGTTCAGCACTAGACCACTAGTGCAGAAGATGGAAACCCCTCAGGGAATCCTAGATCCGTGCACTTGAGGGCAGGCTTGGGAGCACCCTGCAGCCAGCTGTTCAGCACAGGACTGCTAGTACAGAAGACTGAACCCCCTCAGGGAATCCTGGATTCATGCACTTGAGGGCAGGCTGGGGTGCACCATTCGGCTGGCTGTGTTCGGTACCAGAACACTAGTGCAGAATATGGAACCCCCTCATGGAATCCTGGGTCCATGCTCTTGAGAGCAGGCTGGGGAGCTCCCTGCAGACATGTGTGTTCAGCACTGGACCGCTAGTGCACAAGACGGAACCCCCTCAGGGAATCCTGGATCTGTGGTCTTCACAACAGGCTGGGGAGCACCCTGCAGCTGGCTGTGTTTAGCACTGGACTGCTAGTGTGGAAGATGGAGCCCCCTCAGGGAATTCTGGATCTGTGCTCTTGACGGCAAGCTGGGAAGCAGTCTTCAACCAGCTTTGTTCAGCACCGGACCACTAGTGCAGTAGATGTAAGGCCCTTAAGTAATCATGGATCTGTGCTCTTGGGGGCAGGCTGAGGATTACCATGTAGCCAGCTGTGTTCAGCACTGGACTGGTCAGGGTGCACCATTTGGCCGGCTGTGTTTAGTACTGGAGCACTAGTGCAGAAGATGGAACCCCCTCAGGGAATCCTGGATCCATGCTCTTGAGGGCAGGCTAGGAACCACCCTGCAGCTGGTTGTGTTCAGCACCAGACCACTAGTGCAGAAGATGGAACACCCTCAGGGAATCCTGGATCCGTGCTCTTGAGGGCAGGCTTAGGAGCACCCTTAGGCCAGCTGTGTTCAGCACTGGACCGTGAGTTCAGAAGATGGAACCCCCTCTGGGAATCCTGGATCTGTGCTCTTGAGAGCAGACTGGGGAGCACCCTGCAGCTGGCTACGTTCAGCACCAGACTACTAGTGCGGAAGATGGACTACCATCAGTGAATCTTGGATCTGTGCTCTTGAGGGTAGTCTGGGGAGCACCCTGTGGTTGGCTGTGTTGAGCACCAGATGCTAGTGCAGACGATGGAACCCCTCAGTGAATCTTGGATCCATGCTCTTGAGAGCAGGCTGGGTAGCACCCTGTGGCGGCTGTGTTCAGCACTGCACTGCTGATGCAGAACGTGGAATCCTCTCAGGGAATCCTGGATCCGTGCTTTTGAGGGCAGGCTGGGTAGCACCCTGTGGCCTGCAGTGTTCAGCACCGGATCGCTAGTGCAGAAGATGGAACCCCATCAGGGAATCCTGGATCCATGCTCTTGAGGGAGGCTGGATAGCACCCTGCAGCCAGCTGTTCAGCACAGGACTGCTAGTACAGAAGACTGAACCCCCTCAGGGAATCCTGGATTCATGCACTTGAGGGCAGGCTGGGGTGCACCATTCGGCCGGCTGTGTTCAGTACCAGAACACTAGTGCAGAAGATGGAACCCCCTCATGGAATCCTGGGTCCATGCTCTTGAGAGCAGGCTGGGGAGCTCCCTGCAGACATGTGTGTTCAGCACTGGACCGCTAGTGCACAAGACGGAACCCCCTCAGGGAATCCTGGATCTGTGGTCTTCACAACAGGCTGGGGAGCACCCTGCAGCTGGCTGTGTTTAGCACCGGACTGCTAGTGTGGAAGATGGAACCCCCTCAGGGAATTCTGGATCTGTGCTCTTGACGGCAAGCTGGGAAGCAGTCTTCAACCAGCTTTGTTCAGCACCGGACCACTAGTGCAGTAGATGTAAGCCCCTTAAGTAATCCTGGATCCGTGCTCTTGGGGGCAGGCTGGGGATCACCATGTAGCCAGCTGTGTTCAGCACTGGACTGCTAGTGCAGAAGATGGAAACCCCTCAGGGAATCCTAGATCCGTGCACTTGAGGGCAGGCTTGGGAGCACCCTGCAGCCGGCTGTTTAGCACAGGACTGATTGTGCAGAAGATTGAACCCCCTCAGGGAATCCTGGATTCATGCATTTGAGGGCAGGCTGGGGTGCACCATTCGGCCGGCTGTGTTCAGTACTGGAACACTAGTGCAGGAGATGGAACCCCCTCGTGGAATCCTGGATATGTGCTCTTGAGGGCAGGCTGGGGAGCACCCTGCAGTCATCTGTGTTCAGCACCAGACCGCTAGTGCAGAAGATGGAACCCCACCTCAGAGAATCCTGGATCCATGCTCTAGAGGGCAGGCTGGGGAGCACCCTGTGGTCGGCAGTGTTCTAGTGCAGAAGTTGGAACCCCCTCACGGAATCCTGGATCTGTTCTCTTGAGAACTGGCTGGGGAGCACCCTGCTGCCAGCTGTGTTCAGCACCGGATCGCTAGTGCGGAAAATGGAACCCCCTCAGAGAATCCTGGATCCATGCTCCTGAGGGCAGGCTGGGAAGCACCCTGCAGCCAGCTGTGTTTAAAATGTGCTGCACTGGCATGCAAGTGATCTGAGTTGCACTGCACTGCCTTACAGATGACCCGAGATACATTGCCCTGCTGTACAGGTGACTGAAGAGGTGTTGCACTGCCATACAGGCAAACCAAGCTTGAGAATGAGCACTGCTTGTGGCAGCAGGGGCCAGGCCAGACTGAGGTAGCTGTCATGTGGCAGTGGGTCTCAGTTGAGGAGGATTAGCAGCAACTTCTGCTGCCACAGCACCCCCTGCTGCAGGGGTTCAACCAGACTGATGTAGTGGTATGTGGCAGTATCAGTATCAGCTGAGGAGGGTTAATGGCAGGTTCCAGTGCCACAGTGCCCCCTGCAGCAGGGGAGAGGCCAGAGTGAGGTAGCTGTCATGTGGCAGTGTGTATCAGCTGAGGAGGGTTAACGGCAGTCTCCGATGTCACAGCACCCCCTGCAGCAGGATCCAGGTCAGACTGAGGTAGCTGTCATGTGGCAGTGTATCTCAGCTGAGGAATGTTAATGGCAGGTTCAGATGCCACAGTACACCCTGCAGACAGAGTTAGCAGTCATGTGGCAGTGTGTCTCAGCTGAGGAGAGTTAATGGCAGGTTCTGTCTCCACATTGCCCCCTGCAGCAGGGAAGAGACCAGACTTAGGTAGCTGTCATGTGGCAGTGTGTCTCAGCTGAGGAGGATTAACAGCAAGTTCTGGTGCCACAGTGCCCCCTGTTGCAGGGGCCAGGCCAGACTGAGGTAGCTGTCAAGTGGCAGTGTGCCTCAAATGAGGAGTGTTAATGACAGGTAGCGGTTCCACAGGGCCCCCTGTAGCAGTGGCCAGGCCAGACTGCAGGTGGAGTTGTGCCCTAGCTGAGGAGGTTAATGGCAGGTTCTGGCTCCACAGCGCCCCTGCAGCAGAGGCCAGGCCAGTCTGAGGTAGCTGTCATGTGGCAGTCAGCCTCAGCTGAGTAGGTTTAACAGCAAGTTCCAGTGCCACTGCGCTCCCTGCAGACTTCGGTAGCCGTCATGTGGGAGTGCGCCTCAGGTGAGGAGGGTTAATTGTAGGTTTCAGCTCCACAGTGCCCCCTACGGCAGGGGCCAGGAAGTTTGCTTTCAATGAAGGGGAGCTCTGCACATTCAAGACCGTAGACATTAAGGCCCATGCGATGTGATGCAGGGAGGAAACAGTGGGACAAACAGAGAGGAGTCACACTGTCAGTCTAGATAATGGTGCTCCAGCTAAAAAGGGTATGTCCCTGAAGGATGGCTGAAGGTGCAAAGACACCGAAATTAAAAAAAAGAAAGCGAAAACAGATCCTTCTTCAATAGCTACAAACCCCTTCCTCTCTGCTTCCTGATTTGAGTCTGACAGAAGAGCTTCCTGTGTTAAGTGTGGCCGTTACTGCATGCTCCTTGAGGTTTGGATGGCAGCCAGTGACACGCTGTACTGTGGTTTTATCTTACACCATAACTGAGCCATTGAGATTGTTCAAAATCCACTATACAATGGCAAGAAAGAATCTTGGACTGTGACTGGTGAGTCTGGAGCTGGACCCATGGTGTTATCCCAGCATAACACCATGGCTCTAGTCTCAACCTCACTGTGAACCTCTTGAGATTCCTTGCATTACCTTGATTCTTCTCATTTTCTCTTTAGAAACAGAAACATTTTCCCACACTAACAAAAACATTCTTTAAAATGTTTTTTTATTCTGTATATAACAACAAGCCATTGTATAATAGGAATAATGCACTCCAGGGTGTGTGTCGTGCTGGAATAAAGTCACGCCTGGGACATTGGACGCTCTCGGCCTGTAGCCCTGTGCCCAGCCATCCCAGGCATGGTGTTATCCCAGCACGACCCACACCCTGTTGTGCATTATTCCCTTATTGAAAGTCGTAGTCTCAAGTAAGTGAGATATGTATCTTGAATTACTGTTTTCGTATGTAGAATGTTTGGGGGCTTACATCCAGCACCACATCTTCTCACTTGTCTTTTTGCCTGACTGAGGGCAGCTTTGCAGACCATTCTTCTCCCACGTGGGGTGTGATCTTTAAGGAAATTACGGCACCAGTAATTCTCGGGGTGGGGAGTCAGACTGGGGTGGGTATCTGGTTGTAAATGCCAGTACAGTTTCACTCTCAGAGTTTGTGAGGGGGTTGAGATAAGCTCCTTACAGTAACTTTCAGAGAAGAGAGACCAGTGTGGTTAAATATCTGATTCTGTTCTGATGCATTACCCAAACTCTGCTGAAACACCCATGTTCTAATAAGACAGCACTTCCCTTTTGCCACCCCCCATGTTCTGATACATCAGCTCCCCCCCCCCGCGATCCTCCATCTTCTGATAAATCAGCTCTCCTCCTGTGACCCCCATGTTCTGATACATCAGCCCTCCCACCTGTGATCCTCCATCTTCTGATAAATCAGCTCTCCTCCTTGACCCCCATGTTCTGATACATCAACCCTCCCACCTGTGATCCTCCATCTTCTGATAAATCAGCTCTCCTCCTGTGACCCCACCCATGTTCTGATACATCAGCCCTCCCCCCTGCAATCCTCCATCTTCTGATAAATCAGCTCTCCTCCTGTGACCCCCCCATGTTCTAATACATCAGCCCTCTCCCCTGCAATCCTCCATCTTCTGATAAATCAGCTCTCCTCCTGTGACCCCCCCATGTTCTGATACATTAGCTCTGCTCACATAAGCACCCTGTGTTCTGATAAATCAGCTATCCCATCTGTGATGCCGCCCAGGTTCTAATGCATTAGCTGTTCCCCCATGATTCCCCCGTGTTCTAATAAATCAGATCTCCCCGTTGACTCCCCATGTTCTGATGCATCAGCTCTCCCCCCATGATTCACACATGTTCTATTACATCAGCTGTTCCCACTGTGACCCCCATGTTCTCATACATCAGCTTCATCCTGTAATCTCCCCATGTTCTGATACATCAGCTCTCCTACCTGTGATCCTTCATTTTTGATACATCAGCTCTCCAACTGTGATACCCCCATGTTCTGATACATCTGTAACCCCCCTCTGGGGGCTTACCCCACTACCGCCTCCCTCGCTTCTCCCATTGCCTGCTTTTCCAAGTGTTCCCCAAGACTTCTGGTGTCCCGGAGTCCCCACCGCAGTTTTGTAGTATTTAGACCAGCTAGGGCTTAAAAATGTAACTGCATCGCCGTACACTTCTTTTCCACCTAGGCATGGCAGTGATCGCGGCATATGTGGAATGCGCTTGTGGTGCCAAATCACGATTTTATGGTCGAGCGGGAGGGTTATCTAGTGGTCTCGGTGCCCTCCTCGGCTAATAGGAGGTCGGGGACCAGAACACTGTGGCCCAGAACCACTTGGGGGCTTAAAGTTTAGGTTTAATTTCGGGTGCATAGCGATGGCTCATGAATAATTAACAAGCTTCGGTCGCAGCTCCTGAGGGCAGTGGAAACTGGAGCTAGTGACGGGCTTTCCGGGGGCTATTTAAACATGTTAATGTGGTTGCTTAACAGAGGACAGTTGGGGCTACAGTATGGTGAGGTTATTGTGAAACAAGAGTCCTTGTCTTGGCTGCACCAGACCCTGGAAAGTGGGGAACTGTGTTGACCTTCAAGGACCTGAATGGAAGCTGACATTTTGATGACACGTTAACCCTGTCCAGCAGCCAATCAGATCCTTGGATTCTCTAGTGAAACTCGGTGGACTTTCTGGAATTTCTTCAGTTTGTTCCCATGTTCTGTACTAGTCAGAGATCTCCTGCAAGAGTTGATCTGGATTGGAGAGGCCCTTCCCAGGTCTCTAGTGGAGATTGCTGTGTTCAGGAAAGGATAAACATGGGAAAGAGAGCGAGAGACTGAATTGATACCTTGATTCCCCAGGTACTGTAAGCTGTTTGATTATATTGGAGAAGCTAAGTGTTGCAAAAACCCTGTGTAACACATATGCTCCATTTTTGTAACATGGATATACATATGTGTCTACGGGTTCGGGGAAGGATGAGGTTACCTGGCACAAGAGACCTAGGTTTGGCTACTCTGCACAGGGGCACCCAAGTAAATCCAACTACAGGAAGCAATAACTGTAATGTCCAGAACCAGAATTGGGATTTTTCAGTGTGGCTTTATTTATTAACTCACTGAACATAAACAAAGCACTGCATGGTCCCCCAAAGGGCTACGTAACTGTAATGCAGATTAGAGGTTAAACACAACAGTACATTTGAGGAATGAACACATTACTACAGATGTCTGGCTTTGGACCCACCAGGCACTCAGCCCGGACTTTGCATGCGCATTGGATACATAGCCCGACTGGCCTGGCTCCCCTGCCGGCCACTTGACTGACGGTCCACTTGGCGAATGAACCCAAACTTTACTTGGAAAGACATCCCATCAAACAAGGAGACTCCCAAACTGTGGCTCCCCACACCACTTGAAGTCTGCGACTCCTAGAGAGATTTTGTTTTCGTACTTCCAATCGAAACTCCCATCAAACAAGGAGTAATTTTCCCATCCTGTGGCTCCCCACACCACTTAGAGTCTGCAACTTCTAGAGAGATTTTCAAGTTGCGAACCACGCCTGGGTACCCACCCCATCACTGGCCAGCTTAGAGGCAAGTAGCAAACACAGAAGAAATCCAGAGACGTGGACCTGGTTACTAAAGATGGGGAGTTTTCCCACCTCCAGCTCCCACAGCCCATACCCGGCCATTTCTTTGGACACACAGAAAACTTTAGACTTTAAAATGTAGATTGAACGGTGGATGACCTGAAGCACCCCCTCTACAGTGAACTTTAAATCCATTAACACTTTAAACAGATGACTGCTCTATTTGTTTGTCCTAGTTGACATAGTCCTCCCAAATAGCAGTCCACATTTACTTGAAATCCAGCTGAAGAAAAGAAGTTGTTTGCCCCTTTCAATGGAGCCAAACACTCATCCATTCGTTGCAGGTGCCCCACAGGCGAAGAACTGTAACCTTTGCTGTTATACATGAACAGACTGAACTTAAATTAAAACAGGCAGCTTTCTTCCCAGGGTGGGAGAAGGGGAGTGCCCCTGGAACCCACAGCGAACTTACCTCCCCCCCCAGAGGGAGGGGGGCACTGAGACCAGGGAGCGGTCTCCACCACTTTAAAAAGGTAAAATACAGGAACAGTTCCTTTTTCTGAGTGAGAAATCACACTGCACACTAATGCTTCCTTCTTGCTTAAGGACAAACGGAAGACTGACTTTGAATTTCCCCAAAGTTCTAAACTTCACTGAGCTGACGATTCCAAATGTGGCTCATGCAGCTGCGACAGTTCTATAATGATGTCATCTCTCAAGTCTCAGCTGTGACTGAGGACAGAGTGAGACAGTGCGAAACTGTCACAAGCTGCCTTCCCTGCCTACCACTAGGTCTTACTGGGATTCTAGTCACCCCGGGTAACAGAGGGGTTACACTCGCCCTTGACCAGGAAAATGACTGTCCCCAGTCATTATGCACCCGGCCTTAGGCCATCCCACCCTATGTGCTACCTGCAGAGGGGGGTGATCAGGCCCCCTCCTACCATGTGCGAGCACAGGTAGGCAACACTAAGGGCATAGAGGCCTATAGCTGACATATCAGCCTCTACTCTATCCACTTACTATGGACACCTAGTGGCTCTGGTAGAACCATCCAGAGCATAGCCCTGATAGAGCAGCATTGCGGCCCCAACTGCAGGTCAGGGCCACAGCCTGTCCATCCCCCCCTAACCCTCTAGGAAAAACCTATCTGCCTCTAACATAACATCCCAAACAAAAACAAAACCCGGGGACCTCCCCGACCTTGGGCAGCCTGTAACTACAACCACTCGCAATAATAACACAGTACATTTAAATTCTACACCATGAGCACTGACGAGGGACTCCGATGAGCCCCATCCTCCTCTTCTTGTCTTCTCTTCTGTCTTCCAGGAACACCTGTAAGAAAAGACAAAAACAAAAAAACACATCCTAACCTGCATGTACAGTCTATCTAAACAACAACAATGACAACAACATCAACAACCCTTACCACACAGAAAAAGCACTGAACAATCCCAAAAATGAAAAATATTTTTTTTTTTAGAAAAAAGGTAGAAAACAGTATTTACATTAAAGTACAATGACATTGGAAACAATACACCTTTGGGGGATGGAATGCCCTAAATGTCCCACTAGTGACTACAAGGCCCGAAGGCCAGTCCATTAAAGAGTCTCTCCTGGGCCGGAGCCCTGTGAAGCATAGTTCTTTAAGGCAATAATCCTGAAGGAGAGAGTCTTTGCGGACAGTTCACACACTGTTTGAAGTCTGTAGTGTAGGGTGTGTATTGCAATGTCATAAAGATAGAATAAAAAGATTTTTGCGGACTTACCAGCCTCTTGAAGTATTCGGACATCACAAACCTGGTCACTTCCGAAGACTCTCCCTGGCAGCATTTCTTCTGATACAGCTGGGCGGACATCTTCCGGGAACCCACAGGGGTGCACATCTGGAAACAGCTGGGCTGATGTCATAACTGGAGAAGGAACCTTAGAACAGGAACAAATAGAGAAACAGCTGGTCCCGGCATCATCCGATTACCAAGCGATGAACAGGAAAACAGCTGGGCTGGTGTCCTCTCTGGATCTGAAGTCTTCTGGTGGTACCAGTAGATGGTTGCTGATTAGGGCAGTACACTGTGGACTGAAGAATATGGGGCACCTGATTTCTTGTTTATTCATATTGGCAGTTCAATAAGGGCACTTCACAGTCTAGATGTGGCAATATCGACTACCACTGATCGGCTCTCCATTTTGTAGGCACGGGCTTAATTACTGGGAGGTCCTTGCACTGAGGCCAATAGTAGAGGGGGTCAGGGGGCTTGAATTATTACTCCGTCTGGACACACATAATTCACACAGTGGGAGACTTTGCGTCCCTCTCCGTCCACTATTCTCACTCTGTCCATAAACAGTGTCCTGCCTCTCTTCCACTGTGTATACTTTCCATGGAACAGTCTATTCTTTACATGCTGGTTAGCCCCAGGATGCACATGTTTCATTGCTTCATCCCAGATCCAGGATTTCCTGCAGTTCTCAATCTCCTCCCAGACCCTTCGAGGAAAGGTAGGAAAGGTCATACCAAAGATTTCATTGGCCTTTCTATGAACCAGTCTCTCCTCTTTACTTGCTTTGGTCAATTTGAGACCGCTGGCCTGGCTTGGGGGTGGCCAGTCCTGGTTCTGCCAGCTTTGCATCCTCAATGAAATTAAAAATGGGTCCCTGACTTCTTCTTCTTCTGGTGAAGCCAGGGCAGTGGCATCACCACCTTCTTGAACACATTCCTCCGAGGCAAGATCTTGAGGCTGTGTACCCGTTCCTTTTTCACAAGACCACTTAGGTTCCCCCTCATCTTCCTCTTCAGTGAGGATCTGAGCCCAGGAGTGAGCAGTCATTCTCACCCCTGAGACTATCCATTCATCACTGGGAGCGGAGGTCGACACCTCCCATTCAACGGCCTCCCGAATCTCATCTTCACCTTCGAGACTTGGGCTAGGCCCCCCCTCCCAGGGATCTATTGATGCTTTATCTGAACTTGCCTTCTGAGATCCAGCATCCAATGCTTCAATTTCAGATTCAGTCTCTAATTCTGCACTCTCTAACTTTGTGCCACACTCCCCCGAGGGATCTTCCTCCACAGGCTCCACCTGATGCTGTGTGCTGCCAATTGCAGATTCTTGAAGTTGTGTCCATGTGGGAGCCAAACGAATTTGAGGCACTTTTTACAAGCCATATTTTTGTAGACATCCAGCACAGTGAGGAATCATGAAGACATCCCTTCTAGCACTCAAGCACATCTGGCATACACGCACTGGATAATTAGGAATTGCCACATCAGGAGGGAGTTGCCCTGTATAGCACCAATTTTCAATATCTAACATACTAACATACTAACATACTATTTGCCAGCAGATTAGGCCTTATGGTCTATCAAGTCTGCTCGAACCTAGATCCTTAGTTGGGTGCCGAGACCCTCCCATCCCTTGTGCTCCAGAAACCCCTATCATCCATCCCCACCCCCCCGGGACAGGCCATCATCTGATACATCCACTTTCTGTGTCTGTCCCACCCTTTCTTAAAGCTCTCCACTGTGGATCTCTGAACCAGCTCACCAGGCAGAGCATTCCAAGGGTCCACCACCCTCTCAGTGAAAAACCTCCTCCTTTTCCCCCTCACCTTCCACCTTCCAACTTCAAACCATGCCCTCTGGTGATGCCTCCCTGCTTTAGTCTAAAGATCCCTCCATGTTTACCCTATTTATTCCCTTGAGGTACTTGAAGACCCTCAATCATGTCCCCTGTCTCTCCTCTCCTCCAATGAAAACAGGCAGAGCTCCTCAAGTCTGTCCTCGTAAGTCAAATCCCCTAGCCCTCGTGATCATCTTTGTTGCCCTCCTCTGTACCCTCTCCAGGAGCTGTATGTCCCTCTTCAAGTGTGGTCTCCAGTACTGTACACAGTACTCAAGGTGTGGTCTAACCAGTCCATTGTACAGTGGCAGAATCACTTCCTTGCTCCTAGAGGTGATCCCCCTTGCGATGCATCCCAACATCCTGTTTGCCTTGCTAGCTGCTCTCCTGCACTGCTCAGTGTTATTCATACATGTATCCACCATGACCCCTAGGTCTTTTTCCCCTGTTGAGGCTTCCAGCAATCTATTTACTGCTGCTGTTACTGCAACCCGGGCACGATCCGGGTAACGAGCTGGTCCTGAGGCCATAACTGCAGAAAAACAAACAAAAGTTCACTGTAACTGAAAGTCCCACTTTAAATGAACACACTCTGTAGCTTTAAAATGGCTCCTCTGCTGCTGTGTTTATTTTACTACCCCACCCTATAATGGCGGCGGCAGCACTCCTGTGCATCGACATTCAGACTCTGGGTCAAGCCACTGCGCACCCGATTTACATCAGCTACTAATAACTTTTATTTCAAACTTCACAACCTGCTCTGTTCTGGCTGTTCACACATTTACAGGATTTTCCTTGGACTTTTCACTTGCTGGCACCATTCATTTAATTACAGTCCCTTTTAAAACTTCAGGTTTCAGCACAGGATTGCCTGCTTCTACTAGCGTTGCACTTATTTTACAACCCACAGTCTCTCTCTGGCTGCAAACTTTAAACTGAGGCTACTTTTCATTGCTATGCACACATTTAATGGCTTTACAGACTTGCACTTGCCAGCAGGACATCACACAATCGCTACTTGCAAAGCGACTATAAAGCTGCACACACATTTTATATGGCATTATCTGAAAATCACTGATTTGAGCAGTTTTAATTTGTTTACTCACTGTTATTGAAGCAGATTGCTGCATTAAGGGTAACGGCCTGCAGCCAGATTTTGAAGGCCTCAGATTGCAAACGGGCGGGCAGTCTCCGCGATCGTAGTATTAACCACACAGTTCACTGATCCCACGATTGATAAGCGGTTTGAGCCCGATTTTTAACTGGAAAGTCATTTTTTTACTGTTTACAGCACTTTGAACACTTCGCTAACGCTCCTCCACTGCCAGTACACGCACTACTCTCTGTCTCCCTCTCGAATGCTGAAGCAGACTCTGAAGAGCTGGCTGAGGGGCCGGGCTAATGGCAAACTGACCAACCACAGACACCATGCAAATGAGCTTCTTCTTCCTCACGAGGGCTCCTTTCCTCACGGCGATCGTCGAGCAGGCAAATTTAAACTGAAAAGATGCACTTTTTTTTTCAACTGACTCCATGGCGGGAGCCCATTTCAACCATGTAACATTGCCATTAACTCTGCAGTCTCTAGTCTTGCACAGAAAGCATTTCCAACGTCCAGGGCATAATTTCTCTGTTGCTACCCCTAGTTTTCCACACTTTCCTTCACAGAATTTTATTTTAAAACTGACAAACGCTGTAAACTATGTTGATGCAGGACAAGGACACACACTTTGGCTTTACAGCTCCTTGGTAAACAGTTGGCATTTTTTAAATAGCAGCACAAGATTCACAGCACACAGCACACACTAGGAAATTGCTTCAACTTTTGGGGTTGCCGATGTCAGATAGCCAAAACGTAGCCTACTTGCTCAAGCAGCTTCCTTCCCAAACAAATCCAAAGCGGTGCCTCCATTTTTGAAACCCATATGCTCCATTTTTGTAACAAGGATATACATATGTGTCTACGGGTTCGGGGAAGGATGAGGTTACCTGGCACAAGAGACCTAGGTTTGGCTACTCTGCACAGGGGCACCCAAGTAAATCCAACTACAGGAAGCAATAACTGTAATGTCCAGAACCAGAATTGGGATTTTTCAGTGTGACTTTATTTATTAACTCACTGAACATAAACAAAGCACTGCATGGTTCCCCAAAGGGCTACGTAACTGTAATGCAGATTAGAGGTTAAACACAGTGGTCCATTTGAGGAATGAACACATTACTACAGATGTCTGGCTTTGGACCCACCAGGCACTCAGCCCAGACTTTGCATGCACATTGGATACATAGCCCAACTGGCCTGGCTTCCCTGCTGGCCACTTGACTGATGGTCCACTTGGCGAATGAACCCAAACTTTACTTGGAAAGACATCCCATCAAACAAGGAGACTCCCAAACTGTGGCTACCCACACCACTTGAAGTCTGCAACTCCTAGAGAGATTTTGTTTTCATACTTCCAATCGAAACTCCCATCAAACAAGGAGTAATTTTCCCATCCTGTGGCTCCCCACACCACTTAGAGTCTGCGACTCCTAGAGAGATTTTCATGTTGGGTACCTACATCATCTGGGTACCACCCCATCACTGGCCAAGCGATGAGGCAAGTAGCAAAACACAGAAGAAATCTGTGAGAGGTGACCTGGTATTAAAGATGGGGGTTTTCCCACCTCCAGCTCCCACAGCCCATACCTGGCCATTTCTCTGGACACACAGAAAACTTTAGACTTTAAAATGTAGATTGAACGGTGGATGACCTGATGCACCCCCTCTACAGTGAACTTTAAATCCATTAACACTTTAAACAGATGACTGCTCTATTTGTTTGTCCTAGTTGACATAGTCCTCCCAAATAGCAGTCCACATTTACTTGAAATCCAACTAAAGAAAAGAAGTTGTTTGCCCCTTCCAATGGAGCCAAACACTCACCCATTCGTTGCAGGTGCCCCACAGGCGAAGAACTGTAACCTTTGCTGTTATTCATGAACAGACTGAACTTAAATTAAAACAGGCAGCTTTCTTCCCAGGGTGGGAGAAGGGGATTGCCCCTGGAACCCACAGAGAACTTTCCTCCTGCCCCCCCCAGAGGGATGGGGGCACTGAGACCAGGGGAGCGGTCTCCACCACTTTAAAAAGGTAAAATACAGGAACAGTTCCTTTTTCTGAGTGAGAAATCACACTGCACACTAATGCTTCCTTCTTGCTTAAGGACAAATGGAAGACTGACTTTGAATTTCCCCAAAGTTCTAAACTTCACTGAGCTGACGATTCCAAATGTGGCTCATGCAGCTGCGACAGTTCTATAATGATGTCATCTCTCAAGTCTCAGCTGTGACTGAGGACAGAGTGAGACAGTGTGAAACCCATTTAACTGGACTTTCACAAGCTGCCTTCCCTGCCTACCACTACGTCTTACTGGGATTCTAGTAACCCCGGGTAACAGAGTAGTTACACCTGCACTGGTGGACTAATTGTGATGAGAGGACTGGTCTGATTATTTGAGTGCCACAGTTGCTGCTGAGAACCTGTTTCACCTGTTTGGGATGGCAGGTGTGATTTTGGAAGAGGCAAAGCATCTCTGGAATTGGGATGCTAGTGAGGTGCTGTACTTTTCCTGAGTGAACTGGTTAAAGTGGCTGAGAGCTGTGTCCCAACTGCACCTGAAGAAAGGATTGTGAACGGTGTCTAACTGGAAAGTACAGACTGGTGTGCAGGGGTTTGTTGAGTTTGCATCCCCCTGTGCGTCATCTGATCTAGGGCTAGCACCCACTGTTAACTGGCACTGGACTTTGCTTGAGCTACTGCCTGTGATTTCTGCAGTTTTCGAACTCAGTGTATGGACTGCAGGAGGACCCCCACTGTTTGGGAGTTCTCACCCAGAGCCAGGGAGAGAATCAGCTAACTCCTCCCCAGTGGGACTCACTGTCTCAGGAGGTCACCAGCGCTTGCTGGGTGCTAGGGCAACTGTGATCCATTGTGGGGAGCCAGGCTGTGGAGCCAGTCCTGAGTCTGGGCCTTCTGGGGCTGGTGTGGTCCTGCCACAGAGCTCTGCAATGGGCCAGAAGCAGCTGAAGGTAACAAGCAGCTAGACTTCCAATCAAGGAGACAAGTGGCAAGATCCTCGAGCAAGATTCCATCCGCCTATTGCAGCACTGAGCTCCGCATTTCTGGACATCCAGAGGCAATCATCCCAAGAGTAGATGAGTTCTGCAAAATCGTGAATACCCAGGCTTGGTTCCCAGAAATGAAGGAAGGGAGTACAAAAGGGATTGAATTGCTTCCCCAAATAATTGTTCTATTTCATCAGGGCCCCAACAGTCGTCCAACCCGTGGCAATGAACAGGCCTGCACCTGTGGGTACCCTTAAGGACTATTAGGGTAGACACTGGTACCATTGGGGGTGGGCCTCCAAGGGTGGGCATGGCCTACGGGCCCATATGGTTATTGTTACTTGTTCTCTCTAACCATCTTTTTATTCACAGCCATCCTTTATCCCGGTATCCCTTCCCTAGTTCTTACTCCCAATAAAGCTGTGATTTATCATTTGAAATTGTGTGTGCAGGAATTCTCTGAGACTGTCAGATCATTACTGTTCATGGTTTATGGTGTTATTGAATGGTTGGGTATTCAGAGTGTGGGGTGGTTGGTAGGGGAGGTGGGTAGGTGCAGCATCCCAGCATCACCTGACCCACTTGTATTTTTCTCTGAGTGGAGGCACCACACTATTTCTATTATTTTTGGGATAGAACCCCCCCCTCCCCGAGTACCACCGTAACAGGACCTAGGCCCCTTAACCTGTTAGAGGGCCAACAGGCAGGGGTAGTAGCCCACTGGCACATGGCACCTGGCCTACACATCAGCTCTCCCACCTGTGATCCCCCATTTTCTGATACTTCATCTCTCCCACTGTGATCCTACATGTTCTGCTACATCAGCTTCCCCCTGTGATCCCCCAAGTTCTGATACCTCAGCACTCCCACCTGTGATCCCCCATGTTCTGATACATCAGCTCTCCCCCTGTGTTCCTCCATTTTCTGATACATCAGCTCTTTCACTATGAGCTTCATGTTCTGATACATGAGCTCATTGTGATCCCCTCATCTTCTGATACATGAGCTGTTCCCCCTGCAACCCCCCGCCCATTTTCTGATTCATTAGCTGTTCTCTCTTTGACTCCCCGTGGTCTGATACATCAGCTCCCCTGTGACAGGAGATTGCCCATGGAGCTCATGACTCTAGTTGTAGTGTAGGAAGTCAAAAGATCTCCCATGAAACTCATGACCCTGGCAGAGGAGTAGGGGGTCAGGAGATCATGACCCTTGCTGGAGTGTAGAGGTCAGAAGATCATCATCCATGAAACTCATAACCCTGGCAGGGGAGTAGGGAGTCAAGAAAGCATGACCCTGTTGCTGGAGTGCAGAGATCAGGAGATCACCCATGGAACTAATGACCCTGGCAGGGGAGTAGGGGGTCAGGAGATCATCAATGGGACTCACAAGCCTGTCTGGGGTGTAGGGGGTCAGGAGACTGCCCATGGAACTCATGACCCTGGCTGGGGTGTTTATTTATTTATTTAGTTTTTGTTGACTGGGTAAGTGCACTAGACAAATGTTGCCTATTTTCAGGCATGACCCGGGGGAAGGGGATACAGTTGAATGCCAACTGACTTTGAACCAGATTAAGCTGTTGGTGGTATTTTAGTGAATGAGGGAAATTTGGCCAGGACACTGGGGAAATTCCCCTACTCTCCAGTAGGGAGACCCTTTGCTGGCGAGCATGGAGAGTCTCAGTAGTCACCAGGACAGTGAAGAGAGAGGTCGGTCTCCAGGAGCTCCAGTATTACCTACAGGCGATGTTGAGGGAAATGTTGGTGGAGAAACAAGGCAGGCAGAGGAAGGTTTTTCTTCACAATTAGAGGTACTTGCAGAACCAATGGATGAGGAATTTATTTTTCAAAATGAGGAATTAAAGCTCCAGCTTGACATGGAAGAGAAGAAAATATAACTCTTGGACATGATTTCAGCTGCAGAGCAAGAATTTCAATTGAGTCAATCAAAATTAGATGAAGAAAGAAAGAAAAGGAAACTAACTAGTGTCAGTCCCTTACAAGGACAAGGTAAGCGATTACCTGTAATTAAGATACCTGGTTCAAGTGAAGGACATGAGACTTGTGGGGAGCAGGTTGAGATTCCAGAGAAGATGTTAGGACCGATGCCTGCTACCCCAGAAAACTGGTCCCCTGGAGATACTTTACAACAGGTGGGCTGGTATTATAATGGAATTAAATGGATCCCTGACCCCAAGATACTGATTTATGGATCTACTAGTGCATTGGCTTTTGTACTACAAGATGACTTGACTTTACCCCAATCACGTCTGAAGTTACCGCAAGATCAAGTGTTGCCTATGGTCCCTTGCACTGATGCAATTATGCAAGATGAAGATGAGGCTAGCGTTCAGGGCATTGTGACAGACATGGAGGAGATTGCTCAACCTGTCTTGATTGAGAGGGAAATTTTCTGATCTAAGGCTGGATCCTACGAGACAGGGACTTTACATGAAACTCTGCCAGAAAAGGTAAGAGACAACTCTGAAGTTCTGGGGGGGGGACCACCAACAAACTCACCCGCACATTTGTTACATGAGCCTGCTTCTCAGTTAACTAAGACTGCTTCTCCACCATCTCAGTGTGTTCCTCCTCCTTCTGAGGACCGCCGACTGGGTTCATATGCTGGGCTGTTTTATAAACCGGCTGAAGTGGCCAAATGTCGCTTTCTGGTAAGACTTAGATATAAGGGCCTAGCACCTATTCCCCCTGATAGACTATTGGTGGGAAAAACATTAAAAACATTCAATGGGTTTTTCTCCATCAGAAATATATGCATTTATCCATGCACCAGGTGATCGGATATATGACATTAGTTTTTGTTCCATTAATCTTTCGGACAAATTCTGGAAACTTTACTATGAAGTGAAGGACACTGATTGTTGGGCTGAGTATATTGCTATTCCGATCACTAAGCCCACAAATAAGACAATAACAGTTCTTTTTCAGAATGAAGGTGTGGATGTTACGAACATTGTCTTCTGGTTGGAAAAACGCTGTACAATCTTTGAACACTCCATGCCCATTATGGATGATAATGGGTTTTGGACTGGGGATGGAACTTTAGAATACAACTTAAGCAAACTGAACATGGGATCCAACATTTACCGAGTTCTTTTTTTTAGGTCGTGATAAAGGCATATTGTTTTATCCCGGTCAGACCAAAAGTTGTTACAGGTGTGGTTCACTGTCACACTTAAATACTGATTGTGACAGTGTAAAATGTTTCCAGTGTGGAATATTGGGGCATTCTGCAATGCAATGTACAGACCCCCAATTTGCAATCTTTGTGGGGATGAGGACCATGCATTTTCAGAATGTCCTTGGGCTGCACATAACTCAGAAGAAGTTTCAGAACATGAATCTTTTCTTTCACAGGCTAGGCACATTAATAGAAATTCTTCCAGCACTGATGGGCCCCCCCCCATTTCCTTCTAGATGCCGGGGTAGGGGCCCGGGTAACTCTGTTTGTAGTAGATCAGAGGCTAGATATGAAAAAGAAAATAACCTAAGATCCTGGCGCCCTCTGTTTGCACAATATTGATGCAGAGATTGATCGGGAGGGGGTTTCACAAACCATGGGTAATTTATCTGAATTACCACATCCAGATAAAGATAAACAGTCCTCAGATCCCTAAGGGACTCACTCAAAGGTTCTACCTAATTTGCATGGTCAGCCGATATCTTCAGATTCAGTCCCCCCCCCATGCCTGTCTTCTATGCAGGTAGAACCATTTCCCATATCAGTGAATGTACGTGCTCCTTTGTCCCCCTTGCCACTTTCAAACAGGTTCTCAGTTCTTACAACATGGGGAGACCAAGTCGATATGGAAACGCCCTTAGAAGGGGAGGAATTACCCGATTTACAACCAGTTCCACCTCTTGTGGATACAGGGCACCAGGGGAAAGAAAAGAGAGAGGAAATTGGGCAAAGAATAACGAGATCAAGCACTAAGGTTTTTAAACCTCCTCCTTGAGCATCATCATTTAAAGATAGCAAGTATCAACGTAAACAGTATTAAATTAGATTATAAACGGATTACCACTTTTAGTATTCTACAGCAATTGGATTTTGATATATATATTTTTTTGCAGGATGTTAGATTACATACTTTAACAGATATACCCCAGGTGAAAAAAGATTGGTGTTGGGGCTAGTCATTCTAGTCGATGGGGGAGGATTTATGTTGTGGGCTGGGGTTTTGTTTTCCTGCCCCCGAAATAGAAGTACTACGTTTGGTAGACATAGATCCAAGGTGGGCATTTATGATGGATGTCCGGGTTAACTCATTTTCTTGCAGACTCATAAATATCTATGGACCCCAGATGAAAGCTTTACATATTGAATTGTTAAAAAAAGTACAACCTTATCTTCATACTAGCAGACAAATTTTCTTTGAAGGTGACTTTAAATTTTCAACAGAACAAACAGAGTACCAAACAGTACTATGACAAAACTTTTCTCACAGATAATCCATTGTGCAGGGTTAAAAGACATACAGGAGAGAGGGAAAAATGGGGCACCTTCTACCTTTTTCAAGGGACACTTATCTTCACGAATAGATTTTATTTTTATTAAACATTCGCTTCCAGTAGCACATATGTTTTCTATGCCAATAGAAACATCGGATCATGTCCTTATAGGTGTATGTATAGTTATTCCTCCTCCTAGGCTGACAGGCAAAGGTTTTTGGAGATTAAACTGCTCCCTACTGGAAGATCAAACTATATTACAACATTTTAAAACCCTGCTTGTTGATAAGGCTTCTACTTTTTATCTCTATGATAACTTAGAGGATTGGTGGACAGATTTAAAAGATATTATGATTAGTATTTTGAAACTGCAAGGGAAAGCGGTGGCTGCATCATCTTATAAAAACTATTTACAATTAAGGGGAGAATTGGGACAGTTACTTTCCAGACAGAGTATAGAGGGAATTGAGCTGCATGAAGAGATTGAGAGGATAAAACATGAAATGAGGCATTTCCAGTATGATAGGCTTAAATCTTCGCAAAGGGAACAAGTTTATGGGACACAGGGAAATGCGATGGATGGTAACCCCTTCATAAGCAGTCAAAAGAGGAGGGAAAAACAGCAATTTTTAAGTTTACTTTCTTCTGATGGCCATTTGGTTATGAGTAATCATGATATAATGGAAATATTAGAATCCCACGTAGATGCTTTGTTAGGGACACCAGTAGCAGAATCTAATTACACGCACCATGTATTACAGGCAGAAGAAGTCCCGAAATTAGCCTTAAGTGATGCACAGCTGTTGATAGAACCATTTACGGGTATAGAAATGGCTGTGCAGCGCCTTTCAAATGGAATTTCACCTGGATCAGACGGTTACCAGACGAAATCTATAAACTTTTATGGAGTACCATTCCAGTAGAATTGTTAGCAGTTTATAATTTTTTTCTTGAAGAAGAAGTATTTTTACCTACTTCAATGTATGAAGGGCTCATGATTTTTCTTTTTAAATCAGGGGATTTAGTGGATATAAATAACTGGAGACCGATTTCGTTGCTGAACACGGACTTTACACTGTTTGCCAAATTATTGGGAAACAGATTGGCCCGTACAATGGGGCAACTTATCAGCCCAATGCAGTATTGTTCAGTGCTGGGTAGGAAGATTACGAATCTTTTGCTTCTCCTTAGAGAATTGATAGAAAATGCTATGGGGCAGCATGATGCTGGCTTCCTGGTCAGCTTAGACCAGGCGAAAGCTTTCGATAGTGTTTCACACTCCTTTTTATGACATTGTCTGGCTGCTTATGGATTACCAGAGAAATTTATAGCTTGGATTCAATTATGTTACAATCCTGCCTATATATGCCTTTATGAAAATGGTTATAAAGGTTCAAAGTGTCGTATAAGGCATGGGGTTTGACGGGGTTGCCCCCTAAGCCCCCTTCTCTATGTATTCATGATAGACCCAGTTCTTCAAATTCTACAATGTTCTCCCTTGATTTTTGGGTTGACAGGAGGGCTTACGTTGGAGAGTAAAATTCTTGCCTATGCAGACTATTTGTGTCTTATAATTAAAGATAGGATGTCATTTGAGAGAGCGAACCATTTATTACAAGGGGTAGGTATAGTTACTGGTGCACATCTCAACATAGCTAAATCAAAATGTTTAAAATTACAAGGGTTAGGAGATTCCCAGGAGGTTGTAGGGGTCAGCCCTGTAGCTGTTGAACCAATAAAAATTTTAGGTATTTACTATGGGGGAGAGGATATGGCAAGTTATAATTAGGGAAAGGCACTTTGTAAGGGGATGGAACTGGTAGGTAAATGGAACCATTGGAAACTGTCAAAAAAAAAGAGAATTTATTTAATACATACAATATTGATCCCTGTATTTTTGTACATTAGTTTGGCATTTTATATTCTGAAGCAGTTAGAGGTACCCTTGATGGCTTGTTTTTTTTTCATGCTTTTGGGGTAGTAGATTGAACCCTGTAAAAAGGAATATCTTATATTTAGAAATAGGGAAAGTGGGCGTGAATATGTTGAACCCTTTATTATTTTTTTTACTATTTTTCTTTTTTCTAACTTGCCCCCCCTTATGAAGGGGTTAACCTGAGGATGGGGAGCGAAGAGTATGAGTTTGCTTCAGTGGGTATTGTCTGAATGGAAGGGAAATTATTTTCAACATAAAAATAAACAAAATCCTCGCTTGGTTAAACGCTGGATTGGTGTTTTTGACTATATTATAAAGTGGGGAATTAGTTTTAAAACAGTCCTTCATTTACCACGACGGTTGTTGTATGAGGAGGTCCTGTCGGTTCATTTTATAGAACATTGTTTTTCTGGTTTTACACATGCAGACCAAACTTATATTACCCACTACATTAAAGATGAAAGAATTCCAGAGCATATGTGGCATACTGTCTGGTTAGGACTTCATTCAAAGATTAATGTCAGAAGTAACCACAAGCACGAGCCCGTTACTGATAGCTACTGTCCCAGGGAAGGTTGTTTTGAAATAATTGAAACTATGAATCACTTATACTACAAATGCCCTTATGCTATTCAATTCTGGGATGTGGTGAAGACCAGATGGAAAAATGGTTTGACAATACCTCCAGATCCGTCTTTGCTGTTTTTTGGCATTGTTCCGGTGACAACACCTGTCTTGAATGACGGTACTTTGCGAGTGTTATGTGCCGATTTGGTTTATTGGCTATGGATCAGCCGCTGTCGTTTAGCGTTCCAGCAGCAACAAATATCAAGTCAGGAATTGTTTTTGATGCTTAATACTGATTAAAGACGATGGAAAGAGGAATAATTTAGAAAGATAGACAAAATGAAATTTCAATTATGGTGGGCTAATTTTGATTTTGTATAAAACTTATCTTTTATCAAGATGTTTCATTTTATTTGCTTTCAACTCACCAATTATTATAATTTGTCAGCTGTATTCTGAATTTGGTTGTGATTTGATGTAATTTACTGTCTATACTAGAATAATGTATGAAATAATCCTTATTTATGTTTTGCAGTTCTCTTTTTTCTGGTTTTGACAGTATATGACCGACCTTCGTATAATTTCTTCTGATGGTCCGATTGGAAAACGTTCCCTGCTCTTATGGTAGGGTGCAGGGGGAGGGGGGTACTTTCAAATTTGTTGATATTGTTTATATTTTCCTATGTTTCAGGGTTTGCATGAAGTAATACATTTTATGTTTTTTTTTCTTTCTTTCTTTTGATTGGTATGACATAATACTGACTTGTTTATACTTTGTTAAGATTTAAACAAAGTTCCCCTACTTTTGTGGAGATGGGGGGGTAGTTTTCCTTTACATTTATGTTTTTCTTTATGGTTTAATATTTTTTTGAATGGAACACTACCTATTTATGTTTGATTTTTATTCGATGTATTTGTATGACAATATATTGATTTGATTATACTTTGTTATGATTTAATAAAAAAATTCCCCTACTCTTTTAGTAAGGGGGGGGGGGTCTGTTGGGTGATGATATTTTTTTGTGTTTTGATTTTGACATTCTTGTATACTGAAATGTTTCTTTCTGGGTTTTCTTTTCTTTTTGTTACAATTTTGTATGCTGTAATACTTTTCTGTAATTTTTTTGTTTGAAAATCTTGAATAAAAAATTCCCCTACTCTTTTCGAGAAGTGCTATGGGATCTTTAATATCCACCTGAACTACCACCAGAACAGACAGATGGGACCTCGATTTATCGTCACATCCGAAAGACTGCTCCTCAAGAGTGCAGAACCCCCCTCATGCTGCACTGCAGTGTCAGTATTGGGATATTAACCCAAGTGCCTGGTGTAGGGCTAGAACCCACAGCCTTCTGATCTCCCAGCCTCAGAAGCGAGTGTGCTACCTGCTGAGCCACTAACACTGTAGGGAGTAGGGTGTAGGGGTAAGGAAATTGCCCATGGAACTCATGACCATGACTGGGGTGTAGGGGTAAGGAGACTGCCCATGGAACTCATGACCCTGGCTGGGTTGTAGAGAGTAAGGAGATTGCCCATGGAACTCATGACCCTGGCTGGGGGTAGGGGCAGGAGACTGCCCATGGAACTCATGACCCTGGCTGGGGGTAGGGGGCAGGAGACTGCCCATGGAACTCATGACCTGACTGGGGTGTAGGGGGTAAGAAGATTGCCCATGGAACTCATGACCCTGACTAGGGGTAGGGGTCAGGAGACTGCCCATGGAATTCATGACCCTGACTGGAGTGTAGGGGGTAAGAAGATTGCCCATGGAACTCATGACACTGACTGGGAGTAGTGGTCAGGAGACTGCCCATGGAACTCATGACCCTGACTGGAGTGTAGGGGGTAAGAAGATTGCCCATGGAACTGACTAGGAGTAGTGGTCAGGAGACTGCCCATGAAACTCATGACCATGACTGGGGTGTAGGGGGTCAGGAGACTGCCCATGGAACTCATGACCCTGACTGGAGTGTAGGGGGTAAGAAGATTGCCCATGGAACTGACTGGGAGTAGTGGTCAGGAGACTGCCCATGAAACTCATGACCATGACTGGGGTGTAGGGGGTCAGGAGACTGCCCATGGAACTCATGACCCTGACTGGAGTGTAGGGGGTAAGAAGATTGCCCATGGAACTGACTGGGAGTAGGGGTCAGGAGACTGCCCATGAAACTCATGACCATGACTGGGTGTAGGGGTCAAGAGATTGCACATGGAACTCATGACCCTGACTGGGTGTAGGGGTCAGGAGATTGCACATGAAACTCATGCCCTTGGTTGACTGTTCCCCTTTAAATTGTGAGCTTCTGTCACTATACCTGAAAATATTAAAAACAACTTTTATAAACTTTTTTTCCCACCCACCTCCCCCTTTCCAGATGCCCCTAAGGGTGCCATGGGTAAAGTTTTTAAATTGTCAGCTACACCTGGAGCTGATACCTGGAGCCAACAGCAACTTTTCAAGTGCAGTCCTCACCTAGCCCAACTCTCCCATCCTTGGCAAATTCAAATTTGTAAATCCCCCCCCCCCGGCTCTTTAGCTTGATTGGGTGGGGAGCTAGTGGCAAACCATTTTCTAGCTAGTCTGTTGACCCCCCCCGCCGCATCCCTCATACAGCCTGCTTCTCCCCGTGCTGCCTTAGTATTAGTGTAGCTCTATCTGTTTCTAACGGAGCATGCGAGAAGCTCACAAAAGCCCTGTCCGTTGAGCTGTGGCTTCGATTTGACCCCAGTGACTCTCTAAAATATAACAAAAACACATACAAACAAAGGAGAGAAAGAAGTAAGTGCCTCAGCTGGGACTTGAACCCAGGTCACCTGGAATACCATTCTGGTTGCACTAACCAGCTGCCCCACCAAGGCACCTGGAACCTGGGCTTTCCCAGAGCACACCGCACCCATGTGATTAAAAATGAAGTAATTATTTGTGCAACACCAGGTTGTGCCTTAGAGAAAGAGTAACATGTTCTGGGAAACCCCAGGTTCCAATTGCCTTGGTGGGGCAGCTGGTTAGTGCAATGGGAACGATATTTCAGGTGGCCTGGTTTCAAGTCCCTGCTGAGGCATGTACTTATTTCTCTCCTTTGTTTGTATGTGTTCCATAAATATGCACACCACAACCATGCGATTAAAAAAAAAATACATTTTTGACCACGTTCCCATTGTTATCAACAGAGTGTGCCCCTGCTTTTTATAGACTCCTATATCACAAAACACTGGAGCATGGGGCACCATGGGGATGGAGCGTTACAGAGTCTGTATCAGGAAAGGGAAGAAATCAGGTGGCGAGCTCCTCTGAGTGAAGATTTACAATGCCTTCTCTTTCAAAAAATAAGGATAGGAAAATTTTACGAAGTTGCCTGTTGAACTCTAGTTCAGGTAAACTGCCAGTGTGTGTGTGTGTGGGGGGGTAGAGAAAATTTTCTGAAATAAGCACAACTGCTGCTGTTTAGGAGAGGTCAGAAGATGGACATTTAAAATTGATTTATTTATCTAACATTGGTAACTGGGAAAGGCACACTGAGCTGAGACTTGTTTCCAGGTGTGACCCCTCAGCCCCAGTGGTGGGGGAAGAAGGGGGTATGATGTAACAGTGTATGAGCAGCGAGGATAGCATAGTGAGATTCAAAAATGACCCCACTATGAAGCAGGTGCAAGGAACTAATAATTACAGAATACAGGAGCAGTATACATTAGGGCAACCTCATGGCAGGTCCAGTGATATACAGAGGAATGAACTGGCCCAAATACAGGCCTGAACATGAGGTGCTCTTCAGAAACTGAAGGTGGTTTAATTCCATTTTGTAGGTGGGGGGCAGGGAAAGGAAAGGGGTACTGGGAGCAGGTGGGGGTTTATAGTGAGGATGCGAAAGATAGATATGAAGGTGAGAGGAGAAAGGAGGCAGGGAGATTGTTCCAAACTGCGGGGAGACAGAATGAAAAGGCAGAGGTCCCACAGGCAGGAATGGAGAGGCTGCGAAAGTCAGAGGAACCAAAGAAGTAGCTGGAGGGAGGTAGAAGGGATTGGAGACTGCTGAGGGAAGGCAGAAGAGAGGACAATCAGAATACGGACAAAGAGGAGGCACAATGAAACAGGCAGCAGGATCCCAGAGATGGCAGGGTAAGGGATTGTTAGAAGATATGGTAGTGGGTGAGTGGAAGGGGAGTTGGAGGCAAAGCAGTAGAAAGAGTTGAAGAGGGTTAGCCTGGCCTAGTTGGTTTTGGAGACCACCCCAAAGCCCTTGTGAAATGAAAGCAAAGCTTAGTTTCTTGCATGTTTGTAAGGAGTATTTTTGTGTGTGTGAGTACTGGGAGGGTGGAGCTACTGAAACTGGACCACAGCTTCCTGACACTGTCCCCTCCCCTGACACACTGACAGTGAAACAGTCACCAAAATAAATAAACCGTCAGAGCCAACACCACTGAAATGTGCGAAATGTCCAGCTCAGGGCCACAGCCCAAAGGACATTCATATGACACAATTCAGATTTTGGACCTGAGGCATCAAATGAATATTATGGGTTTTTTCTCTTTAGTGTGTCACTGAAATAGAAAAAGTTCATCAGCTCTTGTGACATTTCAGAGTGACATTCAGAGCAATATACTGTTGGCTGTGTGAGCATGGCTGGGAGTTTTCACCTGCCTTTCTTCTTTGCTGTGGCTTGTGGTTGACGTTTACGGTCTCAGGGTCAATCCTCTCATCAGATTGGTGGGTGTGTCTCTGAGTTGGCTTTTTCTTGGAATCCACTGCAGTAGACAAGATGTGATAAACTATTATTACTATAGGACTGGTGCAATCTTTCTTAAATTATCATGGTGCCCAGTCCCTCCTCAGAAATGCCTCAGTCAATGAAAGGTCAACCTCCAGAAGACTTTCTGGGTATGTGAATTCGAACAGCAATGTGGCCTAGTTGGTCATAGCTCAGGTTTGGTAATCAGAAGATCAAGGTTCTGATCCCACCACAGCCAGTAACTCACGGTGTGACTCTAAGCAAGCCACTTAACCTTCAGTGTTTCAGTCACCCCAGCAGTAAAATGGGTAAAAGCAGGATCCCACTGAAAATGAGATATTGCATTTTAGCTGGGCTATCCTGGGTAGATACAGTACATTTTGAAAATGTATAAAAGCGAAACACCATGGTAAACAAGAAATTACAGCTCAGCTTGTCTATTCCTGGTAAAAACATACTGAATAATGGATGGGATATTGTACAGAATGAGTTTTTTACGCAACCAAAGTGTGCAACACCACACCACATTAAAAAAAAAATGAGTATGAAAGACGGGTACTTTGTGATAATATTGCACACCGGGTGTGTGTAAAACAAATGAACAATGTAACACTCCATTCTTTATTTTATGTCATTGCTGGTCAGTTTCATGCTGTGTATTAAATGTCCATTTTCCTTTTCTCTCGCATTTTGTTTCTGTGAGCATGAGACAGCAGCAGCTTTCGCTTTGACTGGGTGACACCAACACCGTAATAACCGGGTTCCATTCCATAATAACTGTCCAGTTATTATGGTGCTAGAAAGTAGTGTCAGTCCATTTAGTAAATGGGTTCAACAGTAATTATCTTGTAACAAATGGGTCAATACAGGACCCCACAAAAAATGAAAATAACACTGTGGTGCGGAGAGATGTAATGTCGAGAGACATTAGCACAGAAAAAAGCTCTGGAGTCCAAGAGGAGGCTGCTATGACAGAGAGGCCTTTTTTAGTCTAGTATGAAGGGTCATGTATCTCAGGACCATCTTTCCTTTCAGAAGAGAATGGTCTTAATCTTCCAACCCTAATGAAAGAGAAGCCCTGATGTGTTTGCTTGTTGAAGGCATATGTAGTGCCCTAGAGTTAGGGCACTATGGAACAGGAAGCCAGACGTCCTCTAGAGAACTGGGCAAAATTAGCTTGTGCAGCAATGGGCCCCCAGAGAGTATCACAGAGAGGCTTAGGAAGATGGAAAGGGCGGTATGGACAGCTTCCCCCTGCCTCTAAAACTATCGGCCAGAGTGTTCCACAGCAACCCCCAGCTTTTCTGACAGACTCTTGAGCTGTACAAGATATCCCATGCAGCATGTGGTAACGGTTAAGGTACACAGACACATCCCCCACCCACAGCTAGGGCAGCCCAACAGAGTACCTAGCAGTTTCCTGCAAGTAGCCGTGACTTTAGAAAGCAGCATACAGGGTTACTTTTTTTTTTTCAAAGAAAGAAACACTTTTCTTTATACATAGAGACATTGTCGGCAGATAAGGGCCTATGGCCCACTCAGTCTGTCCATTTGAGCTTGTAAGTTACATTTACGTTTTTCTAGAAGTCTGCTGCCCACTACCCCTCATGTCCAGAATTCCCTTATGTCTAGTCCATGCACTCTTAAATCCTGTGATTCTTTCAGCCCCCACCACTTCCTCTGGCAAGATGTTCCACTTGTCCACCACCCTTTCTGTGAAGAAAGTCTTCCTCACATTTCCTCTGAATAGTCTTTCCTTGTTGCGCTGCCTGCACCTAGAACTCGAAATGCATGCCTTTGAACGTGAAACTCCAGGGTAGTTAATCTGCCATCTCAGTCTTTTTGCATATGTGACCCTCTATGCTATTAAACACTTGTTAGCAACAAAGTCTGTTTTTGTGCTTTTTGCTGCATACCCGGAGTGCCTCCCTTTTGTGCTTTTCAGGCATCTTTCTCTTTCGGTGAACTCCCACTGATTTACTGGAGTAAGCGTACAGTCCTTGTGTTGTTCCCCAGCCTAGACCCCCCCCCCCGTCAGGTAGTATGACTGCTTTATTAGAGTGAGCGCACCGTCCGAGTGTTGTTGTTCCTGCACCTATAACTCCACCCCCCTGGGCAGGTAGTATGATTGATTTATTCCAGTGGGTGCACAGTCCTTGTCTTGTTCCTGCACCTAGAACTCCCCTCCCCTGGGCAGGTAGTATGACTGATTCATTGGAATGGGTGCACAGTCCTTGTCTTGTTCCTGCACCTAGAACTCCCCCCAACTGGCAGGTAGTATGACTGATTTATTGGAGTGAGCACACAGTCCTTGTGTTGTTCTTGTACCTAGAACTCCACCTCCAGTAGGTAGAAAGACTGACTTATTGGTGTGAGCGCACAGGCCTTGTGTTGTTCCTACACCTAGAACTCCACCCCCACCCTGGCAGGTAGCATTATTGATTTATTGGCGTGAGTGCACAGTCCTTGTGTTGTTCCTGCACCTAGAACTACCCCCCCCCCCAGCAGGTAGTATGACTGATTTATTGGAGTGAGTGCACACTGCTTGTGTTGTTGCTGCACTAGAACTCCCCCCGCTGGCAGGTAGTGTGACTGATTTATTGGAGTGAGCGCACACTCCTTGTGTTGTTCCTAAACCTAGAACTCTGCCCCCGGCAGGTAGTATATCTGACTTATTAAGTGAGCACTCAGTCTTTGTGTGGTTCCTGCATCTAGAACCCCCAGCAGATAGTATGACTGATTTATTGGAGTGAGCGCACAGTCCTTGTGTTGTTCCTGCACCTAGAATCCCCCAGCAAGTAGTGTGACTGATTTATTGGAGTGAGCACAGAATCCTCGTGTTTTTTCTGCACCTAGAACTCCACCCCAGCAGGTGGTATGACTGATTTATTGGAGTGAGCGCACAGTCCTTGTGTTGTTCCTGCAGTTAGAACCCCCCCTGGGCAGGTAGTATGTCTGATTGATTGGAGTGAACGCCTTGTCCACGTGTTGTTACTGCACCTAGAACTCTGCCCTCCCCCCCAGCAGGTAGTATAACTGAATTACTGGAGTGAGCGCACACTCCTTGTGTTGTTGCTGCACCTAAAACTCCCCCCTCCGGCAAGTAGTATGACTTATTTATTGGAGTGAGCGCACAGTCCATGTGTTGTTCCTGCACCTAGAACACCCCCCCACTGGCAGGTAGTGTGACTGATTTATTGGAGTGAGCGCACACTCCTTGTGTTGTTGCTGCACCTAGAACTCCACCTCCCTCACCCTGGCAGGTAGTATGACTGATTTATTGGAGTGAGCGCACAGTCCTTGTGTTGTTCCTGCACCTAGAACTCCCCCCGGCAGGTAGTATGACTGATTTATTGGAGTGAGCGCACAGTCCTTGTGTTGTTGCTGCACCTAGAACTCTGCCCCCCCCCAGACGGTAGTATAACTGATTTATTGGAGGTAGCGCACCGTTCTTGTGATGTTGCTGCATCTAGAACTCTCTCCCCCCGGGCAGGTAGTATAACTGATTTATTTGAGTGAGTACACAGTCCTTGTGTTGTTCCTGCACCTAGAACTACCCCCCCCAATCAGGTAGTATAACTGATTTATTGGCGTGAGCGTACAGTCCTTGTGTTGTTCCTGCAGTTAGAACTTTCCTCCCCCAGCTGGTAGTGTAACCCCTAGGTGGCGCTATCCCAAGGGCTACTACCCTTGCCTGCTTGGCTAGTAGCAGGTTAAGGGGCCTGAGTTCTGAAACAGGTGCCTCCACCCAGAGGTCAGGGTTGGTAGTGGTCAAGCTAACCTGGGCACAGCCCTCTGAGATACTGTAACCTCCCTCTTTCCCCTCTAGTGGCCTAAACACTGTACAATAATCACTTTCACAATACCCCTGGTACACCACACAAGTACCCACACTATTTGCACTCATCACCAGGGCTGGTTCCTCTGGCTCGACCCTGGAGTCCCCCTGTAAAACAAGGTTAAGCACAGCAAATAGCAACAGTACAGTACTTTGTGCACAAACTGGAACCACAGTCAGATTACATCCAGAAAAAGTTAGATCTGATTTATTAAGGGGACTTGAACAAGGGAGGGGCAAAATCAGGTTAATTAGCTTAAAGGTTGTATCAATCAAGCTGTTATGCATGCGCTTTGAGTCCCCCCACACAGTCCACCTCTGGGTACCCAGGTGGAGAAGAGATGGGCTAGCCAGGACAGTTGCCCGGGGTTGCAGCTGGTTGGGGCCCTGTGATGGAAAACACAACATGCACAGTACACAATATTTGTAATCCAGAGCCAGAGGGCTCAGTTCATAAAGGAAACGAAACAACAAGGCAACCAGATGACATACTCAGATTAAGCTGTTGGTGCAGGGAGCTACCTTGGTATTTACTCACAATACCCAAGACTGGACACAGGCTGGATGAAAATTGAGACCGCAGGTGGTTGATCTGGAATGCCAGGAGAAGCAGGGCCCACACAAGTCACAGAGGCGTCATTCCTGTTCAAGCATGTAGCAGGGGGGCTGATCCCCAGGCAGGTCTCTCGTCGATGGCTTCTCTGTGCAGCGGGTAGTCTGGCTGGGCCAGTCTGGCAAAGCCCAGACCGCATGTTGACAAGTTCGGATGTAGTCCATTTTGGGCTGGATACAGCTTCTAGCAAGCAGAACACAGTTCACACAGTGGGGAACTAACTCACAACCCACTAGCAGCTCATAGCACATTTACATGTACGGGAATTCTGCTGTACCAGGCAAAGTGCTCCCCGGTCACAATTGCAAAGTCTCTGCACACACCAAGAGCTTAGGGGTAGCTGGAACTCCTGACAGGCTGATCGCATTCAGCAAAAATATTCGGTCTTCTTCAGGCTGAGCCTGGCCCACTTTAGTAGCTTACTTTAGTCACGCAAACTTGGATTTAGTCCAAAATAATTCTCTTCTCTCCCTCTCATGGAGCAGCAGCAACATGCAGCCAAAAACTCAGCCCTTTCACAGTTTTCCCATGCAAATCCACTCAGGATTTCTGCCCAAAATTACTCCAGCTCCTTCTTCTTGAGCTTCTAGCTCAGAACTAAACTGACAACTGTAAGCAGCACAGGACTTCCCCAAGATCCAAAAGATTTGGTTGGCTGATTTGGCAGTCACTCAAAGGAAGAGCTCCCCCTTCAGTTGCAAAAAGGGGCAAAAACTCAAACCACAGTTCCTATAGATTTTGAATTCAGACAGCTTCTGTAGTCCGGCTACATTTTAGGTCCCACCAGAACTGATTGGCCCAATTTGCAGTCGAGGACCAAGATAGTGGAGAGAAACAAAACAGTCCTTTCTACAAAGAAAGCAGGTTAGACAAACTACATTATCATTAGCATTCTAAATGCTTTTCAGCAAATAGTTACACCTTTCAACAGAGCTCCATCTCAGATTACTTATGATGCAATCAAGCAGCTCTTAAAGAGACAGTACACAGAGGCTATACAAGCTCTGGTAATCACATTTAAACTGCTAAAATGCAGGACACCAGCCTGGCAGTGAGCATTTAGGCAAGCTCAAGGAAGACTTTTTGGGAACCACCATTTGTAGGGGGGTTACACCCTTCCCTGCCTAGGAAAACTTGGCGTCCGCGTCAAGTCTGTACCATCATAACATTGAAAATGCAACATATACATGATATTTATACCATTAGCATGCTATACATGTACTATCTGATTCATCAATTGGCATAACTTGTCACTTTACTATACATTTCAATGTACTCCACTGTATAATTTCCATTCTGACAATGCATATTTCACACAGGTAAATTGAACATTACTACACAGAATCATGTAATAATTTCTTGTACTTCCCTTCCCCATCAGCTAACTTTGGGCTGGATGGGGCAGGGACACCATGGTAAGAGGGCAGGACAAGTAACCTGGAATAGGCCATCAAGCTCAATTTGGGCAGTGAGCTCAGAGAGACATAAACACCTTTGTGGACTACACTGAGAGGCAAATCCACTGGATTCCTGGGGGAATCGTAACTGATGCGCACCACTGGCTTGACAGCTCAGCCAGTCTTTCTGGGGTGAACAACCACAGTCTCTGTACTTTCAGCAATGGTCTTGGAGCTTTCATCACTTGTGAGGGATGCCTCTGCATGAAGGGAAATGTCCAAGCTGGGAGCACTGTCAGCCCCTTGCTCTGTAGTCTCTGTTTCTACAACACTTGGCTCATTTTGAAAACACTCTAGCACTGAACGGGGGTTGTCAGCACTCTCATAGTGTTCCTCAAGTTCTGGCGTGTCACCAGAAAGGCTCATACCATCAGCCTCTCCTTCAGGCAAATCATACAGTTCCACGATACACAAAGACTCAGCATCCTCAGACGTGACACTTTGCACTTCACCTTCAGGGAGCGTTGGCTCCAAGGATGATGCCGGGGCGTTAGGCAGTCCAGAAGGCCCAGCTTCATCCCCATAATTCAACATAGGATTTCCACGAAACAACTCAGTTCATATGAGGGGTAATAGGCATTATCAAACTCACTGTCATCCGAGTTAGACTGGCAGTCACTATCATTCTGGGCCTGCTGTGGGGGAAGTCTTAAATCGACAACCACAGGGCAGGCTGACTATATTTATTTCTTGCAGCAGCATGAGTCACTGGTTCAGGGGGAATCAATCTCGGTGGGTTAATCCTCAATTATAACTTTACCAATAGGTAGTAAGTGGTTACGGTGCATGGTCTTGATAGCTTTGAAGTTATTCTCTGGGCGCACTTTGTAACTGGCAAATCATCCAGCTTTCCAACTATACTATGGGGAAGATGGTGCCATCGATCAGCAATTTTGTGTTTACCAGGCAATCCTAAATTTTGCAACAACACACGGTCTCCAGGCCTAAGCTCTTGAGCCTTTACTTTTCTATCATGTCTCTCTTTGTTGGCTAGATTTCTTTTGGCAGCCATTGTCTGGGCCGGTTGATAGGCATGGTTCAATTGAGCTTTAAGTTTTTGTACATATTGCAGGTAATCTTCGGCTCGGACCCCATCAGGAGAAACCCCAAAACAGACATCAACAGGCAGCCGGGCCTCTTTCCCGAACATGAGGCGGTAGGGAGAGAACTCGGTAGCATCATTCTTTGTGCAATTGTATGCGTGTACCAAGGTGCTAATCCGCTGGCTCCATTTATGCTTATCTTTTGGGTGAAGGGTGCCTAGCACGTCTAGTAGGGTGCGGTTAAAGCATTCAGGTTGAGGATCCCCCTGCAGGTGATAAGGGGTGGTTCTTGACCTTTGCACCCCCCATAGTGAGAGCATTTCTTTGATTAGCTGACTCTCAAAGTCCCGGCCCTGATCAGAGTGAATTCGCTGGGGGTCACCATAATGGATGAAGAAATTTTCCACTAGCACCTTGGCCATGGTAGATGCTTTTTGATCTTTGATGGGAAACGCTTGTGCATACCATGTGAAATGGTCTGTAACCACTAACACATTGCCAATGTTTCGCTGATCAGGCTGTAAACTCAAGAAGTCTATGCAGACTAGTTCCATTGGGGTGCTGGTAGTAATGTTGACAAGGGGGGCAGCCCTCTGAGGCAGGGCTTTTCTCTGCAGGCAGTGACTACAAGTCCTTACATGGTGCTCAACATCGGCCCCCGTCTTGGGCCAGTAGAATCAAGATCATACTAGGTCAAGGGTCCGGTTGATACCGAGGTGGCCCATATGATTAGAGGGACCTCAGTACCAAATCTTTGAAGGCTGTGGGCAGGATCAATTGTTGCTTACCTATTTGGCCACCCCGATCTACAGTCTCTCTATACAGCTGATTAAGCAGCTTCAACCTGGGGCCTTCTTTAAACAATAAAGCGGTTCGCAGATCAAAGGAACGCAACTTGGACACATCTTTTCCTGCACAAATGGCGTCAAGTGCTGGCTGAATCATAGGCTCTTGAGACTGAGCCCACTGAATGCTGTCATTGTCAAACTGAGGTAGTGCACAAATATCTAGAGCAGAGAAGTAGCAATACGCAGCTGGTATGCAGGTGTCAGAGGGGCCCAACCAATCTACTAAGCAGTCCGCTGTGTCTGTAGACATCTGTTCATTTCTATCAAACTTTTGGCACAATGCTCAGATGTCAGGTTCAGACAGCCTGACCCAGTCACTCTTGGAAATGAGCCTCCGAGATAGAGCGTCAGCATCAATATGGTTCAGGCCCGGTCTGTATTCGACAGCATAATCATATGTTGACAATGCAGAAAGCCACCGGTGCCCAGTGGTGTCTAACTTAGCTGAAGTCTGAACATAGGTCAATGGGTTATTGTCAGTCCTCACCAATATTTTTGCCCCATAGAGGTAATCATGAAACTGGTTGACAATGGCCCATTTTAATGCAAGGAACTCCAACTTGTGCACAGGGTAGTTTCGCTCTGATGGGGTCAAGCTCCTACTGGTGAATGCCACTGGTCTTAAACCATCCTCATGGTCTTGATACAGTACAGCTCCTAGACCCTGCAGACTGGCGTCAGCATGCAGCACATAGAGTTTGGTGGGATCAGCATAACCGAATATGGAGACGTGGGTGAGCTGGTATATGACTTAATGGAAAGTTGCTTCACAGTCAGGCATCCAACGGGACCCAAAAAGTTCACCTGGGCAGAAATATGCTTTGTCTGGTTCTTTGATGGACCCTTTTTTGTATTTCCGATTGGTAGGAGGGTAACCCTGGGTAAGATTCAAGAGTGGCCGAATCACTTTGGAATAGTCCTTTATGAACCGGCGGTAGTAGCCACAGAATCCCAGGAAACATTGTAGTTCTTTCAAATTGTGGGGCTGGGGCCAAGTAGTCAAGGCTTCAACTTTACTAGGATCAGTCTCTATCCTCTCTGTAGATACTATGTGCGCCCACATACTTCGGAGAGGTTTGGAAAAACTGGCACTTGTCGATGGACAGCTTGAGGCCGATATCTTCCAATCAGTCTAGTACTTTGAACAGTCGACTCTCATGTTCCTCTAGGGAGCTTCCAAACACAATGACATCGTCCAAGTACACCAGGCATTCCAGCAAATTCATGTCTCCCACTGCTCCTTCCATCAGTCGCTGGAAGGTGGCTGGGTCAACCGATATCCCCTGTGGCATTCTCAGAAATTCATAGAACCCCAAAGGACAGATGAAGGTTGTCTTCTCAGGGTCCTCCAGAGCCATAAGAATCTGATAATATCCACTGTGAAGATCCAACACTGAGAACCATTTGCTCCCATTCAAACAATCCAGAGCATCTTGTATACGGGGCATGGTGTATTGATCGGGGATGGTCCGCCGATTCAGAGTTCGATAATCAACACTCATTTTCACAGATCCATTCTTCTTACGCACAACCACAATGGGAGAAGCATATGGGCTCCTGGATTCTTTTATCACACCAGCCATGAGCATTTCCTGCAAGTGTCTTCTCACATTGTCTATATCTGCAGGGGCTAGACGTCGAGACCTCTCTCGAAATGGCCGTTCATCGTGCAGGCGCATGTGATGCTCCGCACCCTGGACACATCCTACATTCCCATTCCTTCAATAAAAACACTTGATCTCTCTGGGCAAGTTTCTGGCTAATCCTAGTCTTCCATTCAGCTGGCAATGGGGAGTCACCAAATTCAAACAAGTCGGGAGTCACTCTATCTGTTTTGCCAGGGGGCTTGTTGCTGGGCAACACTGCAGTGTCTGTATAGTGTACCGTAGCTAGGGTGCATCCTTTGTTCACCTGGATCTCCTGATCAGACACATTATGAATCTGGACCATCACTCATCGTGCATAGGCATGAGCACGAGCTGGCAAGATGCTGGGCTTAACCAATAATCCTTCCGGCAATTTTCCATCGCCTGGCACGTCCAACATCAGTATTTTGTTCTTGACATCTTTGCTGAGGTGGACCTCCCCTTGAACGGTACACTGGGCGTTAGGGGCCAGTACCATTGAAATTGGGATCCTTCTTCACATGACCCTACCGGTTCATCCTGGTCCACTCCTTGGGGTTCTGTTGCAAATCATAGGCCCTCTTGATCAGAGCGGGAATTCTTAGGGCCCTCCCAGTCCGTTGCCCTTGTTTCTCGCAACAGAGTTGTGCCAGTCTCCCAAACATATGGGAATTTGTCCCAATTAACAGGGGAACCCCATCGTACAGTCCAGTAGGGGGACACACTAAGCCCAGTGTCTCGACTTGCTCCTCTATACCAGTTACAGCTGCAGGAAATGACAACCAGAGGAAGACACATCCTAGGTAGGGATAAGACTTGTCGCTCAGCCCCCACACATGTAGGCCTTCCAGGGATTGTAAGGGCACAGCAGATAAGTGTTTGTCGTACCAGTCCTCAAATACAATGGTCACTTGCGACCCACTGTCCAGCACAGCCTGAGTAGGAATACCATTCACAGCCACAGTAGTCTCCATTGAAGGGCCCACTATTTTGGACCAGTCTGGAGGGACAGCAGCAGGGGCCTGGAGAGATGATTTAGTCACATAAGAATCTGAGTTACTACTTCTTGAACCCTCACTGCAGTCATTTTGGGTACTCCTTGACTGCTAATTCGTTCTGCAAAGCTCTCCTTGAAGCCTGTATACAACTTTATCTAGGTCTTTTGTGGACCGGCATTCTCTCTTCATGTGTCCATCCTTCCCACAATTATGGCAAAATATGTTTTCTGGGATTTGGGGTGGCTGAGGCATCACACTGGGAGCTGGGGCAGTGGTACTACCAACTGAAAATCTTGGTGCCATCTCTGTCTGCTGTGTGGTGAACATTTGGAGACATCTCGGCAATTCTCTTACTTCCATAGTCAAGGCATTAAGTTTCGAGCTGCTATCAGCAGGAGATGCCTGGGTGGACACCCCCAACCCCATAGCAGATGCAGTTGGATAAGGGTCGGTGCCTGTACTTGCAGGAGCGGCCTTCCATAAAGAGACTGTTTTTATTTCCTGAACTCCCTCAGCAGTTCACCCCATGGTGGCACACCTCATTGGTCCCACTTGGAAGGGCCTTCCGATGCCGTGATCACGTGGGCTCGCTCACCCTGAATTACAATCCCCTCTTCATCTTCAACCTCCCGGAGTTCTTTTATCAAGTCACAATAGTCCGGTGGGTTACCCTTCTATTGGGAGCCTTAACTGAAGGAGCTGCAATTTAGAATGTTTTGCATGTTGCAGTATGTGCCCCAACCTCACGTGGTTTAAGTCACTGCGGCTACCCACATTTCAGGTAAGCCTTTTGCAGCGCTCTTTCCAGACGAGTAACATATGCAGACAAACTTTCCCCTGGCCATTGCTTTGTACCTTGAAATTTACACATCAAGTTCTCCCCTGACTCAATGCTCCCAAAATTGCCTTTGAGTGCAGATAGGTACTTCTGGGCAGATGCATCAGGGTTAATGGACCTCAGAAATTTAATGGCCTCTAGGGTGGGACCCCTCAGACTTTTTATGATCCTTAAGCACAGCAAATAGCAACAGTACACTACTTTGAGCACAAACTGGAACCACAGTCAGATTACATCCAGAAAAAGTTAGATCTGATTTATTAAGGGGACTTGAACAAGGGAGGGGCAAAATCAGGTTAATTAGCTTAAAGGTTATATCAATCAAGCAGTTATGCATGCGCTTTGAGTCCCCCCACACAGTCCACCTCTGGGTACCCAGGTGGAGAAGAGATAGGCTAGCCAGGACCGTTGCCCGGGGTTGCAGCTGGTTGGGGCCTGTGATGGAAAACACAACATGCACAGTACACAATATTTGTAATCCAGAGCCAGGGCTCAGTTAGTAAAGGAAACGAAACAACAAGACAATCAGATGACACACTCAGATTAAGCTGTTGTTGTAGGAGCTACCCTGGTATATACTCACAATACCCAAGACTGGACACAGGCTGGACGAAAATCGAGACTGCAGGTGGTTGATCTGGAATGCCATGAGAAGCAGGGCCCACACAAGTCGCAGAGGCATCGTTCCTGTTCAAGCGTGGATCAGGGGGCTGATCCCCAGGCAGGTCTCTCGTCAATGGCTTCTCTGTGCAGTGGGTAGTCTGGATGGGCCAGTCTGGCAAGGTCCAGACCGCATGGTGACAAGTTCGGATGCAGTCCATTTTGGGCTGGATACAGCTTCCAGCAAGCAGAACACAGTTCACACAGTTGAGAACTAACTCACAACCCACTGGCAGCTCATAGCACATTTACATGTACAGGAATTCTACTGTACCAGGCAAAGTGCTCCCCGGTCACAATCGCAAAGTCTCCGCACACACCAGGAGCTTAGGGGTAGCTGGAACTCCTGACAGGCTGATCGCATTAAGCAAAATCTTCAGTCTTCTTCAGGTTGAGCCTGGCTCACTTCAGTAGCTTACTTTAGTAACACAAACTTGGATTTAGTCCAAAATAATTCTCTTCCTTCCCTCTCATGGAGCAGCAGCAGACATGCAGCCAAAAACTCAGCCCTTTCAGTTTTCCCATGCAAATCCACTCAGGATTTCTGCCCAAAATTACTCCAGCTCCTTCTTCTTGAGCTTCCAGCTCAGAACTAAACTGAGAACTGCAAGCAGCCCGGGACTTCCCCAAGATCCAAAAGATTTGGTTGGCTGATCTGGCTGTCAGTCAAAGCAAGAGCTCCCCCTTCAGTTTCAAAAAAGGTGCAAAAACTCAAACCACAGTTCCTACAGATTTTGAATTCAGACAGCTTCTGTAGTCTGGCTACATTTTAGGTCCCAACAGAACTGATTGGTCCAATTTGCAGTCCAGGACCAAGATAGTGGAGACAAACAAAACAGTCCTTGCTACAAAGAAAGCAGGTTAGACAAACTACATTATCATTATCACTCTAAATGAGTTTCAGTAAATAGTTACACCTTTCAACAGAGCTCCATCTCAGATTACTTATGCTGCAATCAAGCAGCTCTTAAAGAGACAGTACTCAGAGGCTGTACAAGTTCTGGTAATCACATTTAAATTGCTAAAACGCAGGACACCAGCCTGGCAGTGAGCACTGAGGCAAGCTCAAGGAAGACTTTTTGGGGACCCCCATTTGTAGCGGGGTTACGGTAGTATGACTGATTTACTGGAGTGAGCGCACACTCATTGTGTTGTTCCTATACCTAGAAAGCACCCCTGTGGCAGGTACTATGACTGATTTATTGGAATGAGTGCACACTCCTTGTGTTGTTCCTACACCTAGAACTCCACCCCCAGCAGGTAGTGTGACAGATTTATTGGAGTGAGTGCATAGTCCTTGTGTTGTTCCTGCAGTTAGAATCCCCCCCCCGGGCAGGTAGTATGTCTGATTTATTGGCGTGAGCGCACAGTCCTTGTGTTGTTCCCACAACTAGACCCCCCCAGCAGGTAGTATAACTGATTTATTGGAGTGAGTGCACAGTACTTGTGTTGTTCCTGCAGTTAGAACTCTCCCCCCTGGGCAGGTAGTATATCTGATTTACTGGAGTGAGCACATAGTCCATGTGTTGTTACTGCACCTAGAACTCCGCCCCCCAAGCAGGTAATATAATTGATTTATTGGAGTGAGTGCACAGTCCTTGTATTGTTGCTGCACCTAGAACTCCACCACCCTCGGCAAGTAGTATGACTGATTTATTGTAGTGAGCGCACAGTCCTTGTGTTGTTCCTGCACCTGTAGCCCACCCCCCGGCAGGTAGCATGACTGATTTATTGGAGTGAGCACACAGTCCTTGTGTTGTTCCTACACCTAGAACTCACCCCCCCACCGGCAGGTAGTATGACTGATTAATTGGGTGAGCACACAGTCCTTGTGTTGTTCCACACCTAGAACTACGCCCCACCGGCAGGTGGTATGACTGATTAATTGGGTGACTGCACTCCTTATGTTGTTCCTGCACCTAGAACTCCCCGGCCAAGTAGCATGACTGATTTATTGGGTGAGCACACAGTCTTTGTGTTGTTCCTACACCTAGACCCCCAGTGGCAGGAAGCATGACTGATTTACAGAAGGGGCGTACAGTGCTTGTGTTGTTTCTGCACTAGAACACCCCGCAGGTAGTGTGACTGATTTGTTGGTGTGGCGCATAGGCCTTGTGTTGTTTCTTCACCTAGAACCCCCTCATGGCAGGTAGTATGACTGATTTATTGGAGTGGCTTCAGTCTTTGTGTTGTTCCTGCACCTAGAACCCCACCCCCGGCAGGTAGTATGACTGATTTATTGGAGTGGCGCACACTCCTTGTGTTTCCTACACCTAGCACTCCCCGGCAGGTAGTGTGACTTATTTATTGGAGTGAGCGCACACTCCTTGTGTTGTTCCTGCACCTAGAACTCCTCCCCCGCCATGGCAGGTAGTCTGACTGATTCATTGGAGTGAGCTCACACTCCTTGACTTGTTCCTGCACCTCGAACTCCCCTTCCACGACGGCAGGTAGCATGACTGAATTATTGGAGTGAGCACACAGTCCTTGAGTTGTTCCTGCACCTAGAATGCCCCCAGGATGTAGTATGACTGATTTATTGGAGTGAGAGTACAGTCCTTGTGTTGTTCCTGCACCAAGAACTCCACTCCCCCAGCAGGCAGTGTGACTGATCTATTGGAGTGAGTGCAGAGTCCTTGTGTTGTTCCTGCACCTAGACACCCCCTCCCGGCAGGTAATGTGACTGATCTGTTGGAGGGAGCGCACAGTCCATGTGTTGTTCTTGCATTTAGAATTCTCCCCCCAACGGCAGGTAGCATGACTGAATTATTGGAGTGAGCACACAGTTCTTGTGTTGTTCCTGTACCTACAACTCACCTCCCCCTGGCAGGTAGCATGACTGAATTATTGGAGTGAGCACACAGTCCATGTGTTGTTCCTGCACCTAGAACTCTCCCCCCACCGGCAGGTAGTCTGACTGATTTATTGGAGTGAGCGCACAGTCCTTGTGTTGTTCCTGCACCTAGAACCCCCTCCCTCAAGGCAGTATGTCTGTGTAACCCCTAGGTGGCGCTATTCCAAGGGCTACTACCCCTGCCTGCATGACCAGATGTAGGTTAAGGGGCCTGGGTGCTGAAAATGGGTGCCTCCACCTGGAGGACAGGGTTGGTGATATCGTAGCTGACTTGTGTACGGCCCTCCAGGACACTGTGTCCCCCTCTTTGCCCTCTTGTGGCCTAAACAATGAACAGAATACACAGGTACAATAGCCCCCAAACAACAGATAAATCCCCACTCTGATTGCACTTACCACCAGGGCTGGTCCCACCTGTTCAGCCCTGGGGACCCCCTGTAAAATAAGATTAAACACAGCCGATAACAACAGTACAGTGCTTCTGGTACAAAATGGAACCACAGTCAGGGTAAATGCAAAAAGAATTAGATCTGATTTATTCAGGGGGAATGAACAATGGAGGGATTCAGAGCAGAAAGGTCTTGCCAGACGAATCTGATAGATTTCTTTGACTGGGTGACCAAAGTAGTAGATCAGGGAGGGGCTGTGGACATGGCCTACCTAGACTTTAGCAAGGCATTTGACACAGTCCCACACAAAAGATTAATATACAAGTTAGCCAGCCTGGGAGTGGGTCCCAAGGTGACATCCTGGGTAAAGAATTGGCTGGAGTATAGGACACAGAGAGTAATAGTAAATGGAGTCCACTCTGAAGAAAGGGGGTTACTAGTGGGGTATACAGGAGTTCAGTATTAGGACCGGTCCTCTTCAATGTCTTTATAGCGACATTGCAGAGGACTGGAAGGAAAAGTATGTCACTTTGCAGATGACACAAAGATCTGCAACAGAGTTGATGCACAAGGTGGGGTGGAAAGGATGAGAAGGGACTTGGTAAGGTTAGAGGAATGGTCAAATGTATGGCAGCTTAGATTCAATGCTAAGAAGTGCAAGGTAATGCACCTGGGAAACAAAAACCCAAGGGAAGAGTACACAATGGGGGGTGAGATACTAACAACAACAAAAATGGAAAGGGACCTAGGGGTAGTCATATCAGACGACCTAAAAGTGGGCAAGCAATGTGAGAGGGCAGCAAGGAGGGCTGGGGGGATGCTGGGATGCATAGGGAGAGGCATCACCAGTAGAAAACAGGAAGTTATTATCCTTCTGTACAGACAGCTGGTCAGACCCCATCTGGAGTACTGCGTGCAGTTCTGGAGACCCAATCTCTACAAAGACATAGACAGGATGGAAGCTGTCCAGAGGAGGGCAACTAAAATGGTGCAGGGTCTGCACCGGAAGACATATGAAAAGAGACTTAAGGAGCTTAATATGTATAGCCTCGAGGAAAGGAGGGAGAGGGGTGACATGATAGAAACTTTCAAGTACCTCAAGAGAATCAACAAAGTCAAGATGGTAGCATCTTTCAAAAAGAGTGTGCAAGAACAAGGGGCACAATTTGAAGATGGGGGCAGCTCAGAGGTAATTTAAGGAAGTATTTTTCACAGAAAGGTTGTGGATGCTTGGAGCGGCCTTCCAGAGGAGGTTGTGGAGTCAAAAACAGTGGTGGAATTCAAGCAAGCATGGGACAGTCATAAGGCAATTCTAGGGGTGGGGGCAGGAAGAAGTAGGCTGCTGGTTAACTAGGATCTGCAGCTTATCCATTAGGTAGGGAAATGGGCAGACTGGGTGGGCCAAGCGGTCCTTATCTGCCGTCAAATTCTATGTTTCTTTGTTAAGGTCATAATTTGGCTAATTAGTTCTGTAACTGATTCAATCAGGCAATCATGCATGCACTTTAGAGTCCCTTCACAGTCACACACTCTGGGTACCCAGTTGGAACAGAGTGGGGCTAACCTAATTTGTTGCCCGGGGTAGGCCGGCATTGCAGCTGGTCAGGGCCCTGTGATGGAAAGAAGAGGCATGCACAACCACACATAATTTGTAATCCGGAACCAGGAGGCTCAGTTCATGATAATTAGGCAAAACAACTAAATCAGATGACACACTTTGATTGAGCTGTTATCGCAGGGAGCTACCCTGGTGTTTACTCATGCTACCCAGTACAGGACACAGGATGGATGAAATGGAGGCTTTAGGATGACTTGCTGGTTTGCCAGGAGAAGCAGGGCCCACACAAATCACCGAGGTGTCGTTCCTGTTCGAGGTGTTGAGCAGGGGGCTGATCCTCAGGTAGGTCTCTCATCGATGGTTTTCTCTGAGTTGCAAGTAGCTGGCTGGGCCAAGTTGGTAGGGCCCAGGCCAGGTGAACAGTTCGGATTCAGTCTGGTAAATGCTGGATGCAGCTTCCAGCAAGCATGACACAGTTAGGCAGTGGGAACCAAATCGCGACCCACTAACAGCATTCAGCACACTTATAGTAAAAGAAAAGCAATACCACAGTTCGGATGACAGTCTGGTTGCAATTTCAGCTTTGCTGTGCAAAACCGTGATCTCTGTGGTGATTCAGATGTCCTGAGAAGCCAATTGCGTGGAGCAAATCTTTGGTCTTCTTCAGGTAAAGGTATAGTCCCAATTCGGTTGCTATTGTCACAATTGGTTCGGATATAGTCCAGTTATTTAAGCACTCTTTAAGGTTCCCTTTCGAGGGACAGCAGGAAGACAGGCCAAATTCAGCCTTTCCACCAGTTTCTCGCATGACTACGCAGGAGCAGCTGCTCGAATCACTCGAGCTATTCACTCTTTCCACTCCAACAACAGACTGACTGTCTGCTGCAGACAGCACCAGGACTTCCTCTGAGGTCCAAAAGGTTCGGTTGTTTGATCCAATTGTCTGTCACAGCTAGAGCTCCCCCTCCAGGTCTATTTAGGCGCCAAAGTGGAAAAACTACAATTCCTACAGAAATTCACTCCCACAAAACCCCTGGGGTTTCTCTCCATTTTAGGGTCCATAAAGGCACTTATTGGTGCTATACAGAAATGTCCATGCTGCAAAGAAAGGCAGGTTAGACAAACTATAATATCATTAATATTTAGAGCCGCTAATCAGCAAACAATTACCAGTTCTAACAGAGCTCCCTCTGCACAATTAGCGATGGCAGAATGGAGCAATATTACTGCAGCTCAGGCAGGACTCGAGCCTGGAAACACTCTGCCCCTATCCGGATTAATTATACACCACAAAATGATGCCTCTTAAGGAGACAGGCACAGAGGCTAGCTAGGCACTCACATACAGAACACCAGCCTGGCAGTGGCATTAGGCAAGCCCAGGAAGACACTTCGGGAACCACCATTTGTAGGGGGGTTACATCCTTTCCTGCCTAGAAAGAACTTGGCATCTGAGTCAAGTCCATGCTCACAATAACATTATTTGAAGACATTGTACTTATACAAAATATATCAATCAATCAAAATCTTTATTTATCCAGGCCGACACCATTGAGCAAGCTAATTTGCAAGGTGGACCTGCATTACACAAGTCACATAACTATACAAATTACATACAATTAATATAACAGAAAATGAAAGTATACAACAGTGCAGGAGAACCTGCATCACATATCTATCACATAGTGAATAATACTGAATTCAGGTAATACATACATGGGTAGTATGCATGAAGAGGAAAAGGCATGTTTTAGACAAAAGTAGAAGAGGCTAGGGGCAGTGCTGCAGAAGAAAGGTAATACATTGGCAGTTTCCAAAACATATATATTACGACAAAGGCAGGCGGTGTAAGGAGGTGGCTGATGAGGGGAAGGGGTTTGAGGTTAGGATAATGTGACCGGAGGGGTTTAGGTTGACAGGCTGAGGGATAAGCAGGTGTGCAGGTGTTTAAGGGAGGTCTGAGGATGTTAGGTTGGTAAGAGAAGCAGGAGCAACTTGCGTGAAGTGAAGAGTGGAATAAGAGTATGAGAGAGGAGTAGGCATGAGCGAACTATGGTCGTTTGAAGCAATTACAGGCTTCTGTGATATTTTTTGCGTACAAAGTCTTGAATACAGCAAGACTGACAGGAGACTTTAATTTCAGAGATTTCTGAAGCTCATTCCATAACGATGGTAGTACAAAACCTATGGCGGTTCTCCCAAAGCACATTGCAGCCCTGGGCACTTTTAGAGAGAGCATTACTATACATATCCAAAATAGCTAATACATACGATTATATATATATTATGGCAACAGTTATGCATTTTCTATTCATTCAATAATAATTTTACTATGATTCACACAATAATATTACTGTACTAATTCATGTTATAGTTTCTTGCGTTCTAAACAACATAGATGGGGTCCCATCCCTATCAGCTAACTTGGGGCTAGATGTGGCAGGGGCACCATGTCCTGAAGGATGGACAATCAACTTGGGAGTAGCAGAAAGGCTCAGTTTCGGCAGTGGGCTCTTTGAAACAAAGACACCCGTGTGGACAACATTCAATGGAAGATCTACTGGTCTTCCAGGGGAGTCGTAGCTTACACGTATTATGGGTTTAACTGCTCTCCCAGACTTCCTTGGGGAAACAGGTACAGTCTCTGGGATACCAGCATTTGCATCAGTCTCTTCTTCAGTAGAAAGGGGTACCTCTACACTAGGCGAAGTCTCCAGTAACAGAACGTTATTGGCTCCTGACTCTGTTAACTCTGTGCCCACCACATTAGACACTTCAGTATTCTCTGCAAGAGGTCCGGATGGGTTGTCCAGGAACGACTCTGAGACAATTGGACTTTGGGGCATTGGAGTGGGACTTTCAACATTGCCATACAGTTCCTCAAGTGCTGGTATGGCACCAAGAAGGTTTGTGGCATTAGCCTCCTCCTTGGGCAGGTCAAACAATTCCACCAAGCAGAGTGAGTCAGCCAGTTCAGACGCTATACTTTGCACCTCACTTTCCAGGGGCACGGGCTCCAAGGAGAAAGCCAGGAGGTTAGACAGTCCTGAGGGCCCAGATTCATCCCCACAGTTATACATTGGGTTACGTTGAAACAACTGACTCAGTTCATAAGTGGGATAATAGGGAGCATTGCACTAACTACTGTCAGATTCAGACTGACAGTCATCGTCAGGCACGGCCTGCTGAGGGGAAAACCTTGGTTGTTGCACTGTTGGAGAGGGTTGACTCTGTTGCCTTTTAGCAGCAGCACAAGTTCCTGGCCCAGGAGGGGCAGGATCTGACTGTTCAGCATCTATCATTACTTGGCCAATGGATAGTAAGTAGTTCCTGTGCATGGTTTTAACAGCTCTAGAGTTGTTCTCAGGGCACACTTTGAACACAGGCAGTTCATCCAGTTTACCAGTCACTGTGTGTGGAAGGTGATGCCACCTGTCAGCAATTTTATGCTTTCCATGCAGTCCCAAATTGTGCAACAATACACAGTCTCTGGGCAGTAGCTCTTGAGCCTTCACTTTCTTGTTGTGCCTCTCTTTACTGGCAAGGTTTCTCTTGGCGGCCATTGTTTGAGCCAGTTGATATGCATGGTTCAATTGAGCTTTCAGTTTCTGTACATATTGTAAATAGTTCTCAGCTTAGACCCCATCCGGGGAGACCCCAAAGCAAACATCTATGGGCAGCAAGGCTTCCCTCCGAACATGAGACAATAGGGAGAGAATCGGTAGCATCACTTTTGGTGCAATTTGTAGCGTGTACCAAGGTGCTAATCTGCTGAGCTCCACTTAGACTTGTCTTTAGGATGGAAGTACCCACATGTCCAGAAGGGTTCTGTTAAAGTGTTCTGGCTGGGGGTCCCCTTGAGGGTGATAGGGAGTGATTCTGGACTTTCGCACCCCCCATAGAGAGAGAGAGAGAGCATTTCTTTGATTAGTCTACTTTCAAAGTCTCTTCCTTGGTCAGAATGGATTCGTTGGGGTGCACCGTAGTGGACAAATAACTTTTCTACTAGCACCTTGGCTACCGTAGAGACCTTTTGATCCTTGGTCGGGAAAGCTTGTGTGTATCGGGTGAAGTGATCGGTTACTACCAGTACATTGCCAATGTTCTTTTGATCGGGTTCCAGATACAAGAAGTCTATATAAACCAGTTCCATTGGGACACTGATAGTGATATTGGCAAGTGGGGCAGATTTCTGGGGCCAAGCTTTCCACTGGAGGTAGCGACTGCAAGTTTTGACATGATTCTCAACATCTGTCCCCATTTTTGGCCAATAGAATCGGGATCGTACTAAGTTGAGAGTCCGGTCAATACCGAGGTATCCCATGTGGTTATGGAGGGACCTCAGTGCCAGCTGTTGGAAGGCTGTGGATAGGACCAACTGCTGCTTGTCCACTTGACCAAGACAATGTAATGTCTCTCTATATAATAACTGATCTCATAACTTTAGTCTGGGGCCTTCTTTGAATAATAGTGCAGTTCGTAAGTCAGTAGAACGTAATTTAGACACATCCTTCCCCGCATGCAGGGCATCAAGTGCAGGCTGAATCATGGGGTCATGGGATTGAGCCCACTGAATTCCGTCACTATCAAACTGGGGCAAAGCACTGATATCTAATGCAGAAAAATGGCAATAAGTGGCAGGTATGCGAGTAGCGGGGAGCTCCAAACAATCCACCAGGCAGTCCACGGTGTCTGCAGACAATTGCTCATCTTTGTCAAACTTTTGGCACAATGCTTTAATAGAAGCTTCAGACTGCCTCACCCAATTGTCTTTGGAACTTGGCCACCATGAAAGGGTGTCAGCATCAATATGATTCAGTCCAGGTCAGTAAAGTTGACAAGGCAGAAAGCCACCGGTGCCCAGTGGCGTCCAACTTAGCTGAAGTCTGTACATATGTTAGAGGATTGTTATCAGTCTTTACTAATATCTTGGCCCCACAGAGGTAGTCATGGAACTGATCAGCTATGGCCCACTTTAGAGCGAGGAACTCCAACTTATGCACAGGATAATTCCGCTCGGATGATGTCACACTGCGACTGGCGAAGGCCACAGGTCTCAGGCCATCCTCATATTCTTGATATAGCACAGCCCCAAGCCCTTTCAGACTGGCATCCATGTGCAGGACATATGGTTTGGTGGGATCAGCATATGCAAGGACTGGGGCATGGGTAACCTGATAGATGACTTTGAAGAATGCATCTCACACTCAGGGGTCCAACGGGTTCCAAAAGGTTCACCTGTTCGAAAATACATCTTGTCCTCTTCTTTGAGGGACCCCTTCTTGTATCTGTGGTTGGTGGGAGGATAGCCTTGGGTAAGATTAAGGAGCAGCCAGATTACCTTCGAATAGTCCTTAATGAATCAGTGATAGTAGCCGAAAAACCCCAGAAAACACTGCAGCTCTTTCAAGTTGGTGGGCTGGGGCCAGGTGGTCAGGGACTCTACTTTACTGGGGTCTGTCTGTATCCCCTCAGCTGACACTATGTGTCCCACATATTTTGCAGACACTTGAAAGAACTGGCACTTGTCTATGGATAGCTTGAGGCCAAATTCTTCCAAGCGATTGAGGACTTTGAACAGTCTGGCCTCATGTTCTTCTAGCGTGTGACCGAAAACAATGACAACATCCAAGTACACTAAACATCCTAGCAGATTCATGTCCCCTACCTCACGTTCCATCAATCTCTGGAAGGTAGCAGTGGCACCCGAAATCCCCTGTGGCATCCTCAGAAATTTGTAGAACCCCAAAGGACAGATGAAGGCTGTTTCCTCACAGTCCTCCAGGGCCATTTGGATTTGGTAATATCCACTGTGGAGATCAAGTACTGAGAACCACTGACTCCCCTTCAGGCATTTCAGGGCATCCTGTATGCGTGGCATGGTGTATTGATCTGGGACAGTCCATCGGTTAAGGTTCGATAATCCACACACATCCTCATGGACCCATTCTTCTTGCACACAACTACGATGGGAGATGTGTAGGGGCTTCTTGACTCTTGAATAATTCTTGCAGTGAGCATCTCCTGTAGGTGCCGCGGAACATCATCTATATCAACTGGAGCAAGTCGGCGAGACCGCTCTCAGAAAGATCTGCCATCGTGCAGCTGAATATTATGCTCAGCACCATGGGTGCACCCCACATCCCATTCTTTTAGTGAAAACACTTGGTCTCTCTGGGCAAGTTTCCTACTGATCCAAGTATTCCATTCATCCATTCAGCAGACAAGGGGGAATCACCAAAGTCAAATGGGTCTGGGGTCACCTCCTCCTTCTTGCTAGAATATTTGTTGCTGGGTAATACTGCAGTGTCTGTGCAGTGTACTGTAGCTAGTGTACACCCTTTATTCACTCGGACTTCTCGATCTGACACATTTAGAATCTGGACCATCACTCGTTGTGCATAGGCATGGGCATGGGCAGGTAGGATTCTGGGTTTAACCAATAGCCCCTCTGGCAACGTTCCTTCACCTGGTGCATCCAGCATTAATATTTTGTTTTTCACGTCTCTTCTAAGATGGACTTCTCCATGAACAATATACTGAGTGTTGGGTGGCAATATCAAGGAATCAGGGTCCTTCTTCCAGACAATTCCAACAGGCTCATCCTGGTCTTCTGCCCCAGACTGCCTCTGCAGGTCATAAGCTTTCTTGAACAGAGCTGGAATTCTCATTGCCCAACCAGTCTGTCGGTCTCATTTCTCTTGGTTCAACTGCGCTAACCTCCCAAACATGTGGGCATTGGTTACAATGCGTTGGGGGACCCCATCAAACATTCCTGTTGGAGGGCACACCAGGGCCAGCATCTCTACTGGTTCATCTACACCAGTTACAGCCATGGAAAAAGACAGAGGTTTGTCATACCAGTCCTGGAATACAGTGGTCACAGTAGTCTTCATCGAAGGGCTCATCAATTTGGACCAGTCGGCCTCAGCCATGGTCTCGCTTTCCGGAGCTCCCCTTGAAGTCTGTATACAACTTTATCTAGGTCATTTGGGGACCGGCATTCTTTCTTCATATGTCTGTCCTTCTCACAATTATGACAATATATGTGTAACCCCCCTACAAATGGGGGTTCCTGAAAGCTTCCCCGGAGCTTGTTTAAATGCTCCATGCCTGGCTGGTGTTCGCCGTTTAAGCCGTTTCACCTGGGTAGCCAGTGGGTGCCTTTGAGGCCTCCATATACTGTCTCTTTAAGGGCTGCCTTAACTTGCAGTCATAATTAATCTGGGTGGGGGTTTGAGTGTTACTATGCTCGAGTCCCGCCCGGGCTGCAGAGTAAGCACTCCCTTCTGCCATCGCTAAGCAGGCAGAGGGAGCTCAGTGGGAGAAGGAAATTGTTTACTGAAAATAACTTAAGGTAATAATAATAATGTGGGTTGTTCTAACCTGCTTCATTTTCAGCAAAAGACTGTCTGATTATCCCCTCCATTTTGTTTCCGAACTGCCGAATTGGACCAATCAGTATCTCGGGACTCCTTTGAGCCGGCTGACCAATGGGGAACTGCTTGCCCTTTGAGAAAGGCATTATGGGCTATGGCGCTTTTTCACACCACTGAGAACAGGAGTGAATGACTGGCAAGTGATGCCAGCCAATTGGATCGGGTAGCGCCCGAACTGGAAGGAGTGCCCCATGCTCCTGTGGGGAGATGCGTGTGTGGCTGAGGAAGAGAGAGGAGCTCTGTTGCTTCTGCGCTGTGTGAGTGTTCATGCGGGAAGCGTGGGAAGGCTTGAGGCGGCCGTTTTTGCCCTTTGGAGTGATTCGGACTAAATCCGCTGGCGGGTGGTCGGAGGAGGCTGGTCCCAGCCCAGCTACCTACCAGGCTCAACCTGAGAGGACTGGAGAATCTGCTGAATCGTGCTCGGTCCACCTGTGATGTTGAAGCTGCCGCTTGCTGCCCGAGTTCTGCTGCAAGTTCGAGTGGGGCCTGAAAGCAGCTGCCTGGTATGGTACCCCTCTGTTGTTTGCCATATAAATGTGTGAGGAGGCTGGTGAAAATTCAGGATCAGCCTGATGGTGGTGATGGAGGCGGTATTTGATGGAGCCATGAGTACTGAATAAGGGTAGCTCCCTGCCAAGCTCGGCACACAGTGGTTTCAAGTTGTCTCGTTATATTGCTGATTGCCTAACTGAACTTTTTTTTTTTCCCCTTCTGACCTGTTCAGAATTTTAAAGGTTATCTGTGTAAGGGCCCCAACCAGCTGCCATGATGGACTAGCAGTTAGGGCTTGGGTAGCCAGGGACAGCAAATCTTAGGTTTAGGCCTGTGCACAGAGCCCTAGGTAGATAGGTGTAGTAATAAGCCAATCATCCTGATTTCCCCCCCCAACCTTGTTATTCTCCCTTTGAATAAATCAGATTGTCTGTTCTGCAACTACACCCTGGCTAGTTTGTGCATTTCTGGTGAACTGCTGCATAGTGACCATGATATAACTGTACCTTACTTTACAGGGGGTCCCCGGAGTGAGCTGAGAGATACTAGCCGGGGGGTTAAGTGTACTGGTGAAAAGTATTATTGGTACCCCGTGTGAGCCACTAGTGGGACAGAAGGGGGGTTGCAGTAACCCAGAGGGCTGTGACCGAGGCAATCTCGACAGTGATCTTCGACAGGGAAGAATACACAGTGGGTGGGGAGGTAGAAACAACAACAAAACAGGAAAGGGACCTGGGGGTAATCATTTCAGATGACCTTAAGGTTAGCAAGCAATGTGAGAAGGCAGTAGGGAGGGCCGGGGGTATACTGGGATGTATAGGGAGAGGCATCAGCAGCAGAAAACAGGAAGTTGTTATCCCTCTGTACAGACAGTTGGTGAGACCCCATCTGGAATACTGTGTCCAGTTCTGGAGACCCCATCTCCGCAAGGACATAGACAGGATAGAGGCAGTCAGAGGAGGCAACTAAAATGGTGCAGGGTCTGCAAGAGAAGCCGTATGAGGAGAGACTAAAGGAGCTTAATATATACTCTTGAGGAAAGAAGGAGAGGGGGACATGATAGAAACTTTCAAGTACCTCAAGGAATCAACAAAGTCCAAGAGGGTAGCATCTTTCAGAAAAAGAGACTTGCAAGAACAAGGGACACAATTTAAAGATAGAAGGAGAGCGGTTCAGGAAATGTGAGGAAGTATTATTTCACAGAGAGGTAGTGGATGCATGGAACAGCCTTCCTGAGGAAGTTATGGGGTCTAAAACTGTGGGAGAATTCAAGAATGCATGGGACAGACATAAGGCAATTCTTGTGAGGGGCAGGAAGATATAGGCTGTTGGTTAACTAGGATCTGCGGCCTATCCTGTAGGTAGGGAAATGGGCAGACTAGATGGGCCTAGCGGTCCTTATCTGCTGTCAAAGTCTATGTTTCTATGTCTATGTTTCTATGTTTCTAAGTATTTACCCTGACCTCTGGGTGGAGGCACCCGTCAACGGATCTGGGCCCCTCACCCTGTCTCAGTGGAGGCAGGCAGGGGTAGTAACCCTGAGGGTTGCACCCCCTGGGGGTTACATATGCTTTCCAGGGTCTGGTGTGGCTGAGACATCACATTGGGAGCTGAGGCAGGGGTACCACCAACTGAAAATCTTGGTTCCACCTCTGTCTGCGGTGTGGCGAGCATTGGAAGATGTCTCAGTAATTCTCTCACTTCCATAGTCAGTTCATCAATTTTTGAGCTGCTGTCAGCAGGTGATGCCTGGGTGTGCACCCCCAACCCCATAGCGGACAAGCTCTGAGAGGGGATCAGGTCTATGGTATCTTTGGTATGGGCTTGGAGAGAAATGGTAACCTTCATTTCTCGGACCTCTCGCTGTATCTTGCCCCATGGCAGAGTGTCCTTGATAGCTTCCGAGTGTTCAACTGGCACCGTATTCCACCCCTGGACAGCAGCAGCAGCATATATGTGAGGGGGGCCCCCTACATGGCTGCCTCCTCTTAATCCTCTGAATTTCCTTCATCAGTCCGTCATAGGTAGGAGGCGCATCCAACCGGGCTGCAAGTCATAGATGGAGCAGCAGTAATTCAGAAAATGGGGCAGACTTGAGAATTTGATCCAGCCTGGTCCGATCTAACATAGCTGGGGCCATGCCACCTTTCTTTAGGCATTCCTGTAGCACTGCTTCAAGGTGAGACACATACACTGTTAAGGGCTCCCCTGGGTATCGCTGAGTGTTTTTGACCCTACACCACAAGTCCTCATCTGATTCGGGACTCCCATACACATTTTCCAATGCATTCAAATAATCTTGAGCAGTTGCTTCTGGGTTACTAGCCCATGTGGCATGGATAGTGAGCTGGGCGGGGCCTCTGAGGCTTTCAACCACCCTTTTCTTCTTCTCTGCCTCAGGGCATTGCCGTTCTTGGATTTGAGGGGCGACAAAGTCTATCCAAGTCCCCCAGTTGTCCCCCCCCGAAGTGTGGGGAGGGTGCTTGAAAGCGTCCTCAGCCAGCAATATGAGTCATGACTAACTGCAGGCACGGAGGTGAGCACAGGAGCTGGTGGAGGGACAGGTATGGGAACTGGCAGGGGTGTTAGGGAAGGAACACCCCCAGGTGGCAGGAATAATTTTTTAAAATCCTCCACGGTTTTACCCTCCTCCAGCAACAACTTACCAAACGTCTCCGAAAAAGACTCAGATAACGGTGGGGGCTCATCCTCTGAGGGATCCTTACTGTCTTTAGTTATCACCCTCCAGGTGGCTGGGAACCCCTCTGGGACAATAGTCCGGGGCATCTTTGAAATGTTCAGGGGGTCATGCACTCCACCAAGGCATTGAGAGTTTGGGCAGTTAAATCACTCTGTCGCCCCACCACTACAGCTTTTTTCAAACATTCAAATTTGGAAAGTACCCCTTCAACAGTGTCCTTACTAATGCCCATAGGTATATCCAGTATTAGCAAGGCATTGTGGGGGTCAATCTCCTGCCCTGTACACCACCCCACCAACCGGTGTATAGCCATTTCTACCCAAGTAGCCATTAATCTTTAACTATAATTCTTGATTTTGGCCACTGAGGGGGGCCCTAATCCTAACAGTGCCTCCAAGATGTAACCCCTAGGTGGTGCTGTCCCAAGGGCTACTACCCCTGCTTGCACGACCAGATGCAGGTTGAGGGGCTTGGGTACTAGAAATGGGTGCCTCCACCTGGAGGACAGGGTTGGTGGTAGCATAGCTGACCTGGGTACAGCCCTCCGTGATACTGTGACCCCCCCTTTCCCCTCTAGTGGCCTAAACAATGAACACAATACACAGGTACAATAACCCCCAAACAACAGATAAAGCTACAATTCCTACAGAAATTCACTTCCACAAAACCCCTGGGGACAGACTCCATTTTAGGGTCCCCAAAGGTACTGATTGGTGCAATACAGAAACGACCCTGCTGCAGAGAAAGGCAGGTTAGACAAACTATAATATTAGAGCAGCTAATCAGCAAACAATTACCAGTTCTAACAGAGCTCCCTCTGTACCATTAGCGATGGCAGAACAGAGCAATATTACTGCAGCTCAGGCGGGACTCGAGCCTGGAAACACTCAGCCCCTACCCAGATTAATTATACACCACAAAATGATGCCTCTTAAGGAGACAGGCACAGAGGCTAGCTAGGCACTGACATGCGCAACACTTTTAAAATGCTAGAACACAGAACACCAGCCTGGCAGTGGTACTAGGCAAGCCCAGGAAGACACTTTAGGAACTCCCATTTGTAGAGGGGTTACATCTGATTTATTGGAGTGAGCATACAGTCCTTGTGTTGTTCTTGCACCTAGAAGCCCCCCCCAGTAGGTAGTATGACTGATTTATTGGAGTGAGCGCACACTCCTTGTATTATTCCTGCACCATGACCCCCCCCCAAGCAGGTAGTATACCTGAATTATTAGAGTGGCGCACAGTTCTTGTGTTGTTCCTGCACATAGAACATCCCCGGCAGGTAGTATGACTGATTTATTGGTGTGAGCACGTAGTCCTTGTGTTGCTCCTGCCTCTAGACTCTCCCCAAGCAGGTAGTATACCTGAATTATTGGAGTGAGCGCACAGTCCTTGTGTTGTTCCTGCACCTCGAACCCTCCCCCCAGCAGGTAATATGCCTGATTTATTGGAGTGAGCACACAGTCCTTGTGTTATTCCTGCATCTCGAATCCCCCCCCAAGCAGGTAGTATACCTGAATTATTGGAATGAGTTCGCAGTCTTGTGTTGTTCCTGCACCTAGAACCCCCACCCGACAGGTGGTGTGACTGATTTATTGGAGTGAGTGGGAACTACCTATGTTGTTTCTGCACCATGAACTCCCCGGCAGGTAGTATGACTGATTTATTGGTGTGGGCGCACAGTCCTTGTGTTGTTCCTGCACCTAAACCCCCGGCAGGTAGTCGACTGATTTATTGGTGTGAGCACATAGTCCTTGTGTTGCTCCTGCACCTAGAACTCTCCCCCCAGGCAGGTAGTGTGACTGATTCATTGGAGTGGGCGCACAATCCTTGTGTTGTTCCTGCACCTAGAACTCCACCCCCCAGCAGGTAGTATGACTGATTCATCGGGGTGGGTGCACAGTCCTTGTGTTGTTCTTGCACCTAGAACTCTGCCCCCTCCTGGGAGGCAGTATGTCTGATTTATTAGAGTGAGCGAATAGTCCTTGTGTTGTTTCTGCACCTAGAACCCTCTCCCCAGCAGGTAGTGTGACTGATTTAACAGAAAATAAAGTCACGGCACTCATCTCGCACCACAAAAAAGGCAAAAATTCACGAGTTATTATGTAAAACAAATGAGCCTTTACTGGGTATAGCAACAAAAAACGACAGTATAGACAACTTCTTCTCACATTTCACCCAGTCCTGGGCTTTATCAAAGATAACGCCCTCTAGTGTTGATCACCTTATATAAAAAGTCATTCAAAATCACATGGTGTAATGAATACATTTAAAGTGCTAGTGTCATATAAATAGTAAATAATGAATATAGCTATATGCCACATATATATATACACACACATACATATACATACATACACTTTCAAATCCCTATAAAACACCTTGTGGTACCACAAATGGAAGGGGGAAACAAGCATTTGTCAATGCCAAGTGTTGCTTGCTGGCATTAGCAGTGGAAGTGCAGGAGTTAGACAGATGCAGTATAGGAATGGCAGTGAAGTACTGAACTGACGTCATCTCCACCCCACCCTGCAGAGATGGACAGGCATTGGGGTGTGCCTTTGGGTCGTCGCCCATAACGGTCACAACATTTCACCTCACTCTACCCTGCAGATGCTTACAAGTGTCGAGGTTTGCTTTGGAGGGTTCAGGCTTCACATTCACCTCATTCCATAAGGAAATATGCTGAAATGGGTGCAGTATAGGAGAATGGGGTGAACTCTGGGGCCAAAGCATCTAAGGTTTACCTCAAAGCCTGTCACTGGCTGCAGGGTGGGGGTGAGGGTGGAATGGCATGCACATTACTGTTGACAATCCCAAATCACAACCCTGACGCCTGTCAGTTCCTACAGAGTAGGGCGCTATGGTCAAAACTCTAACACCCTGGGCATTTCTTGGTATTTTTACTCCAAGTTTTCAACATGGGCTTTTTGTGACCCCACCGCATGAACAGTGACACTATTAGTTTGTTAGCCAAAAGGTGATTTGCACAGTGACTCCGCCACTTGGCACCATAGGTGCGAAAACACATTTCGAACAGGATGTGAAAAATGACAGCCCCACTGTTCATGAAGAGGTCTAAAAAAATGGCAATGTTGAAAATCTGGAGTGAAAATATAAAAAAAACTGGTGAAGGCACGAGCGTGCGTAGAAACTGCGCAACACACACTCGTAATGTAATTAGTTTGGGGAGTTTTTTACAGCAAATTTTCAACACAGGAATTTTGGGACCTCCTCTCATGAACAGTGTCACTGTGATTTTCTTAGTGTGTCCCGAACACTGATTTCCCACAGCGTCCGTGCTATTATGCGCCGGAAGTGCGAAAACACATTTCGGCCAGGGTGTGAAAAATGACAGCTGTACTGTTCATAAGGAGGTGAGGAAAAATGCCAATGTTGAAAATCTGGACTGAAAATATTACGAATTCGTGAACTTATGAGGGTGCGTAGAAATTGCCCAATGCACGCTCGTAACACAGTCATTTTATGGACTTTTGTCACCAAATTTTCAACATAGTCAATTTAAGACCTCTGCTCATTAATAGTGTCACTGAGATTTTCTTACTCTGTCCCGACCATTGATTTTGCACACCGACCGCTCCACTGGGTGCTACATATATGAAAACATTTAGGGCAGGGTGTGAAAAATGACAGCTATACTGTTCATAAGGAGGTGTGGTAAAATGGCAATGTTGAAGATCTGGAGTGAAAATGTAAAAATGCTTGAAGTTATGAGTGCGCATAGGAACTGCGCAACGCACGCTCGTAAAACAGTCATTTTTGGGAATTGTTTCACCAAATTTTCAACATAGGATTTTTGGGGGCCTTCCTCATGAACAGTGTCACTAATTTTCTTAATCTGTCCCAAACATTGATTTCGCACACTGACCGCACCATTGTGCAGTACAGGTGTGAAAACACATTTCTGGGGAGATGTGAAAAATGACAGCTGTACTGTTCATAAGGAGGTGTGGTAAAATGGCAAGGCTGAAAACCTGGAGTGAAAACATTGAAAGTGCTCGATGTTATGAGCCTGCGTAGGAATGGTGGGCAACGGCTTTCCGTCGGCTTCCTGGGGACTGTGAGAGGCCGATGGAGAAGCCGTGGCCATGGGGACACCATGCAATCAGCTGTTTTGGTAGCTTGTAATGCAGCAAAACAGTTGATCGCGTGGTGATGTGGCTGAATTTCTTTACGCATTGTGGCATGCTCACTAACTGCTGATGCAATGTGTTTCTTGCACATGCGTGCAAGCAACACAAAAAAAGGGAATTAGACCCCAGAAAATATTGAAAACATGTCAGCAGCTGTTACCATCTGCCTCTCACAGTCCCCATGAAAACTGATGTCAGGAGTGCCCATTCCCCCTGTCGGCATGCCCCGTCCCCAGTTCATTTGTCCGCTGTGGAGCCTAATCTCCATTGGCATAATGACCCCCTATTTATTTAATTTCTGTGCCGAGGGGGTGTCTGATCCCCCTTGGCATCATGCACCCCTGCAAACAGACACATTTTGTGTGTGCCAACAGGGGACCCAATCCCAGTCGGCTTCAGTCCCCCTCGTAATAAATACCCACACTAGCCCAACCAGTGTGCCAAAACACACCTGTAAAAAAAAGTCCTGTGATGTCTTTTAGTTTTTGTTTTTTTTCCCCTGTAAAAAGAGAAAATGGTCCCTCGTTGTCTTGATTGCCCCCAACCTGTGCCCACCTCTGTGTACCCCACCGACCCAGTAACCCCTCACCCCTTGCTTTCCTCTGGAGCGCCGCATAACGATCTTCGATGGTGTGAGAACATATCTGCACTCTTCAAAGCTGACCTCAAACTGAAGGAATGCCGGTACGCTGTATAATGGCATCAATTGGGGTTTTCAACTTAGGTGGATATCTCAACCATTTTTGAAACTTTTGGTACCACATTTTCAACATGGGGTTCTTGGGACCCCACCTCATGAATTAAGTCACTGTCATGTCATTATTTGGTCCTGAAAGGTGATTTTGCAGTCGCTGTGCAGAATCACCTTCCAGGACTGAGTAACAAAATGACAGTATCACTGTTCATGAGGTAAGCTCCCAAAAGCCTATGTTGCATATTTGGTGAACAAATTCCCAAAAATGACTGTGGTATGCTTTGCGCAGTTCCCACGCACGCTCGTAACTTCGAGAATTTTTAATATTTTCACTCCAGATTTTCAGCATTATCATTTTTCCATACCTCCTTATAAACAGTAAAGCTGTCATTTTTCACATCCGGCCCAAAATGTGTTTTCGCTCATATGACGCGCAATGGAGCAGTCGCTGTATGAAATCAATGTTTGGGACAGATTAAGAAAATCACAGTGACAGTGTTCATTAGGAGAGGTCCCAAAAAGCCCATGTTGCAAATCTGGTGAAAAAATTCCCCAAAATGACTACATTACCAGCGTGCATTGCGCAGTTTCTACGCACACTAGTGACTTCACCAATTTTGTTATATTTTCACTCCAGATTTTTAGCATTACCATTTTTTTACACCTCCTCATGAACGGTGAAGCTGTCCTTTTCCACATCCTCTTCAAATTGTGTTTTCGCACCTGTGGTGCCAAATGGCACAGTCATTGTGCAAAAATCACCTTTCGGCTAATGAACTGATAGTGTCAGTGTTCATGTAGTAGGGTCATAAAAAGCCCATGTTGAAAACTGGGAGTCAGAATACCAAGAAACGCTCAGGGCATTAGGATTTCCGAACATACCACCCTAACCTGTAGGGACTGACAGGCGTCAGGGGTGTGACTTGGGATTGTCAACAGTAATGCTCATGCCATTCCACCCCCACTCCCACACTGCAGCCAGTGACAGGCATCGAGGTGTGCCTTGGACTCTTCAGATACAAAGTTCACCCCATTCTCCTATACTGCACCCATTTCAGCATATTTCCTTATGGAATTCGGTGAGTGTAAAGCCCGAACTCCCCAAGGCACACCTCAACACTTGTCGATGTCTGCAGCGTAGGGTGAGGTGAAATGGCATGAGCATTATGGCCGATGACCCAAAGACACACCCCAATGCCTGTCAGTCTCTACAGGGTGGGGGTGGGGTTGATCGCGGTTCCATACTTCACTGCTATTTCTATTATGCATCTCTCTAACTCCTGCACTACCAATGCCAATGCCAGCAAGACAACATTCGGCCATTGACAAATGCTTGTTTTATTTGTAAACATCCCTTACATAGAAACATAGAAACATAGACTTTGATGGCAGATAAGGACCGCTTGGCCCATCTAGTCTGCCCATTTCCCTACCTACAGGATAGGCCGCAGATCCTAGTTAACCAACAGCCTATTTCTTCCTACCCCCCACAAGAATTGCCTTATGTCTGTCCCATGCATTCTTGTATTCTCCCACAGTTTTAGACCTCACAACCTCCTCTGGAAGGCTGATCCATGCATCCACTACCCTCTCTCTGAAATAATACTTCCTCACATTGCCCCTGAACCGCCCCCCCATCTTTAAATTGTGTCCCCTTGTTCTTGCACGTCTCTTTTTCTGAAAGATGCTACCCTCTTGGACTTTGTTGATTCCACTGAGGTACTTAAAAGTTTCTATCATGTCCCCCCTCTCCCTTTTTCCTCAAGGGTATACATATTAAGCTCCTTTAGTCTTTCCTCGTGCGGCTTCTCTTGCAGACCCTGCACCATTTTAGTTGCCCTCCTATGGACTGCCTCTATCCTGTCTATGTCCTTGTGGAGATGGGGTCTCCAGAACTGGACACAGTACTCCAGATGGGGTCTCACCAACTGTCTGTACAGAGGAATAACAACTTCCTGTTTTTTGCTGCTGTTGCCTCTCCCTATGCATCCCAGTATACCTCCAGCCCTCCCTACTGCCTTTTCACATTGCTTGCTAACCTTAAGGTCATCTGATATAATTACCACCAGGTCCCTTTCCTTTTTTGTTGTTGTTACTACCTCCCCACCATTGTGTATTCTTCCCCTGGGTTCTTGTTTCCCAGGTGCATTATTTTGCACTTCTTTGCATTGAATCCTAGCTGCCATACTTCTGACTATTCCTCCAACCTTGCCAAGTCCTTCTCATCCTTTCCACCCACCTTGTGTATCAACCCTGTTGCAGATTTTTGTGTCATCTGCAAAGGCATACTTTTCCTTCCAGTCCCTCTGCAATGTCATATGAAGACATTAAAAGGACTGGACCCAATACTGAACCCTGTGGTACCTCACTAGTAACCCCTCTTTCTTCAGAGTGGACTCCATTTACAATTACCTTCTGTATCCTGTTGTTCAGCCAATGTTTTACAGGCTACCAGCCTGGGACCCACTCAGGCTGGTTAATTTGACTATTAATCTTTTGTGTGGGACTGTGTCAAATGCCTTGCTAAAGTCTAGGTAGGCCATGTCCACAGCCCCTCCCTGGTCTACTACTTTGGTCAACCAGTCAAGAAATCTATTAGATTCGTCTGACATGACCTTCCCGCCAGAACCCATGCTGCCTTGGGTCCTGTGCCCCACTGGCCTCTAGGTACTCAACTATTCTTTCCTTCAGAGTGACTCCATCACTTTCCCTACCACAGAGGTCAGACTGACAGGTCTGTAGTTTCCTGCCTCTGTCTTGGTCCCACTTTGTGAAGGGAATCACATCCCTTCCTCCAGTCCTCGGGTACCACACCATCCTCCCATGATTTATTAAAAAGTAGCCAGTGGTTTCACTGTTCCCCATAATTCTTTTAGAATTCTGGGGTGAATTCCATCAGGCCCCATTGCTTTGTCCATCTTCAGTTTTAGGAGTTCTTGCAGAACCCTTTCTTCTGTGAAATCAAGAGTGCTTCTGTTAATTGGATTAGGCACTTCCCCCTTCTCTTTTGTGAATACTGAGCAGAAATATTCGTTCAGTATCCCTGCTTTTTCACTGTCCCCCTCTGCCCACCCACCATTCATTCTATTCAGCCTCACTATCCCTCCCTTTGTCTTTCTACACTTGCTGATGTACCTATAAAAGGTTTTATCCCCCTTCTTAACCAAGTTGGCAATCTTTTCCTCAGTTTGGGCCTTTGCTATTCTGACTTCCCTCCCTGCTTCCTTCTGCCTTAACTGGTACAGCTGTCTGTCCTGCTCCTTCTGTGTTTCCTTATACTTCCGGAATGCTATCTTTTTCTTCCTGACTTTCACAGCCACCTCTTTTGAGAACCATAGTGGCTTTTTCTTTCGTTTTGATTTATTTGCTTCACACAAAGGCTTGTTGCCTCTGTGATGGCAGTTTTTATGATTCCCCATTGTTGCTCCACATCACCTTCTAGCCTGCTTTCTAGTGCTTTCTGAGGCACTCTCCCATCTTGCCAAAGTCAGTCCTCCTGAAGTCCAGTACCCTCACTTTTGTATGGCTTGACTCTGTTGCTGAGTTTAACGTGAACCCCACTGTTTGATGGTCACTTGTTCCCAGATGGCAACCCACTTCTAGATCTGAGATCCTCTCACTGCCCCCGTTTGAGAGTACGAGGTCTAAGATTGCTCCCTCATGAGTGAGTTCCGGAACTAGCCGTCTGAGGCCTGCCACCTGTAGGGCATCAAGAATGGCCCTGCTCTTGGATGTGGCTGCAGCAAATGTGCTACAGTTAACATCTGGCATATTCAGGTCTCCCATCAACAGTATCTCCCCTTTCTCTGCCATTCTAAGAATGCCTTCTATCATATCCTTGTCCATTTCCTCCCCCTGACATGGGGGTCTGTACACAACCCCTGTGCAGATTGTGGTGCCCTTTCCAGTCTCCAAGGTGACCCACAGTGCCTCCTCTCCTCCGTTTACTCTTTTGTTCAGTTGCTTTTATCCCTACCTTTACATAGAGAGCTACTCCTCCCCCTCTTCTCCCCCGCCTGTCTCTCCTGTAGGTTACTTAGTCTTACTTTAAGACTATCATCTCCACAGGGGCTTAACATTAGAAATATTTTAAACAGAGGTCAGAGAGTCTATTTTCAAGGTTTCTAGTAAAGTTTCTATTTATGTATATCATTTTTGATCTTAGACCCCTAGAGCATTATAAACTCTATCAGTCAGCAATTACTCATAAGAAGGCAGTGTTCCTGTCCGGAGAAATTGCTGCTGTGCAGAATCGACCGGCCCAGCTCTTTCGAACCGTAGACAGGCTGTGCAACCCAGCCTGTCTGCAGGTTCATCGAGCTTTTTCACAGATGCAGTGTGTGGAGCTTGCTCGATTCTTTGCAGATAAGGTGGCCAACATCAGGGCTGAGATTTGCGCCGCCTCCTCCATGGGAGTTGTGGTGGTCCAGCCTATGGTCACAAGCACACCGTTCACCTGGAGTTCCTTCATAAGGCTGTAAATCGAGGATGTTATGAGGATTGTCCAGGGTATGCATACCACAAGCTGTAGTTTAGACCCGGGTTCCACAGGCCTGATTATGGGCTGTGGGGAGGTTATCTTCCCGGTTCTAGCCAGGATAGTCTGGTGTTCCCTAGACACTGGTGAATATCCCCGCTCCCTGAAGGAAGCGGTGGTGACACCAGTGTTGAAAAAGGCATCTTTGGACCCCGACTCCCTGGCAAACTACAGACCCCTCTCGAACCTCCCCTTTGTTGGGAAGGTAATCGAGAAAGTGGTGGCAGCCCAGTTGGACAACCATCTTACCATCCATAACATCTACGATCCTCTTCAATCAGGCTTTCGAAAGAGGCACAGCACTGAGACTGCACTGGTTCAGGTCCTCAATGATCTCTTGATGGCGAGAGACCAGAACAAATGGTCCATTTTGGTCCTTCTGGATTTGTCAGCAGCATTTGACACCATAGACCATGGGGTGTTGCTTGGGCGCCTGAGATGCATCTGTGGTCTTTCAGGCCTGGTGCACAGATGGTTTACTTCTTTCCTCAGAGGTAGAACTCAGAGGGTGGTATCAGGGAATTTTTCCTCCGATCCCACCGCTCTGACCTGTAGAGTGCCTCAGGGCTCTGCGCTGTCCCCCATGTTGTTTGCGGTGTACATGCTTCCCCTCGGAGACATTGTAAGACGATATGGGCTGGAGTTTCATTGTTATGCCGATGATACCCAGCTCTATCTGTCCTTTGTGCCTGACCAGAATAGAGCACTCTCAGTGTTTAATAACTGTCTCAGTGAGATCCAGGATTGGATGAGGTCCAGTTGGTTGAAGTTGAACTCAGGGAAGATGGAGGTGCTGGTTGTGGATCATGGCCACCGGATTGAGGGGTTGGGGGCACTTCAAACCTCTGGTTTATTACCGGGGGATGCAGAGCTCCTGACCTCTGAATGGGTGCGAGACCTGGGGGTGATCCTTGACGATCAGCTGACATTGCGTGCGCAAGTGTCAGCGGTTGTTAAGGTATCCTTTTACCATCTTAGGAACATCGCCAGGATCAAGCACCTTGTTCCATCCAGCGACCTACCCACACTGATCCACACCTTTGTGACCTCGTGTCTGGACTACTGCAACTCCCTTTTCTTTGGGCTGCCTGGGGTTGATATCCACCGCTTGCAACTAGTAGCAGAACTCGGCAGCCCGGTTGTTAACGGGGACTCCCCGTTCCTCCCATATTATACCGCTGCTCCGAGAGCTGCACTGGCTGCCGATTCAGTGGTGGATCACCTTCAAAGTCAGACTTCTGACTTACAAAGCCCTCCACGGTTTGGGCCCTGATTACCTGAAAGAGCTTCTGGTGCCTTACCCACCAACGCGACCACTCCGCTTGGCCAATGAGGGATTGCTAGAGATCCCGAGGGTAATTTTAAAATCCTCCGGCTCCCGAGCTTTTATGTTCATGGCGCCGACCCTCTGGAATTCTCTACCACGTTGGATTAGAGAGTGCATGACGGTGGAGGGTTTTAAAAAGGGCTTAAAGTCTTTTTTATGGAGCAAGGAATTTGCAGATAACTTTGGATGCCGATTAATTGCTTTGTAGTCAACTGAGTTGTTTAATATGTTTTAGTATGTTTTATTCTGTATTTTATTGTAATGCGCCTTGGTTTTGAGAAAGGCGCATATAAATAAAGTTTATTATTATTTTCTACCTACATAATAGAGTACTCAGGGGGCTAAGATTCCATATTGCCCTTTCCCCTTTCTTTCAGCTTAGCCCCTAAGTACTCTGTTATGTAGATAGAAACATTATGTACACAAAGATAAATTTTACTAGAAGCCTTGAAAATGGACTCGCTGACCTCTGTTTACAGTATTTCTAATGTTAATTCCCCTGTGGGATGATGGTCTTAAAGTAAAACTAAGTAAGAGATGTTTACACATAAAAAAAGTATTTTCAAAACAGAAGACACGTTTTCAATACTTTCTAGTGTGCAATTCCCCTTTCTTCTCCCACTTCCATTTGTGGTACCACAAGGTGTTTTATAGGGATTTGAAAGTGTATGTGTATATATATATATATATATATATATATATATATGTATTATAGAGTTGCAGTCGTGCCCCTATATTTAGGGTTGAGTAGGCACTTCTATGTTAAACTCGAAATGTTGTATGTTAATAACTTTGGACCCATTTAACGGATTTGCATGAAACTTGGTATGCGCAGTGTGGCACGGTAGATCTTTTGATTTGCCAAATTTAGTTTCAGTTGGACATGCAGTTTTTGCGCACCAAAATGCTGAAAAATACACTTTTTGCCAGTTATGTGGGCAGTTTTTCGGATTTTGTCAGTGGCGCTGTGTGGCCATTATGTGCTATGCTGCTCTGTGACTTGGCTTGTCTAAAAGAGCTTTGGTCAAGGAACATGCCACTTTTCATTTGGTGAAAAAATATTAATCCATTCAAAAGTTATTAAACTTTTAAATTCCCTCTATAAGTCAATAGGAAAATTTATATGGTTATTTTGCAAAAAAAGAATAGGGTTAAGCCATCTGGTTCCTCCTCGTGATCAAAGAATTTGCAGGCTTGCGATCAAAGAATCTTTGATCGCGAGGAATTCTTTGATTGCGATGGCTGCCATCTTGTTTTCAGTTTGTGGTTGGAAAAATTCAAATATCTCGGCTCAGGAGTGACTCCTGAAGTAAAACATGGATGGGTTTTGCTCAGGGGGCTTCACTCTATCAAGTCATGCCTGTAGTTTCTTTCAAAATGGTCAAAAAATAGAGCTTTAAACTTTTTTATTCTTTGATCGCGGCTCGCTAATGATTTTTGATCGCGAGCCTGCAAATTCTTTGATCGCGAGCCTGCAAATTCTTTGATCGTGAGATTCTCTGACCGCAATCTTTGATCGCGAGTTCGTGACTAGATGGCCCGTTGAAAAAATCTATTTTCTCAGCTCAGGGTGGCTTATTATGCCAAATGAGGGTGGGTTTTGCTCAGGGGCTTTGTTCTATCGAGGCATGGGTGTGGTTTCATGTATTTTTGCCTAAAAATTGAGTTTTACCATTTTTTATTCTTTGACTGCGAGCCTGCAAATTCTTTGATCGTGAGATTCTTTGACTGCACAAGGTGATGACCAGATGAAAAATTCAAATTTCTCAGCCCAAGGGTGACCTAGAAACTCAAACTAGGATGGGTTTTGTTCAGGGGCTTCGTTCTATTGAGGCATGGCTGTGGTTTCATGTATTTTTGCCTAAAAATTGAGTTTTACCATTTTTTTATTCTTTGATCGCAAGCCTGCAGATTCTTTGGTCATGAACCTGCAAATTCTTTGATCACGAGATTCTTTGATCGCCATCTTTGATCGCAAGGGAGGGACTAGATGGCCAGATTTGGATGAAGCAGCTAGCCCAATTTTAACATTTTTTAAAATTAAATATCTCGGAAACGGTTTGGTCTCTTGACTTGAAATTTGGAGGCTGTTGATGGGATGTCTTGTACATTTGAATTATGGTATTTACGTGTCAGACAATACATCTTTTGCAGAGATATCGCATGGCACAGTTTACATTTTCTAGACAGCATTTCCCATTCTGGTACTGGTTTGAAATTTATATGGTGACTACCCTTCCCGCCATGGATGTACTTTTCAGTCATTAGCTCTGTAACATCTAAACAGGTGCAGAATTCTGTAGAAATCTGCAAGTTGGTGGGAGCACGGGGCCCGAAGGGCATGCACAGCTACCGACTTCCGCGACTTTCTACTTTTCTATTCTTTCTCAAAAAGTAAGGAAATTCTATGCAAAAAACTTTGTTAAATGTGTCATTTAGGGTTACAACACAAAAATTCAGGAAATGAGATGTTTAGGGTTGCTCCATCCCCCCCATGGACCCGCCCATCATCCTGAGATTGACAGCTGACGTGGTGTGTCCTTGGGGTTGTGATGCCTAAATATCACCCCATTCTTCTTTACTGCGGCTTGTGAAGATGATTACAGATGGAATGGGGTGACATTTAGGCCTCACAACCCCAAGGACACACCCCGTCAGCTGTCACTCTCGGGATGATGGGCGGGTCCACGGGGGAGGGGGCAACCCTAAACATCTCATTTCCTGGCTTTTTGTGTTTTAACCTTAAATGATGCATTAACAGTTTGTTGCATAGAATATATATATAAAATCTGTGGCATATAGCTATATTCATTATTTACTATTTATATGACACTAGCACTTTAAAGAGGGACTATGGTCAAAAATTACTGGCATCAATAAATTCAGAATATGGATCAACATGGCCCCAATCACCCTCATGCCAGAATTGAGATCTCTAAGTTACTTTGTTTAAAAGTTACAAATCATTTTACAACCCTCCGCCTGTTCAAAAAGTCAGTTTCAGTGAAGAGGTGCTGATGATGTCATCTCCTGAACTCACAGTCCAGCCCTCCCTGTCAGCAAGCTTACAGTACCTGCTTCTCCAAATTTTAAAACTATGTGCAAATGATTTTCTCCAGTAAAACAGCCAGCACCATTCAACGCACATTGCTCTAAAACCTATGTGTGTTTCAGGTTTTGTAACAAAGTTGACAAATTCATATTTGTTTTTGGTGCCTTTTTGTTGTGGTCCTTTTCTCCAGGGTGGCTGAATGCTAAGTCACAGCACACGAATGTAAGATTTGCACACTGGATATCCCTGATGTGGTGAAAGGCTGTGATCATTCACACCTATCATTCGATTGAGGTGATTTCTCAGGATGGCACTTTAAATCAATTATCCCATCACCCTGTAAATAGGGGTGGGAGAGGCAGTGCTGTTTTGACACCTTACTAAGAGTTTCTATGCAGTAGCCAGCTCAATGCTTAATCACCCAATCACTCACTCAATCAATATTTTATTCATCATCAAAGTATGAATGAATGGGATACTCAGTTGAGCAGAGCTCATTTTCCGTTTTCTCATTGACAGGCTGTTACGTGAGCTATATTCAGGCTCACCTGTGTTGTACTCCATATTATAACGATTGTTTTACCAGGGCGAACACGTCCACCCCTAGAAGGAATTAACACATGTAAGGCCCCTATTAAAACTTATTGTAAAGCAGACTCTGACCAACAGCAATGCAGTTACCAACATTGCAATACTTGTAGCAATACGTCTTCTAAACAGGCACTGCAGAGTAACACTTCACATAGTTTCAGCAGCCTGGAGGTATGGTGACTCAGCAACCTGCAACTCTAGAGAAATGAACCACGCCAAAAAGCATTAAAATGCAAACTGTCAACTTTGTTACAAAACCTGAAACACATAGATTCTATAGTGCTGTTTTTAGAAGGGTGATGCCTGTTTTACTTGTGAAAGCCACTACAGAATAATCTTTTAACTTTGGAGAAACAAATTCTATAACCTTGCTGACAGGGATTGCTAGACTGTGAGTTCAGGAGATGACATCATCAGCACCTCTTCACTAAACTTGGCTTTTTTGAACAGGTAGTGAAATTAGGTTTACAAAATAGCCCATAACTTTAAAATGAAGTAACACAGAAATCTAATGTTTGGTATGAGATTTACTGGGGGTATGCTTATTCTAATTCTGCAATGTAGCACATTTGACCACAGTGTTTTTCTGTATGTCTGTTTCTATTGTGCCATCTTGTTGTTTTGAAAGATGCAAATCAAAAATGTTTAGCACATTTGTATCTGAATTAACCATGAACTTCAAGTTATCATTTGTAGACTCCAAATATTGCACAAAATCCATTATTCCTGTGCCAGGCCCCCAAATCAGAAGTAAATCATCAATGTACCTTCTGTAAAATGTAATACTCATAACAAGGGGGTTCTGTTCACACAGTACAGTGCTTTAAAGTAGCATTAAAAACATTTCTTTTTAGCCAAGCATATAATGATTTTTAATTGTCACTGTCACGAATTTTAATTGATACATGGTTTATAATTATTTATTGATTTATTTTATTATGTTATGTACAGGCGCCTTGGCTTTAGAAAGGCGATTTTTATAAATAAAGTTTGATTTGATTTGAATATTGACATAACTGGGGGTGAAAGCTTCCCCATAGCCGTCCCTTGGATTTAAAGGAAGAAACCCCCAGTAAATATAAATAGGTTACATTTCAAAACGTTTTTAGTTAGAACAAGTAAGCATTCTATGAACCGAGTCAGATAATCAGATTGTTCACACAAGGCTTTTTTAAGGGCTTCTACCCTAGTGTAAATGGAGGTTATGTCTCCTTCCATCTTAATTTCTTTTTAAGAGGGGCTCTGGACAAGAATGTTGTGTTAAGATTTGATAGTTGTCTCCAAAGGTCCTTAATCAATTCCACACCTAAGGGACAACTTATGAGGGTTAAAAGGAAAACTAGCAACACAGATAAATATGAGGAAAATGTGTAATGCCTGAAAAAACAGTTTGCTGACAGGGTTATAATGAGAACTGTTTGAAGAAAGCACAAGAACAGGTACAAAATATTCAGAGAGAAAATCTGTTGCAACAGAAAACAAAGAATACACAAAGTAGGCTTAACTTTGTGATTTCTCCCCTCAGAGCAATGTAATAAAAAACATCCTATATAATAATGACTGGCACATCCTGCAGAGGGACCAGAAATTGGAGCAGATTGTGAAATCACCTCTTCAAATGGTGTACAGACGGGGAAGAAACATTGTATCCCATGTCACCAAAAGCGTTTTCTTGGAGATGACAGAAAATACCATTGAGAGAAGCTCCTTACCATGTGATCCCTTTACCTGTGGACACTGTAACTATTGGCAACATACTGGATCTGGTAAAGATTTTATATATCCAGGCAATGGACACATCTTTTCTTTAAAAAGTTTCATTAATTGCAGTACTGAATATATTGAATATGTTGCAATGTGCACAAAATGAGTTGGTTTCTAAGTGGGAAAGACGAACCCCATGTTTAAGGACAGGACTGCAGAACATTTAGGTTGTGTAAGGAAAGCAGATGAAAAAATGCATTAGCTACCCACATATTGCAAAGAAGGAAAGGTCTTTCTCTCAGGTTTCAGGGGCTAGAAAAAATATCACTAAATGCAAGAGAGTGGGGGGTGATTGGGATAACACCCTATTACAGAAAGAAAGTGAAAGGCGGTACAAACTGCAAGCTAACTCTGGTGCGAGATTACATGCAAATTTATCTTGGTGCCATTTCTGAAATGCAGGAGATGAAGTGATATATACGTAGAATGAATTGTACTATGAATAGTGAGGCTGTACTTTGTAATAGATTAAAAATGTATAAAAATGTGTAGGATTTTAAATAAATAAGTTAGCATATGAATACTGTTGACTGTATATAAAATATGAATTTCTGAATATACAGGATGGTGTGTTTTAACATCTTTATAAAGTTAAAGTACAATATACTAAGATTTTGTTTATGAAGTATTATACAATGGCAAGAAAGAATCTCTGCCTCTGATTGGTCACTGTAAGACTGGACCCGTGGTGTTATCCTGGCATAACACCATGGATCTAGTCCCATCACACAGATGACCACATAATTAATGCAAAAAAAAATCACTCAGCCGTCATCGCGGTCAGCTTCACTGACCACTCACCAGTCCGCGTCACTGTGCCCCGCTCTTCACTTCAACCAAACAAAATGGCATATAAGTAAAACAAAAAAGTTTCCCCAAAAGCCATGAAACATCTGTACATATTTTTCTATCCTTTCCCTTTTTTTGTTTGCTTCCGCTATTAAACATGGAAAGTCAGTGATTTAAAAAAACAGTGGCTCCTTTCATAACGCTCACTCGCTCCATCTTCAAGCTACATTTTCTATCCCATTTAAAAAACATTCTTCCTACTGCCTCCATAGCTTTTTCCTGTAGGGATTTCACAGCAACACTAGCAGTCATGCGGCAGTACCGAGAATGTGTGGAGCTCAAACCGTGACAATAGCTGGCGGGCGTGCAGCCAGCAGTACCGAGAATGGGTGGGAGCTCAAACCCGTCTAACAATAATGGCGGTCGTGCAACAGCAGCATCAAGGATGAGGCGGCAGCTCCAAACTGTGACTGTTTAAGGAAATGCCCCACTTTAAAAGGTCGCCAGTACAGTATTTTAACATTGCGAGGGGGGGTAGGTGACAGGAAATTAAAGAAAGGAAACCATATGTCACACTGCCAAGCAGATACAAAACAGAAAGAATCCAGTTACTGGCCACACAGCTCCACCTACAGGACAAACAGGATAAAGGATCTACTTTTTAAATAAGTATACTTTCACACACAAAATCAAATGAAAAAGTATTCTAAAACATTTATTTCATTGTTTTTTTTATCTTTTATTAAAAAATTAGCCATTGTATAATAGGAATAATGCACTCCAGGGTGTGTGTTGTTTGGGATAACGACACGCCTGGGTCATTAGACGCTTTCGACCTGCGACCTTGCCCAACCCCCAGGCGTGGCGTTATCCCAGCACGACACACACCCTGTCATGCATTATTCCTTTAATATACAATAAGATAGAGGTAAATTGAGCATAACAGGTTCACCTACTGTTTTTTAAGGTTAAGAATATTTAATAAGGGTTTATGCATATATACTCTGGTGTATATATATTTGTATTTATATGGGACTGTCTCTTTAAACTGAGTGGGCTAACTAGAACTTTATTTTCTATATGTGATGATTCTTTTAGAGATGTGATTGGTGCATTTTAAGTAATCATGAGAGTCCAAGGGTAACAAAAATGGCATGTTAGCTACTCTCAGTTTACACCTTGAAAAAGTGTTGTGAAAATGCAAAAACGTTCGGTGCTTTTGGGAATTTTACTGCTGCTTTTAACCAAATACTAAATAAACAATAAGAAGAATGGAAATTTAACATGAGTTTGGGTGAGTCAGTTTTTTTGGTGTAGCCCGGCTTTTTGCCAGATACTTTTTCTTCTCTTTGCTGTGGCTCCAACTATAGCCCCTTGTTAGCTTCCTTTTTCTTGTAATAAATTAAGTGGGTTAAGTGGGTGCAGGAGGGGCTACACTTGCATCCCCCTGATTATAGATTGTCAACTCCAGGGGGTACATGTTGGGGAGGGGACACAGCTTGGTTTAAAAAACAATAATAAGTCCCGTAGCCTTGGGAACAAAAAAAATCTTCCTGGTACCCAGCCCCTAACATACTCCATCGGAGCCAGCCCCCCTACCCACCACACTACACCACACAATTGGCTTGGCGGAGCAGGCACACTAGAGCGTAACAACCCTCTTCCCTATACCTCCCCTTCCCCTCACTATTTTCTATTTCTGCTAGCCATTCCCTGTAATTGCAGTCCTCGCTACCCTGGCAGGTTACCCATGATAACAGGGCCGTACTATGGGTTGCCATTTTGACCACCTATATGTGATCACTATTATCACTGGATACTGGCCTCCCCATAGAGAAAAAAAATCATATTTTGCACAGTACACCAGGAATAAAATGAAACTAATAATGCTGTCTGAGCATATTCTCTTTTATTCAACTTACTGTTCTCCACCCCCAACCCCACACACCAGCTTATGTTTGTTACTCCACTTTTCTGCCTCTTGGACCCTTGTTACCCTGTCTCCTCTCTATCTGGAATGACTAACCTAGCCACTTCATCTCTTCCCCTCTTACCCTGTTGTTAAGCAACTTCCTGTACCCTTACCCCAGGTCACACCTGAAGCAAACACTGGCTCTGTGTGCTTTTTCATCAATTTAGATATAAATAAACACCTACTGTAGAAACAAATCTTGACTCAGTGTGCCTTCTGGTCGCCAACTTATATACAAATGCACACCTAGAAACAAGCTTTGGTTCATTGTTCCTTTCCTGGTCACCAGTTTGTACAGAAGTAAAGAAATTCAGCTGCCATTATCCAGATTTAGTTTACTTCATCCCATCACACAAAACATCCAACATTTTAAAATTTAAATACTGTACATTCTCAGACTTGACTGGGCCTCCCCTGGAAGAGTTTGGGGCCTCCCTTTGGAGGCTGGCCTCACCATTTGAGAATCAGTGATATAGGTATTTACATCTGTGTGTCTCCCTCTCTGTCTCTCACTGTCTCTCCCAGCACACTCATGTCATGGACCCGAGCAGGATATGCCACCATTATAGGCCAGCCATAAATGGGCTAATCCAAGAAGAGAAAAGTGCGCAACGTAAGCCCACACCAAATGTAGAATGATTTACACAAAAAGGCACAGTCCATAAGGTGCTTTACCACGTGAGGTAAACTGCAATTTAATGCGATTCAAGCATTTTTTTTCACAAGTTTTTCAATTGGTGTGTGAACAGGAACTTCTGCATAACACAAAACCCTTAGCACCTCGACTCTCGGGAGTCTTCAAAGTTTACTGCACTTAGTAAAGCACCTTATGGACTGTACCTTTTTGTGTACATCATTCTATATTTGGTGTGAGCTTACGTTGTGCACTTTTCTCTTCTTGGATTAGTCTGTTTATGTGTAGGCAAGCCACCTCTCTTTAAGTGCTGAACGGCTGTGTTTTTTCCATTGATTTCATGGTGGCTCTTTGGATTTTGTCATAAAGTGGCTAGTAGTGAGTGATTGCTTTTTTTGTATAGCAGTTTTATATTCATTTATATACAAATAATCCATTAAATGATTTTCTTTGGGCCTCTGTGTCAAATGTGACTGACTTTGGTCTCTTTTATGCATTGCATTTTTTTCCGCATTTTTTCAAATATTTGTCAGTAAATCAGAACTAACGGGGAGAAACAGAATAACTAAAACATTAATCAGAACAAATCAGAACTGCACCATGTTCTGGTTCTTATTTAATAAGGGTCAGAACTTCACTGAGCTCTCCCAGCACTAATCTGAACTGATGTGTATCCCACTGCTTTATGTGAACTGCCTGAACTTCTGTGTATCAAAATGGTGCATGTCCCATTGCATTAAGCTGTGTCCCACCTGAAACTGTGCCACCACCCAGCAAGTATTGTTTTGCTTGGCAACTCCTTACAGCTGCAATATTGTTTGTCTCTTCTGCAAGCAGTGACAGACTGCCTAAGTGTCAGCTCAAGTAACTCTGCTCTGTATCTTTCTGGTGACACTCCCCTCCTGTGTAGTACAGTTTGGGGCGGTCAGCTGAGTTTAGTGTTAGGGCAAGAGGCAGGACAAGACCCTTACCAGCCTGCCAAGCTTAATCCCTATTCCAGTGGGAAGTGAAAGAAGTGTAGGAGCCACATTGGCTCAACAGCAAGGGCCTCCATCATGTAGAAAGGGGTGTTTCCTTCAGGTCCAGCACCCAGATCCATTCCCTGGAGACCAATATCCTGAGGCATCTTCCAAAGACTAGCTCCCTGGATCATCACCTGGAATTCTGTTTTCTTCTCCTGTATCATGTTATTTGTTTAATGGCCTATGCAGCCAGTATAGTGTTATGCTTATACAGCTGTGTTACCTTCCTTTGGCTGTTCACACTCTCTGTTCCATGAGAAATTACTACCCTGTAGGGGTACCAAAAGCAAAGAACCCTCAAAGAGGGTTCCACCCCTAGAGGTGCCATAGGAAGGTTCCCTTGGCTAAAGGTACCTTAGGAAGAATCCCCAAAAGAAACTGTAGCAGCGCCAAAAAGAACATTAGCAACTGGTGGCCACGAAGCAGAGAAGTAGAGTGACAGCAACAGGCTGCTTGATAAAACCTAAATCAGATGTGCACGTTAGTGGAATACCACAGGTACAATGGATTGTATTGATGACTGTAGGGGGCTTCCTAAGGAGAGAGGGAAAGGCAAGTAGGGACACCATTCACCTACATCCAACAGCGGAATCTATGTAAGTAAACTAGGGAATACTGACTAAGACTAACTAAGTATTATGTCCTATGGCACAGAGTAGAGAAAAAAAATCTTTGAGGAAGAAATTACTGGGGATTCAAGGCCTAGGTCGCCTTCCCTACAGGCTTGGGATATTTTGTTTAGTGACGGCTCTGCTGCTGAAATTTAAAAACCCAATAAAGGGGGTGGAAAATGTTCCAAATTGGAGGAAAGCTCTCACTCCATCCCTCTAATGGGAACACCATGAAGGGTTTTGAGTGTTCTCTGCAACTGGCCCTCCAAGGTGGGTGGAGGAGAGCGATGACTGCTGAGGCACTCAGCCAGCCTATCATCTAAAAACAAGCCAGGTGAACCCAAGGCAGCTGTAGGGAGGATAGCTTAGAAGGTGCTAACAAAATTGCTCGACTAGCTAAAGGATCCCCCTTGGACTTAAAGGCCCCACCCCTCACAGCTGAAGTCTTATATTCTGCATCAAAAGATGCTGCCAATATGTCTGCATGGCTGAAGCTCCTCCCAGAGCGAGGACATTCCCACTACAGGCCAGAAGAGAAGGACCCTGTCCCAAGTTTCACACACTCAAAATGTGGACTTCTTGGGTGCAGAGCGAGACCGGCAGCTGTAGGGAGAGCTCTGAGCCATGGTATCTAATGGTCATGGTTGGCATTCCCCCAATTATAGAAGAAACAAAATGGGAAGAAGAGCTTAAAGAAAGTGCTGAGCACTGTAGACCTTCATGTAGGTCATACATTTGCATTCCTCGAGCATGTGCACGCCACTGAAATTGACTGTACATGTTTTGTAGCAAGCACATAGCAGACTAAACCCAGTGTAAGCAATGATTGGACCTGCACGTAGGTCTGTGAGGCAGTGTCAGCAGTGATCAGACCTGCATGTAGGTCTGTAAAGCAGCAATTCGCATGATTTCCAGGGAGGAAAGCCAACCAGTTCCATTAAGGAAGCCAATTAAAGGTGACACAAATACTCAGAAGATTTTAGCAGTGAAGGCAGTATTTGAATATGAGGTATTTGGATCACATGGGGCCATGACTCTCCACCATAACCCCACAGTCCTCCACCATAGGAAAAATAAGGAAGCCACGGTAAAGCGCCATGATCCACAAGCGGATTGTAAAACTAGTTTATAGTGACAGCTGTAGCTGAGCTGACCTCCAGAGTATATCATTGTACAAAAGTAGTTGGGCAGTGTCCGGCAGCAATTAGGAATAGGTTCAATAGTTGCTAAGCTGAAAAGTAGAACAGTTGAACAAGCATAGGAAGTGTAGGGAGAGACAATGCACTGAAAACGGCAGCAATAATTGCATGGTGCCATTGCATGTAAGCTGGTTTGAAACAAGTGGAGAAAGTTGATAGAACTGCAGGAGACTCAGGTTTGAGTCCTGCCAAGTACCAATACACATGAGTGAGCAGCTGTAAATCCCCCAAAGGGCTATATGCAAACTGAGCACCATGAGACCAAACAGCAGTCTTACTATACCAAACAGCATTCATTAGCAGGCTGAGCAAACACTGGAGAATGGGAGCCGAGCACACTGATCTCCAATGCTGAATAAAGTGAGCTAGCAGGGATGAACTGTGAGCAGAGCTGCAACAGGGAGTGACAGCTAGCTGATAGTAGGAGCCTAGACCAGGTGTAGTGAATGCATTGGAAACAGCAGCAGCAGCAGAAATTGGAATGTAGCTAAAACATACAGCAATTGCAGAAACTGACTGCAGTGGGAGCTGAAGCATACAATAACAATTGCAGAAAGACTGAGGTGGTAGGAGCCTGGTTACAGGCAAGATAAGCACAGAGCAAACAAAGGGCAACAATATGTTAGGAAAACTAGAAACCCCCAAAAGGAAACACAACAGAAAAGCACAGACACAGGAGAACAGAACAAACTCTGACCAGAGCCGATAGGGCTGCAGGAGTGGAATCTGGGTTAAAAATATTGAACATTATTTTTTTGTAAATATTTTTACACCTAATTTTCAACACAGCCTTGAGATGAACCCACCTCATAAAGAAGGGCAGAGAAAATGTTCAACTCCTGGCCTAAAGGTGATGTTGTGCAGAGACTGCAAAATCAACTTTTGGGCTACAAACACACATTTTGAGTGACAGCTGTCACACTAATGAGTCGCTGTACCAAAATGGCTATGTTGCAATGTTGTGGTAAAAATACTGAATATTACCAAAGTTATGAGCCCGCATTTGCAAAATTCAATATAACCTCATAACTTAAAGCAGCAGTACAACAAGCTGGTGAAAATTTTGACCTATACTTTATGCTATTTCAGATTGCCTCTTACCTCCTGACTTGTATGATACCCATCTTTCCACAACTAGAGTCTGTGTGAGTACTTTTTTTTCATGTCTGAAATACTGAAAGGTGCACCCCTTTTAATATGGCATGGACCAGGTTTTCATCAGTATCTGTAGCTGTTTTTGGACAACTGTTGTTCTGTAAGATCAGAGAGCACTGCCTGCTGCATAATAGTTAATTTTAGTCACAACAGAAGGGATATGTAAACAACAGATGGACAAAAACAGCTGAAAATACTGATGAAGACCTGATTCGCACTGTATTTATCCTTAGACTGCTGAAAGAACTAGAACGTATAGGAATTTTGGAGTGATATATCAGTCCATGGCACTTCAAGGGTTAAAAGGACTGCTCCTTTTATAATTTCAGACATGAAAGAAGTAATAAAGCAAATTAAAACTGTGGAAAGAAGGGTATCATACACGTCAGAAGGTAAGTGGCCATCTAAAATAGCAGAAGTCAAACTTTTCACCAGATTGTTGTACTGCTGTTTAATAGATGAACATACTAGAATCATAGAACACAAGACTGTGCAAGGTATAAGACTACCCCATATTAAATGTATTCAAAGCCAGGGAATGCATTGCTAGTCTATTTTTTGGCATTGAAAGTCTTTAACTTGGTCCTCAGGGAAGACATTTGGATACAGCTTTACTTAAGCCTTAAATATCATGACATCAGGGCAGAAAGGGGGTTAGGGTGCATTTAGAAGGAAGTGAGGATAAGGTGAAGAAAATGTGTTTGGTACTACACTGTATAAAGATCCTGCTGAAAGAATGCAACATACATGTCCTGAAGATGTACGCTATGTAAGAAACCGGTCGAGGTGTGTCCGACCTTTGGGGCAACTGCTTGCTTTGAATTTGAGCACTGGAGCACTTTTAGAAAAAGATTAAAGGATTTCTTGCACAGTGATTACATGGTGTCAAAATTTTGTTTACAAACACATACGTCAAGCCGAGAAACACCAGCTTGGCATAGATGCTGAATTCTTTGGTGCGGTCTTATAGTGCAGCAAGTTAAATTGTGTCCATATTCATTTTTGAGTGGGGGATTGTGAAAAACAGAAACTTAGAAGTTGACGGCAGATAAGGACCGCAAGGCTCATCCAGTCTGCCCATTTCTTTTTCTACCTTATGAATGTGCCATTGGCCTGTACTCTGTCAATGTCCTATCTATTCATACTCATCTGTATTGCTCCCTTATGCCTATCCCATGCCTGTTTGAAGCCCTGCACTGTATTCATAGCCACCACTTCCTGAGGTAGGCCATTCCATGCATCCACCACCCTTTCTGTGAAAAAGAACTTCCTCCCATTATCCTTTAATCTGCCTCCCAACAGAACAAAAGGGAAAACAGGGAGGAGAAGAAGCACTGTGGGTCAATTTGGAGGCAGGCAATGGCACCACAATCCGCACAGGGGTTGTATACAGACCCCCCCTCTCAGGGGGAGGAAATAGACAAGGAAATGATAGAAAGTATACTTAGAATGGCAGATAAAGGGGAGATATTGCTGATGGGTGATCTGAATATGCAGATGTTAACTGGAGTGCAGTTGCAGCAGCCACTTCTAAGAGTGGGGTTATTCTAGATGCCCTACAGGGGCATGCCTTAGACAACTAGTATTGGCGCGCACTCGAGAGGGAGCAATCTTAGACCTGGTTCTCTCAAATGGAGATGAAGAGAGGATCACAGATGTAGAAGTGGGTAGCCATCTGGGAACTAGTGACCATCGAACAGTATGGTTCACAATAAACACAGCAATAGAGTCAAGCCATACAAAGGCAAAGGTACTGGACTTTAGGAGGGATGACTTTGCCAAACTGGGTGAGTGCCTAAGGAATGCACTAGCAAATGGACAGGAAGGAGGAGTGGAAGAACAATGGGGAATAATCAAAACTGCCATCACAGAGGCAACAAGCCTTTGTGTAAAGCAAATAAACAAAACAAAACGATGTAAGAAACCACTATGGTTCTCACAGGAGGTGGCAGGAAAAGTTAGGGAGAAAAAGAAAGCCTTCAGGAAGTACAAGGAATCACAGAAGGAACAGGACAGAGAACTGTATCAGTTAAAGCAAAGGAAGCTAGAAGGCAGTCAGAACAGCAAAGGCCCAAACCAAGGAAAAGATTGCCAACTCAGTTAGAAGGGATAAAACCTTTTATAGATGCGTCAGGGAGCAAAGGAAGACCAAGGGAGGGATAGTGAGGCTTAATAAAGGGAGGGAGGGTGGGCAGAGGTGACTGTGAAAAGGCAGAGATACTAAACAAATATTTTTGCTCAGTATTTACAAAGGAAGAGGGAGGTACCTAAAACAAACAGTAGAAACACTCTGGATACAGAAGTTGATACCAGCCCATTTACAGGTGAAAGGGTTCTGAAAGAACTCTTAAAACTGAAGGTGGACAAAGCAATGGGGCCTGATGGAATTCATCCCAGAATTCTAAAAGAACTAAGGGTAGAATTAGTGACACCACTGACTATCCTGTTTAACAAATCATGGGAGGATGGGGTGGTACCCGAGGACTGGAGGAGGGCAGATGTGATTCCCCTTCACAAAAGTGGGAGCAAGGCAGAACGAAAACTACAGACCTGTTAGTTTAACCTCAGTGGTAGGAAAATGATGGAATCACTTAAAGGAAAGAATTGTCAGTATCTAGAGGTCAGAGGGCACAGGACCCAAGGCAGCATGGATTCAAAGCGGAAGGTCATGCCAGACAAATCTGATAGATTTCTTTGACTGGGTGACCAAAGTAGTTGATCAGGGAGGGGCTGTGGACATGGCCTACCTAGACTTTAACAAGGCATTTGACACAGTCCCACACAAAGATTAATATACAAGTTAGCAGCTGGGAGTGGGTCCCAAGATGACAGCCTGGGTAAAGAATTGGCTGGAGAATAGGACACAGAGTAATAGTAAATGGAGTCCACTCTGAAAAAGGGAGTTAGCAGTAGGGTACACTAGGGTTCAGTATTAGGACCGGTCCTCTTCAATGTCTTTATAAGCAACATTGCAGAGGGATTGGAAGGAAAAGTATGTCTCTTAGCAGATGACACAAAGATCTGCAACAGAGTTGATGCACGGTGGGGTGGAAAGCATGAGAAGGGACTTGGCAAGGTTAGAGGAATGGTCAAATGTATGGCAGCTTAGATTCAGTGCTAAGAAGTGCAAGGTAATGCACCTGGGAAACAAAAACCCAGGGGAAGAGTACACAATGGGGGGTGAGATACTAACAACAACAAAAATGGAAAGGGACCTGGGGGTAGTCATATCAGATGATCTAAAGGTGGGCAAGCAATGTGAGAGGGCAGCAAGGAGGGCTGGGGGGATACTGTGATGCATAGGGAGAGGAATCACCAGTAGAAAACAAGAAATTATTATCCCTCTGTACAGACAGCTGGTGAGACCACATCTGGAGTACTGCGTGCAGTTCTGGAGACCCAATCTCCGCAAAGACATAAACAGGATGGAAGCTGTCCAGAGGAGGGCAACTAAAATGGTGCAGGGTCTGCACCGGAAGACATATGAAGAGAGACTTAAGGAGCTTAATATGTATAGCCTCGAGGAAAGGAGGGAGAGGGGGGACATGATAGAAACTTTCAAGTACCTCAAGGGAATCAACAAAGTCCAAGAGGGTAGCATCTTTCAAAAAAAAGAGGTGTGCAAGAACAAGGGGGCACAATTTGAAGATAGAAGGGGGGCGGCTCAGAGGTAATTTAAGGAAGTATTTTTTCACAGAGAGGGTTGTGGATGTATGGAACAGCATTCCAGAGGAGGTTGTGGAGTCAAAAACAGTGGTGGAATTCAAGCATGCATGGGACAGTCATAAGGCAATTCTAGGGGGTGGGGGTAGGAAGAAGTAGGCTGCTGGTTAACTAGGATCTGCAGCTTATCCAACAGGTAGGGAAATGGGCAGACTGGGTGGGCCAAGCGGTCCTTATCAGCCATCAAATTCTATGTTTCCATTGACATTTTTCACGCCTCCTTATGAACAGTACAGCTGTAATTTGTCACAGCCTGGTCGAAATGTGTTTTCTCACATCCGGCACACAATTGCGCGGTTGCTGCGGGAAATCAATGTTCAGGACAAGTTAACAAAATCACAGTGACACTGTTCATGAGCGGAGGTCCCTAAATGCTTAAGTTGAAAATTTGGTGACAAAAGTCCACCGAATGACTGTGTTACGAGCATGCATTGAGCAGTTTCCACGCACGCTCGTAACTTCGCAAATTTGTAATATTTTCACTCCAGATCTGCAACATTGCCATTTTTGCACACCTCCTTATAAACGATACTGGTGTCATTTTTCACATCCTGCCCGAACTGTGTTTTTGCACATCTGGCACAGAATGGCACGGTCACTGCGGGAAATCAACGTTCGGGTCAGATTAACAAAATCACAGTGTCACTGTTCATAAGCAGATGTCCCAATTGCTTTCATGAGGTGGGGGTCACAAAAAGGCCATACTGAAAATTTGTAGTACAGATACCAACAAACGCCCCGGGGCATTAGGATTTCTAACCATAACATCCCACCCTGTACAGACTGACAGGCACAGGGGTGTGCCTTTGAATTGCTGGCTGTAATGCTCATGCCATTCCACCTCCACCCTGCAGCCAGTGACAGGCATTGAGGTATGCCTTGGACTCTTTGGCCCCAGACTTCATCCCATTCTCTTATACTGCACCCATTTCAGCATATGTCCTTATGGAATGTGGTGACTGTAAAGCCGAACACCCCAAGGCACACCTCAACACTTGTCGGTGTATTCAGGACAGGGTGAAGTGAAATGGTGTGAGCGTTATGGCCGATAACCCAAACGCATACCCCAGTGCCTGTCCGTCTCTGCAGGGTGGAGGTGGGGTTGGCGTGAAGTTCAGTACTTCACTGCCATTCCTATTCTGCATCTGTCTAACTCCTGCATTTCCAGTGCTAATACCAGCAAGCAAACATTCAGCATTGACAAATGCTTGTTTTTATATGTATGTTCTCTCTTGATAGGGTTCAGTCTGTTCCCCCATAATGCTTAAAAAATGTAATAATGCTGTGTGTATAGAAGCCGGGAGTGGAAAAACATAACTTATGTTTAGAAATATTGGTACAAGCAAGGTTTTGATCGAAAAAACTCTCTCCTTTTTGGATATTTGTTGCCCTTTCCAGTTAGATACTATCCTACTGGCCCTTGTTAGACCTTTATCCTAGTTGTTGGGTGTCACGTCAAGAGTACCAAACCCAGTTCCTAAAATGGAAATTCTATCCTCTACTATTGCAAGTTCAGCAAATCTTTTATTCTCTGAGAGTGAAGTATTGCCTAAAGGGACCCCTACACTTTTAGCATAGTTAGTCTTTGACCCTGAAGCAATATATCTATGATAAAGGCATATCAGAGGGGACTAAGGGGGCACCCTTGTCTAACTCCCCTTTGTACATGTAACCCCTAGGTGGCTCTATCCTATGTGCTACTACCCCTGCCTGCGTGACTAGGCACAGGTTGAGGGGCCTAAGCTCATTGAACGGGTGCCTCCACCCAGAGGAATGGTTTTGGGCTAGCATAACTGCTGTGGGTATATCCCTCCAGGATGCTATAACCCCCCACCAAACCCTTCTAGTGGCCTACACAGATTTGCAAAATAACATTCACATATAACATATGACAGTAATACTGAGCCCACACTCTTTGCACTTACCACCAGGGCTGGATCAGCTGCAAGTGCCGTAGAGACCCCCTGTAAAATAAGACCTGTAATGTGACAGTTCAATGGCAGTACAATACCCCCACCAAAAAGGTACACACAAGCCAGGTTAAATGCAAAAACAAAATTGGATTTATTCGGGGATGTGAACAGGGGTGGGGCATGAATCTAGCAGATGATTGACAGATCTGATCAGGTCAGGTGGAATATGGATGCACAGTGAGTCCCTTGTATACAGTCACACAACCCTGGGTACCCAGTTGTTAAAGCAGGCTAGGCTGGTGCATTGCCCGGAGTAGGCCGGTGTTGCAGCTGTTCCTGGGGCCCTTAGGAAAGAAAACAATTACATGCACATCAATCCAGAATTTGTAATTCGGAGCTGGGTGGCTCAGTTCATTATAATAAACCCAAACAAGCGAATTAGTTGACACACAATGAGTACAGCTTTGCTGCAGGGAGCTACCCTGTTTAGTACTCATGCTACCCAGACAAGGAGGCAGGACTGATGAGATGAAGACCTCTGGATGTTTTTCTGGATTGCCAGGGGAAGCAGGGCTGACATGACTCACCGTGGTGGTTGCTACCTGATCGATGATGTTGAACAGGGGGCCGAATCCCCAAGAGGGTCTTTTGTTGGAAAAGTCTCTGTGGTGGAAGTGGCAGTCTAGGCCAAGGTGGCAAGGCACAGACAGAGTGAGCAGTTCAGATACAGTCCATGACGAATGCTGGAGCAGCTTCCAGCTATCGTAACACACTTGGGAGTGGGGAACCAAATTGTTACCCACACAGTAATTAGCCACAGTTTGGATAACAGTCCACTTGCAATAAAGCAGGGTCTCTGTGCAAACCTCTCAATCTGTGACTCACTTCAGTACCTGGCAGGCTGATCACTTCTGGAGCAAGTCTTTGGTCCAAACACAGGCAATGATTACACACTTATGCTTCAGACTTCAAATCCCAACAAGTATTATCGGAATTAAGTCTGATTAGGCTCTCCAATTTCTTCACGCTGAAAGATGGTGACAGGTAGGCCAGACATAGCCTTCCCGCTAATTCTCCCGTGCACTACACAGGAGCAGCTGCTCAAATCACTTGAGCTGTTCACTCTCCAAACTCTAACTCTTGACTCACTCACTGCTGCAGGCAGCTCGGGGCTTTCCCAGTGATCCAAAAGGTTTGGTTGGCTGATGGAACTGTCTGTCACAGAAGGGCTCCCCCTCCAGGTCCATTTAGGCGCCAAACCTTAAAAACTACAATTCCTACATAAATTTAATCCCACAAGACCTCTGGGGACAGTCTTCATTTTAGGTCCCTTGAGGTTCCGATTGGTCCAACTCTGGCAGTCCAGAACCAAAATGGTGGCTCCTATGCAAACGTTCAAACTGCAATGGAAGGCAGGTTAGACAAACTCCTGTATTATTATTATTATTAAACCAGATAAACAGCAAATAATCACAGTTCCTAAGAGGGCTCCCTCTGTGCCTATAGCAACTGCAGAATGGCGCAGAAATACCACTCATCTGGCTGGTTGCGAGCCTTAAACTACTCGGACCCAGCCCAGACTAATTTCTAACACAGCATAATGACTCTCTTAAAGAGACAGGTATGCAGGCTTTACTTTAGCGCTCTCATGCAGACAATCAGAACTACTGCAGACAGAAAACACCATCCTGGCAGTGGGCATTAGACAAGCCCAGGAAGACATTATAGGAACCCATATTTGTAGGGGGGTTACATACAGATATTGCTTTACCCACCCAGCCATTAATATTTGGGAGAACAGTAGCTTCACTGTACATAATTTGGATCTAATTCACAAATATGTTAGGAATACTGTATGCTCTTAATATAGTGAATAAAAGTTCATGTGAGACCCAATCAGATGCCTTCTCCTGGTTAAGGCCTGCCTAAGACGTACCCCTGAAGGTCCCCATGCTGAACTTTTTGGAAAAGTTCTCTTAGAGTGACTAAATTATCGTGGTACCTACCAGGAACTACACGTCTGTTGGGGGCTAATTAATTTGTCTGCAACAAGTGTTAATCTTACATACAATTTTTAGGTCATTATTTAGTAAACTTAAAGTTCTCCAATTTTTCAGGTCCTCCCTTGCCCCTTTTTTATACAATAAAATTAATAATCCTGCTGAGTCTCTCCCCCAAGGGGTGGCCTCCTCCATCAGTGTCGCTTGCCCCATAGTATCTACCCGCAGTACCTGCAAACCCACCCTCACGGTACCCAGAGTCAAGACCTCACTCGCACAGTGGTTCTTCCACTATAGGACCCCACCATGGTATAACTCCCTCCTGGCTACTATTACTAGCCTCGCTAGAATAGGTCCTTTCAAAATTGCCCTCAGAAGCCATCTCTTTGCCTCGCGCTGCTGCAACTGTTGATAGACCAAGGCCCCCACTCTTTCTCCATCCACCTACAGCCCCCGACAATGTCCTTTGGATAGCTAACCTTCACCACCTGCAGAGCATCTATTTCAGCACTTCTGCTCTATATCCCAACCCCCAGCAAAAATCCCACTATTTTACCAAGTACCCTACCTGTCTGCTGCTCTATTGCTTCCCCTGTGGACTGTACCTCAAGTCACTCTATATGGCAATCTGCCATACCCTTTCTACACATTGCCTGCTCATGTACCTATGTAACCATATGAAGCTATGTTATTACATTCCTCTGTAACTGCTTGCTCATGTACCTATGTAACCGTATGAAGCTGTGTTATTACATTCCTCTGTAACTGCCTACTCATTTTTTATTTATTTTAATTAGTTTTTGTTTTTTTTAGTTTTCTTTTACTGGGTAGGTGCACTAGCCATAACAATGACTATTTTCAGGCATGACCTGGGAAGGTACAAAACAAACTTCTGAAAACACAGGAACAATACATTTTAGGAGTAGTCACAGTAATGGATACATACAAGCAGACAGCAGGATAGGTAATACAGTATCACAGGTATGTGTAAACATCACAGACAATTTGCAAGAAAAATTAGGACTCATACTAATATGAGGAGGATAAATTACAGAAATACAGTGTCACTTTAGCAGACAAAAACAGAGTAAATTAGAAAGAAAGGAATTAAGAAAGTAATCTTTTAACGACCAGAGCAGGACTGAGTGAAAGAAAGAAATCTAGGGAAGGAAATAGTAGCAAGTAGCGTGGAAGAATAACTAGAGGAACATGTGTAGGGATAGGAATAGGAAGAGCAAGACAGCAGGGTATGGGAGTAGCCCTGTCAGATTGAGAGAAGGTGCTGAGGCAGATATAGGGTTAAAACTAAAAAGAGGCAGGGGAATCAGAATCTAAGTCGAGGGTCTATGGAGGTTTGAAACAGGAGCAAGTACAGGACAATATGAGATGGTGGCGTAGTGCTTTCTTAAAAGAGGTGTGGGAAGAGGCTTGATGAATGGTTAGAGGGAGGCAGTTCCAGTACAGGGGCCTGACAGGCAAAAGCACTAGCGCCCTTGGTGGTAGTATGTTTAGGGATACAGGCAGGGGCATTGTCAGCAGAGCAAAGGTCATAACAGGATGCCTGGTTTTGGAAGCGTTCCACTAGAGGTTTAGATATTTGAGACCTGAGCATATTGTCAATGATGGAGCCAAAAGAATAAGACCTTGACACATGAGGAGGAAGCCAACCAAGGTCAGAGAAAAGGAGGCAGTGGTGTTTCAGCCGATGAGAGGAGGATGTATAGTGACATATATTATTGTAGGTAACATCCCACTTACGAAGACTTGATTTGCTTGCAGACGTATAGGTAGCTGCCTCATAGGTAAATAAGGACAGAGTAGCTCACAGAATGCTTACTAAGGTAAAGTTACAAGTACCTATGTAACCGTATGAAGCTTTGTTATTATATTCCTCTGTAATTACCTACTCATGTACCTGTGTAACCACATGAAGCTATGGTATTATATTCCTCTGTAACTATATGGTGTCCTGTTTGTATGTAACCTGTACTTTGTCTGATGAGGGGCCTTTGGAAATGAATCCTTGACTTAAAGGATTGTAATTCCAATTTGTACAAATAAATAAATAATGCCTGGTTCATCGAAGCAGCCAGGGAAGTATCCTGTAACATCCCATTTAGAACTAAACCCAAGGCTGGGGCTAAACCATCCACAATGGTTTTGTAAAATTCTGATCCCAGGCCATCTGTACCTGGGGCAGAGTTGAGTTTTAATGAGGAGATAGCTAGTTGGACTTCTTCCACCAAGATGGGGCTAGATAAATTGCTTGCCTCTTGGTCATTTAATTTTGGTAAATCTAACTGTTGAAAGTTTATGGTTGTGATGTCCTTATCTGGATCTTTCCCAAAAGGGAAGTCAAATATTCTCCTACCTGCTCTAAAATATCAGTGGGTGATGAGACTGTTTCCCCTGTGGCTGTTATTACCTTAGTAAGCATTCTGTGAGCTACTCTGACCTTACATTCTTTATAGGGGTCCAAAGAACCCTTGTTCAATTTAGTTCCAAATCGCAATTCTTGCTCAAGGGATTTAGCCGTATCATACTGTAGGTCATACATCTGTTTTCTGATAACTTTTATCTGGGAACTATAATCTATTTTATTAGTTTATGTAAGGGAGATTAATTTTTGTAACTGATTCCTCAGATGTAAATACTGTAAGCATGTGTTATTAACAATAGTTCTGGTCTTATTCTGAAAAAAGGATTTCCAAGTTGTTTTAGTATCCTCCCACCATGAAGAAAGAGCCTCACAAACCTCCACAACAGAAATTCTTGCTAGCCACTCTCTTTTTCCAGGCATGTTTAACACCCTCATCCTTCAAAATGTTACTGTTTAACCTCCATAAGTTCTTTCTACATCTGGGGGAATATTCCCATCCCAATTGTACTATTATGGGCCTATAGTCTGAAAATTTCCACTCTTGCAACTTAGAAACAAGCATTTGTCAATGCCGAATGTTTGCTTGCTAGTATTAGCATTGTAAATGCAGGAGTTAGACAGATGCAGAGTAGGAATGGCAGTAAAGTACTGAACTTCATGCCACCCCCGGCTCCACCCTGCAGAGATGGACAGGCATTGGGGTATGCATTTGGGTTGTCACCCATAACGTTCATGCCATTTCACCTCACCCTATCCTGCAGACACTGACAAGTGTTGAGGTGTACCTTGTGGTGTTCGGCTTTACAGTCACCCCACTCCATAAGAACATACACTGAAATGGGTGCAATATAGGAGAATGGGGTGAACTCTGGGGCCGAAGAGTCCAAGGCACGCCTTGATGCCTGTCACTGGCTGCAGGGTGGGGGTGGAATGGCATGAGCATTATAGTCGGCAATCCAAAGGTACACCCCTGATGTCTGTCAGTCTGTACAGGGTGGGACGTTATGGTTAGAAACCCTAACGCCCCGGGCATTTGTTGGTATTTGCACTACAGATTTTCAACATGGCCTTTTTGTGACCCCCACCTCATGAAAGCATTTGGGATATCTTTTCAAGAACAGTTGCACTGTGATTTTGCCAATGTGTTCCAAACTTTGAGTTTCCACAGCGACCGTGCCATTGTGCGCCACATGTACGAAAACACAGATCGGGCAGGATGTGAAGAATGACAGCTGTACCATTCATTGGGAGGTGTGAAGAGATGGCAATGTTGAAAATCTGTAGTGAAAATATTAAAAATGCTCAAACTTCCAAGCGTTCGTGGAAACTGCGCAACGCATGCACGTAACACAGTCACTTAGTGGAATTATTATGGCAATCTGGAGAGATTTGATAATCGCCTTGCTGCTGGATGAGGTTGCTGTCATTTATTCCCATTCCACATCTGGCAGGTTGATATCTCCCAACAGCAGGACCTCTCCCTTAGCTGCCATCCTAAGTACCTCTTCCACCATCTGGTTGTCCACCCCTTCTGGTTGCCCTGGTGGCCTGTATACCACTCCAGTGCGCACCACCTCACCCCTCTCTGTGGTCAATAAGACCCATAGCGCCTCTGTGTCCCCCACTTACCCTGCGTTTCTGATGCTGGGATCCCCTCCCTCACGTATAGTGCTACACTGCCCCCTCTCCCGTCAACCCTGTCCTTTCTATATAACATATACCCTGAAATGCTCATGTCCCAATCCTGTCCGTCATAAAACCAAGACTCTGTAATTCCCACCATGTCTAAATCTTCCTCTGCCATGATTGATGCCAGGTCTGGGACCTTGTTACCCAGGCTGCTGGAGTTTGTGCACATGGCCTTCCAGTCTATGGTTTCCCTAACCCCCTTCCCTGTCTTGATGATTCTTGTCTTTCATGTGATGTCACTCTTAGTCTCAACTGGCTGCCTTGCTTTCTAGGGGGGGGACAACTGTCCCCCTTATCTTGTGTGCTGGATGGTGACAGTTGTCTCTCCCCCAGTTCAGTTTAAATTATAGTGTGTACTAATGAATTCCTCCAGTTTCCATTTTAGCACCTCCTTACCTTCTCTATTTAAGTGTAGCCTATCTGGGGCAAAGAGGCTGTCATCCTGCCATATGGTCCCCCAATGACCCACCAACCCATAGCCCTTCGGAGCACACCATTTAGAGAGCCAGCAGTTGAATTCAGCTATTCTCTGCTTCCTATTGGTGCTAGCTCTCGGGACTGGAAGCACCTCTGAGAACGCCACTGAATGAAAACACAGGCTATTACAGAACCGTGATAAGGCTTCAAACCTTACTTATACTTCCATCAGACTATGTCCAGCAAAGGTAATTTGTTACCAAATGAAACACAAGGTGGATTCTCATATCCTGTTGCTTCCCCTAGAAAGGGATGCAATGAATGACCTCCCCAGCTGTCATTCCTGGCAAGCAACTGACCAAAATCTTGATCCCCTTATGCCCCCCCAACTAATACCCCTAACCATGGAGTCCCCAACAATCATGACCTTATTTTCCACATTGCCTGCACCAGAATCATTCCCTGCCTGTTTTCCTGCAACCTCCCCCCTCTTGTAACATGCTTTCTCAGTCCCTGGGGCTCCCTTCCCAGCAATTGACTCACTCTTCTTAGCCCTCACAACTTGACCCCTCCAGTGGTGGCCTCCTGGACTCCCTGCATCAGATCCAGTATCACCAGCAGCCCCTCACCTTCTAGCTCCACTTGCCCCCTGTCAGTGCCAAACACCCAATCCTGTTCTCGCTTTGACACCTCCTGTTTTGTGGCCATTTCTATGTCCTTGTCCTCCCATTATCCAACTACATCACTCATCTTGATCGCTGTGCTCAGGACGTTTGTTTGTTTATTTGTTTATTGTTCTAGGAATTATTACCTTTGAGCCAAGGCTCTTTTACAAAGGTTCCATGTCAAATTAAGTACAAACAAAAAAGGTTACATTGAGTGGCACAACAAAGTACGTTGTGGTAATAAAAATAGAAAAACATAGACAGTCAAGTATCAAGACATTTGTGTAAGGACAGATAAATATCAAATGAGCACTTTTCATCAATAAAAAATCAAGTGAGGAGGGGGAAAAGTCAAGTTAGGGAAGTGTAATAGATAGAGTGGGTGAGAGAAAAGGTGGGAGGAGCAGACCACAGCAAGAGAAAAGGATCCTCTAACAAGCCTTTGTCAAGTAAATGGACAGGGTGGAGAAATGAAATAGATAAGGATTTAATCAAGGCAGTCACAGGAGTTGGAGGTGGCAAGGTGAGAGAATAGGCTAGATTTAAATGCACCTAGAGAGGTAGAGGAGGTAATAGAGGTGCTAAGGGCATTAAGCCAGTAGGGGGCACGATAGGCAAATGATCTTTGACCCTGGGTAGTCCGGCAATGGGGGACCTGAAGAGGCTGATTTTCTGATCTTCTGGTGAGTTGGACACTTGTGTTCTGGCATAACATGTCTTGAATGCATGGTGGAGTGAGGCCCATGATGAATTTTTTAGCCATAAGGCAGGTGAGGTACTTTAAGCGGTTTGAGTTGTAACCACCCAGTTTCAGCATAGAGCTCACAAGTGTGAGTACGTCGATGAGCACCAGTGAGCAGCCAACAGGCCTTGTTAAGGGAGGTTGTAATGCATTTAAGTGCGCTAGTAGAGGCAGACCCATAGACAATTAAGCCATAGTCAATGATTGAGATGATTGAGGATTGAATAGCTATCTTCAGTGCTGGTAGGGTAAGGAGCTGTCGGTTCCGGTACAGTATCCTAAGCCGCTGATTAATAGTTTTTGCTGAACTATCAATATGGGTTGCAAAGGTTAGGCCTTGATCAAAGATGATTCCAAGATATTTGAAAGTAGCCACCTATTCAAGGGTGATTCCCAGGTACGTGTTGATAGTGATTGGTACTTGCCTTTTCTTGTTTTGCGGGCTAGAGAAGAGCATGGATTTTGTTTTTTTGTGGTTTAGGACCAGCTTCTGTTCAAGGAACCACGTCTCGACTCTGGCAAATGCGTGCTGGAGGCTGAGGCTTAAGGGCTTTGGATCTTTATGAGAGGATAGAATCACGGCATCATCGGAATAGAGGGATAATTTGCTCTGGGCAGGATTTAGGAAGGGAGTTTAGAAAAAGGCTGAAGAGGAGAGGGCCTAAGATGGATCCCTGTGGAACTCCTGAGAGAACAGGCTTTGGGTCCGAAAGAACTCCAGCTATTTTTACAACTTGAGAGCGCTGGGCGAGGTAACTTTTTATCCAGTCACCAGAACCCTGGGAGAGCCCAAGAGACTGTAGTTGACTGATGAGTAGACCATGATGTACTATATCAAACGCCTTCGTTTGATCAATGTACACAGCTCCAGTTAGGGAGTCCTTTGTCCATGGCCTTGTGGATTGCTCCTGAGAATTCGAGTAGGGCTGTCGATGTGCTGTGCCCTTTCCTGAATCCATGTTGCTGGGCACAGAGGATGTTGTATTTCTGCAGGTAGTCTGTAAGTTGGTCCGCCACTATACGTTCAAGAGCCTTTGAGAGGGGAGGTAGTATTGAAATAGGTCTATAGTTACCAGGCAGTGACTTGTCACCACTTTTGTGCACAGGAGTGACAATTGCAGCCTTCCATTTACTAGGGAATTTACTGGAGCAGAGGGAGAGATTGAATATTCTGGTGAGGGGGAGTAATACTTCATCCAGAGTGAGGGACAGTAGTTTAAGGTCAATAGAGTCACTGCTTGCCCGGGACTTAGATATAGCCCTCTTTATATATTTATGGACTTCATGTGCTTTAACTATTTTGAGTTGGAAGGGTGGCATGGTTGGAGAGGCAGTGGGAGATGTAGAAATTGGAGGGTCAGCATCAGCGAAGAAGTCAGATGAGAGGGCACCGCTAAGGTCTGTGAAGGTTTCATTAATGGTGTTTGCAATGACCATGGGGTCAAGGGTGGTGGTACCATCAACATTCATTATAGTAGGAGAGGACTTGGACTGCTTACCCATGATATTTCTTAAATTGTCCCAGAAGGATTTCCCTTCACCCCAGGAGTTGGAGAGGGCATTCTTGAAATAGGAGCTCTTCACTCAGCGGATTTCTTTGGTACAGTGGTTTTGGGCCTGTTTGTACTTTGGATGTCAGTCAGAGAGCCAGTGGCTCTTGCAATAGCCCAGAGGTGGTCCCTACGTTTGAGTTGTGCCAATAGCTTAGCCGTGAGGTAGGGATTTGAGAGCGCTTTAATTTTGCGCTTTTTTTCAGGTGCGTAGGAGTCACAGGCAGCGTTGAAAGTGGTAATAAAGTGATCAACGACTACGTTGACATCTTGAGTGTTGTAAATAAGTGATCAGTCATTCTGCCTAAGATTTTCCTTGAGATGAGTAAGGTTGCCATAAGGTAGTACTTTACTTGAGATGGTTTTTGGAGGTGGTTTTCTGAACTTATTTGACCAGGTACATTTTAAAGGAGAGTGGTCACTAAGGGAGTCTGGGAGAACAGCTACATTATTTATCCAGGCAGGGTGGTTGGTAAGGATCCAGTCTATGAGGGTGCTATTCCCTGATTTATAGTTTTTCCTAGTAGGTGAGTTGACCAGCTGTGTTAAGTTTGCAGCAAGGATGGCATCCTTAATTGACCCTTCCTTCCCCCATTTTCATATATGCCCCTGTGATGTTTGTTTTCAGCTGGCCCCATGCTTTAGGCTCCTACAGCCCATATGGGACCTTCAGTCCGCATGACACCAATTTGTTCCCCCATGCCACTCATGAAGTTCAACAATCCTGGATTCTGTGCATCTCCATTTCTGTCCTCCAGGCTCTGATCCCCAGAGTGTTCCCGAGATCCCATAGGCCCTACCTGCCTGACCCCAACCGGGGTGACTCCTCATTTGGATCCTCCTCTTTGCACTCCCTGACCCCCAAAGCCCCCATCTGGTCGGGTCTAATCTGAAGTGACCCCCCCTCCTCCCTCTGGACCCTCTTTCCCAACTCCCCATTTTCCCCTATCTGTGGAGGGGATTCTGCTGTCCCTTCACCTACTGGTTGTACCTGGTCCATCACAATTTCACCCACTTGAGTCCCCATACTATCTATCAACACACACTCATCCCCTTCCAGTGTCAGAAGTTCAGCTAATCTATTTTGTGCACTATGTCCCCCAACTGACTCAGTTTGTGCTTCACACCCACCTGCCTCACCTTTACCTTGGGACTTCCCTCATTATGTGTACTGAAAAGGAGAAGGAAAATCCTAGCCCCCTCCCCCCCCAAAAAAATCAGGGTAGTTAGTGAGGTAAACACCAAGATAGAGCAGTCAATAGAGAGAAGGGCAGGAGTAAATGGAGAAAGGGGCAGGGATAAATGGAGAAAAAGACAAAGGCAGTAAGGACAGGGATGGGGCAAAATGGGGTAAGGCCATCAAAAAATTCAGGTTAATGAGTGCCAATGCCCGTAGTCTAGGTAAAAATCCCCCCCCCAAAATGGTGGCCTTGATGGAACAGGGATGCCTGGATATTGTGGCAGTCACAGAAACCAGGGTACACAACCTACAGGAGAGACAGAGAGGGTAGAAGAGGAGGAGGAGTGGCTCTCTATGTAAGGGAAGGGATCAAAGCAACAGAACTAAAGGGTAAACAGGGAGGAGAGGAGGCACTGTGGGTCACTCTGGAGACTGGAAATGGCACCACAATCCGCACAGGAGTTGTATACAGACTCCAGTCTCAGGGGGAGGAAATGGACAAGGAAATGATAGAAGGCATCCTTAGGATGACAGAGAAAGGCGAGATATTGCTGATGGGGGACCTGAATATGCCAGATGTTAACTGGAGCACCTTTGCTGCAGCCACATCCAAGAGCAGGGTCATTCTCGATACCCCACGGGGGCATGCCTCAGACAGCTAGTTTTGGAACCCACTCAGGAGGAAGCAATCTTAGATCTAGTACTCTCAAATGGGGATGGAGAGAGGATTTCCAGTCTTGAAGTGGGTAGCCATCCGGGAACAAGCGACCACCAAACAGTGTGGCTCACGATAAACTTAGCTGTAGAGTCAAGCCATACAAAAGTGAAGGTACTGGACTTCAGAAGGGCTGATTTTGTCAACATGGGAGAGTGCCTCAGAAATGCACTAGCAAACAGGCTTGAAGGAGGGGTGGAGCAACAATGGGGAAACATCAAAACTGCCATCACAGAGGCAACAAGCCTTTGTGTGAAGCAAATAAACAAATCAAAGTGAAAGAAAAAAAACACTATGGTTCTCAAAAGAAGTGGCAGGGAAGGTTAGGGAGAGCAAGATAGCATTCAGGAAGTATAAGGAAACACAGAAGGAGCAGAACAGAGAACTGTACCAGTTAAGGCAGAAGGAAGCAGGGGAGACAGTCAGAATAGCAAAGGCCCAAAATGAGGAAAAGATAGCCAACTCGGTTAAGAAGGGAGATAAAACCTTTTATAGGTACATTAGGGAGCAAAGAAAGACTAAGGCAGGGATACTGAGGCTAAATAAAGAGGAGGGTGGTTGGGCAAAGAGCGACAGTGAAAAAGCAGGGATACTGAACGAATGCTTCTGCTCAGTAGACACAACAGAAGAGCAGAGGGTGATACCTAATCCAGTCAATAGAAGCACTCTGGATAGGGGGGTTGATATTAGTCCTTTCACAGAAGAAAGGGTTCTGAAAGAACTCTTAAAACTGAAGGTGGATAAAGCAATGGGGCCTGATGTGATTCACCCGAGAATTCTAAAAGAACTAAGGGTAGAATTAGTGACACCACTGACTACCCTGTTTAACAAATCATGGGATGATGGGGTGGTACCCGAGGACTGGAGCAGGGCAGATGTGATTCCCCTTCACAAAAGTGGGAGCAAGACAGAGGCAGGAAACTACAGACCTGTCAGTTTGACCTCAGTGGTAGGGAAAATGATGGAATCACTTCTGAAGGAAAGAATTGTCGAGTACCTAGAGGCCAGTGGGGCACAGGACCCGAGGCAGCATGGATTCACAGCAGGAAGGTCATGTCAGACAAATCTAATCAATTTCTTTGACTGGGTGACCAAAGTAGTAGATCAGGGAGGGGCTGTGGACATGGCCTACCTAGACTTTAGCAACACATTTGACACAGTCCCACAAAAAAGATTAATAAACAAATTAGCCAGCCTGGGAGTGGGTCCCAGGGTGGTAGCCTGGGTAAAACACTGGCTGGACAACAGGACACAGAAGGTAATAGTAAATGGAGTCCACAGTGTAGAATGGGGGGTTACTAGTGGGGTACCACAGGGTTCAGTACTGGGTCCAGTCCTTTTTAATGTCTTTATAAGTGACATTGCAGAGGGACTGGAAGGAAAAGTATGTCTCTTTGCAGATGACACAAAGATCTGCAACAGGGTTGATATGCAAGGTGGGGTGGAAAGGATGAAAAAGGACTTGGCAAGGTTGGGGGAATGGTCAAATGGGTTCTATGTAATAATAGTGGCTTTAAAATCGCGACATTAATTTGGGCGACTACATATTGGCGACCACAGTAAAGGTGACAGTACAAAACAGTGCGAGTTAAAACGGCGCATCTAATTGTGCTCCCCAAGGTCATCTTACAGCGTGCTCTTGTTCTCCCTTCCACAAATAACCAAACGACTCTAAAAAGCCTAACAACGCAGTGCCAAGCAACAGTCAGCAGTGGTGTGAGGAGCAGTCCTGCCGCAGTGGACTGCAACAAAATGAAGCCAGTAACATTAACAGAACTACCAGAACACTATAGCGAGCAGTGCATGCTGTGTGATCAGATGGAGCGCTCGCTATGTACCTTTAACAATTTTACTGCGTTCTACTGTGAAAAATCAGCTACAAGGGTTCTGTATCCCAGGATTTTCTTTTTTGTCACCACAGCTGAAATCTCCATCCATTGACTGTTCCCGACTTTGTTATTTTATCACATTATTCACCCACCCGTAAACTTTATACATTACAGTGTGTTTCTAGATCACCAGTACAGCCATTTATAATACATCCAATTTCCATTTAACTCCTTCAGTATACCTAGTTTCTTTTTTTAATCGTTTTAATAATTAACTGTAGTTTTTTTTTTTGTGCACCTGTCTTTTTTCGATAGTGATTTTGAACTTACTGCCAATGAGGCTATGTGATAGACAAACCCAATACCACACATGTGCAGCTTCTACTTAGATTCTACTTAGCGGGTGAATTTTGCAGCAGTGTAAGGTAAGCGCTATTAGTCGCTATTATTGCAAATCTAGTCGCCATTAGAGATGAGTCGTTGTAGTTGCATGGTTGCTTAATTACTTTTCGCTATTCTGTGGTCATGATTTTGTAGTCGCTATATTCGCATCGCTATTATCACAGGATACTGGTCAAATGTATGGCAGCTTAGATTCAACACAAAGAAATGCAAAATAATGCACCTGGGAAACAGAAACCCAGAGAAAGAGTACACAATGGGGGGTGAGATACTGACAACAACAAAAATGGAAAGGGACCTGGGGGTAGTCATATCAGATGACCTAAAGGTGGGCCAGTAATGTGAGAAGGCAGTAAGGAGGGCTGGGGGATACTGGGATACATAGGGAGAGGCATCACCAGTAGAAAACAGGAAGTTGTTGGTCCTCTGTACAGTTGGTAAGACCACATCTGGAGTACTGTGTACAGTTCTGGAGACCCCATCTCTGCAAAGACATAGACAGGGTGGAGGCTGTCCAGAGGAGGGCAACCAAAATGGTGCAGGGTCTGCACCAGAAGACATATGAAGAAAGACTAAAGGAGCTTTAGATGTATAGCCTCGAGGAAAGGAGGAGGGGTGACATGATAGAAACTTTCAAATACCTCAAGGGAATAAACAAAGTCCAAGAGGGTAGCATCTTTCAGAAAAAGAGATGTGCAAGAACAAGGGGGCACAATTTGAAGATAGAGGGGGGACGGCTCAGAGGTAATGTGAGAAAGTATTTCTTCACAGAGAGGGTTGTAGATGCATAGAACAGCCATCCTGAGGAGGTCGTAGAGTCAAAAACAGTGGTGGAATTCAAGAATGCATGGGACAGACATAAAGCAGTTCTAGTGGGGGGGTAGGAGGAAGTGGGCTGTTGGTTAACTAGGATCTGCAGCTTATCTGTTAGGTAGAGAAATGGGCAGACTAGGTGGTCCAAGCGGTCCTTATCTGCCATCAGATTCTATGTTTCTATGTTTCTATGAACTTTGTCAGAGAATCCTTTTGCCCTTTGGCTAACCCTCACCCATCACTCTTTGTCCTGCTTCCTCCCCTCACCGGCTGTTGACACGTTCATTGCCATGTCTCCTCTCCCCCTCTCTGGCCTCCTCTCACCCCCAGGCCCTGCCTTTTTAAGACCCTCCGTACCCCCAGGTCTAAAGTAAACTATATACACTGTATGTTTTGTAAATGACTGGTTATTTAAATTCTTGTAGTAAATGTTTTAATGTATAGGCAACCAATAGGAAACAGGACACTCTTGTAAAGTAGGCCAACCGGGCCTAAAGATTTTTTTTCCTGTATAAAAATAAAGTTTTTACTACTACTACCCCAGGGCCACCCATTATGCCATTGTAGCTATGCCTTTTAATACTATGTTCTCCTTGAGCCTCTTTCATACCTCTTGCTCCCCCCCCCAACTCTCACTCTTGCTAAGTAGTCCCCACGCCGGAGCTCCTAGCATTCGACGCGCACCCATTAGATCTTTATTTATCCGGTCCAACTGCTTGCACACCATGCAACTCCAATAGGACTGTCTCGGTGTTATTAGGTGTTGTGCCACACTTAATAATCTTTTATTTAAAATCTTGGCTAGAATCTTGAAGTCTGTGTTCAGGAGACTAAGTGGCCTCCAATTACTTAGGTTTTGCTTATCTCCATTTTTGTATAAGAATATTAGAGTACCCTCAGACACAGAGGGGACATATTTGCAGTGTGTATGATGGAATTGTAAACATCAGAATGCTCTGATGCCAAATCTACCTTGAACATTCTGAAAATTTCTGATGTAAAACCATCCTTTCCTGGTGCTTTCCCTGCTCCCAGAGTCAAGATAGCCTATTCCATTTCTGTACTATCTATATTTTCAACAAGTTCTGGGGCCAATTCAACTCGGTAGTCTGGTATTTTAAAATCTGCAAAGTACAGGGGAAAAGCAGCTGCATCTGTCTTTACCTCCTCAAATAATTTACTTACGTATTTTGAAACTACTTTCAGGATAGATTCAGTATCATCGTGGACTTGTTGATCGTCATCCAAGAGATGACATTGTTCATTTCTGAACTCTATCTCTGCAGCTAAAAAAGGGACATATGGTTGCAGTCTTACCCTGGGTCCTAAATTCCTGCTGCATCTTTAACACTTCCCCTTGTTTTGCATGAAATTTTAACATAGAATGTTTAATATTCTTGATTTGCCCTGAAAAATTATGCTTTGTACCCTATGCTAGGGACATTATACGCTGCAGTTGCGGCCTTAGTTTTAAATAAAGATGGTACTCTTCATCTCTATTTGCCCTGCCTACTGTGATGAGCAAGGTTTTCAGATCAAATTTTGTGTCAAGCCACCACTGTATGAGATCTTCATACATTATAAAGACGGATTTTCTCATAATGATAAAATATTGCAATTGCTGCAGTCTTTCAGTTTTTTGTAACAGGGAGGAATTAAGCCCCCAGATTCCTGCCCAATGCGCCAAAGGGGGTGTGTGTTCCTATAGCGATCTGTTTTTCTGAGTGGTCAAACTATTCGACAATGCTTGTCATGGCCTGATGAATTGGGAGGGGTTTTATTAATGAAAAAGAAATCGATCCGTGTGGCCAGATTCCCTTTCTGAAAGGTAGGGACAGGTGTGGTATTTTTACTGGAAAAAGCGTCTAAGTGAACTGTATTTGACTAACAAATCATATCACAAAAAACTTTCCTTGTAACCGTTCTTTTCCCACTATCTTTAAGTGACAGCTCACAATTAGAATCGCCTCCCCATACAATATTTTGTGAAGTGTATACATAAGGTGAGATTTCTTGGAATAAAGTAATTCTGTCTGATTTTGTTTGTGGAGCGTAAATATTGATTATTCGGCAATATGCACTGGGATATTTGATATCAAGGAGCATCGCCCTTCCTGGCACTAGGTCTATTAGCTTCAGAACTGTTACTTCAACATTGTGAAATAAAATTGCAATCCCAGTACAGGCCTCAAATCCAATAGACTAATAAGAAGGACCAGTAAACCAGTCATTAGTAGCCAACATAGTTTCGAATGTTGTATACAGTCTAGTGTCTTGTAATGGAATCACATCAGCTTTGTTTGAATGAATGTGTGCAAAAACAGACCCTCTTTTTTGCTTTATTCTTAATATTATTTACATTAATTGAACACACAGCAAGAAGCTGCGTCATAGTGATCAGAATAGGTTAGCAGACCTAATCTCATGGGGGTTTCCCTTTCCTATGCTGCCTGTCTTTCTTTTTCCATTCCTCTAGTTTCTTTACTGCACTTTATTTGTCTTTCGATTTCTCCTCTAGCTCACTAGATTCACTTTCAGATGTGGGCTCATTTTGTTCGGTGCTTGCTAAGGAATCCTTAGAGTCTAAGTCTGATAGAAACATAGAAACATAGAAGTTGATGGCAAATAAGGACCCCAAGTCCCCTCCAGTCTGCCCATTTCTTTTTCTACCTTATGAATGTGCCATCGGCCTTTGCTCTGTCTATGGCCTATCTATTCATACTCATCTGTATTGCTCCCTTATGCCTATCCCATGCCTGTTTGAAGCCATGCACTGTATTCATAGCCACCACTTCCTGAGGTAGGCCGTCCCATGCATCCAACACCCTTTCTGTGAAAAAGAACTTTCTCACATTACCCCTTAATCGGCCTCCCTGTAATGTCATGCTGTGTCCTCTTGTCCTGCTATTTTTCTTACATTGAAACATGTTAGACTTATTCATCTTGTTAATGTCCTTAAGATGTTTGAATGTTTCGATCATATCACCTCCCTCCCTTCTTTGCTCTAGGGCATAAATATTGAGCCCCGTTAATCTGTCCTCATATGTTTTCTGATGCAGTCCCTGCACTATTTTGATTGCCCTTCTCTGGACTTCCTCAATTTGGTTAATGTCCTTGTGAAGGTGTGGCCTTCAGTACGGCACACAGTACTCCAGATGGGGCCTAACCAGTGTCTTGTAAAGAGGGATTATTACCTCCCTCTGACGACTTGTGATACCCCTACTAATACACCCCAACGTCCCCCTGGCCTTACCTACTAATTTAGTGGTCTGCTTGGATGATTTCAGGTCATCAGTGATGATGATGATGCCCAAGTCTCTTTCTTCCCCAGCAACTCCCCTCCCAGTCTATAGGTGACTTCAGGGTTTCTCTTCCCTATGTGCATGATCTTGTACTTCTTTGTGTTAAACCCCATTTGCCACTCTTCCAACCATTTTGCCAGTTTATCCAGATCTCTTCTCGTTCTGCCCACCCCATCTGGATCATCTACTCTGTTGCAGATCTTGGTGTCATCTGCAAACAGACAAACCTTACCCTCCAGTCCATCTGCAATGTCACTGATGAAGATATTGAAGAGGACTGGCCCCAGGACTGATCCCTGAGGTATCCCACTTGTGACTTGCATCTCTTCTGACTTTATACCATTTACCACTACTCTCTGTTTTTGGCCCCTCAACCAATTTGCCACCCAGTTGACCAACTTCTGACCCATCCCGAGCCTACCCAGCTTATTAATCAATCTGATGCTTCAGGATGTCTAAGCAGTGCAATAAACCTGTTAGATATGATGATTTTAGTAGTCTTGGGTACCTTAGAGGCAGATTGTTGCCCTACTTGGTGAAGTCATGTAACTGTTTTCTTTTCAGCTCTAGGAGGGGGCAGTGGCATCGGAGAATTTTCTATCTCAGAGCACAAAGTCACAATCTCCATGCCCTCGGCTGCTTCAATGTGGGTATCTGTATTTCCTTCAGCTATGTTATTTATAGAGTGATCTTCCGTCTGAACTTCTGTGGTGTCTACCCTTCAGCATTACTTTGTGTAGAGTCAGTCTCTTGTCTCGAATCCTGACTGTTAGTTTCATGCTGTGGAGGGGGGGTGGGGGCTATGACTGCACTGGGGTTGTTTTCGAATGTGCTGTCTGTGCTATTGTGACAGTAGCCACTGTTCTTCCAAGTCAGCAGCATTAGGTTGTGAATGCACTGCCCGTGGGCAAGATGTGTCTGTATGTCCTCTTGAGTCACACAGATTACAAATCGTCTCGCTCCTACACTGACTATTCAAATGTCCTAATGAGTTGCACAGGGTACAGTGCAACTTGTCACATGTGTTACTTATGTGTCCAGGCCTGCTACTTTTATAACAAGGTTTAGGCTGGCCAGCATAGAACAATACACCCCTGTCCCTGCTTAAAAAAAAATAGTTGGGGAGGTGTTCCAAGCCAGTGTCAGTGGACCATAGTATTACTTTATAGTGTATGGTAAGCCGCTGTCCTACATGGAAATCAGTGGTTCTCAAAATGTTGTTCTGCTGCGGTTCAAAATGTTATGGAATGCGATTGTACCCTACTGCAGCAGAACAACCTTTTGAGAACCTCTAGAGGTTCCAGCAGTCTATGTGCACATGCTACACTGACTGTCCAGCACAAACCACAGGATCAACAAGATAAGTAGTGTCTTCAGTGATGGCAGCATAAGCAGAGGAAGCAGCGCACGAACAAACATGAAACAGGCAGATCAACCAGATGATTTATTTAAAAAAAAACACTGCTAACACACTTCTCACTTAGTGAGAGAAACGGGCACCATATTTTTTTTTTTAGCCCTCCCTAATGAAACTCTGAACCAATAGAAGACCATGCTACACACGCACAGACGGCTGCTACCTAACAACCTCACCACGGACCCTAGCAACCAGCTTTTCATTACGAAATGAAATTAAGCAGCTAAACTTTTTTATTTTACTAAAAAAGAGAGTTTGAAATATTTTACAGTGAACCATACACTATAAAAAATAGTAGGTGGGCTACCATATGCCCAACCAGCCTATTGCACCACCTCGGGGCTCTCGAGGTCTGAGGTAATCAGAACCCCTCTGTGGCACAATAAGCTGGTTGTGCATGGTAGCCCATCCGCTATTCTCTATGATTCTCCAACCCCTGGTCCAAATGTTTTCTGCATCGAAAATGGCTTCTGGATTCCCAACAACTCTGCGTCTTTGCTTTAGCCAGTGGGTGAGGTCAGTGATGCTCACCCCCTCATTCCTAAATAAAACAGTGATAGTCTTGTGCACAGGCTTTGTAAGGGGAATGACCTCCAAAGGTGACCATAAGGGGTAGTTTTAAATATTTGATATTGAGACCAAAGCTTCTCTAGACCACACTGCATTTTAAAGCTAATATCAAAGGAGGCCTCCCCTGACACATGAATCAATTAAGCAATAATGCCCGACAGGGTGTGTGTTGTGCTGGGTTAACATCACACTTCAGGTGGCTGGGCACGAGGCTCGAAAAATACTGCTTCCTGATTGGCTGGCAGGCATGGTTTACAACATCTAAATCCTGCCATCACCCCACAGAAAGAAGAGCCAGCCAGTCACATATGAAATCCCTGCTTTTAAATCACTCTGACCCCATGAAACTGATAAAACCCCCCACTAAACCATGTGTTAAAGCATGAGATTCAAACACTAACACACTTCTTAACTAGCACACCTTCATAAGAAGCACACTATTCCAGTCCCAAAACCCACTCTAAAGAGCATAGAACTCTTGTTCTTAGTAAAAACACCTGTACAGCTGCTAAAACATAATGTACCTCAAAACGGAATTTCAGACCAAAGTGACATCGCAGCTTTCTCTCCTCTAACTCCCGAGTTAAGACAGCTGCTCACCGGCCCTTCTGATTGCTTCTGCCTATAACCATTTACCTTAACAATGCGAAAAACAGAGAGTGGGTAGTTAAGTGGGTGGTTGTAAAGCATTGTCGGTACCATCAAATGCTGCAGCGTAACTGACAATGAGCATAAGCAGGCGGCTAGAGGTTGGTGTGAAAGTGCTGAAATTGACTGATGTGCAAACAGGTGAGTAGTCACACAGCTTTTTTTCGCAGGGGATGGGAAGTGGATCGGTGTACATGCTGCCCACACAGTCTGCTGAGCCTTGGGAAGAGTTGTGCTTTTCCTTGTTTCTTTTCCCCTTTTCCTTTTAAGAGCAGGAGACTAGGGGAACAGCAGCTGCAGCGATCCTACCAGCCAGGAACAGAGAAGCAGTGAAGGATCAAGTTTACAAGCTAACTTACAAAGGGGCAGACGGACCCGAGAGGGATGGGTTACTTTTTTTTTAGATTGTGATCACCTTCTTCTATCGTGCTTTTTCCTTTCTGTGAAAGACGGAGATACGGGTACTATTTTGTCTGGCACAGCAATACATTAACCTAAAAGTTATTTAAAATGCAAAACAAAACAAAAAAAAAGTGGAACATTGTATAATCACAATATCCCACAAGACGGTATGGGTGATGGTGGGATTTAGCCATGCCTGGTGTGTTTTACTCACTCGGCCTTTGGCCTCATGATCACACACCACACCAGGCATGGGCAAACCTGCCATCACCCACGCCCTCTCGTGGTATATTGCTTAAATGACCAAGTTATGATGACAAGTTCAGAATCTCATTGAAATGCACTGAACTGCATATCTGACTTCCTCAGTTTGTGGTCCAGCTTTGAAGAGTGAAGACATGTCTCCAGTCCAGAGATAATTACCGTGTTGGACCCCTGGTAGGTAAGTACAGTAAGGGCTTGGGGGTGTGGGGTGGTGGAAGCTGAGTGGGAGGGTCAGTTGGGGGGACAGTAGCGGTGGTGGCAGCAACAGACATCGATGGATGGTTTTCTTTTTCACAACATGTATGCAAAAAAACAACTATGAGAGATGGTTTTCTTCATTTCAGGTGTCTATGTTATGTTTGGCAGCACCGGGAGTGGGCTCCCCAGTGTCCAGGTGTCAGTGTGGCTCAGTTGGTAGCACATCCACCTCTGGAACAGAAGGTTGTGGGTTCTTGTCCCACACTGGGATTGGACTCGCACCTAAAAATCGCTGGCATCTGAGTGCAGTACTGGGGGTTCTGTACTGCTGGGGTATGCCATCCTTTGGATGAGACATTAAACCGAGGTCCCTTCTGCCCATCCTGGTGTTGTCCTGGTGGGTGTCCAGGTGGAAGTATAAAAAATCCAGGGCACTCTACACAAAGAGCAGGGAACATTCCCAGTGTCCTGGCCAACATTCCACTTCCCATAAACTGGTTCATGCAATTATCCAGACTGTGTGTGGGTGATGATGTGTGATATGACCACCACCACACATTCAGTCACTTCACTACCAGTCTAGTATTGCCTTTAAAGCTCTTTGGGATACTGTGTATGAAAAGTGCTATATAAATGCTGATTCTTCTTCTTCATGTTATGTTTGGCAGCACCAGGGGTGGGCTCCCCAGTGTCCATGTTATGTTTGGCAGCACCGGGGGTGGGCTCCCCAGTGTCCATGTTATGTTTGGCAGCACTGGGAGTGGGCTCCCCAGTGTCCATGTTATGTTTGGCAGCACCAGGAGTGGGCTCCCCATGTCCATGTTATGTTTGGAAGCACCGGGGTGGACTCCCCAGTGTCCATGTTATGTTTGGCAGCACTGGGGTGGACTCCCTAGTGTCCATGTTATGTTTGGCAGCACCGGGAGTGGGCTCCCCAGTGTCCATGTCATGTTTGGCAGCACTGGGGCTGGGATCCCCAGTGTCCATGTCATGTTTGGCAGCACCGGGGGTGGGCTCCCCAGTGTTGCAGAAGCAAAATGGGCAGGTTGGGGGTAGCACGCAGCACTGGGGACTGGGCACCCCAGTGCTAGAATATTAACATGTGTGGGTTGGGCATGGGGGGGACATTTTTGGTGGTGGCACCAACAGACATCGATGGATGGCTTTCTCTTTTGCAGGATGTATTAAAAAAGAAAAACTAAGAGGGACAGTTTTTTTATATCAAGTGGAGACACTGGAGTCTGGTCACCACCAGTGTCAGTATTATGTTTGGTGGCACTGGGGTGGGTTTCACAGTGTCACAGAATCAAAACAGGCAGGGTAGGGGGTAGCAGCCATCATAGGGGATTGGGCACCCTCAAGCCAGAATATTAACATGGGTTGGGCTTGGAGGAGGGACAGTTATGGTGGCGGCAGCAGCAGACATCAATGGACATTTTTCTCTTTCACAGGGGGTAATTAAAAACAGCAATGAGGGATGGTTTTCGTCAGGCTGATTGTGACCGATCAGCTGTACTTGCTGAGCAGTGGTATGCAGATCAAAGGAAAGAGATAACCTATGATTGGGTCAGCTCTCTCTTTTGAACTGCATGAAGTTTCCACCCAGCAAACCAGAACAGTGTCATGACCAGCCTGCCTGATGATTGGTGTGACACTGACAAGCCTCTTGCAGACCACTCTGCATTGGACTGACAGTGTCACACCTCTCAAAACCCACTCTCCTAACATAATTTTCACTGCATGTGTGTGCACGGCAAACATAAAAATTAGGCAGTCGCTTTGTGTTCACCACCATGTCTTTTGTAGTAACACCCCTTTCCTTACTTTTAAGGTGACGTGCAGAGAAGGCTTTTGAGGTTTCCTGGACCTTCTTACATCCCACCTTGGCCTGATTTAATTTTCAGCCTTCCATTTTGATGCTTCTACACTCTGTGCTTCCCCAGTCACTTATGTCAGGGTTACTGGTTGCCTTTCACAACCTTTTGAGCTTTCCGGGCGCCTGTCAAAGGCTCCTTCTCTCTCCCTTATTGTTTGCCTTCTTTATTGAACTCCTCCCCCATTCCAGGCAATACAACATCCCACTCTCTTTAGACCTGTTGTGGCTGGTGACACTCATAAGCTTGCACGTAATGTGGATGATGTATTAATTTACTGCACAAACCCAGATTTTCATTACTGGCCTTGTGGGATCTGACACAGGAGTTCAGGATATAGTTACCACCTGTCCCTATTTTCGCAGGACAGTCCTGATTTGGGCAGCTGTGTCCTGCAAAAAAACATGAAAAATACTACATGTCCTGACATTATAGCAGAAAAAAATATTTTCTGAATTTCCTTTAAATGCTGCAAAACAATATAATACCTTAACTAAAATACCTTGAAATGATAATAAACACTAAAACAGCTACAAAACTACAACACTTAGTCTTAATTTTGATTATTTAGAGAAAACAAGTCTGTTGTGTTGGTCAAGACTACATATTGTCCTGCGAAAAATCATGTTTCAGTAAGAAATGTCCCACTTTGGCCTTTTTAAAAGGTGGTAACCCTGGTTCAGGATTCTTTCAGGCTACAAAATTAATGCTTCCAGGTCTTAAATGTTTTGTCACATACCGTCTCTGGACTTTCAAGCTTGCTTTAATTTTTGGTTCAGCATACCATCCTTGAAGTATCTAGGGGTTAAGTTACCTTCAGACCTCGCTCTCACCTTAGGCTGCACTTATAAAACTTTAACTTCTGCCCTGGTGCAGGTAATACAGTGCTGGTCATTTCTTCCATTACTTTTATTCAGAGAATTGATCTGGTTAAGATAGATGCTCTCCCACAGGCCTTGCTTTTATTTCAGACACTCCCTGTTCCCTCATCTTTGGCATTATTTCAATCCTGGCAAAAGGCAAAATCACTCTTATGTGGGATGAGAAAAAAAAAACATATTCATTATAAATTGTTACAGTTACCAAAACTCCATGGTGTATGCCACACTTTCCAATCTGGAGACTTACTATAGAGCAACTCCTTAGTATAGAACTCACTGGGGGTTACAAGCCTGTTACCGCGTAAGATGGCAGGATAAAATGGTAACTGCTCTCTCCACAGGATTAATCCTATAGAAATCCATCACAAATCATGTTAAAACCATTGGTAAACAGTTCCGATTGATACCTGTGGTGTCCACCAACAAAGCAACCATGTTCAAAGAAAAGTCATCTAGGCAAACTGAAGATATTCTGAAAGTAAGGCTCAGTGTTAGGTCTGAGGAGAAATTTTAAAAAATGCCACTAATGATAAACAAGGCCAGTGGAATGGCAGGAATGGGAAATGGTGTAGGGAGTGCTGTAATAAACACTTCTACTCAAAAATTTATTATTATTTATTTATTTAGTTTTTATTGACCGGGTAAGTGCACTAGACAAATCTTGCCTATTTTCAGGCACGACCCGGGGGAAGGGGATGTAGATGAATGCCAACTGACCTTGAACCAGATTTAGCTGTTGGTGGTATTTTTTAGTAAACGAGGGAAATTTGGCCAGGACACCGTGGACATTTCCCTACTCTTTCTGATAAGTGCCATGGGATCTTTAACATCCACCTGAAATACCACCAATCCAGGCAGATGGGACCTCAGTTTAACGTCTCATCCGAAAGACGGAGAATTGGACTTCCGTGCCACTAAAGAGATACTTAAATCTATCAGTATCAGCCAGACTGACATAAACAATGACATCAGTGATTTAAAAACAACAGTAGAAGAAATCAAGAAGCAGTCTACATGGGTAAGCAAGCATTTAAATGAAACTGAAAGAAGGGTGGCTTTAGTCAAGAATTCTGTTACTAAATTAGAAGATTTCTGACTTCTATCATAACCAATTGCAGATGATCTAGCAAACAATAGACAATTCAGAGAACAGAGGACATGAGAACAACATTAGAATAGTTGCTATCTCTGAAAACACAGAAGGGCAATACATGATACAGTTCCTACAGTCCTTTATTCCCAGTCTTCTGGAAAATAGGTGGAACTGGCTACTGGAGATTGAAAGGGTTTACCGGGCATTAACCCCCCCCGACCCAAACAAGGTGCCCCCTGCCCCATTATAGCCAACTTATATTGAGATTTACAGTCAGATAGGCCATCCTTAAAAATCACTAGGGAAAGAAATGTTTTTAACCTGGAATGGATGTTGTATACTTTTCTTTCAAGGTAACTCGAGTGAGGCAGTAAAAAATGGATAATGTTTCTCTGAAATAAGGGCCGTGTTATGGCAGCTATGAGTATATTACAGAATAAAATATCCTGCACTGTCCCTATTGATTATAATGGGGACACCCATGCTTTTACTACTCCGGACTCTGCCGTGGAATTCATTAACAGACATTTAAACTCAACCAACAAAACATCCAAAAATGTCAAAGAACTCTGAAGCCAGCTTCAGCCACATGGTTATTGCAGTACAAGACACAAAAGATGGCCCCCCTCGAAAATCCAGCTTCAGCTCACGTTCTAAAAGCCACAAGCCACTTGCAGGATTACCACAAAGGTTGCGACACAATGACTGGCAGATGATTGCTAGACAGTGTAAGAGGTTCACCAGAGGCCAGCCTAAATCTGCAATGTTCTCCCCAAAGCAAACCCCTGGCAAAAAGGTATGAGAAAACCCTCAATTTCTGATGCCTCATGGCTGATAACCACGTCTTCAACAAAGAGGAAGATGGGGAGCAGCCAATCACAATGGATCTCCTGCTGACCAAAAGGATCCTGAATCCCCTGAAAATAACCTGGATGACAGAATAGAAGAGGTCACTGTACAAGATGGAGGAGAGTGGGCAGTTACTGTACTTCTTTAAGTAAAAATATTGAAAACATTTTCGTTCTTTATTTTCCCTTATGTTAACTGAGCGCATCAAATGATTGCATTAATTTAATACCTACTTCAGTGCTCTCCTCGCAGTTTCCCAAAATAGGCAAACTCGGCTCCTTTCACAGCAGAATGATTGAAGGGCTGAATGAAGAGCTTAACAAAATGGACAACTCAAACTGAATTCAGGCCGGTAAATACTAACTGGCAGTCAAACTGATATCACCTTTTCTTTAAAGAAACAGAAACAGGGCAAGGTGGACAGAAAATTAAAAATGGTTTGATTTGTTTTATTTATACCATCACCCATCCCATCAGTCCCAACCGCCCACCCTACCACACCCCCTCAATCCACCCTAACACTGTTTAATCATTAGTATTACCCCTCTAGCATCAATGAATAGAGTCTGAACTTCCTTTAAACTAATTGTTTTCTAACAAGATTTCACTGATATCTTTTCTTACCCACTGTACTAGGAAGGTATGATGAGTTTACAAGAAGAGTCTGAGCAAGAATACGTTTCTGTCATCTATGCTGAGATAAAGAGCAACATAATAAACTGTGCAGTGACATGGAATAAGGGGATGTGCCTATGACCTCATCATACCACAAATGTGGGCAGCCCCCCGAAGTAGTAACGATTCTTATATATATTTTCCTTGGTTCTGGAAATAGACTCACTAGGAAATCCAATGAAAGACAGCTTGGTCCCTTCCCTTTAACTGGACACTGATATGTTCTTTATAACCCTCAGTCTTCTGATACTGAGATGTTAAATCTCCCGATCATTTTTGCATGACTAATACGCCTCTCTAATCTTCTGCCCCACAACTAACACATTACCCCTTCCTTCTCCTTCTCCCACTATTTTCTCCCATATGCTGGTATTTTTTTATGCTAAAGGGATCAAGCAGGACCTGATATTTCATCCAAAACAACCTCTGAAGAGTATAGCTAGAGGGACTTAAATATCAGAAATGATCACAAGGTGTATTCGAGAGGTCTGTAAACTAGTGGCAACCGAGAGGAAAGTTACGAGTTATGAATCACAGAACTTAACTGACTGCGATATGGGGGAACTTTTGTGGGGGCTCACATCTGCCACATTTTATATGCATTGCTACTATAATTTTTAATTTACTTTTAGACAGTGATAGAAACTGATGAGTGTTTGTTATTAAACATCACTATGCCACTTTGTGCTATTGAGTTCATATTATGGAAAATTTTAAGTATGTTAAAATAAAAAAGGAGGTTCTTCATACTTGTTATCGCTGAAATTAAAACAACTAATGGTTCCATTACAATAGCGAATGGTTATGGTCCTAATACCAGTGATGTCAGGTTTTTTTACTTACTTACTTCTTACCGTAGCAATTTTTGAAAGCCCTTGTACTCTGGGAGGGGATTTCAACCTCAACAATTCTTACATAAAGAAAAAATATAAACGTAAATTTGCTAATTTAGAAAACAAATAGTCTTGAACTATTGCATATGACCTCTCATGGTCCAAATATCTTTCAAAATGTTTTGTCAGCAAAGAAACAATTTAAAATTGCATCTTCTCTGGAGGCAGAAACAAATATTGTTTGTGCTAGAGCCAAATATTACACTCTTGGCGATAAACCTGACCAGGTAATGGCGCTCCAGCTACGAAACGAGAAGCAAGGAAAAATTATTTGTTTCTATAAAAAACAAAAAGAATGATACCACAAAAGATCTTATTATTTTCTTTAAATTTTAAGAAACATTTACCAATCCAAGTGGAATAAATATTCGGAAGCTGTTTCTAAATACCTATCCCAAGTTCATCTCCGTACACTTCCTTCTGATAAAAGCACCTTATTAGACACCCCTTGTACAACTGATGAGATACGATCTACCATCAAAAGCATGACTTCTGGCAAAGCGCCAGGCCTGGATGGATTTCCCACAGTCTTTTATAAACAGTATGCTACCTTGTTAGCTAAGCTTTTATTAGATTTATTTAATCGCACTTTAAATTTAGTCACGTTTCCTCCGTCATTCTATGAAGCGAAATAGCTGCCTTTCAAAAAAAGACAGAACTCCAGAACTCATCTCCTCATGCCAGCCTATTTCGCTCCTCAATACAGACGTGAAGATCCTGGCCAAAGTACTCTCACGTCACTTAGAAAACATACTGCATGCTCTAATTTTACCCAATCAGAATAGTTTTATTAAAGATGGAAAGCTGGGAGCCAACACAAGGAGGCACATTGCTTTGATAGCTGTAAATGACAAGAGCCCTTGATTCATACTCTAAATGCAGAAATGGCCTTCAACTGGGTAGAATGGGACTATGTGTTTGAGATGTTCAAAAAACTTGATTTTAGCGATAGAGGCAGCAAATGAAAACCGGCACTGAGCATCAGGATTTACTAAAAAGCAACTTTACTAAAGAGCTCTTTAAATGTCAAATGTGCAATGAGTGCATAAGTAAGGCAGTCTTATAATATTGGACGGTGGTGGAAGTACCCCAGAGAAGGAGGAAGCAATTTCTGGTGGGGGAGTCAGTTGTCAGGGGGGCAGAGTTGGGATTAGGAAAGGAGCAGAAAGGGATGCCAGGTGCCTAACTGGCACCATGGCATGCTGCAGTGATGGCCTGCATCCATCTAGGAGGTGAACCACAGTTCTCAGTGGTCAGTTTAAAAACTACTTCGATGAGCATCTAAACTAGCCAAGAGGGTGGTGGAAGAAGAGGAGGCAGAAACAGCTCCCCCCCATGCTGAGATAATATATAGAGGAATCCTGAAGGGCAAAAGTCCATCCATGGAGCAAGTAGAACAAGGTAGTAGGGGGTTAGCAAAGGAGGAAAGGTGGGAGAAGCAGTCAAAAACAAGAAGAAGGAAGGAGGCACAAAAGGAAAAAGTGGGAAGTAACAAGCAGAGAGTTAACAATATCTGGAAGGCAATGTGTGCAACTGCTAGAAGTCTGGGAAATAAGTTTCCAGACCTAGAGGCCATCATGACAGAAGCAAGCCTAGATATTGTGGCCATTACTGAGTCATGATGCACTGTCAGTAACCTGGGTGTCAGTTTGTTAGCTGGCGTTGTGTGGCGATGGAGCATACATAGATACATAGATACATAGACAGTGTCGGCAGATAAGGGCCTATGGCCCACCCAGTCTGCCCATTTGAGCTTGTAAGTTCAGTTTGTTTTCCTAGAAGTCTGTTGCCCCTTACCCTTGACCTCCAGAATTCCTTTATGTCTATCCCATGCATTCTTAAATCCCGTGATTGTTTCAGTCCCCACCACTTCCTCTGGCAGGGTGTTCCACTTGTCCACCACCCGTTCTGTGAAGAAATTCTTTCTCATGTTTCCTCTGAATCGTCCTCCCTCCAACTTCATCCCATGCCCTCTAGTCCTGGAACATCTTTTTCGCTTAAAAATAGTGTTTTCCTGCACCCTGTTCCTCCCTGTAAGATACTTGTATGTCTCTATCATATCCCCTCTCTCCCTCCTCTCCTCCAGGGAGTACATGTTCAGTTCCTTAAACCTGTCTTCATAGGACTTGTGATGCAATCCATGCACCATCTTTGTTGCCCTCCTCTGAACCTTCTCTACCCTGTCTATGTCCTTACGTAGGTATGGTCTCCAGAACTGTACACTGTACTCCAGGTGGGGCCTCACTAGTGTCTTGTATAGCGGAATTATGACCTCCCTTTTCCTGCTGGTGATGCCCCTGCCTATACATCCCAGCATCCTATTTGCTTTACCTGCTGCCTTGTCACACTGTTTCCCTACCTTGAGGTCATCAGAGATGACAACCCCAAGATCCCTTTCCTGTTTGGTGCATGCTATATCCTCACCCTCAACTGATATATTGTGCCAGGGTTTTTGTACCCTATATGCATTATCTTGCACTTCTTTGCATTGAATTTCAACTGCCAAACCCTGACCATTCTTCAAGTTCTGCAGGTCACTTCTCATTCTGTCTACCACCTCTGGTGTGTCTACTCTGTTACAGAGCTTTGTGTCATCAGCGAACAGTGAAATTCTGCCTTCTAGGTCCTGTGCAATGTCACTGATGAAGATGTTGAATAGGACCGGTCCCAGCACTGATCCCTGTGGTACCCCACTGGTCACTCTTCCCTCTGTGGCGTGACAGCCATTTACCACCACCCTCTGTGTTCTGCCACCCAGCCAGTTACCTACCCACCACACTACTGTCCTGCCCACACCCATATTCCCCAGTTTGTGTAATAGTCTTCTATGTGGCACAGTGTCAAAGGCCTTGCTGAAGTCCAGATAGGCCATATCCACTGCCCTCCCTGATCCACCTCCTAGTCACCCAGTCAAAAAATTCCAACGAGGTTGGTCTGACATGACCTCCCCGGTGAAACCATGCTGCTTGGGTCCTGTAGTCCATTGACAACCAGATGTTCCACCAATCTCTCCTTCAGTAGTGCTTCCATGATCTTCCCCACTACCGAGGTGAGGCTGACTGGTCTGTAGTTCCCTGCTTCCTCTTTGTTCCCACTTTTGTATAAGGGGACTACATCTGCTGTCCTCCAGTCTCTGGGTACCTCCCCTGTTTCCAGTGATCGGCTAAAAAGGATAGCCAGAGGCTCAGCCACCACCTCTCTTAGTTCTTTAAGGACCCTGGGGTGCACCCCATCTGGCCCCATTGCTTTATCAACTCTTATTACTTCCAGTCCCTTCAGGACCCTTTCTCGTGTAAAGGGACATGTGTCCATTTCTGCACCATTCTCACCCCTTGTACTCCCTTCAGACCCATGACCCTCCTCCTCTTCAGTAAAGATTGAGCAGAAATACCTGTTCAATATGTCAGCTTTACTGTTGTCATCCTCCACGCAGCCCCCATCCTCCCCCTTCAGTCTCACTATCCCTCCCTTTGTCTTTTTTTTTCACTTATGTACCTGTAAAAGGTTTTGTCCCCTCTACCCACTGATTTTGCAATGTGTTCTTCTGTCTGAGCTTTGGCTTCCCTTACTGACCTCCCTGCCTCCCTTTGCTTTTCTCCTGGTACTTCTCCCTATCCCCTTCTGCCTGTGTCTTTTTGTATTGCCTGAATGCAATCTTTTTGGCTTTCACTTTCTTTGCTACCTCTTTGGAAAACCATAATGGTCTCCTCTTCCTTTTCCTCTTGCTAACCTGCTTAATGCATAATTCTGTTGTTCTTGTAATCCCATTTTAAATACTGCCCACTGTTCCTCAACCCTGATTCCTGTCCCATTCCCTTAATGCCTCTTTCAAGTATCTCCCATTTTCCCAAAGTCTGCCCCCCTAAAATCCAGGATACATGTTTTTGTGTGATTTGGTTCTGCTCTTTCTGTGATTTCAAACCACAATGACTGGTGGTCACTGTTTCCCAGGTGCTCCCCCACTGTTACCCCCATCACACTGTCCCTGATTGTGAGCACAAGGTCCAGTATTGCCTTCTGCCAAGTTGGTTCCATGACCAGTTGCTTGAGGAAGGCACCCTGAAGGGAGTCCAGGATAAATCTGCTCCTAGTTGATGCTGCTGCTGGGATGCTCCAGTCCACGTCTGGAATATTGAAGTCTCCAACCAGTACTACCTCACCCTTGTCTGCCATCCTTTGGATGGCTAGCATCAGCTTCCTATCTGTTTCTTCCTCCTGGGCTGGTGGTTTATAGACCACACCTGTGCGGATGGCTGTCTCCATTTTCCTTTCCAGCTTAACCCACAGTATCTCTCCCCATTTTGTTCCTCCTGGATCTCTATGGCCCTTATGTCATTTTCACATACAGTGCCACCTCCTCCCTTCCTGCCTGCTCTGTCTCTTCTGAATATGTTGTAGCCAGGTATGGCCATCTCCCAGTCATGGTTATCATTACACCAGGTTTCAGTGATGGCCACAATGTCCAGGTCTGACTGTACCATGACAGCCTCCAGATCTTCCATCTTGTTGCTAAGGCTCCTGGCATTTGCACACATGGCTTTCCATGATTTGACCTCCTAGACTGTTTCACTGTTCACTCCAGCCCCTTCCTTGGTTGTCATTTATCCTGGTTCTCCTTGCTGTCTGCCCTTCTGCTGAATTTTGCCCCTTTCTGCTTATCCACCTCATGGGCACTAATCTCCATCTTCTGCCATTGCTTTGCAGAGATAGCCACTCCTCTGGTTCACTGGTTCCACTGCTAGCTGTGGGGGTGAGCAAGTGGGTACCCTCCTTGCTGGCCTGCCACCCCTTTGCTAGTTTAAATGCTTGTCAATGTAGCATTTAAACTTATCATTGAGTCTTGGATTCCCCTCCAGGATGGATGCAGGCCGTCAGGCTGACAAACCTCCATCCTCCAGGTGGGTCCCCAGTCACCAATGAATCCAAACCCTTCCTCACAGCACCAGTTCTTCAACCATGAGTTAAAGTTCCTGGTGCATGCACTCCTATGCTCTCCCTTGCCTCTCACAGGTAGTACTTCTGAGAAAGTGACAGAAGTAGCTATTTGCTTGAGACCCCTCCCCAGTTTCCTAAACTCTTCCTGAACTTCCTTTGGCTCCCCATTTGCCAGGTCATTAGTACCTAGGTGGATAATGACATCCAGCTCACCCTCCCGTCTTGCCTTCCCAGTGAGCCCCAGGATCTTCCTTCCATCTCTCCATGCCGTGGCACCTGGTAGGCACCTCACCTCCCTGTCCTCCCCCTCCTGTGTTCCTAGCTGGATCCCTCTTATGATGGAGTCCCCCACCAGGATTCGCTTCCTCCTCATCTGGGGTCCACTGCTTTCCCCGCTGAGGCCACCTCCTTGGCTAACCTCCACATCCTTTCCTTCCACTTCTTTGGGTACCTCTATTTGGTTGTCCTCATCTGCCAGTGTGGCATATGAGTTCTTGAGTGGAATATGATCTGGGATGTGCCTCTGCCTGACTGCTCTAACCCTCCCTGAGCCCACTGTCATCCAAGTGCTCCTCGTTCTCAGCATCCTTTGAGGCAGTTGCATTGGACTGGGTGGTCCCCGGATAGGAGTGATGGTACTCCTGACCCAGTTTACTTCTGCTCTGAGTCTGGCTACCTCATTCCACAGTCCAGAGATGCATGCAGATAGGGCAGCACCTCAGTGTCCAGAAGGTCTGCCTGAATATGGCTGCCCACAGCCACTGCATTGCACCACTCCCACATTATACTGCAATTCCACTACTTGTCTGCTACTGAAGCTCTCCTAGTTCCCTTTTATTAATTTACTGTACTAAAAATCCGCCACTGATCCTCAGATAATTTTTTTTTAAGAAAAAGAAACCAAAAATAAATAAATGAGTCAAAACACTTGTCGGCTGAGGGTGGGCTTCTTCCTCCTTATGCCCTCCTACTTCACCCCTTACTATACCCTGTGTTTAGCTCCTGTCAATCAGATTTAACAGGGCATATAATTAAGAGTTGGGGGAAGGGGGGGTGAAAATTTGCAGCAATTAAAGACAGCACAGAATGACACCCCCACTATGTTTTAAATTCTCAACAGCCCAAAAACAATTATAAGTAAAGACAACAAAGAAATTATAGTGTCACTAAAAGCCCACAATCTAAGTTTAAAAGAAAAATAGCAATTACCAGTTACTCTAAAGCACTGAATTGAATATGTTTCCTTCCTTCCCCTTCTGGCTTCTTCTGAGAAAATAAAATCTGCTTGCTCCTTTAACTCTGACTAAGCCCCACCTCCAGTTATCACGTAGCTGAGGTCAGAGGCCAGACAATTAATACCCTTCACCCAACTACAGGGCAGTCAGACAAGCCAAGATAAAATTTGCAGCAATTAAAGACAGCACAGAATTACACCACCACTATGTTTTAAATTCTCAACAGCCCAAAAACAATTATAAGTAAGGACAACAAAGAAAGTATAGTGTCACTAAAAGCCCACAATCTAAGTTTAAAAGAAAAATAGCAATTACCAGTTACTCTAAAGCACTGAATTGAATATGTTTCCTTCCTTCCCCTTCTGGCTTCTTCTCTGATTGCTAAGGACACACAGTGGACTAAAAGTTGTTTGGAGCTGTTAACTAGCAGTCTGTTTGGAGATTTATTTAAAGAAACAGATTTTCGCTATAAGCACATCTTATGAGTCAAGTGACAGCAGCTGCGAAGAATCTCGACTAGTCTGCTTAACTGCAATGGAAGACATATCGTAACGCATCGAATCAGCCAAATTTAAACTTGGTGCATGAGTGAGCACTGGGGAGACCGAGGAAACCACTGAACCGAAAACTATTTTCACTATATTGGAAAACAATTGTTTCATGACTTAATTTGGCATTCAACATATGCAGCCTTACATAGAAACTTAGAAGTTGACTGCAGATAAGGACCGCAAGGCCCATCCAGTCTGCCCATTTCTTTTTCTACCTTATAAATGTGCCATCGGCCTTTGCTCTGTCAGTGACCTATCTATTCATAGTCATTTGTATTGCTCCCTTATGCCTATCCCATGCCTGTTTGAAGCCCTGCACTGTATTCATAGCCACCACTTCTTGTGGTAAGCCATTCCATGCATCCACCACCCTTTCCGTGAAAGAATTTCCTCACATTCCCCTTAATCGGCCTCCTCTAATCTCATGCTGTGTCCTCTTGTCCTGCTATTTTCTTATATTTAAACATGTTAGACTCTTTCACCTTGTTTATGCCCTTAAGGTGTTTGAATGCCTCGATCATATCACCTCTCTCCTTCTTTGCTCAAGGGTATACATATTGAGCTCCATTAATCTGTCCTCATATGTCTTCTGATGCAGTCCCTGCACCATTTTGGTGCCTTCTGGACTGCCTCAATTTGGTTAATGTCCTTGTGAAGGTGTGGCCTCCAATACTGCCAGTACTCCAGATGGGGCCTAACCAATGTCTTGTACAGAGGGATTATTATCTCCTCTTTATGACTTGTGATACCCCTACTAATACACCCTAACACCCCTAGCCTCACCTACTGCTTTAGAGGTCTGCTTGGATGATTTTAGGTCATCAGTGATGATGATGCCCAAGTCTCTTTCTTCCTTTGTGACTGCTAGCAACTCCCCTCCCAGCCTATAAGTGGCTTCAGGGTTTCTCTTCCCTATGTGCTTGATTTTGCATTAAATCCCAGTTGCCACTCTTCTGACCATTCTGCTAGTTTATCCAGATCTCTTCTCATTTTGCCCACCCCATCTGGCTCATCTACTCTGTTGCAGATCTTGGTGTCATCTGCAAACAGACAAGCCTTACCCTCTAGTCCATCTGCAAGGTCACTAATGAAGATGTTGAATAGACTGGCCCCAGGACTGATTCCTGAGGTACCCACTTGTGACTTGCATCTCTTCTGACTGTATACCATTTACCACCACTCTCTGTTTTCTGCCCATCAACCAGTTTGCCACCCAGTTGACCAACTTCTGACCCACCCCGAGCCTACCCAGCTTATTTATCAATCTTCTATGTGGAACAGTGTCAAAAGCTTTGCTGAAGTCAAGGTAGGCGACATCAACTGCTCCCCCTTGGTCCACCACTCTGGTTACCCAGTCAAAGAACTCTATGAGATTAGTTTGACAGGACCTTCCTTTTGTAAACCCATGCTGTCTTGGATCCTGTGCCCCTATGGATTCCAGGTGTTGCACAATCCTTTCCTTAAGGAGTGCCTCCATAATCTTGCCCACTACTGAGGTAAGACTGACCGGTATGTACTTCCCCGCCTCCTCCCTGCTACCACTCTTGTGGAGCGGGATCACATGAGCCCTTCTCCAGTCTTCTGGGACCTCTCCTGTGCTCAGAGACTCACTAAACAATTCTGCTAATGGCTCTGCTAGTTCCTCCTTTAGCTCCTTAAGTACCCTGGGATGTATGCCATCAGGTCCCATTGCCTTATCCACCCTGAGCTTAGCAAGCTCTTGTAGGACCCTTTCTTTGTGAAGGGAGTAGTGCTCACCTCCTCCCCTGTGTCCATGATGCTGAGCTGTGGGCCCTGCCCTACCTTCTCTTCAGTAAATAATGAGCAAAAGTATCTATTTAGGATAGATGCCTTTACAGGGTCCTCCTCTCACATGCTCCATTTTCTCCATTAAGCTTGCAATACCCCTCTGGACTTTCTCCTTTCACTAATGTATCTATAGAAAGTCTTGTCACCTTCTTTACTGTTCGTGCTAGTGTTTCCTCAGTTTGGGACTTTGCCTGCCTTACTGCCTTAGCTGCTTCCCTTAGGGCAGTTTGGTATGCCTCCCTATCTTCATCCCGCTGTGTTCCTTATATTTCCTCAAGGCCAGCCTTTTGGCTCTGACCTTTTCTGCTACTGTATTTGAGAACCAAAGTGGTTTCCTTCTTTTGCACTTCCTTTTCTAACACAATGGGATGTTGCTTCAAGTATTGCATCCTTAATGCTGCCCACTTTGTCTGTACCCCTCACCTGTGTTTCTTTTGCCAGGCTAGCTTAACTCTGTTGGCCATCTTATCAAAGGCAGCTCCTCTGAAGTCCGATATTTTGCCTTGGAATGGGATGATTTAGATGTAGTAGCCAAATTGAACCATACCATGTGATGGTCACTGGCCCCCAGGTGACCTTCTACCTGGAGATCTGTGATCCCTTCTTTGTTAGTCAGTACTAGATCTAGGATAGCCCTGTCTCTTGTGGGTTGCTGTACCAGTTGTTTGAGGCCCTCCCCCTGCAGGGAATCCACTATGAGTCTAGTTCTGGCAGATGTTCCTGCTGGTATTGACCAATCTGTATCTGGCATGTTGAAGTCTCCCATTATCAGAACCTCCCTTTAGCTGTCATGTTTTGTATATCTTCTAACAGTAATGTGTCTATGTCCTCCCTCTGGTCTGGGGCCTGTAGACAACCCCAGTTCTTATGGCTGTCCCATTTTCTGTTTCCAGGGTGACCCACAGTTCTTCTGGCTCATTATGTGTATTCTGAATTTCTGTAGCTTTGATATTTTCATTAACATACAGGGCCACTCCTCCCCCTTTTGTACCTCGGTCTCTTCTGAACAATACATAGCCAGGTACTGAAGTCTCCCAAGTGTGGTTACTGGTAAACCACGCCTAACTAATTGCTACTATGTCCAGTTTAGCCTCTGACATTATTGCCTGCAGGTCTGGGATCTTATTTCCCAGGCTGTGAGCATTTGTGTACATGATTTTCCATTGGCCAGATTTTGGTGTGTTGGTTGTTGGGTGAAGTTTGGCATTACCCCTGTGCATCGTATGGGGAGACAAACCTTTTTTCTTACCTGGTGATGCAAATGAACGGCAAACACGCTGAATTCCTGTTTGACCACTAGCTGAGGGGGGAGGGGTGTTCTTCCCATTCGACGTATGGGGTGCTGCACCCCTCTCCCCATTTGCTAGTTTAAATATTCTGCAAAGACGTCAAACTTCTGCCCCAATGCACTGACTCCCTCTTTAGTCAGATGCAGTCCACTAAATTTAAAGAACTTTTGCTCCCAGAACTGTTGCCAGTTCCCTACAAATCTGTGTCCTTTTCCTGGCACCAGTCCTTGAGCCCGTGTTTAGTCCCTATCTCCCTTCTCTGACCTTCCGTCCATCTGCTCCCCTCTCCCAGACTGGCAGGATCTCAGAGAAGGAGATGCCGGACGAAATAGATGATAGTTTGTCACCCAGCCTAGTCAGGTGTTCCTTGGTCTCCACCACTGACCGGCTGGCGAGATCATTAGTCCCTATGTGTACTAGGACATCAATGTTTTCTCCTGCTTTGTGAACAATTTTAGCAATGGTCAGTGTCTCTCCATGCTGATGTACCTGGGAGACATCGACCATCACCCTGGCTGGAGATGGGTATCAACTCCCGAATCATGGAGTCTCCTATGATCAGAAGTTTTTGGATTTCCTTTGTGCTTGTTTAGTTTTGGTTCCTGATTTGGGTGAGTTTTGTTGTGCTAGCTCCTGTGCCGCAGTGTCCTGCTCTGCAGTGTCTTCTGCCTCTTTATTTGATTTCAGAGATAGAGGCAGATACCTGTTTGTAGTGTTTATATGGTTTTTGGAGGCAATGTGTTGGAGAGCAGAGAGTGATGGGGCACCTGATTTGCTCCTCCTAACCACCTGCCAACCTCCTGGACCAACTACCCTCTGCGGTCGAGGTTTTTCTGTTGGATGCTGGGGAAATGGCGGGTGGTTCTTATAATGTATTTCCTCTTCAATATGAAATTTGAGGCATGCAATCTCTGCCCATGCTGCCCGGAGCTGAGCCCTAAGATCTCCAAAGGCCCAGCATGTAGGACAGTGTCCTAAATCCTGTAAGACTGTCCTTCTGAAAATTGTTCCACAGTACCTGCAGTTAATGAAATCCATTCCAAATAAGTTGCTGGGTTTGTAACCTAGTCAGAGTAATTAGAAGGGAAAAAAAGGAAAAAAATGCAAGTAATGGTTTAATTATGCTCTGTTTAACTTGTTATAACAAGTTAAATTACTAGTGCCCCTGTAAATGAGATCACCTTGTGGAGGCCCCACTGATCCCCCCCTTCCTGCTCTGCCACAGGAAATGTCACAGCTGTGGTACCCTATAAAAGGAGTGTAGCGTGGGGTGGTTGGGGATGGGGGTGGGTGGCTGGGCCCTTCCCCTGCCTAAAAAGAAGAACCACGGATGAAAGAACAAGGAGGTAAGAGCAGAAACAATCAGTCAACAACAAATGCAGTAACCCTGAAAGCTTATCCTAATGTTAGATAAAACTGTAAAACCTGTAAAGCACCACCTGTAATAATTTCAGAGAAGATATACCCTGTAAGAAGCACTTTGCTCCAGAGAAAAATAAAGCAGTAACAGAAGATATACCTTGCAAAAGACAATTTGAATCAGAAGATTACAGCAGTAATCTGTTAGCACACACCTGTAGGCACACCTTGTAATAATGCAGAAGAAGGTATACCAGCAACAACAATTTGAATCAGAGAAAAAATAAAGCAATGAAATGTTAGCAACAAACAGTAGCAATCCCTGTGAGTAAAAAAATAAAAACACCACCACACAGTAAATCTGCTTAGCCAAACTAAGTCTTAATCCTTCTCCCTTGCTCTGGTAAGTTTCTTTACTCTGCCTTTCAAGCAGTCTTAGAAGGAAAGAGCTCAGGTGAAGCTAGGTGCCTTGGCCAGCAAACCAAGTCTTCTACCTCCTTTCAAGCAGTCTTAGAAGGAAAGAGCTCAGGTGAAGCTAGGTGCCTTGGCCAGCAAACCAAGTCTTCTACCTCTGAACCAGACATTGAGTCTGATATTGCCCCACAAGGTTTACGAGTAACTGTAATGCAATCAGGTGAAATAATTTCCTGAATTTAAGGTTCACACACAAATGCAATGCCCGCTCTCTTGATTTCCCGGCTATAACTCTTCTGGCAGATTGTGAGAATAGAGTCTTTACTAAAGGATTCAGAAAAAAAACTGACACTAACAGTTTATTATTAGCAAGTAGCAAGGATTCCATACCTTTCAGTCAGTTTTTAAGACTAAGGAGAAATAGCTCAGAAATGGAAAAATTCCTCAAAGAAGCAGATGTATTAAAAGGAATATTTCTTGAAAGAGGTAACAACCCAAATGTCCTAAATAAAACATTGGATAGAACCATAAATACTTTTATTTTATTTTTTATTTTATTAAGCATCAGTTTACAACCTTTGAGCCAGAGGCTCGTTTACAAAGGTACCTCTTCACAGAGAGGACAATACAGTGATAACAACTTGGCACAGAGAAACAGTGTACAGTTTTTTTGAGGATACAGGAGGACAAATGAGATCAACAATTTACCACATGCAGGATTGGTGAAGTTAGCATTGTTCAGGGAAATAACTAGAACATCAGCAAAAACATAGGATATCAATACAGTGTGTTTTAGCAGAGTCAACAGGGAGGTAACAGGAACCAAGGGTAGAGAAGGTAGAGGATTTGAGCAGCCAACAGGGGGCTTTGTCAGAGAGTGAGCAAGATAGCTTAGAAACAGCAACAGCTGCGAGTAGTGAAAAGGTGGTTCTGGAGGGTAGTTTTAAAGCAAGAGATTGTGGGGGTGTCTGAGATACTGGCAGGGAGGGAATTGTACCAAGAAGGGGCGCGGTAGAGGAAAGCCCGTTGTCCATGAGAGGTCCTTGCCCTAGGTACCTTCAACTTGGTTTTACAGGAGGACCGTGTTGAAGCTAGTGAGTTTACATGGTGGATAATGGCAGTCAAACCAGGAGGAGCGAGCCCAAGGAGAGTTTTTTTTGTAAGGATGCAGGTTTGATACCTAAGACGTTCATCAAGATTGAGCAGATTTGCCTGGGAATAAAGATGTCAGGTATGTGTAAGTCTGGGAGCACCTAAGATTAGTCGACAGGACTTATTTAAGGTGAGGCGGATTTTGTTTAGCGAGGTCTGGCCAGCAGCCCTGTAGACTGGTAAGCCATAGTCAACAAGTGACAGAATGGAGGACATAACTGCGAGTCGGAGGGCATCGGGGGGAGACAGTGTTTGTGGCGGTAAAGGATTCCCAACCTAATATTGGTGGTGGAGGCTAAGGCGGAGATATGGGAATGGAACGTGAGGGCAGGGTCAAAGGTTATCCCAAGGTATTTGTATGTTTAAACTTGTTCGAGTGGGAACATAGAGCTGGCAAAGACTTGAAGCTGGAAATTACTAGCTTTGTTTTGGGGGGTGGGAGAAGATCATAGATTTGGTCTTTTTAAGATTGATAACCAGTCTATGTTCTTTAAACCAGGCTTCCACGTCTTAATAGAATAATTGCAGGGAATCTTGGAGGGTGGTGGGGTTATGGTCAGAAGCGAAGATAACAGCATCATCCGCATAAAGGAGGAGTTCACCAGTACAGGCACCTGGCAGGGTGTTGAGATAAAGGGAAAAGAGTAGGGGCCCAAGAATAGAGCCCTGGGGAACCCCAGGTCAGATAGGGCAGAGGTCAGAGAGGGTGCCATTGATTTTACATGCTGGGACCGGGCAGACAGATAGCTGGAGCACCATGAGACAGGTCCTGCAGCAAAGCCAGCGTGGCTGAGTGCATCCAGCAGGAGAGGATGGGATACGGTGTCAAAGGCTTTTGACAGATCGATGAACCCTGCACCAGCAAGAGAGCCCGAGTCCAGGGAGGAATGGAGGAAGTTAGAAAACTCGATGAGGGCGGTATTGGTGCTGTACCCAGCATGGAAGCCGTGTTGTTCAGGGCAAAGGATACTGTATTTGGTAAGAAACTCAGATATTTGGGAGGATACTACTTTCTCTAAGGCTTTTGAGAGTGGTGTGAGGATTGAGATTGGACGATAATTACCGGAAAGGGCCCTATCTCCACCCTTACGTATGGGAGTGACAGTGGCAATTTTCCAGGCAGATGGAAATTGCCCTAGACAGAGAGATTTGTTGAAGAGGCTAGTGATTGGGGCGATGACCTGGTCCAATGCCAGGCTGAGGAGTCTGGGGTCCAAGGAGTCACTGCCAGTGGTGTTGCTTCTTAGGGCCTTGGTCAGATACCGGTCTAACTTCATTGCATAACCCAGTGGAAGTGGAAAGATGCGTGTGGGGAGCAGGGTCAGGAGAGTGGGGGCAAAAGTTGTTATGGAGTACAGAGCTAAGGTCAGTAAAGGATTTATTGAGATGGTTAGCAATGAGGGTAGGATCAGTAGAGATAATACACTCAATATTGATTTGGGAAGGTGGAGGAGAGCGTGTACCACCATTTAGTTGTTTGATGTTATCCCAGAAGGTTCTAGTATTCCCCCAGGATGAGGTGAGTGAGGCCCGATAATGATCGGCCTTTGCTTTGCGTATGGCCCAGTTACATTTATTTCGGGCAGCAGCATATGCCTGTCTGCCGGCAGGGCAGCCAGTTTCCGTGGCTAGGTGCCACAGGTAATCCCTGTGCCTAAGGAGTTGGAGTAGGGAAGGAGTGACCCAGGGAGTATGCTGTACCTTGGAACAAAGTTTGGTTAGGGGTACAAAGATATCACAAGCTTTGTTAAACATTAAGGTGAAGAAGGCCAGGGCCGAATCAAGGTTGGGGGCGGTCTAAATGGGAGACCAGTCAACTTGGGCTAGGAGTTGCTTCAGGCCTCTCAGCCCACCTGGTCGCAACCGCCGCCGTAGGGTGGCCTGTGCAGTGGGTTTGGTTAGGGACGTAATCCAACGGAAAAGTATAGGGGAGAGGTCACTGATTCCATCCAGAAGGACTTGTAGATTGGTTAGGTCGGTTGGTGAGGACTACATCCAGAAGAGTGCTCGATCCCGTTGTGGGATTCACTCTTGTTGGTTGGGTAACAAGTTGCGTTAGGTCAATAGCAGTAAAGGAGTTGCAGGTGGAGGAGGATGCGGGGCTAAGCCAGTTGATGTTTAGATCACCCATGAGAATATGCTCAGGGAAATGTGGTAGAGAGGTGAGATACTCTATTAGAGGGACCAGGGCCTGAGTTTGATTTTTGGGGGGAATATAGGCGGAGGTTAGAAAGAGGGGGCCTTTAGAGGGATCAGGGGTAAGTTTTAGGGTAAGGGCCTGGGCCCTAAGGTTAAGGACATTGGCTGGGAGGGTTACTCCAGGAAGGGAGTCTTTGATATAAATAGCACAGCCTCCACCTCGTCTCCCTACATGGTCTTTTCGAAAGAGGGAGTAGCCAGGGAGTGAGATAAGGGAGTCAGGGGTAGAGTCAGATAGCCAGGTTTCCACTAGGGAGATGATGTCAGGTTTGTGGACAGTGACCCAACATTGGAGCGAGTCAAATTTCTTCAGGTGACTGCAGATATTCATAGAAGCAATAAGAAGCCCAGGGGATCTAGTCAAGGAGTTATTGTGGGTTGGGCCAGGGTTGGGATGAATGTTCCCTGACAAAAGTAGGTGGAGAAGTACAGCCCTGACCAGGGGGGTGTGGAAGGCATTTTTGCGTCGATACTTATTGAAACTCCCTCTAAAAACCAAAAACAAAGGACCCCAGTGAAAATGAGATGATTTTCTGTTCAACAGAATATAATTACTTGTCAGGTCAAATAAGAAGCATCATCACCAGATATTGACCTATATCACAAGGTGATCAAGAACTGGGGAGAATGATTGGTCCAAAACCATGGATTACATTCTGGAGGGGGGTAAACTTGAACGACAGATTAGAAGCCAGTTCTACAGGAACATGAAAACATCCCGCACTTGGCTACCAGTCCGGCCAAAACAAATGTGTAAGTACAGAAATTGCAATGTGTGTCCAGGGATCCACTTTTCAGTTACCTAACTGTGGTAAAAACTGTCAACATCCGACAGTCCATCGCATGTGGGACTACATTTATTGTATACGTAATTTGGTGCTCATTTGACCGAATGTATGTTAGTCGTATGGTGAGACAGTTAAAACTCAGAATTTAAGAGCATATTAGAGATAGCAGGAATTTAAATCTCGAAAGACCAGTAGCTGAGCAGTTTTGTTATACAACACAACTGTGATGTGGGGCAACTAAAATGTATGGGTATAGAAAAGGTTAAAGTGGGACGTAGGGAGGTAATAGATTACAAAGGCTCCTACAGAGAGTTTCTCGATCTTCACACTTAAGGCTCTAACTCCGGATGGCTTGAACATGGAACTAGATTTGAAACCATTCCTTTAAAGCTAAATCGGGGGTTCCCCAAACATATGAATGAATTTCGTAACATATATACTAGTAGTTAGCCTGTGATTTTGAATGAAGCTTATTATTACTCTTTCAACCCCTCCCCCCTTTTTGTCCCCCTCTCTGTCCCTCCCTGTTGAATATAAAATGGTATATTTAAGAACTTACTCATAATGATTAAGATAATGTAAAAATGTCAGAAATGCTGGAAAATGTTTAAATGAACAATTCCTTAAATGTTTTCTAACTTTGTCCTAATTTTCTTCTCTTTTAGCCTGGAGATTTTGGAGAGTGCAGGTTTTCCTCTTTAGAGCACTTAACTGGCTACTGCTGCTGACTCCAGTCTGCATCTCCCCTTTTTCACCTCTCTAACTACTACTAAAACTCAAAAAGCTAAACTAAAGCTCAAACTGACTGGTCCCCCCTGTCCACAGCTACCTCAGCTGACGTGGCCCTTGCCCATTTCAGCTCAAAGTTCCTACAAATTTGGAACTCCTGAGCTCCGCTCCACAAAACTAGGGTTCGTGGCAGGCACTTACCCTGGGTCACTCCTGTGCTACTAGCCTGCCAAAGAGCTCGTGACCTTGCGTGGCATCAGGCTAAAGTCACCAACCGCCCTAGTGATCTCAAGCGATGTCGTGAACTCAGAAATGGCTGCACTAAAGCCATCCACCTAGCCAAAGCTGAGCATTTCAAGTCCAACTTCCAGACTAACATTAACAACCCATCCAAATTCTGGAAGGTCATCCACGCCCTCTTCTCGCCTTCCTCAAACCCTCCACCACCTATCCTCAGACACAACCACACTGTCCTTTCTGAACCTATGGTTATTGCGAATGCTTCAATTCCCACTTTGCCACCTGTGCCTCTGTTCTGCTTAGCACCCTCCCAAGTCCTACTCTTGCTCCGGTGTCCCCATGTCCCACCTCCCACATGGGCACCCCACCCACTGCTCCCCTACCTGTCCCATCTTATCCCCTCAATCTGCCTCTCCTTCCCTCTGCTGCTCTGCCCCACCTCCTACACCATCCCACATCCCTACCTCCCCCCCAAAGTTTTCCTTCTCTCCTGTATCTCCTGAAACTACTCTATCAACTCTTCTGGCAGTATATTCTACCAAAGGCTCCTCACCTGATTGCCTTGACCCTAGGCTTCTCTCCCTCTCTGCTCCTGCCATCGCCTATCCACTCTCACCGTTACTAAACCTCTCCTTTGAGTCTGCTACTGTTCATGCCACTTGGAAACATGCTGTTGTCCTCCCCTTCCTGAAGGGGAGTGATTCCACCTCTTCTGGGAACTATCGTCCTATCTCTCTCCTAGCTACCTTAGCTAAACTCCAAGAACATATAGCCCTCAACCAACTCTCCTTGTTCCTTTCTGACTCTGTTTTTTTCACACCCTTCCAGTCTGGCTTCAGGAAATCCCACTCCACCACTACCTCTCTGTTGAGGCTAACTGAGACCATCTCCTCAGGCTTTGACAAAGGGCACATTATCTCGGCTATCTTTGTCGACCTGGCCAAAGCCTTTGGCACTGTCTCTCACCCCCTCCTCCTGCACAGCTTAACAGCAGCTGGACTATGCCCTTCTGCCACAGGTTGGTTCAGAGCCCACCTGTCTGACTAGTTGCAATCAGAATAGCTGCTGTTACCTCACCCCCACACCTATTACCACTGGAGTTCCCCAGGGTTCAGTGCTAGGCCCTATCCTGTTCTCCATCTTTTTAAATAACCTTCCCCTGGTTTGCTCTGCATCCAGCATCCACATGTATGCTGACAATACAGTGCTGTTTACCTCAGGTAAATCAGTCTCTGATGCCACTGCCAGGCTTCAGTCTGACTTCACCAAGGTCCAACTTTGGTTTAGTTCTCATCAACTTTTTCTAAATGCCAAGAAGACAGTCTCCATGTCCTTTGGCACAAGTCAGAGACTCGCTAGGCTGTCATCTCCCCACCTTTCACACCCTTGATGAGACTGCTCTTGAAGACGCCTCCTCATTCAAGTAACTTGGCATCTGGCTGGATAGATACCTCGACTTCTCTGTACACATAGATGCCATTCTGAAAAAATGAGGGCCTAAGCTCGGTACCTTTTTACAGAAACCGCAGCTGCATCCGTCTCACCACCAAGCGTGAGCTGATACAGAAGATGATCTTGCCTATTTTTGACTACTGCAACATAGTCTATGGTGTTGCCCCACAGTCCTACCTATCCAGACTGGACTCTCTCTACAACTCCTTCTGTCATTTCGCTCTTGACGCCCCCCCTCTCACTCATCATTGTGTTCTTTACCGCTCCCCCAACTTCCTTCCCCTCCACAGTTGGCGAGCATTACATGGCGCTAAGTTCATCTCGGAATTCTGGCTTGGATCGCTCCCCTCCTACATTTTCTCCTCCTCTCTTGGCACCCCTACTCCCTCCCCTCTATTCCCTGAGATCCCATGCTGACACTCACATCCTCTCAATCCCTGGCAGAACCACATCCACTGGCCAGAAAGCCTTCTCGTATCACCTGCCTAAACTGTGGAATTCACTGCCTGCTCAAATCTGCTACTCCTTCTCCCTTTATTCACTTACTTCTGCACTTCACAATTACCTCACTCCTTCCTGCACCTGCTTCCGACCCCGTCCTTGCCCAACTCACTTTTCTCACCCTCTCTCGTACCCCCTTTCTCCCTTACCCCCTTACCTAATTGCACTTACCTTGCCCCTTATTGCCTAGCGCTTAAACCTGAGTCATGCTTATCTGTGTTTCCACCCTGGCTGCTGCGACTGCTCCTGTGAACCGCCCAAATAATGCAATTGTACTCTACCTATGCCAGTGACTCAGTAGAAGATGTTATTGTATGTATGCATGTATGTATTGTATATCTGCATCACCTGTGCTCCTCATGTATTGAAAATGGATGCATTATTTACCATATTCCTGTGACCATGTTTTGAATTGTATGTATGTATTTTTATTGAGCCTCTTTATTGCTGTATGATTTGTCAATACTACTGCTGTACATCTCTCTCTCTCCTTTCCCCCCGGACGTACCGTGAGACGAGCATTGAGTTGCTCAGTGTACCTTTCCTGGTGTAACAATTCAATAAATAAATAAATAATACCAATACGAAGAAACATTTGGTATCAAGCAGTCAAATTCTTTGCGTACTTTTTTACGGATTCAGAAATGCTGTATGTTGCTGATTTAACATGTTCATTTGTGTTTTACACTTAGTTGCACTCTGGTCAATGCACTTATTACAGTAGTAATATATAGAGCCCTTGGTATAACCTTAAATGAATAATGAAGTATTGCCTATGATGTCATTGTTATATTGCTATTTAAAGGCAGTCTGTCCACTAGATGGCTGCCTCCTCAGGAATAGCTAATAAGCGAAGCATTGGGACATCTGGGTAGTGAATTAACAGCTCTCATTTAGTTCTGAACTTGTGAGGTGTTTACCTGCGGTGATTATAGCAATGAATTGGTCATACCCATATTTATGTGTTTCCAGTGCATTTCTGCATATTTACTGACTACACAGAAGGCTCTGGAGTGCAACTGAAACTGGCTGTGGTTCCCGCATTGTCTACCATGACTGGGACATGGTCATACTTGGCTAAACAATGTTACGAACGTACAAAACCACCTGCAGAAATAGTTCATAATGATCTATCAAGTCTGTTCAAGTGTGCAGCTCACAGTCTCTTTTACTGGACCTGCCCCCCCTTCCTCCTGGATTTATCAACCCCCACCCACTTTTCCCACCTCACCATCCTCCCACCAGTTATAACTCTCCCCTTTAGCTTGTCCCAGACCCTTTTAAAACTGCCCACTGTTTTCAATGAGATGATCTCCTCCAGCAGTTCGTTCCACTTTGACACCACCCTTTGTGTGAGAAAGTGCCTCCTCATTTCCATTTTAAATCTACCCCCAACTATTTTCAGACTGTACCCTCTTGTGGTCCCTTTCCTTTTTAAACTGAACATGCCCTTTGTTCTAACCTTGTTCATACTTTTTAGGTACTTGAAGGTTTCTATCATATCTCCCCCTCTCTTCTGTCCTCCAGGGAAAACATATTGAGCTCCCACAATCTCTCCTAATAGGGTTTCTCCCCCAGGCTCTGAATCATCTTGGTCACCCTACGCTGAACCCCCTCCAATAGTTTGATGTCTTTTTGCAAATAAGGGCACCAAAACTGCACACAGTACTCCAAGTGCAGTCTCGCCAATTACCTGTACAATGGCAGCATAATTTCCTCTTTCCTGGAGGAGAATCCTCAGGTGATACATCCCATCATTTTATTTGTTTTGGTTACCTCTTTTCGGCACCACACTGAGTGTCTCAAATCTCCCTTGACTATTACCCCTAGATCCTTTTCCTTCTCCAAACTGGACATCTGTACACCCCCCCAGCCAGTAGTTGGCTCCAGGGTTCCTAGCTTCCAGGTGGATGACCTTGCACTTCTTGGTGTTGAGCCCCAGCTGCCAGATGCCTAACCAGTTCTTGAGCCTAGTTAGATTCTCCCTGACCTCCTGTCTCCCTTCTTCTATGTCCACTCTCCCACAGAGCTTAGATCATCTGCGAATAGGCAGATTTTACTTTTGATCCCATCCACTATGTCACAAATAAAGATGTTAACACAGTCTGAGTACTGAGCCCTGTGGAACCCTGCTGTATACAGGTCTAGGCTTTGATAGTTCCCCCCCTACAATCACCCTCTGGTTCCTGCTTTGCAACCAGTTTACTGACTCACAGGTTCCTCAGTTTACTGAGAATCCTTCCACGTGGCACTGAGATGAAGGCCTTGCTGAAGTCCAGATATACAAGACATCCACCACCTGGCCCCTGTCCACTGACCTCGTATTCCAACTGAAAAAGTCTATCAGGTTGGTCTGGCAGGTTCTCCCCAAGACAAACCCATTCTGCCTTTCATCCTGGAGACCATTTATGTCCAGAAAGTTCACTAGTCTCTCCTTTAGAAATAGGGGGCAATATAGCGCAGTGGGTTAAGGCTCTGAGCTGCAGATCTGGAGACCTGGGTTTAAATCCAACAGGATTCATACTGGTGATTCATTCAAGACAGATGCATACTGTGTGATCCTGAGCAAGTCACTTAACTTCCTTGTGCTCCCAGGTCGCACCTGGAAACAAGCTTCCGCTTAGTGTGCTACTCCTGGTTAAACAGTATTCCCTTTCCCCTTCCTCCTTTAGAATGGTCTCCATTAATTTGCCTACAATGGAGATAAAGCTGACTGGCCTGTAATTACCAGGCTCATATCTGGGTCCACTCTTGTGGAGAGGCACCACATGAGCCATTCTGCAGTCCTGAGGCATGAACCATATCTCCAGAGAGGTGTTACCAGGGGGCCAGCCAGGACCTCCAACAATTCCCTCAGAACTCTTGGGTGCGTGCCATCTGGTCCAGGAGTCTTGTCCACCCGAGGGGCCCTAAGGCTCCTTAAAACCCTGTCCCCCTAGATTTGCCCATCTGTTTCATCCTCTCCTCCCTTTCAAGCCCCTATTTTCCCCTGTGGCATTGGTCCATTCTTTTCTCTAGTAAAAACCCAGCTGAAATACTAATTTAGTGGCTCAACCTGATCCCCACTATTTTCCGCCCATTTCCCCCTCCCTCTTAATCCTGACAATCCCATCCTTACAGCTTCTCCTACCTCCTGTATACCTGAAAAAATCCTTTTCCCTTTCCCTGATCCCCTGCACCAGCCTTAGTTCTCTTACGGCCTTAGCTCCGCAGACCACACGGCCTGCCGCTCTGGATTTCCCTGAGTAATCCTACCTTCCTTTCTCTCTCATAGTACATTTGTACTTATGAAAGACTGCTCTCTTCTCCCTCACTTTCACTGCCACCTCTTTGCAGAACCAGCTTGGTCTTTTGGTCCTGGATTTCTTACTCTGGGTCTTTGTACGTGTGTTAGTGGCCTCAGTCAGATCCAACTTAATAATGGACCATTTCTGGTTTGCATTCATCTCTGGACTGATTTAGGGAAGGTGTCCTACTAGGATGTCACCCATCCTATCAAAGTCTGCCCTCCTGAAGTCCATCACTCTCTTCTTAGTCCTGGCTGTTTCTTTGCCCATATTGAGGTAAAACCATACCATGCAGTGATTGCTGCCTGCAAGGGGGTCCTCTACCTCTGTTTCCTGGACATGATCTCTTTCCAACAACATCAGATCCAGGAGGGACAAGAGGGACAGAGTAGGAAGAAAAGGAGGGACAGTGGTGCTTCATGTGAAAGAAAGCATAAAAGCAATAGAAATACAGGGAATTTAGGGGGAGGCAGAGGTGCTGTGGGTCACCCTCAAATTAGAGAAATGGAGCCAATATTCAGGTGTGATCTACATGTCTCCCGCACAAGGGAGGATTTAGACCAGGAAATGCTAGAAGCAATTGGTAAAATGGCTAAAAAGAGGGAGATGTTGCTGGTGAGGGAACTTCAAACTGCCGGATGTGGATTGGAGCCTCCCTGTGGCAGCTTTAGCTAGAAGCAGGGACATCCTGGACTCCCTGCAGAGGGTGTTCCTAAGGGCAACTAGTCAGTGAACCCACTTGTGATTGAGCAATAGTGGATCTCCTGCTTACTAACAAGGACAGTGCTGCAGATGTCAGGGGGAGACCATCTGGGAACCAGTGGTCTTCGTACAGTGTGGTTTAACATAGCAACAGCTGTGGAATCCAACAGCACAACGGCCCTGGAGGGGGTGGAGAAAAAAGGGACCAAATTAAAAGCGGGTATAATGAAGGCAATGAACTTCTGTGGCAAGCAGGTAAGCAAAAGTGAAAGAAAGAGGAGACTACTATCATTCTCAAAAGAGGCAGCAGAACAGGTAAAGGCTAAAAGAGTACCATTCAGAAGGAGACCCAGAGAGAGGAGGATAGGGAAGTGAATCTGTGAAACCAGCAGGAGGCAGGCAAAGCAGTACGGAGTGCAAAGGTGCAAACTGAGCAAAGAATAGCTCAGTGAGTATCAAAAGGGGACATTTTTCAGGTGTTAGCGAGAAAAGGAAGACAAAGGGAGGGATTGTGTGGTAAAAGAAGGAAGGGTGATTGTATGGAGGGGGAACAGGAAATGGCAAATATCTTGATCAAATTCATCTGCTCAGTTTTCATAGTAGAAGGTGGGGACCTCAAAAAGGTACTGGAAGCATTGCTGGGAGGGAAGTGGACACTATTCAATTTTCTGAGGAGAAAGTCCAGAAAGCACTAGCTAACCTGAAGGTGGACAAAGCCATGGGACCAGCCATGGTACATCCAAGAGTGCTGAGAGAGCTCAGGGAGTTACTGGCTGAACCTCTGACAGATCTACTTAACAGATCACTGGAGACCGGCGTGGTCCCGGGGACTGGAATAGGGCAGAGGTAGTCCCACTTCACAAAAGTGTGCAGGGAGGAGACAGGAAACTATAGTCCTGTTAATTTGACATCAGTGGTGGTTAAGTTGATGGAAACACTATTAATGGAAAGGATTGTGGAATATCGGGTATCAAAACAGATTACAGGATCCAAGGTGGCATGGTTTCATGGGGGGGGGGAGGTAAAGCCAAACAAATCTGTTAGATTGCTTTGACTGGAAAACCAAGGTGTTGAATCAGGGTGGGGCGGTGGACATGGCCTACCAGGACTTCAGCAAGGCTTTCAACACCATTCCTCTCAGGGCACTGGTAAACAAGTTGGGGAACTTGGGGGTGGGTATTAAGGTGGTAACCTGGGTAAAAAACTGGGTAGAGAACAGGACACAGAGGGTAGTGGTAAACAGAGTTTGCTCTGAGGAAGGGAGGGTGGCCAGTGGGGTACCTCAGGGGTCAGTGCCAAGACCAGTCTTTTTTTCAATGTCATTATAAGTGACATAGCTGAGGAACTGGAGGGAAAGTCTGCCTCTATGTGGATGAGCCAAGATCTGCAACAGAGTAGACACTCGGTGGGGGGGGATTGTGGAAAGGGTGGGTAGGGATCTGAAAAGACTGGAGGAGTGATCAAGGGTATAGCAGCTGGGTCTTAATACAAAAAATGCAAAATACTGCACTTGAGCCATAGACACCGTGGAGTGGAGTACAAAGTGGGTGGAGTGATGCTGATAAAGACTCAGCAGGAAAGATACCTGGGAATAATGATTTCAGATGACCTAAAGGTGGTTCCTGTCATAACAGTGATCGCTGAATAGCAATCACCATTACGGTGAGTGTACATCACCAGAATGCATTTCAGCGATGCACACTCGCAGTGAGGATAAAGACAGCGCCCGAGAACTACGGGTTGTTATTTAATGCAAGGGGCTGTGTCCCCTGCCCCCCCACCACTAATGGCTTTTCAACTCCAGGGGGGTGCATGTCAGAGGGGTGAGAAACTCTGGAAAAATAGCAAACCGCACACCAGCAAAAAAAACACCTCACCACGCCAGACCCGAACCCTGAACCCTGCCCCTCCCAAGCGACTACTCACCCCACCATGCTAGTGGTCCAGCTCGGCAGCTGCCCGTCACGCCCCTGCCGCATACCTTCCCTCCCCATCTGCATGTGTATATACACACGTACATCCATTTCCCCTACCTCGCCCACCCTGGTATCCGCTTGCTACCCTGCCAGGTAGCTCTGTACACAGGTGCCATGACTGAGTTACCCTTTTTGTAATCACTCAATCACGGTTGCCCTGTACGTGGTATACCTCTAAAAGTGGCCATGCAGTGTGACAAGGCAGTCGGTAGGGCTATTAAGATGCTGAGGTGCATAGGCAGGGGCATTGCCAGCAGGATGAGGGAGGTGGTTCTGCCCCATACAGATATGAACTTACATACATACAAACATACATACATACAAGCATACATACATACATACATGCATACGTACAAACATACATACATACATGCATACATACAAGTATACATACATACATGCATACATGTAAACATACATACAAACATACATAATACAAACATACAAACATACTGACATACATACAGACATACATGCAGACAGACATACATACAAACATACATGCATACATACAAAACATACATACAAACATACAGACATACATACAAACATACTGATATATATATACATACAAACATACAGACATATATATAGACAGACAGACATATAAATATATATATAAACATGTATATATATATATATATACAAATATATATGTAAACATATATATATATATATATACATACATACATGCATACATGTAAACATACATACATACAAACATACAGACAGACATACAAACATACAGACATACATACAAACATACCGACATACATACATACAAACATTCAGACATACATACAGACAGACATACATACATACAAACATACATACAAACATACATACATGCATGCATGCATGCATACATGCAATCATGCATACATACATACATGTAAACATACATACATGCATACATACAAACATACATACATACATGCAAACATACATAAATACATACAAGCAAACATGCATACATACATTCAAACATACATACATAAAAACATACATACAAACATACAGACATACATACAAACATACAGACATACATACAGACATACATACAAACAGACATACATACAAACATACATACAAACATACTGACATACATACATACAAACATATAGACAGACATACATACAAACATATATACGGACCATATGGTCTATCAAGTCTGTCTGAGTGCACAGCTCCCAGTCTATTCTACTGCAGCTATCTCCCCTCACCCATCCTTTTGATTTATCACCCCCTCCCGCAGACTTCCCTCCCCAGCTTCCCCAAGTTTTGACCTTACCTTTGACCCTGCCAAACGCCCTCTTCAAACTGTTCACAGATTTCAGTGAAATCACCTCCTCTGGCAATGTGTTGTAACTTGCTACCACCTTTTCCATGAAATGGTGCCTCCTCATTTCCCTCCTGAATCTTCCACCCTCCAATTTCAGACTGTGTGCCCTTGTGTCTCTCCCCCCTTTAATCTAAACATGCCCTCAGTACCGACCCTATACATGCCCTTCAGGTATTTGAAGGTCTCAATCATATCCCCTCTATCCCTTCTGTTCTCCAGGGAACACATGTTGAGCTCCCACAGTCTCTCCTCATATGGTTTGCCCCCCTGTCCAAGGATCCTCTTTGTCGCCCTACACTGGACTCAATCCAGTAGTCTGACTTCCTTCTTTAAATACTGTAGAGCCACCAGAGCTGCACAAAGTACTCTAAGTGCAGTCTCACCAGTGATCTGTATAATGGCAGGATGATTTCCTCTTTCCTAGAGGTGATTCCCCTGGCAGTACACCCCAGTATCTTATTCGCTTTTGTCACCACCTTCCTCCACTGCTCTAAGTGAGTCATGTCCCCTGTGACTAGTATCCCAGATACTTCTCCTCTGATGTGGTTAACTGCACTCCCCCTAGCCAGTTGCAATGCCCAGGGTTACTGGCTCCCAAGTGCATGACTTTGCACTTCTTAGCATTGAACCCCAGCTGCCATGTGTCTGACCAGTGCTCAAGTCTTGCCAAATCCTCTTGGAGTACCTGCCCTCCCTTCCATACTATCCACCTCCAAACCAATCATTGTGTCGTCTGCAAAAAAGCTGATCTTGCACTTAATTCCATCCGATATGTCGGCAATGAGATATTAAATAGCACTGGTCCCAGTACTGAGCATTGTGGGACCTCACTGGTTACAACTCTGGGAGTCGAGAGTTCTCTCCCTACAACTACCCTCTGCTGTCTGTCCAGCAGCCAGCTCCTAACCTATCCAACCAGTTTCTCCCTGCTTCCAGGTTTCTCAGCTTACTAGCCAACCTTCCACATGGCACTGAGTCGAAGGCCTTGCTGAAGTCCAGATACAGGACATTCACCACATGGCCCCTTTCAAGTGCTTTTGTCACCCAATCAAAAAAGTCAACCAAGTTTGCTTAGCAGGATCTGCCTGGGACAAACCCATGTTGCCTATCATCCTGGAGAAATCTTCTCCAGAAAGATCACCAGCCTCTCTCTGTAAGGATAGTCTCCATTAACTTCCCCACAATGGAGGTAAGGCTGACCGGTCTGTAGTTACCTGGTTCCTCCTTGGGCCCACTCTTATGGAGGGGTGCCACATGTGTCATCCTCCAGCCCTGGGGCATACACATAGCCCCAGAGAGGTGTTGAGAAAATCTGCCAGAGGTTCTGCCAGGACCTCTGCCAACTCCTTCAAGACCCTTGGATGCACGTCATCTGGCCCTGGTGCCTTATCCACCCGCAGAGACCTAATGCCCTCCAAAACCCTGCTGACTGGGATGTCCCCATCTGTTTCCCCACTCCCCCTGTGCCCACCCCGCCTTTCCCCTGTGGCATAGGCCTATCCTTCTCTTTGGTATTTTCACTGAACAGAAGTACTCATTGAGTGCTTATACCTTGTCCCCCCCTTTTCTGCCCACCCTCCATCTTTCTTGATTCTGACACTCTTCTCTTTACAGCTTCTTCTATCCCTTATATAACTGAACCAGAAGCAAGTGAGTTGATGCCTTTTATTGGACCAACATAGATGGAACAAAAAAGAACAAAGTGCTTCAGCTTTCGGACCTACCAAGTCCTTCCTCGGAAGCTTAATGACAGTTATTTAGAAAATCCCATACTTTTAACACCCAGACCATGCAGAAAAAAAAAACAGAAAAAAGTCCCATTGGTTTAAAATACTCATTTAAAAAATAACAGAAGAAATGTCAGAGAACTTGAACAGCACCAGTTCACCTTCAGCTGAAAGGGCCACAAGGTCAGATGTGCTTAGAGCATAACAACAAACTGGGAGTGCACTGCACAGAAATTAAAATGACTTAGAGATACCTTCGGAATAAGATAAAAACATATTGAGCAGAGAGCTGTTCAACCTAATTATGAGTGTCACAGTGTGTTTAAGAATGCAGTTCATGAAAAGCAAAACCCACCTAGATTAAAGACATGCTAAAATGTGACATAATTGTGAGTTAAGAACAACCCCCACAAAACAGGACTACAAAAAGTATCTATATATGGCATACAAAGGGTTTAAGGTAAAGTTTACCTAATGTGAGCAATTGTTTCACATTATATGGAATGTAAAACTTAGCTGGAAACATTACCCAACTATACTCTCAAAGTGGTTATTATGCCCCATAAACCTTAAGGCCTTTAGTGTTGTAACAGGAGTTTATACATGATAATACCAATTGGCAGTGTAAGTGCCAAACAAAAAAACTGCTTGTCAAGGACCCCCAAGAAACTAAGACCATGTAGCCTGATATGTACAGATGTCAATAAATTCTCAGTGTATAACTACACTATGCACTGAAAATGTCTAAGGAATCTGAATAAGAAATCATAGGAATGAAATTCTCTCTCCCCCACACACACACACACACACACACACACACGCGTCCTAATGCACTATCATTCACATCAATCACTTCAGTTGTTTCCAAAGGAGATAAACTTGTCATGAACCTCCAAGTAATAGATCATGCATCCTGATATGTACAGAGTTCAAAAATGTGACGCTATATAATCATACTACTATATGTGCAGTAACAGTCCAAGGATTCTGAATAGAACCACAATGAAATATATTACTGAAGAAATCCTTTTCCCCTTCTCTGATCCCCTATGCCAGTTTTAGCTCCCTTGAAGTCTTGGCTGTCCTGACTACTCTACTCACCTCTCTAGATTTCCTCATGTACTCCTCCCTGTCCTCTCGTTTGGGTCTCTATGACTTCTTAAGGCTGCTCTTTTTTCCTTCACCTTCTCTACCACCTCCCTGCCCAACCTGCTGTTTTTTGCCCTGGCCTTCTTACTTTGGATCTTTATACATGAGTTAGCGGCCTCTGCCAGACCCAGCTCGATGATGCCTATTTCAGTTTGGCATCCATGTCAGGAGGGATGTTGGCAAAGTGCCCTTCCAGTATGCCTCCCATCCTGCCAAAATCTGATAATTTGAAGTTCACTACCTTTGTCTCTGTTCTGGTTGCCTCTTTACCTAGATTGAGGAAGAACCGCACTGGGTGGTAGTCGCTTCCTGCCAGCAGGTCTTCCATCCCTAAGTCCTGGATGTGCTCCCCATCTGACAACACAAGGTCCAGCATCTTTTCCTCCCTGGGTGGCTCCATTACCCTCTGTTTCAAGAACTCATCCTGGAAGGCCTCCAAGAAAACCTGTTCCTTAGCACTCAAGGTGGTTGGGGTGCTCCAATCTACCCCTGACAGATTGAAATTCCCTACTATCACAGTATTGCCCTTCCTACTGAGCCTCCTTATTTGCACCCCAACTCCCTGTTATTTTCTTCATTTTGAGAGGGTGGTCTGACACTACTCTCAGTCTAACCTTCCTGCCTTTTGAGTCTTGGAGCTGCACCCATAAGGCTTCAGCCCTGCCCTCCTTCTCTCCCCCCCCTCCCTCTTACACAGTATCCCTTCCCTTACATAAATAGCCATCCCTCCCCTGTTCTCGTTTTCTCTGTCTCTTCAGTACAGTCCATACCCAGGGATCACTAGGTCCCAGTCCTGGTATTAGGTGGCCCATGTCTCAGTGATGGCTGCAACGTTGACCTCTCCTCCCCCCATCAGTGCCTGCAACTCTACCGCCTTGTTTCCCAGGCTCCTTGTATTCAAGAAAAGCACTATCCATCACGACCACTGCCCCTCCTTGTCCATCCCCTCTCCTCTATCACTACCCCTTTCTGAATTCCCCTCCTTCCCCTCCTGACTACTTGGGGGAGGCCTAACAGACTCCCTCCCCAGTGGCACTGTTTGTCACCCATACTTTTGCACCCCCCCATACTTAGTTTAAATTAATTCTGGTTGCTATGTACTCCCTCAGCTTTTGCTTCAGGACCCCTGAGCCTTCCTTACTCAAATGCAGCCAATCTGGTGCATACAGATCCTTGTTCTTCCACGTCCTACCCCTCCCACCAGACTGTACCCCATGGTCTCACACCATTCCCCCAGCCATTTGTTGAACTCTACAATTCTTTGTTTTCTGGCCATACTTGACTTAGGTACTGAGAGAATCTAGCAACTGAATGTCCTCCTTTATTGCATAGCCTTCCCACTTCTTTGAACCTCTCCTGTACCTCCTCGGCCCTACTCCCCTCCAGGTCATTTGTACCCCAGTGCACTACAATGTTAAGTTTCTCCCCATCCCTCCCCACACACTTAGGAATAAACTGCCCCACCTTATTGCCATTCCACCCACATGCAGCTTTTTCCTGGCACCCTGGCCACCCCATCTTACACCTTTCAATATGGAGTCCCCCAGAATGATAACCCTCCTCCCTTTTCCTGCTCTCCTCCCAAGTGCTACATCCTTCTGCTCACCATCCCAATCCCCCTCATCTCTTTCGATACCTGCTCCCCCCACTGCCTCACTTGATTCCTGCTTTACCCCTTCCTTCAGCCCCCCCGCCACCCCCTTACTATTCCTGCCCGGACTAACTCCATCACCCCCATACCATTCCCCACCTGCTCCTCCCCTCTCCTGTTTGAATCTGCTACTCCATCTCCTGCCTTAACACCCCCCTTGCCAATGCTTCCCTCCAGCACACCGACCTTGCTTCTTGCCACCCTGCTAGCCTCCATGCTGCCGCCACCCTTTTCCCTCACTTTCTCTGTGACTCCCCCCTCCTGTTCCTCCAGGCTAGCCAGCACTGAGAACCTGTTCCTAGACTCCCTCCCCTTGTCCCAAGCGTCCCCTGATGCCCTGCCCTGTGACTTCATTCCATGCTCTCACTTTTTCTGTTCCTCCCCTGTTGTTAACCGTCCTCCACTTTTCTGACTCTCTACTCAGTACTATACTTGGTCGATAAGGCAGACAGAAGACCTTTAAGCCTATTGTGTCTGACTCCCCAGTACATGGGGTATTGAGGTCCATTTGCAATGAGAGGGTAGTTGTCAAGTTTTGTCTTAAACATTGTTAGAGTAGTTGCATCCATAATCTCTGGGGGGAGAGTATTCCAGATATGGGTTATTCTTTGGGTGAAGAAGTTCCTTCTTTGATTCTTGTTCGGGTATGTTAACTTAAGCTGTTGATCATGGCTTCTGAGATTGAATTTTCATACAGCAAAGCGAATATCTAAATTTTCCATCAGATTTTGGTCTTTGGCAATTTTGAACATTTGCAACAAATCACCCCCGGTGCGCCTTAGTTCTAAAGGGTAAAGTTTCAATTTCCTGAGTCTAGTTTCATATGTGTCATTGCCTAGCCCTACAATCATCTTAGTGGTTCTCCATTGCACCCTCTCCAGAGTAGTACAGTCCTTTCTAAGATAGGGATTCCACAAGGGACTGCAATAGTCCAGATGTGGCCTGACAAGTGATTTATATAAAGACAAAATACACACTTTATGTGTTGATATGAATACTCTTCTGATAATACCATCACCAATTATTCTGCTGGTTTTATTTACCACTTCATTACAATGTCTGCTGAATGACAGATCATTAGCTATACGGATGACCAAGTCCCTTTCTTCAGTTATTGTTTTCAGCTTAGTGTTGTTCAGTGTATATATACGTCGTTCATTTCTTTTACTAAGGTGTAAGACAATGCACTTGTTAGTGTTAAAGTGCATTCCATTATTATTTGCCCAGTGTTGAAGTTTTAATAGGCCTTATTGGGAGGGCATTAGATTTTTCATCATCTCCTACTTCAGCACATATTTAAGAATCATCAGCAAATTTTGTACATTTATTTGCAAGATTTTCATTCATAATAGAAATAAAGATATTAAACAACATTGGCCCCAGGACCGCCCCCTGTGGGACACCGCTGGTCACTGGTCCTGGCTTTGACAGATGGCCTCTAATACGGACTCTTTGTGTCCTCTCCTGTAACCAGTTGTTAACCTATGTAATAATTTGACTATTAAGGCCAAGTATTGTCATTTTTTTGATAAGTAAAGAGTGTGGTACTTTGTCAAATGTCTTTTGGTAGTCTAAAAAAACTATGTTCATGGGTTTGTTGTTATCTAGCAGGTTGCTTACTTGGTTGTAAAAAGTCAGCATGTTAGTCAAGCAAGATCATTTTTTTTAACCATGTTGTGCTTCATCAGTTATATTTTTACTATCTAGATCTTTATATAGTCTGTCCCTCAATAATGACTCAGAAATTTTACGCAGTACTGAGGTCAGCCTTATAGGCCTGTAATTCCCCATATCTGATTTTCCTCCTTTTTACGGCAGCATGGTGATGTCACCATGCTGACGTATTGCTGTGAGTAGGGGACTGAGAACTATTTAACAGGACAGTGAGAGTGTGGTCTTCCATTTAGTAATTTGTATGGCTGCATGACTTGTATTACTCCGCTGTTCTCTCCATTTACCACAGTGGTGTGTGTGTGTGTGTGTGACTGCAACCCTGCCTGCAGTATATAGCACTGTTTCTAGAGCCCCTTAAATAATTGTGCCTGTTAAAAAAGCTTAAGGCAGCAATGGCTGTAATGTCTATTGAAACACATTCATTATTTTAAGGGCATGTAAGATAAATAGCTATGGAACAGTTAACTTCCATAAACAATGAAAAGATTACTTCTTTTCAATGGCATTTGTTTTCCTGCACTCTAGTACTGCATTCCAGTGTAAAATTCTAGTCTTTGCTTCAGCTTGATTTACGATTACAAGATTTTGCCTTTAAAGAGTTTCTTCCTTTTATGTGCTTATAATTTTTGTATTGCTGCATATTTATCTGATTCTGTGGTATATGTGTTGATTTCCTGCAAAACGTGTCTTTAAAACAAATATATTTATAATAATTAGATACTGTAGTTAATGAAGTTGTGTGCCTTTTCTGGTATTTTAATGGTTTCAACTCCCCCTGTTCTCAGGTTACCTTGCAACACATTTGAGTCTCAACCTTTGATTATGCTAGTCGTTAATCTTCAGCCTTCTTGTGTTCTCTTAAATACATAAAAGTTGACATTTTATTTTCCTGTTCAGTCTCATAAAGACATTGTGTTTTTGCAGAGTTCTTTGCAAATTTCTTGCCTCTTTCATTTAATTTTTCTGTCCAGTGTCCCCCTCCACATTTACATTTTTTATTTCTATTTGATCAAGTTTCACGGCATGTAAGGCTAGCAACAGTGTCAGCTCCACTTTTCATTGGTTACCGGGACACTGGCTAGGCACTACAGTCGGAAGCCAGGGCACCTATTGAAACTGGAATGGAAAAGCAGATGTGCATATTTATGCTTGCTTCTTGGAGTATTGAACTAATGATGAATGTTATGTTTCTGAAAATAAAAATGTAAATTCCATTTTATTTTTATTCGGGGATGGCCATGCTCCTCCTGTCTTGGGGGTGGGGGTACGGATGGCCCAGCTTCTCTTGGCTTGGAATAGATGGCTCTGCTTCTCCTGGCTCAGAAAGAGGGGGAATGGTCCTGCCCCCTGCTTTCTCTAGTAGGAGAAGCAGGATCACATGACCCAGAAGACAGGGCCACCCCCCCAAGCCAGGAAAAGCAGGGCCACCCTCCCAAGCTAGGAGAAACAGGTAGATACCCGTCCCCCAAGCCTCTCCCCCACCAGGAAAAGCAAAGTTATTCCCTCTGGGCAGGAGAAGTAAAGCCTTCCCCATCACCTGAACAAGAAGAAATGGCCATCCCAACCCTTTACAGCAGGTATCCACCTACCAAAATGATCCTCAATGGATTGGCCATCGGCAGTGGCAGACCAGAAGATCGAGGGTCATGCCTTTTCTCTTTTGAGTCTCTCCCCTTCCCCACAGTACTGAGACATTTTCAAATAAACCCAGCCACTTACCGTAACAAAAAGGCACAAGCAATCAGAACCCTGTCTCTCTGGTTCTGCAGGCAGTTTCTTTCTTGGCTGTTTTTCCTGCTGGCAGAACTTTTACTTGAGGGTCTGATTCTGTGCTGCAGCTACTGGCTGGGTGGGGTGGCTACCCGGTGCTGCACTATCTCATTACCAACCAGACTGTGCAATAGTATTTTATGAAAAAAGCACAGCATAGTACATCTCTTTTAAGGTTAGCTATAGTGCTGGGTTGGGGGAGGGGCTTCTGTGCTGCAGCTTGCAGGCAATGGCAATGCGGTTCTGTTTTGGTGGGGACGGTTGGCTGGGTGACTCCTGATTCAGGCAGCTAGGCAGTCACCAGGAGCCAAACTGCAGTGCCACTCCCTGCCCCCAACACTGGGTGCCCAATTATGGGGTAGGGTGGTAAACTAAAATGAAAGCAAGTAGCCATTTGCTGCTCAACCCTATTGCCGCCAAACTTCCCAGTTCTGAAGCCAAGTGCCTAAACCAAGAATCAGACAGCAAATGAAAAAAAGTAATTATACCATGGACCTCGGACACCGACCAATGAAAACGGCTGGCTGGCACCTTACCTCTGTTGTAAATCCTCTGATGATCACCACAAAAGGTGCCAGCCAGCCGCATCTCAATAACAACAACAAAAAAAAAATTTGAAATCATTCCGAGCCGCCATCTTCATTTCCTCGCTAAACGTTGGTGTACTAACTAGCCCTCTACCTGTGTTATTCATACAAAAAAAATATTAAACAGCCAGAAAAAATCCCTGCAATAAATTCCCCTCAATACCATTTTCGCTGCCTACCTGGAAACAAAAACAAAAAAAAAAACACGATCTTAAGCTCCACTCTGCCCAGTCGCAGCGCTGAACAAAATGTATGCCTCGTTTGACCTTATACACGCAAGTGAACTTCAAAACGGCAGTACATTTTATAAGCAACAAGAAAATGTACCTCAGACAAATACAGCTATGCCGTACATCACTCCGGTCCCACCATCCGAAACCCCGATTCTCCAGTCGTCCCTACAGCCGACTACATCACCTCGAGTCTCCGCAGCTACCAGCTTGAACTCTGCGACTGTCTCCACCTCAGACGCAGCAGCCCTTTCTCCTTTCCTCAGTAGGTCAAAGGTATCACATTACTACATCCACAGAATGAAATGCAGCCTACCTTACAATAATTTAAAGAAGCAGACCCAAACAAACTGCACTGCACCACAGCATAATAAAAAAAATCTACACAATATATGAGCTGTTTAAAAAACTCCTTTCTAATAAAAAGAATGGCACCTTACATTGCAGTATTTTTTTCTAATAGAATGTGCTAGTATTTAACAATTTTTTAACAATTTACTACTGTTTAACAGCTTAAAACCCTCATTTCATTTTTTATTTGCCACTGAAAACCTCACTGTCTGTTATTATCACCCACTTCACAAAGCTTAAATAAAGAATTGCATTGAAAACCCTGGACTACTTTTTTCCATGGAAGGATATTTTTTAATAAAATAATTTTTTTCCACAGGAAAAAATAAAATAAAATAATTTAAACTTTCATCCATGACAGGTTGTGATGGTATAATCGCAATAAGCCACTCGGGGTGTGGGTTATCGGGGGATTTACCACGGCTGGCGGTTACCCACTCGGCTGCCTGCGTGGGCAAACCACGCAGCCGTGGTAAATCCATCTCATAAGCTTATTGCTTAAGCAAACAATGACAGTCAAACCCGGTGCTGCCAACCCTCCATTCTAACACTAGGTGCCCAGCCCCCAGTTCAACAGTCAATGAAAAAAAGTAAGCAGACAATGGGAGCCTATCTCCAGTGATGTTTTATAAAGAAACATTAGTTGTTTTCTGCATTAATCTATTGTAGGCACGGGGTCGTAATGTCACAAGACATTATACTGCATGGCTAAATCGCGCTGCCAATACAGTGCGATTTATGCCATGCGGCATAACTCTATCTTCTGTGGGGGGCTCCTCCCCTCACACCCCCCGTTGCGGGGGTCTGCACCCCCTTGACCCCCCCACTAAAGATTCTTAACTCCAGGGGGGTCCATTTCGGGGAGCACACAGAGTCTTTAAAACAATTAAATATCTGGGACCAGGAATCAAACCCGGTCCCACGCACAGTGCCTGGGTTCCTGCTTCTGTGGCTCTGTCCAGTGAGCCATGGCAGCTGCTTGGTGGAACCCACTCCCAGCAGAGGTCTTATCCTCTGCCTGGGAGTGTATGAATGGTGCAATACTGTTTACAGCAGTATACGTGGTATTGTACCATTCTCTGTCCTAGACAGCGCTATTCCAGGTTAGCTATAATGTCGTACGCTATTAAGTGTATGACATTATGACCCGATATGTCTATTGTAGCATTGCTCCCTGTTATTCATTGCACTACTGCATATTTGTGTACTTGCCACTTGTACATCATATAAAAAACAGCGTTATTCCACAGTCAGCAGGAAAACTTTAACCAGCTTAATTGAAAAGCGTAAGGGAATTCATAGGATGAATACAAAAACAATAAAAGTGCAGCAGTGCAATGAATGTCAGGGAGCAATGCTGCGCCAGATTGGGGCAAAAACAACCAACGTTTCACTCCAGTGCAGAGTTTTATCAGAGTTAGTAACTTAATGCAGAAATGTCCTTATATTATCTGGCGCTAAGCCTGAATAGCACATGTATGAACAGCACTGTCAGTAACAGCACTATGCAGAACAGTGGCAGGAACAAATGCCACAAGTAAAGGCACTGCCACTGGTAGTGGTCATAAAGCACACTGATGACTGCTACCAGTCCAAACACTTATTTTAGTGGGACTCTGCCCCCCCCCACATCCTCTTAACTAAAATAATCAACTCTGAGTTGGAGTTGGATTATGGGAGAAAAATGAAATTTTCAATGTCAGGATTAGATCCGTGATCTCCACCACCACCGTAGCCAAGCAGCTCCATGTCTCAGTCCTCTCTGCCACAGGAGCAGCACATCCACCATTTTCAATTTCCCAGCCCTTGCCTTCTTCCCAGTACTATGGACAGTAACCTGGGTAGCGCTTACTGCACAGCACTGCTTAATCCCTGTCGCTGTCTGTGGTACACCATACGGGCATCGCTGTATTTTCCTTATGCTATATTTGTAGCACTATTGTAACCGGTTATTATATTATCCACCACCAGTGATGCATACAAATAAAACATTTAAAACAATGAATAGAAACATAGAAAGTGACAGCAGAAAAGGACCGACAGGCCCACCCAGTCTGCCCAGCAAGCTGCTAGGACTTTTGTTAATTCCTATCATGTCCTCCACCCCGTATCTAAAAGACTGTTGTATCTAGGTCACGCCCTCTTGAAACCCTTCACAGTTCCTGCTCCTACCACCTCCTCCAGGAGTCTGTTCCAGTTATCCACCACCCTCTCTGTAAAATAGAACTTTCTAACGTTTCCTCTGAACCTTCCCCCAATATCTGCGTATCATGCCATCTTGTTCTCGTTTGCCCCTTGAGCTGGAAGATGTTGCCTATTGACACCTTGTTTATACCCATGATGTATTTGAAGGTCTCATTCATGTCTCCCCTCTCCTTCCTCAGTTCCAGGGAGTACATGTTCAGCTCCTTTAGTTGCTCCTTGTACGTTAACTGCCCAAGGCCCTGTACCATTTTTGTCGCCCTCCTCTGGACACGCTCCACTCTCTCCACATCTTTCTTGAGGTATGGTCTCCGGAACCGGACTCCATACTCAAGATGTGGCCTGACAAGCTGCCTGTACAAGGACATTATGACCTCCCACATCCTGCTAGTTATTCCCCTACCAATATAATTCAGCTTCCTACTGGCACTTGCCACCACCTTCTCACACTGCCTTGTCACCTTCAGGTCCCTTGAAATTATTATACCAAGGTCTCTTTCCAGCTCAGTAACCTCTAGGGCATGCCCCCCCCCCCCATTCTGTGCTTGCCACCTTTTTTTTTTTTGCTAAAGTGCATGATCTTGCACTTCCCTGTATTGAAGGACAGTTGCCATTTCTTGGACCATCCCTCAAGTTTCTCCAGATCCCTGCTCATACTTTCAACTCGCCCAGGTGTATCCACCCTGTTACAGACCTTCGTGTCATCTGCGAACAGACACACTCTTCCCTCCAGCCCCTCCGCTATGTCCCCTATGAATATATTAAAGAGGAGTGGCCCCAGCACCGACCCCTGGGGCACCCCACTGGTGACCATCCTCTCCCCTGAAGGTATCCCGTTAACAATTATCCTCTACCTTCTGCCCTCCAGCCAGTTCTACATCCACTTGACCACTGCTGGCCCCAGCCCCAGACATGTCAGTTTGTGCAGCAGTCTCCTGTGTGGCACAGAATCAAATGCCTTCTTGAAGTCTAGGTATGCAATGTCTACTAACCCCCCTGATCCAGAACCCTGGTGACCCAGTCAAAGAACTCAATATAGTTAATTTGACACAACCTTCCCCCCATGAACCCATGTTGCCACCGATTCTGTAGGCCATTGGCCTCTAGGTGGCTAGTGATTCTCCTCTTTAGCAGTGTCTCCACGAGCTTGCCCACCACAGATGTCAAGCTCACCGGTTTGTAATTGCCTTCCTCCTCCTTGTTTCCCCCCTTATGAAGGTGGACCACATCCGCCCCCTTCCAGTCAACTGGCACCTCCCCTGTCTCCAAGGACCTGCTGAAAAGGCTGGTCAGATGCACTGCTAACACCTTGCTCAGCTCCTTCAGTACCCTGGGGTGCACCCCATCTGGCCACATTGCCTTATCCACCTTCAACTTCTATAACTCCCTCAGGAATTCTTCTACTTGGAATGGACTGCGGTCAGCTCCCCCCCCCCACATTTTTCCTGAGTTTGCCAACCTCCCCAACCTTCTCTACCATGAACACTGAGCAGAAATAGCTGTTGAGTACTTCCGCCTTCCCCATGTCATCTTCCACCAACCCCCCTTCTTTATTTTTCAGCCTGACTATTCCCTGCTTAGACTTTCTCCTCTTGTTCACATACTGGAAGGCAGTTTTGTTCCCTTCCCTGACTGTGTTGGCTATTCTCTCTTCTGTTCTTGCCTTTGCTCTCCTGACCTCCAAATCTGCTTTCCTTTGTTTCTCCTGGTAGGTAACCCTATCCTCCTCACTCTGTGTTGTTTTATACCTCCTGAATGCCTTTCACTTTGCCCTGACCATCTCCGCCACTTCCCCATTGTACCAGAGAGGCCTCTTCTTCTTCTTCCTGTTTTTATTTACTCTCCTGACACAGAGGCTAGTGGCTTCCACTATTGCCCCTCTTATTGTAGCTCATATTTCCTCCACACCCCAGATCCTCCACCCCAACCAAAGCTTACTGAACACTTTCCCCAATTTTTTAAAGTCTGCCTGCCCGAAATCTAGCACCTTTTCTCAGGGCCAATGAATATCAGCAGTTGTTTTAACCATGAACCAGATGGTGCTGTGGTCACTCATGCCAAGGTTCTCCCCTATGGATACCCCTCCCACTCATTCCCCATTTGTAATGATCAAATCCAATATCGTCCCATCCCTGGTTGGTTCTCTTACCATCTGCTTCATGAGAGCTCCCTGTAGGGAGTCCACTATATCTCTGCTGCTGATGGAGTTCCCCACTCCACATCTGGCAAGTTGAAGTGTCCCATCAGCAGCACCTCCCCTCTGTTAGCCATCCTCTGGATCTCCTCCATCACTGCCTTATCCTCATCATCCTTCTGTGCTGGTGGACTGTATACCACCCCGATATGTATGACTTCTCCCTTCCCTGTTTCCAAAGATACCCATAAAGCCTCAGTCCCCACCCTCCTACCCGGCAATTCTGTGGCCCTAATGTAGTTCTTCACATATAGTGCAACCCCTCCCCCTCTCCTTCCCACTCTGTCTGTCCTATCAAGTGCATACGCCGGTATTGCCATGTCCCAGTTCTGGCCATCATGACCCCATGTCTCTGTGATTCCCACTGTGTCCAGGTCCACTTCATCCATGATCGCAGTTAGGTCTGGGATCTTTGCTCCTAGGTTCCTGGTGAATATGATGCATCCTCAGGATATGAGGAGGCACTTATAAAATTACAACCGGCAATTAAAGTAAGGAAAAGTATAATATCAAACTTGGTATAAACTAGCCAGAAGGCATATTTTCACAGTTGGTTAGTGCATATAATTATAAAAAAAGCTTTACATATAAACTTCAATATCAGGAAATATAAACCACATAGAAATCCATTTTGTGGATGTTGGAATGAAGCAATGAGGATATAAAATGGACAAGAATTCATTTATATATCACTTCTCTTGAAAGACAGTTTCTTTAGAACTGTGGAACCAATGAACTTTGCAGTACAGTGATTCCAAATATCAGGAATCTATTCTAAAACATTAGATAAAAAGTTGGGCATTATTATATCAGATGCTCTGCCATAATGGATCTATACCTGGGGGGCTCACTGTAGCCCAGGTGTGAGTGATTTCTTTGAACTTGTGCACTTTCTGTAAGATTTCTATAGACAACCTTAATTTCAGGCATACTTTGCAATAGAAGTGTTTTTTTATTGTATTACAGTGGTAGTTATCTAAAAGTTGCCTACCTCGAGGTACCACTGAGGCACTCAAGTTACAATTTGCATTGACTGTAATGTGATTCTGCCTCATTCTGCCTCAGTATACCTAGGTATACCTCAGTACTGGGAAACGTCTAGGCATACCTCAGTACTGAGGCACTTTTCTACGGCTACCACTGTAGAATTATGACTAAATGAACATCTGATATAATAATGTCCTGCTTGTTATTGTTTTTTAGAATACATGCCTGGCATTTGTATTTTGTATTGCAGAGTTCATTGGATCCACAGTACTAGAGAAAATGTCTCTCAACAGAAGGAGTATATATGGATGAACACCTAAACATTTTATATCCTCACTGCTTCACCCCAACATGTGCAAAATGGAATTTGATATAAATTTATATTTACTGATATTGTGGTTTATATATAAAGCTTTTTTTAATACTTTCATCTACTAACCAACTGTTGGAAATATTTATTCATTTAATTTTGTTGACCAGGTAAACTCACTGAGATTAGAAGTCCCTTTTCCAGGGGTTACCAGGGGTGGGGATACAGATGGTAACCAACTGAAACTGAACCAGATTAAGCTGTTGGTGGTATTTCTAGTGAATGGAGGAAATTTGGCCAGGACACTGGGGAAATTTCCCCTACTGTTTTCGAGAAGTGCCATAGGATCTTTAACGTCCACCTGAACAACCACCAGAACAGGCAGATGGGACCTCAGTTAAACATCTCATCTGAAAGATGGAAATACGCCTTGTGGGTAGTTAATACCAGGTTTGATGTTATTCTTTTCATTATCTTTATTGCCAGGTGTAACTTTATGAGCCTCCTCGGATCCTGAGGATGCATCACATTAATATCAGACTGTTAATGTCTCTTTCATATATGATACTGTATGCCATTATACGTGTACTATGACACATTTTAAATTGAACCTTTAACAACAAAACAATATGCTAATTCCTGATAGCATGAACATTTACTCAAATCAATTTGCTGCCATATTGGCTCTGACTAGAGTTTGTTTATAGATGGGGATGGCATCTGCACTTTTCCAGTCACTGGGCACCTCTCCAGTGGCTAGAGACATGTTGAATAGTTTGTATACAGGATCAACCAACCAATCCCTGGATTCTTCAGTAGCACAGGGTGGAGCTTATCTGGTCCTGCTGATTTAGATGTTTCTATTGTGCACAGTGTATCTGCTATTTCAGATCTAGTCACATTGTCCTCCAGTACATTAGGCTTTCTTGATGGTGTTTGTTGGTTTATCAATGGAGTAGGCTTGTTATATATGGAACAAAAATAGTCGTTAAAGGCACTCGCCATTACGTCAGGGTCTGTATGTTCGATGTCAGCAACCCGAATTAGACCCACCAACCTATTGGCAGATTTACTATTTATATATATGTATAAAATGGCTTTCCACTGTCCTTTAAATGAGCAAGTCTGAATTCCAGCTATCTCTTCTCCTTCCTGATCATCATTTTTGTTTTATATAGTTGCTGCTTGTATTTGTGGACATTGTAATGACTGTTGTCCCTTTTCATAGCTTGAGAAGCCTGTCTTTTTTTGATAAGTTGCTTGCTGACTTTACTAGTATACCAGACGGGTACCTTTCCCTTCCTATTATAGGTTAATTTTTGTGGAATCAATTGCTCCTCTGATGCTAATAGCTGATTTTTATTAATCTTTTGCCATAAGCTTTCAGTGGTATTATTGGTGTCTTCCCATTTCCAATCACTAAGAGTAATTTCTAGACACTGTTCTCCCTGAGAGTACTATGGGGATAGTGTTGTATTTAAACAAAATTGTGTTATGGTCACCAAAGAGTAATGGTTCCTGTACTGCTAGGTCTCTGACACAGTTTGTAAGGACTAAGTCCAGCACATTCTTCTGTCTAGTGGGTTTATCTACCATCTGGGATAATCCATTGTCTATGCATAGGTTTAGTAATGCCTGTTCTTGTGCATTAGCAGCTAACCTGGTGGTCCAGTCTATACCAGGGCCCTAGTAAAAGAATGTATTTATTTGTTATGAGACAGCATTTACTACGGATAGATTATTAGTGACATCGCTGTCCGGTGGTCTGTATATTATACCCACCGTGAGTTTTTTACACCCTTCTTGCTTTAACTCTACCCATAGACAGTTACTTGTCTGTGGTGTTTGTACGAAATTGCTGTATTGATCATATTGTACGCCCTCTTTCACAAACAATGCTACGCCGCCCCCTATTTTGCCCTTACTGTCTTGTCTAAACAGATTATAGCCTTTAATTGTGGTACTGACAGTGTCATTATCTGACCACTAGATCTCATTATAGCAGCTAGATCGATGTCTTTTTCTATCAAAAGACATTCCAAATCAACTTTTTTAATGTTGTTTAAACTCCTGGCATTTGCCAGTAGGACTGTAATTCCGTCCTTTGGCCTCCTATTTTTCTTGTTATGATTATTCCCATTTGATGCAATCTCTGTTGAAATATCCCGGCGCCCTCAAATTGTTAGTTTTTTTTCCATAATAATTTTTATTGTTTTTTAAAGATTAATCAGTACAAACAATCAAACAAGGAAAAAGAGAATAAACAAAAGTCATGAACATAAATATAAAAACATAACAGTAAATTATAAGCCTTTAGTATCAAACAGTATATCTATTTTAAATAAGAGGCAGACCAGAATGTCCTACTAATACAATTAAAACTTTCATGTTCCTTTTTAAGTGTGGTATACTGGACCTGCACCATTACTGGAATAATTTTCTTTAAATATAAGTGAAAGCAAAGATTGGTAGGAATTAAGGGAAACATATCTAAAACTAAAACCTTGACAATCCTTTTGTAGACCGCATGTTACTGATAACCCCAACATCTACTACAAGGACCAGAAAGGAGCCCACATATCCTGCCAGTGTCTTGTTGATTAGAGAAAGAATACCGTATTCCTTCTTTGTTATATAGAAACATCATTTGATTGTACCACTCTGCAAATGTGGGAGTCAATGTGCTTTTCCATTTTTGTAGTAAAAGCCTCTTTAGGGAAAGAGAGGCCTGGGAGATCCAGACTTCTTGATGTTTGTTCAAATTTAGAAATTCTGGATAAATACCTACTAGAAAGATTACAGGCGACTGGGGAATGACTTGTCCTGTGTCTAGATTACAGATGGACTGCACTCTATTCCATATTGCTTTGATCTTAGGGCAGTCCCGTAGCATATGTGTCAGATTGGCATCCTGTTTTTTACACTTCCAACAGTTAGCATCCCCAGTTAACCCCATGGTATTCAGTTTTTCCGGGCAAAGATAGTATCTGTGTAGGATTTTGGATTGAAGTAACCTACCTTGTAACTCTTTGTGAGATCTGATGGCCATACCCTAAGTGGAGTCCCACTCCTCACCACTTACATCTGCACGAAGCTCTTCCTCCCACTTCTGTTTGGCCTTGATGGTTAGACATGTAGAAGACAGCTTGTTAGTTAAGAATTTGTATAGGAGATCTGCACCTTTCCTAAGCACAGGCAATCGAATTAGTTGTTCCCACTCTTCACAATTTGGTAACTCATAATTTTGGCTAAGTATGTTAGAGTTCCTAAGCACTTCCCTTAACTGAAGGTAATAATGAAAGTGGTAGCTGTGAATACAATATCTGGATTTCAGTTCTTGGAAGGAGAACCTCACTCTAGATTGGAGGTCTATCAAATGTATTAATTTTGTAATTCCTACTTTACACCATTGAGAGTTGTGTAGTCCTTGATTATCCCCTATCAATCTGGTATTGCTCCACATGGGTGTCAAGTCAAGAGGTATCTGTTTGGGGTTAAAAATGACATTTATTTTCTTAAGTGCCATCACAGAACCATGTAGGCAAGGGTTATTCAATATGGATGCCCTCTATGGTATGTATATGTGATCAAAAAGACTGTTTGGCCTAAGTATTTCCTTTTCTGTTGTAAGCCATAAGGGTTGGGCTTCTTTTATTTATTTATTTAAAATTGGTGACCAGGAAAGGCGCACTGTGCCGAGGCTCGTTTCCAGGTGCAACCCAGGTGAGAGTAACACAATGGTAATATTGAAGTAACAATATAAGTTGTATGACATACAATATGCAGAGATATGCAGGAACTACAATGTGGTTACAGTACTGTTTACACTACTGAATATTTTTGGTTAAGCACAGGAGCTGAAAAGGGGGATTAGTCCCTGAGTTACATGGAAGAAACATGACCTAACGAATGCATGATAAATAATACAATACAATACAAAACTGATAGTTTGACCTGAGTACCTTAAGCACCTTAAGACTAATACTAGGTTCCTTGAGGGGAAGGCGGGGCAGCCTGGGGCATAGTATGGGAGGTGTAGGGTAACCAGCGCTGCCCTACAGGGACCTGTAGTCACAGTGGGAGGTATAAAAAAGGACTGAAATGAGTTTATGGGGGACAGACGTACAGGGTCCAGAGGGAGATAAGAGGTTAGAAGTATTGGAAGCACTGGGTGGGGGAGCAAAGTCTGAGGTGTCTTTTGAAGGATGAGAGAGGGGAGGCAAGATAAAGTTCAGAAGGGAGATTGTTCCAAAGGTGAGGGAGGTGGTGTGAAAAGGCAGCCTGACCTGATGAAGAATGAGGACGAGGGATGGAGAAAGTGCGTGAATCTCTGTGTCAAAGAGAATTGTTTGTAGATTCAGCAGGAGTGAGGCGTGAAGAGAGATAGGGTGGAAGGGAGCTGAACCAGTATTTTGCTGTTAGAGAGGCACAGTGGATAGTTCTTCTATGAGACAGCAGGGTGAGGGAGGGGGAGGATAAAGGAGACAGTGGTGGGTTTGGGGAGGGGAGGAGAGGCAGTGTCGAAGCAGCAGAAGGAGTTGATGAAAGTGTCTAGTTTGGAGAGGGAGGAGGTGGGAGAGGAGCCGTAGATGACATCGGCGTAATCTATCACAGACAGAATTGTCTTTAATACTAATTCACATCTAGTGGGGAGAGGAAGGCTGGCTTTGTGACGATAGATGACTGCTAGTTTGGGCCAGAGTCTGGAGCAAATGGCATCAATGTGTGCAGAGAAATTGAGGTGGCTGTCCAGCCAGACTCCCAGGTATTTGAAAGCAGAAACCTTATCCAGGGAGTGCCATCCAGAGTGGTGATCAGAGGGGGGTCAGGGAGGGAGACCAGTTTCTGCCTGGAACCAAAAAACATGGTAACTGTTTTTTTAGGTATTTTCAACTGATTTGATTGGAACAAGGTCTGAACTCTGTTGAAATCATTTTGGAGGCTGGGGAGGACACTGTTGTGGGGTGGACTGGAGGAAAAAATGATGGTGTCATCAGCGTACATGTGCATGTTAGTGGAAAGACAGACTGAGGGGAGATCATTTATAAAAAGGTAGAAAAGGATGAGACCAGGGATGGAGCCTTGGGGGATGCTGGGCAGGATAGGGAGAGGAGGAGGTGGAGAGAGTGCATCATGAAGGATGGAGCCTTGGGGGTTCCCGGGCAGGACAGGGAGAGGAGGAGGAGGAGAGAGTGCATCATGAAGGATGGAGCCTTGGGGGAACCCGGGCAGGATAGGGAGAGGAGGAGGAGAGAGTGCATCATGAAGGATGGAGCCTTGGGGGTTCCTGGGCAGGATAGGGAGAGGAGGAGAGAGTGCATCACCAAGGATGGAGCCTTGGGGGACCCTGGGCAGGATAGGGAGAGGAGGAGAGAGTGCATCACCTATTTGCACTGACTGTTGTCTATTTTGGAAGTAAGACCAGAACCAGTCGAGTGTGGGTGTTGCAAGGCCAAAGGAGGAAAGTTTATGAAGAAGGAGTGAGTGGGATATGGAGTCAAAGGCTTTTGCCAAGTCAATAACATGGTGACAGTGATTTGGCTTTGGTCCATTGCAGTAAAGGTGGAGTCGGTGACCCATAGCAGGGAGGTGATAGTGGAGTGTTGTTTTCGAAAGCCTGATTGTACAGGTGAAAGAGAGTTGTTTGCGGAAGAAAGTCAGAGAACTTTGTTAGGATGAGGAATTCTTGGACTTTGGCGAGGGAGGAGGAGGAGAGAGATGGGCCTATAATTACCTGGGGATGAGGGATCACCACCTTTGAGTAGAGGTAGGACTTTGGCTGATTTCCAGGCATTGGGAACAGAGGCAGAGGCAAGTGAGAGATTTAGTATATATGTCAAGGGGGCCACTATAGCAGGTGCGGACAGGTGGCGCATTCTAGGGTGGAGACCTTCCGGACTAGAATTGGAGGGGTTGAGTGAAATTAGTGCATTATAAACTCTGAGAGGGGTGAAGAAAGGAAATAGGAAGCTGGTAGAGGGGTGGGGAGAGTCTGGAGGGGAGAGAAGGTTGGTGTAGAGGGGATAGGGGAGTCTGGTAGGGCACAGGAGATGAAGAATTTGTTAAACCCATCGGCAACAGCAGCTGGGTCAGAGACTGGAGTATTCTTTATTTGAGGATGAGCTTGTTAGGTGTCGTAGAGTGTGCTTGAGGATAAAGGCTAACTGGTATCATTCCCACCAAGATAAGGTGAAGCCCCCAAAAACACATGGTGCGATAGGCTTGTGCAGGGGGGGCTACCCTGGCCCCGGCCCCCCTGTTAAAAATTACCCTCCAGTGCCAGCTTGGTGGCACTGAGGGTTGAGGCGCTGGACGCCACACCGCACATCATGCCAGCGACCCGGGTTCGGGAACGAGCCTGGGTGCTAGGTGTCAGCAGGGAGGGAGTAGGATTGAGCATCTGGAGGAAAGCACTCCTCTCCCTGAGGTGGGATCCAGGGACACCCTGACACAATAGTGGCCTCCGGTGGAGACCGGAGGTACTACCAATGCCAGGATCAAAAATGGGAATATGCGTGGCCGACGTCTACGGACCTTTCCGTGCTGACATCATTGTACAGCCACACACGAGGGACAAGCACACAAGAAGGGAAAAACCCCTTGCGCCTAGATAGGTGATGGTTTCTCTCTGGGCCACCGCCATACGCCAATACCGGACCTTGCCTCCGCCCCTCCTCCTCCTCCTGGCTGTCACTAGATTGTAGATAAAGTGCCAGATGGAGTGGCAGCCCTGCCCCAGGGGCTCAGAGCTGGGGGGTTCCAGGTCAGAGTTTGGAGGAGGGGTAGCATACCTTCTGAGGAGGCAGGGGATCAGGTCGGTGGTAAAGCGGCCGGCGAGCAGAGGTAGACTGAGAGAGTTCCAGGTCGCAGGGAGAATAAAAAAAATCATTCTCCAATTAAATTATAATATAATTATATATGCCCCCAGATTCCCTTAGCTTTGTGGGGATTCTGGCCCCCCCTTGATCACTGCCTCTGCACACACCATCTGCATGGTGCCCTGAGTTTTGTTATTCCAATCCTAGGGAGTTTGTTTTGCCATAAAAAATTCCTATTAATCCTATCAAGTCTTCTCAATAAGTTCTTCCCTATAAGTATTGGTAGAATTTGAAACAAATAGAATAGTCTGGGTGCAATATTCATCTTAATTGTGTTTATTTTCCCCCATAGGGATAGGCTGAGCTTCCCCCACCTAGACAGAGCCAATTCAACATCTTTCAATAATGGTTCATAATTAAGGGATATAATATCCTTTGAGTTAGTTGAAATCTGGAGGCCTAAGTTGGTAATAGTGGGCTTGAACCATTTGTTATCCAGGATTCCTTCAAGACAACTCATATTGTATTCATTCAGATTATTACCCAGTATTTGAGTTTTGTCCCAGTTGACTTTACTTTCAGAAATTCTTTCAAAGTCTGAGAGAATTGGTTTCACGCTCAGACAAGAATGTACTGGGTTACTGAGGGTTAGTAACAAGTCATCTGCGAATGCAAATGATTTATGTTCCTCTATCCCAGATCTAAGACCTTTTACCCCAGGGTGCCCGTGTATTAGTCGTAAAGAGGTTCAAAAGCTAAAGTAAAGAGATAGGAGAGAGTGGGCGTCCTTGTCGAGTGCCACAGGCCAATTCAGTTTGTGGAGACAATATACCATTTGTTAGGACTTGTGTGCAGGATTTATCATAATGCATTGTAACCCACTTACTAAATTTTCCCCACAGACAAATTCAGTCAGAGTCCTTGACATATAAACCCAATTCACAGAGTCGAATGCCTTTAGTATGTCTAAGTAGAAGAAAGCTTCTTTGGATCCAGAAGCTGTAGCAAACTACAGACCAACCTTGAACCTTCCCTTTATAGGGAAGGTTATTAAGAAAGTAGTGGCGATACAACTGGAGAACCACTTGACCATCCATAATATCTATGAACCTCTCCAGTCCTGTTTTCGAAGAGGCACAGTACCGAGACTGCGATGGTTCGGGTGCTCAATGATCTTCTGATGGCGAGAGATCAGAGAAACTGTTCCATTCTGGTGCTTGTTGATCTCTCCACAGCCTTCGACACTGTGGACCATGAGGTGCTGCTTAAGTGCCTGAGGTTCATCTGTGGTCTGGCATATACAGTCCTCAGGTGGTTTACATCTTTCCTCACTGGCAGAATGCAGACAGTTGTGTCTGGAATTTTTTCTTCAGACTCACTCCCTCGGAGACATTGTAAGATGGTATTGGTTGAGATTTCACTGCTATGCTGATGATACCCAGCTCTACCTGTCTTTTGCACCTGACCAGGATGGCGCTCTCTCGGTATTTAACAACTGCCTCGCTGAAATCCAGGATTGGATGAATTTGAGCTGGCTAAAGTTGAACTCAGAAAAGACTGAGGTGATGGTTGTCGACCTGGGTCACTGGATAGAGGGGTTGAGGGCTGGTCAGCCCTCTAGACTTTATCTGGAGGACTCCCAGATTCTTACCTCTGAATGGGTGCATGACCTGGGGGTGGTGCTTGATGACGGGTTGACCCTACGATCTCAGGTGTCGGCAGTCGTCAAGTCTGCCTTTTTTCATTTTAGGAATATCACCAGGATCAAGCACCTTGTTCCGTCTGGGGATCTGCCTACGCTGGTCCACGCCTTTGTGACCTCGCACCTTGACTACTGCAACTCCCTATTCTTAGGGCTCCCTGGGGTTGACATACGCCACCTGCAGCTAGTGCAAAACCCTGCAGCATGATTGTTGATGGGGATTTCCCATTCCTCACATTTTACCCTAGTGCTGCGTGATCTGCACTGGCTGCCAATTCAGTGGCGGATCACCTTTAAAGTTGAGTTTACTGACTTATAAAGCCCTACACGGACTTGGCCCCGACTACCTGAAAGAGCTTCTTCTTCCCCCCTGCCCTGTGCGACAGCTTCATTTGGCTGACGAGGGGTTGCTGGAGACTCCAAGGGTGACTTTGAAATCCTCTGGGGCCCGTGCATTTATGTTTGTGGCCCCTACCCTCTGGAATTCTCTACCCCGTCAGCTTCGGGAGTGCGCGACTGTGGGGGGAGTTAAACAGGTGTTTAAAACCTTTCTGTGGTGCCAGGCCTTTCAATGATGTATAGCTGTATGGACCTGTGTTATTTTATTTATTATTGTATTTGTTTTAGGCAATTATGTTTTAATCTTTGTACAGCGCCTTGATATTTCGAAAGGCGCTTAAAAAACAAAGTTGTTTATTATTATTATTATTATTATTATTAAGTGATAGCATGCATGGGGTCCTTCATTTTAGTAGCTGACCACATTAAATTAAGGTGCCTACGAATGCCATCTACACCCGGCCTGTCCTTAATGAATCCTGCTTGTTATAAACCATTCAGTGTGGTGATGATGTCTTGTATTCTTTTTGCCAGCACCTTTGTTAGAATTTTATAGTCAGTGTCCATTAATGAGACCGGCCTATAGCTGGAACACTCCAAGTTATCCTTGCTGTTCTGGGGGATTAAAGTTACATACTTTCGTAGGAGACGAGCGTCTTGTTGCTCAGTGTGCCTTTCCTGGTGAAACATAGGCTTGTCTCCTATTGCGGGGTAATGCTTTTTGTTCCCAAGCTTCAAGAAAGGCCTCATGCAGGAGCGGGAGGACTGAGGGCGGAGCTTTTTGTAATACTCACTGGGGAAGCATCAGGCCCGGGGGGTTTGTCAGATGGCAGTTCATGTGTAGCCAATTGCACTTCCTCAAGAGAGATGCTTTTTTTCTAGCTGTTTATTTTTATTAATTTAAATTATAATGACCTGGTGGGCCCTCTGAGACCAGGACCGTCAGGGCCATCTGTCCCCTATCTTTTTGAGTAAGTGTGGGTAATTTGAGTCTCTTACAGAAACTGTCAAGTTTATCCTTATCTGGTGTTTCCTGATCTGAATAAATATTTTGAAAGAATCTCTGAAATTCAGTATTAATTTCTTTATTGGCTGTGAGTATCTTATCTGAGCTACTTTTAATTCATTTTATAATAATCTGCTGTTGTATTTTCTTTAATCTCAAAGCTAAGAGCCTACCTGCTTTGTCCCCGGCTTCCCTATATCTCTGCCTTGTCCTAAAAAGGGCATATTCTGCTTTTTGAGACAATATTGTGTTACTTTCCCACTGTGAGACTGCAATTCTGTGTAGGATATCTTCACTTGGGGTCATACATTGTTTTGATGTTCTAGACAGATTTGCATGTTCCTTCTCTTTATCTTCAAGTATTTTGCCTTTTTTTTTCCTGTTTGCAGAGTAGCTTATTATTCTGCCTCTAATACAGGCTTTATATGCTTCCCATAAACATATACTAGAAACTTGTCCATTATCATTGATTTCGAAGTATTCCTTCGTCTGCTTAGTCACCCATGTTAGGAAGTCTCTTTCTTTAAGCCAACCTGCATTAAACCACCACTTATATGACTTCTCCCCTCGTCCACCTAGCATCAGATCTAAAATGGCCATCGCAAGGTCTGATATAATAATATTTTCAATCTTAGCACCTATAATGTTTGTGATCAGAGAGTTAGGCACTAGGAGGTAATCTATCCTACTATAGGAAGTGTGCTTGTTTGAGAAGAACGAGTGATCTTTATCTGTGGGGTGCAACACCCTCCTTGCATCTATAAGCCCTATTTCCACCAATAGTTTCTTCACGGAATCCTTTGAGTTTGTGTTGATCTGTATTTTTTTGACTGAAGATCTGTCTAGGATAGGATCTATTATTTGATTAAAATCACCCCCAAGGATGACTGTGTGTTCAGAAAAAGCACTGCGAGTAACTGCCAAAGTGTTAAAAAATTCTACATGACCTGTGTTAGGGGCATATATATATATTACAGAACACTACTTTTTGCCCATCAAGTACACCCGTAAGTACCTGACATCTCCCTTCCAGGTCAGAGTAGTGAGCATGTTTACAAAAGTTTACTTCTTTTCTTATTAAACTGGAAGTGCCACACTTTTTTGAAGAAAAACACGCATTCTCAGCTTGCCCCACCCAAGATCTTTTACATTTTTCTGATTCTTCGTGCGTCGTGAGCGTTTCCTGGGTAAGTGCAATATCTACCCTCTGTTTGTTAAGCCTAGCTAATACTTTTTTCCTTTTAATGGGGATCCCAGACCATTCATGTTCCAGGATATGACTATATTGTGTCATTTCTGGTACAAATACAAATACCAAACTTTAAAGAGTTAATAACAATTCACTGACTCAAGCTAAGGGTTACAGTAAGAGAAAAGTATTATTACTAGAGTTTACTAAGACTAGTACTAGCTCTTTTTTTTTTTACTTCCAAGGTTAATTAATATCTATTTAAATATATGTCTATAGCCAAAATGCTGTGATATTGAGTGTGCTAGCTTAACTTTAGTACGAATGTAATCGAGTTGGTTGTGTTGAGTAACCTCAACTTTTAAAAATTAAAAACACATCCAAAAAGGATGATGTGATAAATAGGTTTCACAGAATAGCAACACCAGAGATTCTGCTACTGTAAATTATAAATACCACAGACCGTAAACAGAAACTTAAAAGTGTAGCACTACAACAATAAGGCAGGCTCTAATATTGCCTTTGCTGCCTGTCACGCACCGAACTCAAGGTCCAAAAGTACAGTGTAATTGGAGTACCAACAAGTCAACATAACCCCTTCAGCTTCGGAGTCGTTAAGCATGCTGACAATGACATCATGCCTATACTATTGGCCAAACAATGACTTGCATGGTTAGCCACAAAAAATCGGGGTAGCAAGTTACACAGCAGTGTAAAGGAGTGATAGCGAGAATGTAGAAATGGCAAAGTGAAGCATCTAGGGAAGGAAAATGGCTCATCTTAATTGTAAAACAGCGTTTGTTCAGCTTGGTTACCTTAATTATATTGCAATATTAGCAGCTAGGTAAACAAAGGTAGCACAGTGCATTAAATTGGATCTCTTTAGTTTGTGAGAATCTATGCTCACTTGGTGACCTATGCTGGACTATAGGTGAACACCTCTGCATCTGTAAGCTAAGACTGAATTCCAGTGCTTGGCATTGTTTAATTATGCCGTTAGACCAACTCACCTGTAAAGAAAGATCCTGCATGCGGCATCACTCCGTTCAGCGACTAGCCACAGCAACGAAATTTGGTCAGAAAAACAGTGAGAGAAAAGAGGGAGTAGAAGAGTAAGGAAAGTGACTGCTGTACAGCAACTTCCCTCTGGTGAGGTCCTCATTTTCACAGAATCACAAAATCGTGTCAGCAGAAAAAGACCATTCGGCCCATCTAGTCTGTCCAAAATGTTTGCCCTCCCCCTTCTGGCCTTCCACTTTTCACCCCTCTGCCCTCTCTCACCTCCCCTGTCCAGTCCCACGAATTTATTCCAACCTCTCTTGAATTTCTCCACCGTATCCACCTCCACCACCCATTCTGGTAACCTGTTCATTGGACCCACAACCCTTTCTGAGAAGTAACACCCCCATCTGTCCCCCCCAAACCGTCCCCTTCCAGCTTCAGTGCATGTCCTCTGGTTGTATTATTTTCACTCAGCCTTAGGATGCCACCCCGTCACTCATGTTAAGTCCTTCATTTATTTGAAGGTCTCCACCATGTCCCCCCTCTCTCTTGTCATCTCCAGTGAATACAGTCCCAGTTTTTCTAACCTCTCCTCGTACGGCCGGTCCTGCTTCCCCGTGATCATCCTGGTCACCCACCTCTGGACCCTCTCTAGCCTATCCTTGTCCCCCTGCAGGTGTGGTCTCCAGAACTGACCTCCGCATTCCAGGTGAGGCCTGACCATTGCTTTATATAGTGGCATGATCACCTCCCTCCTCCTATTAGTGAAGCCCCTCCCAATGCATGCCAACATTCTTGTTGGTTTACCAGCCGCCCTTTCACACCGGTTCCTGACTTTCAATTTGTCCACGATCCAAATTCTCTGGTCCTTCTCTTGTTCAGTGATCTGCAATGCCTCCCCCCAGGGCAGTACCTAGCCCTTGGATTTCTGCGGCCTATGTGCATTATTTTGTACTTTTTTGCATTGAATTGCAGCTGCCACTTTTCTGCCCACTCCTCCAGCCTGGCTAGATCCTGTCTCATATGCTCCACCCTCCTGTAGTGTCCACTCTGTTGTAGATTTTCATGTCGTATTGCAGGTATGCCTGTACGTGTCAACTGGCTTAAGGTTAAATCATTCTACCTTATCTCTATTTATCAGCCATTTCCCTACAGTAAAAAAGATTTAATCCTGAAATAATATCATAAGCCCACTATATATTTCTGCAAACAGAAAATAATAAGAGACCCTTTATAAATCAATGTAAGTAAATATAGTTAAGCATGGCAGTAGGGGGCAGCAAGGATCAAACCTGATACTGTTGTGTACTGTAAGTCGTCATCACTGCCAAAAAAGCATTTGGTTATCAAAACAGTATGTTAGATTATCTAAATCAGGTTAATATAAATACAAGAGTAGTACCAGAACACAAGTCTTGGGCATATATTAGTCCACGGGAAATGGCTTTGAAAAAGAGATCCAGCTACTGTGATTTCAAGTCGCAGCTGCAGCTAAACGTTAGCAACACATCTCAACCAGTTTGCCTTAGAACCTAGTTAGTGTTTTCCCTTACCTCCAAGGAGAGGAGGACGCTCATGCTGATAAAAGAAATCAGCAGAGTCCATGTTGTCTCTCTTGATCACGAGAAAAAACTGAAGCAGGAAGTTGTATGGGTGGTATATCCAGTTGTAATAGCCAATTGGGCAAGTAGAAAAACTGTTGCACTTTAACCTAACATCCGGAAGCCATGACTGTCATTCAGGTCACAGAGTCAGCCACACCATGAACACACGAACATACAAAAACAGCCAGCAGCAAAAGGCCATCCTGGTCTATCTAAGCTGTTCGTGAATGCGGCTTGCACCCTATTCAGCAGCTGTCCAGGGAGTTGCTTCAATTGCGGGTGGAAGAACGAATCTTCAGGAGAAGTCATAGCCGAGTTAGAATCCGATAATCGGGTGCTCCCCCTACTTCTGGATCTGCTTCTTATCCTTTCATTTATGGATTTCAGGATTGGTAGGTGATTTTACTTTTGATGGGTTCTGGCTTTCCTCTTAATGGCTGAAGTGAGCTTGGAGTTTGGTGTCATGTCCTCCTGCACAGCCACTGAATAGAGATGAGGGGTTGATTCCAAAGGGCTGCTTTCATTAGTTACATTCTTTGTGTACAGATTAGATGTGTCCATAGGGCAAGGAGGGTTTGTTGCTGCGGCAGGAAGTTGCATGCTTGAGGACCGTGTGGCTCGAGGTGTGGAGCGTTCTCAAGTGGAGCATGGTGAAGTGTCCATGCGCTGCTTTTCTGAACCATGGAAGTCAATAGATGTATTTTTACAATTTCTTGCACCGTATTGTTCAAAGTTCATCACAAATTACATGGCTTCCCTGGCTTCATGAAATATACATACTGTACATTCCCATTAGGTTCGACTATATTAAGCACAGCTGGATAGTTAAAATAATATAAGATGCCAAGCTTAGTTCATTTTTGTTTTACTTCAAAGAACTCCTTCACTTTGTCCATAACCGTTGATGATAAGTCCTGGAATATTATTACGTTATTGCCTCTCCATGTTAGGTGTTTCTTCTCCTGTGACAATCATAATATTTTCTCTTTAATTGAAAACCTTAAGAAGTATATCAAAATGGGTCTAGGTCTCTGACCATTTTGGGGGCGGGATCCCAGTGCACGGTAAGCTCTTTCAGTTTCCAGTGTTCAGGGCCATTGAAAACCAAGTATTTCAGAGATAAAACGCTGTGAAAATTCAATAATATTATTGCCTACCAGCCCTTCCTGTACACCAATAATTCTTAAGTTGTTTCTTCTGCCCCTATTCTCAAGATAATCTGCTTTTCCCAATAAGAAGTGAATCTGCTTACTCTGCATGTGTACCTGATCTTCTAGCTCAGCAATGGTATCTCTAAAAACATCAATTAAGTTCTCTGTGTAGTCAAGCCTTTTTGTTACAATAACAGAGTCGGATTTAAGTTCTGAGACAGATGACTGAACAGTACCGATTTCAAGTTTAGTGTCATCGAGCGTTTCTTTAAGTAGCTGTAAGTCTGTTTTGTCTGCTACTGCGCTAACTTCCATTGCAGTTCATGAAGGTCCTCTCAGCCCTTTTGACATCTTAGCTGATTTCAGTTTGAAGACAATGTTTCTTTCATGGCTTGTCATTTTTCTCCCAGTGATCCTATCGACCAGTTGTTTACCAAATTCTACCACAGACTCACGCCGATTGTATTTAATGGCTTTTTATAAACCTTTTGGTCAAAATATCATAAGATTTTGCTCTCCGAGACTGCTCTGGTTCGGGTGCTCAATGATCTCCTGATGGCGAGAGATCGGAGACACCACTCTATTCTGGTTCTCCTTGATCTGTCATCAGCTTTTGATACTGTGGATCATGGGGTTTTGCTCGAACGTCTTAGGGCCATTTGTGGACTATCGGGTGTGGTCCTCAGATGGTTTTCATCTTACCTCGAGGGGAGAACGCTGAGAGTGGTCTCGGGATTGCATTCATCCGGGGCCTTCTCTCTGCCTTGCGGGGTACCTCAGGGTTCGGTGCTTTCCCCCATGTTATTCGCAGTATACATGCTACCCCTCGGAGACATTGTAAGATGGTTTGAGCTGAGGTTTCACTGCTATGCTGATGATACCCAGTTCTACCTGTCTTTTGCACTTGACCAGGCTAGTGCTATCTCAGTGCTGAATAACTGCCTCGCAGATATCCAAAACTGAATGAATACCAGTGGTTTGAAGTTGAATCTGAGAAAGACTGAGGTTATGGTGGTGGACCCCGGTCGCAGGGTTGAGGGTTTAGGGGTGGGGTCCCCCTCTGGATTAATTCTGGGGGTAGACCAGATCCCTACCTCTGAACGGGTGCGTAACCTGGGTGTGGAGCTTGACACTGGTCTGACCCTTCGTTACCAGGTGTCTGCAGTTGTCAGGACTGCATTTTTTCATCTTAGAAACTGACTTAGTAGGCTGGGCTGCCCATTGGCTCATCTCTGAACCAATGCGTGCAGCTTCAGACAATCAATCACAGTGGTGGGGTGGCAGGCGAGGTGGGGTGCTCGCCCGTTGGCTGGCAGGGGAGAGGGTGGTGGGGCTCCGTGGCGGGTGGGGTGGAGCCACTAGATCACTAGGGATTTCATACTTGGGGGTGAGGAATGCGCCTGCGATCGGGCTCCATTTGGTCCACTTGACCACCAGGGATATTGGGCTTTGGGGAGGGAATTGACGCCCATGATCGGGCTAATGGGGGCGGGCCTGGTTATGCCCACGATCGGCTACTCGTGGGATGGGGAACACTGTCTTGCCCGCAATCGGGCTACTTGGGGGGTGGGGGGACACTGTTCTGCTCACAATCGGGCTACTCGGGGTCCACTGGACCACCAGGGATTGGAGTCATGCATTGTCCCTTACAGGACGTAATGCGATCCAGCTGCAGGGGACGTCGGTCCCGATGGCTGCTGCCTGGCAGGGTGCCAGGCGCAAGTCGTCGGGGATCGGCGCACCTGCATGCTAATGGCATGCAAATGGGGCCGTAATCAGATGCAAATGACCCCCCATGAGCCTTGCATAGATTATGGCTCCTTTTGCATGTCACCCTTTGAATATCGCAGGTGCAGTGCATGGCGCAATGGGACTTGCGCCAGCGCATCTCAATGCTCCATTCTGACCACTTGCGCTGGCGCAGTTCCACTGCCTCATGCACAGTGGGTGTGGCCAGGGAGCGATATTCAAAGACGTTGCACCATAGCGCAACTCCATTGAATATCGCCCTGGCCACAATCTGAGCCGTGGTTTAAAGGTGCAATACACAATTAATTAAGTAAATAATACTCACTAATGGAGTAGGTACTCATTTACAAAAACAATAGATGTAACGCAGGTAAAACCATGCAGTTCATTACATTATTAACTAATGTGAATAATTATAGATGGAGAATAATGGATAGGCAAGTGTGTATTATGGATTTTTTTTTGCACACACCCAAGGTGTGTGATGACCCACAAACCTCGAGAGCGAAACTCGAGAGGTTTATGTGGTCATCACACACCGAGGGTGTGCAAAAACAATCCATCAATACACACTTGCATAGTCTTTATTTTTTATCATTGCTGGTGCCTGGATTTCTTTAATTTTTAGTTGCCTGTACTTTACCCGCTGACTGTAGCATGGCCAAGTGGCGTTCAATGTTCTAAACTAAATTGTACACATTTTCCAGAAACAACACAGTTTAGTATAAGAAACATGTTAAGTTTGTTCTTAGACCTTAGTTTTCATGTTTTCCTGACAAAGAAGCCGCCGAGTGTAGAGCGAGGAGAGCGAGTGACTCGGCGGCTTTAGAAGACTCGACGCAGGCTTTAGCAAGCGTAGCTTTACCTTCACCACTCATGATGTTTTCAGGTCAATTGGCACTTGAACAAAAAATATCAACAATTTTTCCAGTAGGGGGTTGCGTATCCCTTATTTGTGCAATAGGTGTTGGTGAATAAATGATTAAATAAATTAATGTATTTTCACTGGTATTAAATATTGTTTGAAGTTCCTTGGAGAGGGGAATCTTTCCTGATCCCCTCAAGGAGGCGGTTGTACGACCACTCCTTAAAAAACCCTCCTTGGATCCAGACTGTCTAGCTAACTACCGGCCTGTTTCTAACCTGCCGTTTGTAGGTAAGATTATTGAGAAGGTGGTTGTGTTGCAACTGGACGATCACCTTGTGATCCAGAATGTCTATGATACTCTCCAGTCTGGATTTAGGAAGAGACACAGCACCGAGACTGCACTTGTCCGAATATGGAATGATCTCCTAATAGTGGGAGATCGAAAGTCTCATACCATCTTGGTCCTTCTTGATCTCTCTGCAGCATTTGACACTGTGGACCATGGTGTGCTTTTGGAGTGCTTGTAGCTTCTCTGTGGGCTGTTGGGTACAGTTCTTGAGTGGTTTCGATCATTCCTCATGGACAGGTCTCAGAGGGTGGTCACTGGAATTTATTCCTCTGGCACCATCCCCTGTTCTGTGGGGTGCCGCAGGGCTCCATACTGGCACTCATGTTGTTGGCAGTGTATATGCTGCCATTGGGAGATATCATCCGATGATACGGTTTGCGTTTTCACTGCTACACTGATGATACTTAACTGTATATGTCTTTTCTGCCCAGACAGGTTGATGCAGTCTCTGTGCTAAACACCTGTCTCGTCAAGATCGGGGACTGGATGAGCACCAGCTGGCTGAGACTGAATCTAGACAAGACTGAAGTGTTGGTGGTGGACCCAGGTCATCCAGGGGTGGGTTTGTAGGCTGGACAGGCATCAGGCCTGTGGCTTGATGGTGTTCAGCTCACTACCTCAGACTGGGTGCATAACCTGGGCATTATTTTTGATGATGGCTTGACCCTGAAATCTCAGGTGTTGGCCATGATTAAATCCTCATTTTACCATCTGAGGAATATCACCAGGGTAAAACACCGGGTTCCTCCAGATGACCTTCCAACATTGGTCCATGCCTTTGTCACCACCCACCTTGACTACTGCAATGCCCTCTACCTAGGGCTTCCTGGGGTTGATATCCACCACTTGCAGCTAGCGCAGAACACTGTGGCCAGGCTTTTGATGGGTACAGCAAGGGCCAGTCACATTACGCCTGTGCTGCTTGAACTGCACTGGCTGCCTGTCCAGTGTGGATCACCTTCATGGTTGGCTTGCTAACCTTTAAAGCCATACACGAAAAGAGACCCAGCTACCTGCAAGATCTCCTGACTCCCTACTGCCCCTCCCATCCTCTCCAATCCACCAATGAGGGATTGCAAGATATTCCCAGGGTTCATTTGAAAACATCTGGTGCCCGTGCTTTTTCCTTTGTGGTACCTACCCTGTGGAATTCTCTGCAGTCCCACCACCTGTTCAGACACACTGCCAAAAAAAGGGGCAACCAACGAAACAAGGAAAAACATATTATTTTATTCTTCTTTTATTTTTACTAAAATATACAGACTACCACAATCGGACAACAGTATAGCGGCATCGTAGCTCACTTGCAAAGCGAGAAACACGGCCGCTGTCTTTTTTGAATTCTCAAACCCGCCCACATACAAACAAACAGCCAATTGCAGTTACCACTGGTAACATGTAGGCTTGGCTTCCCTACCAAGGACAAAATATACATACCAAAGCAGAAAATAATGCCACGTTTTATAAAAAAAAAATTAAACAAAGACAATAATCAAATCCACTTCCTTAAAATCCCTTCCTATTTCATAAATAAGATATGCAATGGAAACCTCGTGGAATATGTGATTTATCTGCACCCAAGTAGTTTGACCTCGGAAAATTCACTTGTGGCTTAAGCCACTTGTGAGGTTACTCAGCGTCAAACTGCTCTTGTGCAGATAAATCATGTATTCCCCTCACTTCCATTGTAGTTATATATATATATATATATATATATATATATATATATATATATATATACACACACACACACACACACACACACACACACACACACACACTAGCCAATAGAAAAATTAAATTCCATTGAGGTGAGTGTCAACATAATGACATACTGCCCCACAGAGCATGATGGCTTGTCAGGCAAATATCTGGCTGTCCAGCTTTGATGGCTCCAAAGACCCAGAATGGCAGGTATCTGAAAAAAAAAATAGAGGGAGACACACACATTAGTACAGTAGAGTAAAGGCAGCCAGCGCATCCTGTCTCATTCATGATTTTCTAATCAGCAGCATCAGGTCTAGCCTCTTGCGTAGCACTGGTAAATAATGCCCTCCCTGTTGTCCTAGCCATGTGGCATCCCATTTAAGAATCAGGGTATCTAGGTCCCCACCCCGTTTTCCCAATTTGACCTTTTCCATACCACAGCATTTGAATTTGTAGTTCTCATGGTCTGATTGGGAATTCACATGAAGGGAGAGGACATTATTATCATCTTTTCTTTGAATTGCCCTGATGTTCTCACCTACATGAATCTTAAACATGCGGGCAGTTTTCCCCACATAAAAAGGCCCACAGAGAGAGTTATCGAGATAAGCAACGTGATTAGAATCTCAGTTAATTAAGTGTCTAAGCTCAAATGTTTTCTTAGCATTAACAGATGTAAGATGACTGTGTTTCTGCATCACGGGGCAGTACTCGCATCTCCCACACCTGAAGTTGCCATTAGGTGAACTTGGTAGGCATCAATAAAATGGCATCAGATATAGAAACAGGCATTCTGATGCTACTGGGTAGTACTGACACATGCTTTAAAAGGGGGTTGGGGAGTTCAAAATTCAGCATGAAGGCTGACAGTGTCTCTTTAAAGACTACATGGGAAATACATGAAGGTATACAATTAATGAAAGACAACTGGTATGGCATTCTCTCTTATTCTTTCCAAGAATGTTATTCTACTAAACTTTAACAGATTCAATTCAGTATCATACACAGAACATACCTTACGAACACCAGATTACATACACGTAATGCAAAACGTTCAAATAGATGTCTATATATGTCTCAATAACCCTGGTTCCCTTATCCATATGTTCCTGACGTAAATTTTGGGACTCAAGTTTTTTTATATTTTTTTGAGTCTGCTACTGCCTTTAAACTGACTTGAGACCCTTTCTTGATTTTCTTTGGTTGGAATTTTAAAGATTATTCTTGTCTAGATGAGCAAGGGAAATTGCTTTCACCAGGGCAATTAGTTGCAAAGAAGTGCGTCCTGGTGTTCTGGAAGGAGTAACCCTCCACCTGTTAGAATGTAGTCTCACCATATGTTGGATTTATACAAACTAGAAATAATTTGGCAGTGGGCTAGGGATAAATCAGACATTTCTGAGCTCAGTTTGGAACCTTTCAGGAGATGTATAAGGAAGTACAGCACAACTATGACTAACTCTATCCCGTAACCGAACTATAAGCTGATTTTCTGTTAGATCTGCAGTTAATGGGAGCTTCCCATCCAATGCAGGGGTAGTGCTACCACTTGCAACACTGATGAGCTAGGTTCGCAAACAAACCTGGGTCAGTGGAGAGCTGGTTGGAGGGGTGAGAATAGCTGAGTGTCCCGCGGACGCTCACCTACTGCCAGGGTGGAAGGGAGTTGGACTCCACTGCACTATCACCGCATTGTGATACAGCTAAGAGCCATGGTTTGAGGGAGAGGGACATCAGCAGCATAACTCATTGTGTCAGCTTGGTCTACCCAACATCCGTGGGTGGGGATCCTAACAGGAGGAACCCCCCTCCGACTGTGCAGAATGCCATCATCCGCCCACTGCAGGCCCTGCACCGCCGATTGTTTGCTCAGCTCCAAATGCCAAGGCTTCAGCTCTGGCAGGGGGGTGGGTAAGGATCCAGCTCCCCAGAAGCCCTTGCCATAGGGGATTATCCATGGATGCACTGAGAAGTGGAGGTAAGTCCCAGAGAAGGTAGGTGACAGGGCTGGGCAGGCGGGTTGTAGAAACTGATGAGAGACGGTCAGGAATGGAGGAGAATAAAATGCAGTAACTGATAAATAAATAAAAAGATTTGCTACTAATTGTAAGCATATACCACTGATTCCGACGTAGTCAAACTGCAACTGGGCTCAGTTTGCCTTGGCTTTTCTTGTGTGCATATAAAGCGTGCAGTTTCGTATGTACGTTGTGTCACTGTAAGTGCTCACACCTTGTGCTTTTTGTTTATTCTATTATTTGTTAATGTTTGGGATTCCTTCAATAAAAAAAGTTAAAAGGAAAAAGCGGTTCTTCTCAGTTTCTGTCCACTTACATAGAAACACAGAATTTGCCAGCAGATAATGAACTCATGACCCACCTAGGCTGCCCATTTTCTCCTGTCTATAGTATTACCACATATCCTGCTTGATCCCCAGCCCTTTCACCTCCCTCCTTCCCTTTCTGTAAGACTCCCTTTTGTCCATCCCATTCATTCTTGAACCCCTTCACTGTTTTCACCCCTTACCACCTCTGCTGGAATCCATCCTTTCTCACACCTCTCCTGAATCCACCCCACTCCTGCTTCTTATCCTGCTCCCTGTCCAGAAACACCTTTCTTCTGAAGAATACCTCCCTCTTGTACCTTTTCACTCCCGTGAGGTATTTAACAGACCCTGTCGTATCCCCTCTCCATCCTCTGTTCCAGAGTGTACATGTTGAGGTTCTTTAACTGCTCCTCACAGGGCTTTTGATGCAGACCCTGCATCATTTTAGTTGCCTTCCTCTGGGCCACCTCCACTAGGTCTATGTCCTTCCAGAGATGTGGTCTCCAGAACTGGATACAATACTCTAGGTGGGATCTTACCAGTGATCTATTCAGCGGCAACGCCACCTCCCTCTTTCTGCTGGTGAAACCCCTCTCTATGCACCCCAGTGTCCCATTAGCCCTTCCGAGTTGCTTTGCCTCATTAACTGGTCACTTTTAGGTTATCTGATATGATCACCCCATGGTCTCTTTCCTGCTTGGTGGTCATCAGTAACCCCCCCCCATTTTGTACTTTGCCCCTTGGTTTCTGTGCCCCAAGAACATTATTTTGCACTTTTTCGCATTGAAACCCAGCTGCCATACATATGTACTGAAATTAGCATTTACTTCAGTAGCTTATTTACTTTCAACACACAAAATAGAATATAGACAGCACTGAATCTGTAAAACTTAGGAATACTTAGGATATTTTTTTTACCAAGAGAGACACATTAAGCTGAAAGCTTGTTTACAGGTGTGACCTGGGAGCACAAGGAAGTTAAGTGACTTGCTCAGGGTCACACAGTATGCAACTGGGGGCTGTGGGATTCAAACCCAGGTCTCCATACAAAGTACAAGGTTAAGTAACATATTAGAAAATGAATATGAATTCAAGGTTGTCGTACACAATTCAGAAACTAAAGTTTACCAAAGATGCCCAAATCTGATCACAAATAGCACAGACAGGAATAGCCGTGCTAAATAATGACAACAGCACCAACTGGGTTTCTTGTAATGTGAAAGGACTGAACCCTCCTATCAAAAGGAGGAAAGTGCCAGTCCATTGGCGCAGCAGTTTTGCTACCACTCATGATGCTGGCAGTTCAAGTTTGGGAACCAACTCGGGTTGTTGGGGGCTGGCGAGGGGAGAGGAGGATTGAGCGTCTCTACGGATGCTGTCCTCCTCAGGGGCAGGAGGGTCACCGTCCTTGCTGCTATACAGCCACCTGGGTGACCACAGGTGGTAATGCAGATAAGGGCACTGGGGAGGGGAGATGCAACTGGAGGCCGATGCCCCATGCATGCCTAGCATGTGCATACTCCTTGGCCCCCATAGTATGCATGCATTTCGGGCTGGGAGAAAAAATAATTTAAAATACCCTCGTCAAGCAGGATGACTCCCGTTCATGGTTTGCAGGCCTCACACCATTGACTGCACCACCACCACTCCACCGATGCTGGCTTGAATTGGCTCAAGGGGAACAGACCCCCCCCCCCCCGGACTCTGATGAAACAGCACAACCATGGGGGCGTGGCCTGACCAGGCAGAAGATGGCAGCATAGTTCAGAATCTCTGCAGGAATGAATGCAATCTAACCTCATCCAGCCTTCACCAGACCTTTCTTTGGTACCATCTCCCATGACCATCCTGTAATCTTACTGCTTGACACAATTTGAAAGTCATTTCTGACCCATTGTCTACTTATATTCAGTTATTCTATACTGTGCTGCAGCATACTAGGCCTCATTCTTCAGCATTGTGGCAGATCTCCAAGCACAGCAATGCTCACTTGCTAGAGTGGAAGTAATGATTTCTAAACTGATGGCTGAGATTAATGATCTAAAAACCTCCACCCAACAGAATGCAAACACTCTTGAAACTTTTAGCCAGAAAATTGCATTTAATGAGAAAGCAACGGCCTGTAACACCACTACTATTCATGACCTCCAGGCTACTGTCCATAATGAAGATCAAACTATTAAATCCTTACAAGCCAAAATTGACGATATTGAAAATCATAATCATCGCAACAATTTATGATACAGAAAGCAAAGGCTGTACATCGTGGTGCGATCAATTGACTTTTTGTTGCAGCATTTAAATGAGCAGCTTAAAGGTCTTCAAGGGAACTTTGGTATATCAGCAATGCTTTTCTAACCCATTATTTTAGTGTTAGATCTTATACATTACCTCACTAAACAGGCTCTCTGTATCTAGCCTTTTACTCTCCAGTTCAGCAGTGCATCAGGTTTATAGTCTTTGGGCTGTTCAGTTTCATATCTTCAGTCGGTAAGCATCCTGATTATTTCCTTTTCCTTTTTCATATGTGAATTATTATATATTACAAGGCAACTTACCCCTTCCCTCTCCTGATGACAGATTCTTAAGTATTATTGGCAACTACATTTAATCTATCTCCTTCCCTACGCTCCATTATTCTTACTACTTCCTGTTTACAATATGGAACTATCATTAGCACTCAAAGAGGTGGGCTATGTTTGGTGTACTGTTGCAAAGGATTGTCAATCTACATCTTCCTTATGCTCCTTATTTTACTCGAAGCCTACAGATTTTATAGAAATCCACTGCTGTGTGGTCCCTCCTGTTTTGGGGCTCACTGGGCCTAGTCTTTTAGACCTAGTCACCACATATAACAAATATTTAGGCGATTTTCAAGTAATCGGAGCTGATCTTTACTATGACTATCTCTTCTGTCTATAGTTATCATCGAAGCCTATACCTCTCTCCATAATCCCGATCTGCATTTGGCTCAGGGCGTAAGGGCGTAAATTGACCTCCTCTTTGTTCTTTCCCCCTCAATATTGTATTTATTATGTTCTTATTCTGTTGCTCTGCAAATATAGTCAGAGTCACTCTAATGTGGTAATGATCTACTTTTCCTTTTATATTTGTTCATTTGCATTCCACCTAGCTCCCTTAATTCCTTGTTCTATGTCTAGGCTGTACTGGCATCTCGTATATGGTTCTTTAATTTACTGTTATTTCGAGTTGGTATATCTTGTACTATTACTACTAATGTTTATAAATAAGTTCTGGTGTTTAGCTTTATCCTTATACCTTGTCCTGTTAGCTTAGAATTAAGCTGAGGTTATTGCAGTCCTCTGCCTTTCTTGGTATTATTCCCTTCCAGTTTAGCTTATCAGGAATACTTACTTTATATATTACTGGGATCAGACTTAGGTTTGGGCCGACATTTATAACCAGTCCCCCCTTGTCTCCTCCCTACATCGACTCCCCAGAGTGTGGTGAGACAATCTCTTAGCCAGTTGGCTGACTCATATTTCCTCACACCCATAAATCGTTTTCTTTGTTATTTAGCTTACTAGTATTGTTGTTGTTGTTAATGACTTTTCCTCTTCCCCATCTCTATTCTAAGTTTAATAAGATATCTGTGCTACTCATGTATCATACATCTCACTTTTTTGGGCTTGAATGTTCCTGCCACTCTTTGCATATATGCAAGCTCTCTATATTGTATTCTAATCATCCTCTGCCTCATTTATTTGTCCCTTCACACTCCAGTGATTATTCCCTTTCCTTAACACTAACAACATGAGTGACATACTTTTATATACATGGAATGTAACAGGACTTAATTCTCCTTGTGAGCAGAAGCAAATTCTTTCACATCTCAAAAAACATAAACACAAATTGCTTTCCTTCAAGAAGCAAAATTATTAGCAGAGGATATTCATAGACTTAAAAAAGATTGCGTTGGTCAGATCTGCAACTCATCATATACCTCAAAAAAAAGAGGAGTTGCTATTCTTACTCATAAGAGTCTCAAATGGTCCCTTGCAAACTCTGTTTCTGATGCTGATGGCAGATGGGTGATGGTCAAACTGAATACCAACTCTGGTTCTCTTCTGCTTGTTAATGTCTATGTACCCAACTCCGATTCCCCAGAGTTTTTTCATAATTTAGCTCAATAGATTCTATCCTTTAACACTGATAATACACCAGTTATTCTTGGAGCAGATCTTAACTTAGCTTTAGAAGCCAGCATTGACAGAAGTAGCCCCACTACAGAGGCCCACCCTAGAAGTATTAAAGCCCTCTCATTACTAATGCAAGATGTTGGATTAGCTGATGTATGGCGCCTCCTTCACCCCCGTGATCGAGAATTTACTTTTTACTTCTCTCTACATAAGACATACGGTAGAATTGACTACTGGTTAGCCTCTCCTGTTATAATGGAAAAAACTATTGATTCATTCATCTCTCCCATCATAATCTCGGACCATTCTCCTGTCAAATTGCAGCTTTTGTGGGGCCCATTAGCACCTAAATCTTCTTACTGGTGGCTGGACCGTCTCCTTCTCAAGGATCTCAATTTCTTACCCATGATCAAAGCACAAATTCAGGACTTCCTCTTTCACAATATCCCAACCGAATCTTCTATGTCCTCTGTATGGGAAGCTCTTAAAGCTACGATTCGAGGGGAAATTATCAGTTACGCTGCACATAGGAAAAGAGTAAGGGAACAACAGCTGGCTGACTTGGAAAAATATCTTAAGGCTAAAGAGAATTTATACTTTTCTTCCATTAAGCACTGTCCTGATTCTCAACTTCATCTTGAAATTCTTCAACTTAGAGTTAAAATTAACAAAATAATTTCTCATAAAACTGAACTGGCCTTGTTTAAACTTAAATATAGGTTTTGGGAACACGGCGATAAAAATGGGAAACTCCTCTCTTACCAGCTCAAAACACAACAAATGGAACGACACATCCTAAGCCTGAAAGAGGAACAGAGTACAATTCACTCCAACAACCCCTCTATAAACCGTATCATGAAAACCTTTTATCAAAAACTATACTCTAACACAAATCTTCCATGTACTTTACAAATTCAACAGTTCCTTAAATTGTTACATCTTCCTCATCTTTCTACTCTTGAAACAAATTCTTTAGATGAACCCTTCTCACTTCAGGAAATTCAGAAAGCTTTGTCTTCCTTGAAATCTGGCAAATATCCTGGGGGTAACGAATTCCCTGTCAATTTCTATAAAATGTTTTACGACACCTTATGTCCCCTTCTTCTTAATGTTTATCAAGTAGCTTCCAGTACTGACAAGCATCCTCCATCTTGCACCGAAGCAATCATAACCCTAATCCCTAAGAAAGAAAAAGACCCTACTCACCCCACAAGTTACAGGCCCATCTCTTTATTAAACACAAATGGGAAGATATTTGCTAAACCACTAACTTCTCAACTTGAATCCTTGATTCCCAAGCTAACTCATTGTTCGCAAGTTGGTTTTATTAAACATAGATCTGGTTCTGATCACCTACGTTCCTCATTTAATTTAATTCACAAAGCCAAATCCCGCAAGGCACCAGCTACTGCCATAGCTATTGATTTCGAGAAGGCCTTTGACTCCTTAAACTGGGACTACCTTCATCAAGTTTTATCTTATTTCGTCTTTCTCATACGTTTTGCTCCTGGATCAAGCTATTACATAACTCCCCTGTAGCTAAAGTACTTACTAATTCCACCCTTTCCTCTTACTTTCATCTAGCAAGGGGAACTAGACAAGGCTGTCCCCTGACACCTTCCCTGTTTATTTTAGCCATGGAACCCCTGACTGCTTGTTTATGTCAATCTTCTGGCATTATGGGCATACCTGTGAGCAATTCAAGATATGTTTCTCTCTCCTACGCAGATGACCTCTTAATCTTACTCGAAAACCTGAATGAGGCTGGGCCCCTGTTGGTTGATTTGCTTAATAATTTTACTAACATTTCTGGCCTTGCTTTGAATTATGGCAAATCACAAACTCTGCCCCTTAATGGCCACTGTAATGCCTTTATGAACATACATCTTTGATTCTGCTGGTCACCACAGGGTATAACATATCTAGGAATCAAAATTACTAGTAACTTAGGGAAGATATGGGACATTAACTTTAACCCCTTATTTGATAACATCAAAACAATTCTGGACAGATGGAAGTTTCTTAATCTCTCTCTTTTAAGGGGAAAATTGCAGCCATTAAGAGGTCCATTTCTCCCAAGATTCTTTACCTCTTTGCCAATGTTCCTTTAGTCTTACTATCCTCCTTTTTTGCTAAAATTGATAAATTAATAGGTAACTTTATCTGGGATGGGAAACCACCGAGATTTAACTGCAACAAACTTTGATCACATTGAAAAAAAGGAGGATTCGGACTCCCCTGGTTCAAAGGCTACCTCTGGGCTTTTTGAATGGCCCAAACCATTAAATGTTTTCAGAATCCCTCCCCTCACTCACCACTATGGGTTGCAATGGAATCCTCATTGTGTCCGGGAGGAGTTCCCACTTTCTTCATTTTTAATCTCATTTCTTCTAAACTAAAATGTCACCCGACTATATCATCCTCTGTTCTTTATTGGAAACTAACCCACAGATTCCTGAAATCCAATCCAACACCCTGGTTTTACGCCCCCTTATGGGGCAATCCACTGCTCACTCTAGAAGATCACCCAATTTTCTGTCATACATGGAGGAACAAAGGCATTTTCTTTCTCGGAGATATCTTGGACCAGAATTCACTCACTCTTAGATCATTCTCAGACTTGCAGGTCACATGGAAACTTCCTAAACAGGACTTCTAGAAGTTTTTACAAATTCAGGCAGCTTATAACTCTTTCTCTAGTTTAGTGTATAGGCATACTCTTCTAAACCCATACATCTTGCACTGGACTAATTTATCAGTAAAATTAAATAGCTCCATTTACAAGGACATTATTGATAATCTACCTGATCAGTCTATACAGGCCAAAAATAAATGGAGTACTCTTCTTAACTACAATATTTCAGATGCACAATGGAGAAATTGTTGGCGTATTGCACATAAGGGGCTGGATATTCAAACTGCGCCCAAAATGTGTGCAATAGCAGGAGCAAGCACAAGTCCATTGTGCACATGCGCAATAGACACGATATTCAAAAATGGAGCAAGCCAAATTGAGCAACCAGCCAACGTCTGAATATTGCACAACCTGCGCCATAGCGCAACCAGGAAGGGGAAGCTGACTGATATGATGCGCTATAGCGCAACAAGGGCAGCCCAGCTTGAGCAGCCCAGAGGCACCATAGCGCAAGCAGGAGCCCCCAAGCAGCAGAGCAATGAACTGCACAACCAGGGAGGTAGGCAGAGGCCCACCACCCATGCCACAGATGGGCACAGGAACACACTGCAGAACTGACAATGCACCCCCACACCCCAAGCACAGCACAACTGGGGGAGGGACGGAATATCCACCGGCCCATGGGGACAAGCAAACAAAGCACAGCTGGGCCATGTTGCCCCAGCACACCCACTGGCAAGCTCAGACTGCCACACAAGGGGGGGCAGACCACCCCATTGTACAGCAGCCCCCCCTGTGCACAGCACACCCTGCACTGTGACCCCAAGACACCCCCCATGAGCAGTGACCATCACTGCAGGATCCCCATGCATACCCCCGTCACACTGCAACCTCGTGTACCACAGAACCATACAAGCCAGAGCCACCATGAGCACCCAGCAGTGGGTGGCAGCACACGGCAATGCAACAATGGCAGACACAGTGCCAACACGCACAACCCCCTGAGGCACAGCTGAGAGACAGAACATGTGTCGCCACAAGTGGTACCCCACATGGGAAAGGGCGTGCCCCTGACACCACTGCCATTGATACAGCACCTGCACAGTAGATAGGTGTCTCAGCGTGACCACCATAAGCCACAGCAGCCAGCACAGACACCCACAGTGGTGCATGGAAGCATGCAGCACACCGGATGCAACACAGTGCAGGGGCAAACACACACCCATACCCTCGGGACACCAACACAGGGACGCAGTAGTGGCAACCAAGCCCCAGTATAGGCACATGTAAACTGTGCACACACAGCCTGCAGTCCACCATGGCACAGGGGTGACACCCACCCTGTGCATGTACTGTGGCCCTGTATGCCACCAGCATATGCCTGGATCACAAGTCACAAACAGTGCTGCACAGCCCCTGCAACACACACAAGACACATCATGGAGGTGGGACAGCAACTGTGGAGGCCACAGTGTCACCCAAGGCAAACATGCACCCCACTGGTGACAGGTGGCAACCCAGCATTGTGACGGTCACAGTGGATGACCTGCAGGGACAGCACCCACTGACAAGGCAGCAGACCTGGCAGGCCACAGACTTGCAAGGGTGTCAGCTGCACAGGCCAAGGACAGCTTGACAGGGGCACAATGGACACAGAGCAGGCACCGTGGAACACTGCACACAGCAATGCAATGCACAGAGAACAACACACACCACAGATACTGACTGAAAGCCACTCCCACACCAGAGACACCTCCCCACGCACACACAAACATACCCATGACTATACCTCCCAAGATGCCATGCACACCACTGCAACTAAGCACCTATAGCCAGCTGCAAATCAGAGACCACCACAGTATTCATATCAAAATAACTGTATTAGAAAACCAACAACAAGTATAACAACATCAACAACTATTTACACATATACAAAACTGGGGTGGAGGTACGGGTACAAGGTAGGGGTGGGTAGGGGCAGAGGTGAACAACTGGGAGAGGGAAGGCGGGGTGTGAGGGTTAGTCAAAGGGGGGAGGTAATGCCCAGCTACTGGTCTCTAGCCTGCTCCCCTGCTGCCTGGTGCCGGTCCCGGGGTCTCCGTCTCCTCTGCACCCCATGCCGCTGGAGGTCCTGCAGGATTTCCAGGGAGTCTGTGGCCACCCGCAATAGCTCCTGCATGGATCGCTCTATGTGTAGGAGTATCCGGACACCTAGGACAAGGGATCAGAGTCAATGGATGTAACTGTCCATCTCCCTGCAGTCCACCCATCATGCATGGCATACAGCCAAGTGCCACGCTTCTGTGATGGTGTGCACCCACCCAGAGTGACCGTGTGCACAAGACATGCCCAACCAGGCAGCAACAACCATGTGTACCACTGCACACACACACACACTGCCCATGTCCAGCACAGCACAACCAAGGCCGTACAGTAAAGTGGCTATGTGGTGGGCAGGCAGTGCCACAGCCATGTGCCCAGTGCATGCATGGACCAACACTGATGCACTCCCAGACATGCAGTTCCACTGGACAGTGCTGACTGTCACATGTCACGTGCATGGCAGTGGTGTCCATGGATGGTGGCCATGCCCTGCTCCCCACCCTGTCACACAGCATGCAATAGCAATCATGGTGTCATGGCACTCACCCTCATCGGGCTGTTGCTGGCGTTATGGTTCTCCACCATCACGCTCGGGTACTGCAGCCACCACCCTCTGCTGCTCAGCCATGGCCCTCCTCCGCTCTGCCATGCCTGTGGGAAACAAAAGGTGAGAAACACATCAGTACAATCCCAAAGCATATTGCCCCTGCCCCAATGAGTGTGCCTACCCACCCAGCCAGACCCATACATCACATATCCTGTAAACACCACCACAGCCAACCCTAGACAAACCCTCCCCCATGTGCTGGACACAAGAGACAGTGTTACCCATATGGACCATATGGGTGCATAGATGGATCACCCACCTGGATGAGGCACCACGCCCCTCCTGGCACACGACCGCAGACATGCCAGTAGCTCCGGCTCCCTCATCCTCAGGTCCCCATAGCGGTGCCTGCATTGTTCTGAGGTCCTCCTTCAGCCAGTGGCCGCCTCCAGGTCAGTGGCCACCTGTTGTCACACCTGAGTCCTGGCCCTGTCCAGGGGAACCTCCCCATACAGTGAGCCATAGTGAGGCTCTACAATGGCCACCAGGTTAGCCAGCTCGAGGGCACTCCATTGGGGGGGCTCTTCTGCGTGCCATCTCCAGATCTATAGTGGGCAATATGGTGCTCCGCAGTGCGGCAACCCCACGTGGAATTGCTGCGCAATACAACGCTGCTATTCTCTATCATGCTGTCAATACAGCGCCACCATTCCCTATCGCGCTGTCACCGAACAGCGCGATAGAGCTGCAGACATGCCATACGTACAGCACCAAGGGGCAAAGGTCAGGCACAGGGTCATGGGTCTCTGGCGCAAGGCCACGCACAGTGCCATCGGACGTCTATGCGTGCAGTGCGATTGGTCGCCTCTGTGCCATTGCCACAGCGAACTATTGCGCAGTTGTGCCACAGCGCCATGTAGTGACCATCACCGTAGCGCCACTGGCACAATGGTGGCCATGCCCTGAATTGCCTACTTTGCACAGCACGTCATCAGTGCACACAGACGCCTGCATAAGCTACCTGGGCATGCGCAGTGCAGTGTACTACGCAGTCACAGAACTATGCCATTGGCTCAGCACATTCAACCATATTGCGCAAAGCGCAACAGTGCGATATTCAGCCATCATATGCAAATCATCCGATCAGCCATTCAATGGCACAGCAGCACGATTTGCATCTCATTAAAGTTGCTCCACACCTAATTTGCATGGATTGCGCTATAAAAACTGCAATACTGTTCTGCAGTGGGCATATTCAGTTACTGCAGTTGATAAGTGAGTTGCATGCTGTGTGCTGTTCTGGACTATGGTCTCAGGGAATTGCTGTGTACTGCACAGCCACAGGTGACCATTCTCACCCATATAGGCTGAGAAATGACCGAGCCAGGACTGGGTGAGGAGGATGATGGTGGGCGGAAGAGGAGGCCTAATTTTATGAAGGCTGAGACAGAGGCAGTCTTTGAGGCCTACCTGGATGAAGAGCCACTGCTCAGTGGATGGCAGGGCACCCCTCAGGCCCGTGCTGCTGCATGGGAGGAGGTGGCACGTGCCGTAAACCTGCATGGCAGCCACCAGCACTCTGTGCAGGAGTGTAAAAAGAAGATGGGAACCAACAGGAGGAGGGTGAAGGAGAAGGTGGCTGCCATCAGGGCGGCACATACTGCAACAGGCATGGGCCAGCCAGAGGTGGTGCAGCTGACACTGGCAGAGGACAGGCTCACTACAAGCATGCAGTGCAGTGCCATTGAGGGCATACCTGGAGGTGGCTTCTAGACAGGTGGTAGCCCATCACTGCATGGTATGTCATGGTCTGTGGGGGGGAAGGTAGATTCCATGCACTAACATGTCTTTGCTTTCTGTTACAGATCCTGTGCGTCTGCATGGGTCAGTGGTGGAGGGCCTGTCCACTGCGGACAGCCATCTGGAGTTGGAGGAGGGACCATCCACCTCCGCTGGTAGCCAGCGTGCATTGCAACAGTGTGCCCGCCTGGCTGCCAACACTGAGGTCATTGAGACAGGTATGGGGGGTGCCCTTCCTGTGTTCCAGCGGTCTGGCATCCAAGCATGTCAGCACGCTGTGGCTGTGGCACAGACCTGCACCATTGATGTTGCAATAACCATTATGGGCATTGACATGTGTGTGTCACAGAATGGACACATGGCAGGACAGCACATGCCCATGGATCTGGCTAGTTCTGACATGTGTGCCAGCATGTCAGCACAGTCCCAGACTGCACCTGTCAGCACCGGTGGGGCAGCACTGGTGGCTGTTCAGGTCAGTGGCACTGTTGTGGCCACAGCGGCCGGACAACTGATCCCTTGGGCACAGCAGGTGGAGAGGCAGCAGCAGCAGTCACCCACTGGGACTGGGGGTACAGGGTTCAGTGATGGCATATGTGCACCGCCTGTGGACTTGCCCATACCTGGTCCTGGTGAGCAGCGCCCACCCTCAAGGGGTGCTGTACATCAGGCCCTTCCATACCCTGAGGGACAGGTTGCTGATGTGGCAGATTACCTCTTTGACGAGCACACCTGCCTGCTGCAGGCATCAGTACAGCAGCAGATGCGGGTTGCAATGTCCGTGGAGGCAATGTGTGTGGCTCTGGAGTGGGTTGAGGAGCGACACAGCAGGGACACCAAGAGGATCCTGTCTTGGATTGACCATTTGCGGATGGATGTGACCGCAGACATTGACAGGCTGACACAGGCGGTGGTCACTGTCGTGGCCACATTGGGCACATGGTCAGGTGCCCCTGTGCCACTCACACCGCACAGTATGCTATCCACTCCCCATTTCCGGTGTTGTGCGACACCCACCCTGTCGATGCCAGGTTCAGCAGTGGGCATCCCGAGCACTCCCGGTGCAGGTATGTTCTGTGTGCTGCAGACACCTGTGCGGGCATGGTCACATTCACACAGTGGAACCCCTGGTGGACCATCGGTGCCACCTCATGAGGCCCGTGCTCAGCCTACCAGTGCTGCTGGGTCTCGGTGGGGCCACCCACGCATCCGAGGCAGCCATGGCACTGTGCTGCAAGATTGAGCTGTCTCCCAGTGTGGGCCCTGTCTGGTGCTGCCCTGTGTGCAATGTGTGTTTTGGTGGGTAGTGCACCGGTGGGTGCCCAGTCCTACTCGCAGACACATGGACCACCTGCACACCCTCCCGACTGCTGTCCACAGGTGCATGTGCATGATGATGCCTGCATTGCGCTGTACACCAAAGTGTGATGGTGCCCAGCATCTGACACATGCACATGGACAGTCAGTGGACGTGGTGGCCTGTGGACATGTGTATCTTTAGTGTCTGTGTTCCGGCTCTGTTTTGCACCTGACCCCTGTGCACCTCGTGCCTATTGTGTGTGTGTGTGTGTCCGTCCATGTGGCGTGCTACTGTTCATCCCACCCTGGTTGTCTGTGTGTGCCTCTGTGCCCTGCCACTTCCCTTGCCGGCATGCACCCCTGGTGTGTTTCCATGTGTGTACGTGGGTTGTGCCCTAGCCACTGGTGGTTGCACATGGCCCCATGACTTACCTGTGTAGGCTGAACTGCTCCTCTGTGATGGTATCCCGGTGCAGCTGGGCCAGCCGGATCAGTCGGGGGTCCCATCGTCCAAGGGGGGGCTGCCCATCCCCATCTTCACCGGCGTCACCGTTGTCCCCATCGCTGTCCCCCTCTTTGACCTGTACAGCTATCCCACACTCTTTGGCCATGTTGTGCAGGCTACAACAGGCCAGGAATATCACACAGGCCTTTGAGGGGCTATACTGTAGGGTACCGCCGGAGGTGTCTAGGCAACGGAAGCGCGCCTTCAGCATCCCAAACACCCGCTCAATGATGTTGCGTGTGGTGGCATGTGCCTCATTGAAGTGTTGCTGCGATGGGGTCGTGGGCTGCCGGTAGGGTGTGAGCAGCCAGGGACGGAGTGGGTATCCACTGTCACCTGTGTGGAGATAGTGGAGGTTAGTGTCTTGTTCAGGCTCAAATTGCCCCTAACCCTGTGTGCCACACCCATGGCACCTGTGGCTTACCCCCCCTTGCCCCCGGTTTGTCAGTTCTACATGCATACTCACCCACTAGATGTCCTGTGGGGATGTCCCGACTCTCGAATCGATGGCACAGTGTTGACTGGTACCATATGAATGAATCATGTGCTCCCCCAAGGTGCGTGGCACAGACATTGAAGATGCGCCCACTGGCATCACACACCACCTGGCAGTTGACACTGGCATAACCCTTCCGATTCATATAGGTGGCCCCATCGGGGTCAGGTGGCATGGGAATGGCCACATGGGTGCAGTCTATCGCCCCTAGCATGCCAGGCATACATGCTACCCTGTGGAACTCCTGTATGTTTGCTGTGCGCTCCCCTGCGGTGCTGGGGAAATGGATGTACTCTGCAGCATGTGGCAGCAGTGCGCTGAGGAATTGGGTGAGGATGCGTGACGTGACCGACTGTGTTATGCCTGTGGTGTCCTCTGTTGGTCTCTGGAAGGTACCCGTGGCAAGCAAGCACATGCAGGCTGTTACCTTTGTCTCCACTGACAGACTGTGACTCCGTCGTGTGGGTGCCTGCATCACATCACTGCACAGCTCACAGAGCCACCTCAGTATTGCCCTGTTCAGGCGGTACCAGCCCACAATCTCGACATCTGAGTAAAGCTCAAAGCTGGTGCGGGCTCGGTATTGCCTGTTGGGGCGTACCGCCGACGGGCCCTTCCATGGCCACGTCCCCTGCAGCATGCCTTCTCACCCCCATTCGGCTTCCATGTGGAAGGTGGCACTGTCCATGTCCCTGGCTTGTGTTCCCCCCCAGCTGTTGTTGCTCTGTTCCCCCCGCTGTCCTGACTGCTACTTCCACTGCACCGGGTACACCTACTGGCCTCTGCACTCTGTGGCCCCACACACCTTCCCTTGCCCCTATTTTGTCCTCTGATCTCCCTGGCCTGTCCTCTTTGTCCCTCTGGCCTTGTCTCTCTCCTTGCCTCATGTGGCTTCTCTGTAGCGTTCTTGCACCTCTTCCTTGCTCCTTTTTATTTTGGCTCATTTCCGCTATGGCGCAACTGATCCACTGTTGCGCATTGCGCAAGTCATTGAACATCGCACTGCACACTTTATGCATGGTTCCACCCCCTTCGGTCGCGCATGCCTTCATTAGCATTGTGCTGTTGCTCAGCATGTTTTCAGTGGTGCAACTGCCCCCTGCTGAATATCGCAGAATGGCGCATTTTCTGACGCGCAGGCGCAACCCTATTGCGCATTGCACAACCCTTTTGAATATCCAGTCCCAAACCTTTAAAGATGCCAGTAGTTCCTTAATACAAACTAAAATCCTACATCTTTGGTATAGAACCCCCTCTGTGCTTCAACAAATGGGCCTATTAAATAATAATAATTGCTGGCGTTCCAATTTGGCCAACGGAGATCTACTTCATATCTTTTGGTCTTGCGCTCACATTCATAAGCTCTGGCCTAAAGTCTGTTTACTTGTCTCCAGAGTAACAGGACAAATACTAGCTTTTGACCCCAAGTTATTCCTTCTAGGCATCCTTATTCCCAATAGCTCTCTCCTTTCACGTGCACATTTTAGATGGCTAAACATACTTTCTCTTCTGGTCAAACGCTTGATTTTTATGAAATGGAAATCAACTCTGATGCCTTCTCTTTCAGATGTTCCTCAAAGCCTCTCTCAGCATGCCTCTCTAGACCGATTATCTCATGTTACTCATAACCGATTCACTGTATATGACAGATGTTGGCAGGATTACTTCAAGTACATGAACCTAGTTCTTCTTGACCCTAATTCTTAGGGATGTTTAGCCCTCCTTCTTATTTTGCTCTCAGATTAGGTTTTCTCGAAACTTTTGTGCAAAGATTTCTCCTCTTTTTTCCCCTTCTTCCCTGTTTTCTCCCTCTCTTCTCCCTTTCTCCTTTGCTTTTTTCCCTCCTCTTTCTTTCCTTGCACACTTTTCTCTTATCTTCACCTCTCCATTACTGAACATTGTTCATATTACCACATTTATCACTTTTTGCAGTTTACTGAATGCCTTGCCATAGCCTGCCCTACCATGTATTTTGTACATGGTTGCTGTTTCTGATCCTATAATACCCTATTGATTGTAACCCTTCTGCTCTCCACTTACATCCTGTCTAGGTTTGTGTTTTATTATCAATACATGTATATACGGCTTCTCCTCCAATATGTTTACCCTAAATACTGTGTTTTGTTAAGTGATATTTTATACCTTACATGGGGGATAATCTTCTGTTGTATAAGATGTGTGCTTTCTTATATACTCGGATTTCAATAAAAAGATAAAGTGGAAAAAAAAAAAGAGCACGACCATGAAGGGCAAGCCACGTGGGCAAGCAACGGAGATGGAAGAGACCAGAGAAAGTTTGTGATGGGGCTAGTGCCGGAGGAGGGATGAAGGTTGCAGATTAGAAGATGGAAGCTTGTTAACTTAAGAATATAAAAAAAAAATGAGGAAGGTGCTTTCCGCGTATATAGAATGAAGGCAGATGCTGGCCTGCTGGCACAAAAGTAGTCCTTCCGCTTCTCAATGCCAATGATCCAGGTTCAGAAGCAAACTCAGGACATTAGCGGGTCAGCCAGGGAAGGAAGATCTATCATCCGTATGCCTGCTCTCCTCCTCCGGGGAGGGAGAGGGTGGACAGAGCCTGGCACTTGTCTGACCCCTAGCGGAAGCTGGGGAAAGGCAACCAGGATCAACACATCAGAAGAATGTGGCAGACGTGGACACATGGAAGCATATGACATGCATCAGGATGTGACTGCACACCATGCCACGCCATACAGGTGCTAACAAGGAGGAATACTGGTGGGAGGATGGCACTGAGCACCCGCAGGCCCCGCACCAACCAGCTGGGCATGTCAGCTGGAACTGGATCCAGACCACAGCCAGGGTTGGGGAATCTCACCAAACGCACAGGGGGGGCAAACCCTGGGGGAAGATGGCTGATGGTAAGTCTCAGTAAATGTTGGGGAGATGGGGCTGGAACATTTGGCAGATGGGGCAAACAGGAGAAGAAAAAACAGAATAAAGCAAAAATAATGAAGACAGAGTTGGCTTTAATACAAGAAATTCATCTATTGCCTAGGGAGGCAGATAAACTGAAGAGAATGTGCGTGGATGACTTATTCCACAATTCAGTAAGCAGTAAAAAGAAAGACATTGCAATGCTTGTTAACAAAGGTACAATCTGTGTCCCTAAACAACATAAGATAGACAGTACTGGGAGACGGCAGGTACTGGGAGTAATCTTGAAAGGAACAGATATAGCCTGTGTAATGTCTAGGCAACAAATAGTGAATCATGCAGCTTCTTCCTCGAGATCTTCAGCGGAACGTCATCATCATCAAATAATTTCTGGAGGTGACTTTAACCTAGCCACAAGCTAACTGCTTGATAAAAGCTATTTCATGCTTAACAAAACTAATGCTAGAACCAGAAAAATTCTAAATGATAGAATGAAAGATTGAGGCGTAATAGATGCATGACGCCTTATGAAACCAGAGAGACACGATTGTACAGTACGTCTTGTTTATCTACACAGAGCTCCCACACAGGAATAGATGCTCTAATGATTACTGAACAGTGTTTTACAAACAGATTGTGGTCTGTGTTCGATATCCCATCATGCTCCAGTCTTACTGTTGCTGCCACTTGACCCAGAATATGTAAGGATGTTTAGACAGAGGCTCCACCTCACTCTGCTCTAGGACAGCAACTTTGAGAACTGACTCAAAAAAGAAACTAAATAATTTTTTGAAATCTGTGTTAATGGGGATATATTGCAAGCTACCCTTTATGAAGCTTATAAAGCCTTCCTGAAAGGAAAACGAACAAGCATCTCATCCATGAAAAAATGGGAAAGGGAGCAATCTCTTGAGAAAAGAAGTTATATCGACACACCTGGAAGACGTTTGTAACAAGCATTTGTCAATGCCGAATGTTGATTGCTTATATGTGCTGCTTAGGTACTTGGAAGTGAAAGTACTATGCCTCAGAACTGTCATGTGCCCACCCCCCCAAGACATCAACCGTGTTTTTCTGTTCAGTATTCACAGAAGAGGGGGAGGGGCAAGGACCACAGCAGTACAGCAGTTGCAAAGGTGTGAAGACAATAGTCCTATCACAGGCAGAAGAATCCTGGAGAAGGTGAGTAAACTGAAGGTGGACAAAGCGATGGGACCAGATGGCATACACCCAAGGATATGAAAAGAACTGTGAAGGGAAATAGCAGTACCTGTGGCAGCCATGTTCACTGAGTCATTCAACACAGGGGTAGTACCAGAGAATTGGAGGAGGGCACATGTGGTCCCTCTATAGAAATTCAGCAGTAGGGAGGAGGCGGGGAACTATAGGCCGGTCAGCCTCACCTCAGTAGTGGGGAATATCATGGAGACATTGGTTAAAGAAAGGATAGTGGGGCATGTAGAAGCCATCAGAGCCCAGGGCCATAGGCAACATGGATTCACAGTGGGGAGGTCATGTCAGACAAATCTGGTTGATGTCTTTGGGTGACAAGGAAGTAACTTAGGGTGTGGCAGTGGAGAACGCTTACCATGATGTAAGCAAAGCGTTTGACACCGTCCCACATAGGAGGCTGATAAACTGGCTGAGTTGGGTGGGCATGGGGGGAAGGGTGGTAAAGTGGGTTAGAAACTGGGTAAGAGACAGGAGGCAATGAGTGATGGTAAATGGGGCGCAGTCTGGGGAGAAGGGTTGACCAGTGGGGTGCTGCAGGGATTGGTCCTGGGGCCAGTCCTGTTCAATGTCTTCATGAGTGACATTGCAGAAGGGGTGAAGGGAGAGGTCTGCCTGTTTGCAGATGACACCAAGATCTATAACACAGTGGATACCCGGGGAGAAAATGAGGAGGGACCTGGGGAAGGTTGAGAAATGGTCTGAGGACTGGCAACTGAACTTTACTTCAAAAAAGTGCAAAAGTATGGACCTGGGACACAGAATCCCTGGGGAAAGGAACAGAAGCGGGGGGGAGTTTGGTGACAGTCACAAAGAAGGAAAGGGACCTGGGGGTTCTTATGTCAGATGACCCAAAAATGTCGAAGTGGTAAGGCAGCTGGGGGGGGGGCCAGTGACATGCTGGGGTACACAGGCAGGGGTATCACCAGCATAAGGAGGGAGGTAGTGATGCCATGATATAAAACCATGGTCAGGCTTCACATGGATATTAACAGGCTGGAGATGGTCCAGAAAAGGGCAAATGAGATGGTACAGATCTTGCAACATGAGACTTATGAGGAGAAAGTAAGGGACCTTAATATGTACTCACTAGAAGAGAAGGGGGAAGAGGGGATATGATAGAAACATTCAAGTACTTCAAGGGTATAAATAGAAGTACTGAGAAGCAGGAGACAGTTGCTATAGGGATATGTGCCAGCTTCTGTGTGATATTCTTTTGTTTTTGTAAATCTGTAATCTCCAGTATTTCAGTAACCACATGACCACACTGCCTTCTTTAGGCAATTTTATGCTGGTTGATGCCTTGTGTCAAATGGCAGACAGACGGCTCACCAGATTGTGTTGCCATTTGAAAAACTTCATAGAGTGTTCTTTTACTGGTAAGTGTTTTGGAAAGCTGGTGAAGGTCTCACAATTTTTATTATGATTTCATCTCCTTATGTCTGTCCCCTTTGGTACCCCCATCCCCACACCCCAACAGTCATCAGTGGCCACAGCTTCAGCCTTCTTCTTGCCAAGATGGTGGGTGAGAAACATAGAAACATACAAGTTGCCGGCACATAAGGACCACTTGGGCCACCTAGTCTGCCCATTTCCAAACCTGATGGATAAGCTGCAGATTCTAATTAATCAACAGCTTACTTCCTCCTACCCCCCAGTAGAATTGCCTTATGTCTGTCCGTGAGCAGCTGCCTTCACAATCTGTGAAATCTGACGTCTTTCAGTGACTCTTATTGGTCATCTTCCAACACAGGCGAGGCATTGCCCATTCAAAAGTAACTCAGGACAAGCAGGTTTCAAAGTGGGGAAGAAATGAAGTGAGCAAGAATCAAGTACTCATTCAGATGCGGTGTCAATTTTAAGAGCAACATACTGGTATGGACACTGCAAATAGAACCCCAGCTCTTTAAGCAACCTTACGAAGAGTAAAGGCTTCTCAAAGCACTGGGGTTCTGTTTATTGTACTGTAAGTGGCCTGCATCTAATTCAGTAATTTACTGTACCTTACATGTGGATGTATAGTAGGCCCAAATTTAAATAAACACTGCACCTGAATTAACACAAGATGCGATGGAAACATAGAATTCGTCAGCAGAAAAAGACTGCTCAGCCCACCCAGTCTGGCCAAGTGTTCTCTACCTACATGTAACTCCTGCCAATATATGTTAGTGCATGTCTTATTCTGCCTGCATCCATTGGGACCTCCTTGTGAGTGAGCTTAATGGATTTTTCCTGCAATGAACTTGAACCCATTCCACATCCATGGCACTATTGATCTCCATTGACCCCCTCCTTCCCCTTTCTGTAATTTACCCCTATATTTATCCCATGCATGCTTAATGCCCCCTATGATTTTAGCTTCCACCACTTCTCCTGGCAGTCTGTTCAAGGCATCTACCACCCTTTCAGTAAAGAAATATTTCTTCACATCTAGCCTGAATGCCCCCCCCCCCCAGCTTCATTGTATGTCCCTTGGTTTGGGTGCTCATCCTCATTTGAAGGAAACTCCCCAACTGTACCCTCTTTACCCCTGTGAGGTACTTTGTAGGTCTTGATCATGTCACCTCTTGGCCTCCTCACTTCCAGAGTCTACATGTCGAGATTCTTCAGCCTTTCCTTGTAGGGATTCCTGTGAAAATTCGGAACCATTTTAGTTGCCCTCCTGTGGAAAACCTTCACCTTATGTCCTTTCTGAAGTGTGGACTCTAAAACTGGACACAGTACTCCAGCTTGGGGTATACCAGGGAGTGATACAATCTTAGGACAACATCCCTCCTCCTCCTACTGGAGATGCCAGTCCTTATGCACTCCAGAATCCAGTTTGCCCTGCCCATAACCTTGTCACATTGTACTGCCATCTTGAGGTCCTCTGATATAATAACCTCAAGAACCCTTTCATGTCTAGTGAGTATCAGTACCTCCCCCCATCCTGTACCCAGCATCGGGGTTCCTGTGCCCTAGGTACATGATTTTACAGTTGTTGGCACTGAACCCCAAGTAAGTAAGAAAATGGAACTGATTTGAATGAATTGCAGGCTTTTAAGCAGCTTTTTGGGGAGTGTGTATGTGTGTGTGTTTGAGGGGGGGCTCTGGTACGGGAAGTACCTCAAAGAAAGCCACCAACTTCCCCACCCCATCACACTGCCTGCCCAAGTACTGAAACCTCCCCCTCACTACTTCCACAGTGTTCCCCAAGTTGTTTGTACCCACATACAACAGTAAATGAGGTTTCTTCCTGCCCCTCACTGTACGTTTGAGCAGTGCCTGCACTGCCCCATCTGCACTCAACCTGGGGACAGCTGCAATGCAAATATGGGTGTGCCTTTCCCCCTTTCAATCCCATCTCACCCATTTCAGTATAAAATCCCCAGGACGAGTACCCCCCAACCCTTACCCCTTTACCTTCTAATGCCTCTTCCACCACTCCAGTATTCGTTCTTCCCTGTCCCTTACCCCCGCCAACTGCACCCTCTGTGACTTCTGTATCTGTACCCCCTACTTCCACTTCACCCCTTTTCTCTGCCTTACTCCTCCCATCCCCCTTGAACCCCTACCCAGCCTGACTACTTCCTACTGGGCTTCCCATGTTGACCTCCCCTCCTCCTCCTCCTATGCCGATTTCCAACCCCTCTCCTATCCCCGTTGTTGTCGATTTAGAGCCCCCATTCCCTTCTACCCCGATAGTGATGCCCCTCCCTTCCCCTTCCCGTAGCCTTCTCTCCTTCAGTCACCACCCCCTCCTTCCTTACTAGCCTCCTTCTACCCTTTTGTCCTCACTATCTCTTTCCCTACCTGTTACCATCCCGCTCATGCCCCGCGTGTCCTCTCCCCTTCAGTATGTCCCTGTTCCCCCTCTGTGTCCTATAGCAGAGGTTTGAATGTATTTGTAATTGATATCAGTGCTACATCTTTTCCCCCTATCGGTTCTTCCCCTCCTACTTGTTCTCCTCTGTGCCACCCCTGGTGCCTCACTACCCTCAGCCATCTGCTCTCTCCCCTGGTACTCCTCATGGTGTCTTGCTCCCCCATCAGTAGGCAGCCCCGCCGTCACCTCGGGCACCCCCTTCCTTCTACTCTCTTTCCTGCTAGAGCCTCTGATACTGGGATCTGTTTCAGTCCCTAGTTATTCTTCCTCTGCCCCCCTTTGTCATCCCCTATTCTCCCCGGATGCCTACCATACTCATCTGCCCTGCCACTTAGACTCCTCCCTAACCTCCACAGTTCCTCCCTCAAACTAGCCAGTCATCTACAGACCATACACCCCCGCCCCATCCTCCAAGCCCAGTCCAGGATCATGGCATACCTTCACCCTGTACACCTCTCCACCCTTCCAAAGATGCCCGCCCTAGTGACATGTGGCACCTGCCCCATTTTGTCTCCCATCTTATGCTAGGGGGTCTTACTCACAGGTTCTGTACTCTACTACAACTGTTAGGCCCCTATTAACTCAAATTCCTGTCCCCCCACACTAGTCCCCCAACGGGGGTAATTCAGGCTCAAATGTCATCCATTAGACACTGTATTACTGTAGCAATCATAAAGCCTCCTTGTCCGTTTTTCACCCCACAGCTACCATACTTTTTGTTCTTGGCACTCATATAGTTTCACTTAACCCGCTTAGAAATCCTATTGCACTCCAAGTATTACTCAGTTCAGTCAGAGAAATAAACAGAACAAATAAATATGTATTATTACAGCAATCATAACAGTATAGCTCAGTACTTAGCTCAGTTAGAGAAAGAAACAGAAGAAGTAATTCTGTATTATTACAGCAATCCTAAAGCATCCAGTCATTGCTTTGTCTCCACTCCAGAGACCCTGCTGACTGTAATAGAGGACCACAGAGAGGACACTGGGCGGGAAGGTGTGCAAGTACAAAGTCCCGGCAGAGCTCCACTGAGCTCATTCCCTTCCCCTCTCTTACTCGCTCGTTCTATTTCTCCCGATGCTGCAGGCTGTACAGGGCTCCTGCCTGCACTGATGTCTTTTTCTGCCCACAAAGAAATCTGCAGCAGTAACAATAGAGCTCCATTGAGCTTGCTCACTCCCCCTCTCTCACTCGCTCTTTCTGTTTCTCCCGGAGCTGCAGGCTGCCTTTTTGTGCTGGGCTTCTGCCTGCATTGGCACCTTTTTCTGCCCTCAAAGAAATCCGCAGCAGTCCCAACAGAGCTCCGTTGAGTTCGCTCACTACCCCTTTCTCACTTGCTCGTTCTGTTTCTCCTGGTGTTGCAGGCTGCCCTTTTGTACTGGGCTCCTGCCTGTGTTTGCGGCTTTTTCTGCTCACAAAGAAGTTCACAGCTATCCCGACAGAGCTCCGTTGAGGTCGCTCAGTCCTCCTCTCTTACTCTCTCATTCTGTTTCTCCTGGCCCTGCAGGCTGTCCTTTTGTATTGCCTCCATTGGTGCCTTTTTGTGCCCACAAAGAAATCTGCAGCAGTCCCGACAGAGCTCTGTTGAGCTTGCTCACTCCCCCTCTCTCACTCGCTCGTTCTGTCTCTTCCCGCACTGCAGGCTGCCCTTTTCTACTGGGCTCCTGCCTGTGTTGGCACCTTTTTCTGCCCACAGAGAAGGTCACAGCTGTCCCAACAGCGCTCCGTTGAGGTCACTCACCCCCCCCCCCACTCGCTCATTCTGTTTCTCCTGGTGCTGCAGGCTGCCCTTTTGTACTGGGCTCCTGCATCCATTGGCGCCTTTTTCCACCCACAAAGAAATCTGCAGCAGTCCCAACAGAGCTCTGTTTAGGTTGCTCACTCCCCTCTCTCACTCGCTCATTCTGTTTCTCCGGCACTGCAGGCTGACCTTTTGTACTGGGCTCCTGCCTGCATTGGCGCCTTTTCTGCCCACAAAGAAATCCATAGCAGTCCTGATAGAGCTCCATTGAGCTCGCTCAGTCCCCCACCCTCACTCATACTGTTTCTCCCACCACTGCAGGCTGCCCTTTTGTACTGGGCCCCTGCCTGCATTGACGCTTTTTTCTGCCCACAAAGAAATCCGCAGCAGTCCAGACAGAGCTCCGTTGAGTTCACTTACTCCCCCTCCCTCACTCGCTCTCTCGTTCTGTTTCTCTCGGCGCTGCAGGCTGCCCTTTTGTACTGGGCTCCTGCGTTGTGGCCTTTTTCAGCCCACAAAGAAATCCACAGCAGTCCAGACAGAGCTCAGTTAAGCTCAGTCACTCCCACCTCTCACTCGCTCAATCTTAATCTGTCCCAAACATTGATTTCCCACAGTGACCGTGCAATTCTTCGGCAGGAATGCAAAAATATATTGAGTCCAGGATGTGAAAAATGACAGCTGTACTGTTCATAAGGAGGTGTGAAAAAATACCAGTGTTGAAAATGTGGCGTGAAAATATTACAAATTTGCAAAGTTACAAGGGTGCATGGAAACAGTTCAACACACGCTTGTAACACAGTCATTTTATGGACTTTCATTACCAAATTTTCAACCTAGAAATTTTAGGACCTCTGGTCATGAACAGTGTCACTGTCATTTTCTTAATCTGTCCTGAACACTGATTTCCCACAGCAACCGCACTATTCTGCGCCGGAAGTGCAAAAACACACTTAGGCCAGGATATGAAAGATGACAGCTGTACTGTTCATAAGAAGGTGTGAAAAAATGCCAGTGTTGAAAATCTGGCAAGAAAATATTACTGATTTGTGAAGTTACAAGGGTGCGTGGAAACTGCACAATGTACGCTCGTAACACAGTCATTTTGTGGACTTTCATCACAAAATTTTCATCATAGGCATTTTAGGACCTCTGCTTATGAACAGTGTCACTGTGGTTTTCTTAATGTGTCCCAAACACTGATTTCCCACAGTGACCGCACTATTCTGTGCTGGAAGTGTGAAAACGCATTTCGGCCAGGATGTGAAAAATGACAGTTGTACTGTTCATAAGGAGGTGTGGGCGTATCCAGTCAATGCTTTGTCTCCACTCCAGAGACCCTGCTGTAATATAGGACCACAGAAGACACTGGCGGGAGGGTGGGCAACTCTAAAGTTCCGGTACAGCTCCATTGAGCTCGTTCACTCCCCCTCTCTCTTTCCCTCGTTCTATTTCTCCCGACGCTGCAGGCTGCCCTTTGTACTGGGCTCCTGCTTGCATTGGTGCCTTTTTCCACCCACAAAGAAATCTGCAGCAGTCCCGACACAGCTCCGTTGAGTTCACTCACTCCCCCTCTCTCACTCGCTCATTCTGTCTCTCCACACACTGCAGTCTGCCCTTTTGTACTGGGCTTCTGCCTGTGTTGGTGCCTTTTTCTGCCAACAAAGAAGTTCACAGCTGTCCTGACGGAGCTCCGTTGAGGTCACTCACTTCACCTCTCTCACTTGCTCATTCTGTTTCTCCTGGTGCTGCAGGCTGCCCTTTTGTACTGGGCTCCTGCCTGCATTGATGCCTTTTTCTGCCCACAAAGAAATCCGCAGCAGTCCAGAGAGAGCTCCGTTGAGCTTGGTCACTCCCCCCTCTCACTCGCTTGATCTTAATGTGTCCTAAACACTGATTTCCTACAATGACCGTGCTATTCTGCTGCAGGAGTGCAAAAGCATATTTTGGCCAGGATGTGAAAAATGACAGCTTTACTGTTCATAAGGAGGTGTGAAAAAATGCCAGTGTTGAAAATGAGGTGTGAAAATATTACAAATTTGCAAAGTTACAAGGGTGCATGGAAACAGTTTTATGCACGCTTGTAACACAGTCATTTTATGGACTTTAGTCACCAAATTTTCAACATAGTGATTTTAGGACCTCTGCTCATGAACAGTGCTACTGTCATTTTCTTAATCTGTCCCGAACACTGATTTCCCACAGCAACCGCGTTATTTTGCGCCGAAAGTGCGAAAACACATTTCGGTCAGGATGTGAAAAATGACAGCTATACTGTTGATAAGGAGGTGTGAAAAAATGCCAGTGTTGAAAATCTGGCATGACAGTATTACAAATCTGCGAAGTTACAAGGGTGCATGGAAACTGCGCAATGCACACTTGTAACTCAGACATTTGATGGGCTATCATCACCAAATTTTCAACATAGGCAACTTAGGACCTCTGCTCATGAACAGTATCACTGTCATGTTCTTAATCTGTCCCAAACACTGATGTACCACAGCAACCGTGCTATTCTACGCCGGAAGTGCGAAAACACATTTCGGCCAGGATGGGAAAAATGATAGCTGTGCTTTCATAAGTAGGTGTGGGAAAATGGCAATGTTGAAAATCTGGAGTGAAAATATTGTAAATTCGCGATGTTAGAGGCATGCGTGCAAACAGCGCAATGCAAGCTCGTAACACACTCATTTTATGGAGTATCGTCACCAAATTTTCAGCATAGGCATTTTAGGACCTCTGCTCATGAATAGTGTCACTGTTGTTTTCTTAATCTGTCCCAAACACTGATTTCCCACAGCGACTGCGCTATTCTGCGCCGGAAGTGCAAAAACACATTTCGGCCAGGATGTGAAAAATGACAGCTGTACTGTTCACAAGGAGGTGTGACAAAATGCCAAAGTTGAATCTGGCCTGAAAATATTGCAAATTTGTGGAGTTACGAGCGTCGTGGCAACTGCTGCATTTCGTGGAACACAGTCATTTTTGGGTTTCACCAAATTTGCAATATAGGCTTTCTGGGAGACCACCTCATGAACACTGGCACTGTCGCGTGATTCCATGCAGTGACCTAGAAATCACCTTTCGGGGCTGAATAACACCATGATAGTGAGAGAATTCATGAGTAGGGGTCCCAAAAACCCCATGTTGAAAATTTGGTGCCAAAATTCCAAAAAATGCCTGAGATATGCACCAAAGTTGAAAAAACCCTATTCATGTCATTATACAGCTTACCAGTATTTCCTCAGTTCGCGGTCGGCTTTGAAGAATGCAGACGTGTTTCAGGTCCACCGAAGATCATCATGCCGGATTCCAGAGGTAAGTATGGGGTGAGGGGAGGTGTGTGTGGGGAGGTGGGGTACGCAGTGAGAGGGTGCAGGTTGGGGAGGTGGAGGCGGTGAGGGACTGTTTTCTTCTTTTCAGTGTTATAAAAAAAAAAAAGACGTTGTGGGACTTTTTTTCCTTTTGCAGGTATTTTTGACATGCTGGGGTTGGCTCCCAGTGTGCCACCTGCATGTTTCGGGGTTGGGGAACTGGAGTCGACGGGGATTGGGCACCCCCGTTGGTACACACTGGTATGGGGGGGTCTCATGAGCCAAGGGGGATGGGGCACCCCCTCGTCACACAAGAACTTTGAGGGGGGACATGCTGACGGGGACTAGGCACCCCCTTTGGCAAAGAACCAGGGGGAAGGGACATGATGCTGAGGGGGATTGGGCACCCCCTCGGCAAACAGGTCGGGAATGCAAGGGAGCCCTGCAATGAGAGGTTGCTCCCTCATTGCAGCAGATGACGCTGCAATGACGAGGTAGCCCCTGATTGCAGCAGCTAAAACTTCTCAAGGTTGTGGCACGCTGGCTGAACTAGTATCAGCAGCAGCGTGCCACGTCATTGGGGACAGGGGGCCAAGCCCAAAAGGCAGTGGGTGCATTGGCCACAACAGTGCCGCGCCTCCACAGCCTGCTTCTGCAGCAAGCTGCCGCAACATGTTTCTTGCGCATGCGCGCAATCACATAAAAAGGGAAAGGAACAAAATACAAATCTTATATAAAGAATAATTAGACTGATGTTTAAAATCAGAGAGATGTATATAGACAAGGCAGAATATGCCCCTTTTAAAACAAATCAGTCCTACTGAGGGTCGGGGCTGGGGAGACAAGTAAGCTATTCGCATATAAACAGAAGCAGATCCGGAGCAGGAACGCCCTAAACAGTATACTGGGCACTAATAAAAAAGTTACACTACTGAAACAAGTGAAAACTAAACCTAAAGATATTAACAAGGTATTCTTTGAATTTTACAAAGCCTTATAGGAAAGTAAATACCAAACAACCAAGATAAAACAAATTCCTTCTTAGAAAAGGTGAATCTATGTAAAATATCAGATAATGAAAAGCAGAAAGTTAATGTGGATTTAACAACAGAGGAAGTAAGATGAGCCATCAGTTCACCACCTAAAGCTAAGACCGCATCTCTTCCCCCACCTGTTGCCATCCCTCTCATGCCCCGTTTGTCTTCCCCCTTCAGTATGTTCCTGCTCCCCCTCTCTGGCCCATAGCAGAGGTTCGAATCTATTTGTAGTCGATACCAGTCTTACATCTCTTGCCCCTATCGTTTCCCACCCCTACGTGTTCCCCTCTGTGCCACCCCTGGTCCCTCCCTACCCGCAGCCATCTGCTCTCTTCCCTGGTTCTCCCCTTGTACTCCTCGTCGTCTCATCCTCCCCCATCAGTAGACCCCCCGGCCTCACCTCGGGCACCCCCTTCCTTCTTCTGTCTTTTCTGCTAGTGCCTCTGATGCTGGGGTCAGTTTCAGTCCCTAGTAATTCTTCCTCTGTCCCCCTTTGCCATCCCGTATTTCCCACCTCAGGATGCCTACGATACTCATCTGCCCTGCCACTTAGACTCCTCCCTAACCTCCACAGTTCCTCCATCAAACTAGCCAGTCATCTACAGACTATACACCCCCCCCCATCCTCCAAGCCCAGTCCAGGATCATGGCACACCCACGCGCTGTACATCCCACCACCCTTCCAAAGATGCCTGCCCTATTGACATGTGGCACCTGCCCCATTTTGGCCCCCATCTTATGTTACGGACTCTTACTGCCAGGTTCTGTACACTACTGCAACTGTTAGGCCCCTATTTAGTCAAATTCCTACCCCCCCACACACTAATCCCCCTACTGACCCCTTGCCGACCAGGTTAATTCAGTCTCAAATCTCATCCGTTAGATACTGTATTAGTGTAGCAATCCTAAAGACTCCTTGTCAATTTTTCACCCCTCAGCTACCATACTTTTTGTTCTCAGCTCTCTTACAGTTTCACTTAGCCCAGTTAGAAATCCTATTGCACTCCAAGTATTACTCAGCTCAGTTAGAGAAATACACAGAACAAATAAATCTGTATTATTACAGCAATCCTAAAAGTATCCAATCATTGCTTTGTCTCCACTCTGGAGACCCTGCTGTAACAGAGAACCACAGAGGACACTGGGTGGGAGGGTGGGCAACTGTAAAGTCCCGGCAGATCTCCATTAAGCTCGCTCACTCCCCCTCTCTCACTCGTTCATTCTATTTCTCCCAGCGCTGCAGGCTGCCCTTTTTGTACTGGGCTCCTGCTTGCATTGGCACTTTTTTGTACCCACAAAGAAATCCCCAGCTGTCCCGACAGAGCTCCATTGAGGTCGCTCAGTCCCACTTTGTCACTCACTCATTCTGTTTGTCCTGGCACTGCAGGCTGCCATTTTGTACTGGGCTCCTGCCTCCGTTGGCGCCTTTTTCTGCCCACTAAGAAATCTGCAGCAGTCCCAACATAGCTCCGTTGAGCTCGCTCACTCCCCCTCTCTCACTCGCTCATTCTGTTTCTCCCGGTGCTGCAGACTTCCCTTTTGTACTGGGCTCCTGCCTGCGTTGATACCTTTTTCTGCCCACAAAGAAATCTGCAGCAGTACTGATAGAGCTCCACTGAGCTCACTCACTCCCTCCCCCTCTCTCATTCGCTCATTCTGTTTCTCCCTCCGCTGTAGGCTGCCCCTTTTGTACTGGGCCCCTGCCTGCATTGATGTCTTTTTCTGCCCACAAAGAAATCTGCAGCAGTCCTGACAAAGCTCCGTTGAGCTCGCTCACTCCCCTTCCCTCACTCACTCTCTCGTTCTGTTTCTCCCCGCACCGCAAGCTGCCCTTTTATACTGGGCTCCTGCCTGGATTGGGGTCTTTTTCTGCCCACAGAGAAATCCACAGCAGTCCCGACAGAGCTCAGTTGAGCTCGGTCACTCCCCCCTCTCACTTGCTTGATCTTAATCTGTCCCAAACACTGATTTACCACAGCAACTGCGCTATTCTGCGCCGGAAGTGCAAAAACACATTTCGGTCAGGATGTGAAAAATGACAGCCATACTGTTCATAAGCAGGTGTGAAAAAATGCCAGTTGTGAAAATCTGGCATGACAATATTACAACGCTGCGAAGTTACAAGGGTGCTTGGGAACTGCGCAATGCACACTTGTAACACAGTCATTTGATAGACTATCGTCACTAAATTTTCAACGTAGGCATTTTAGGACCCTGCTCATGTACAGTGTCACTGTCATTTTCTTACTCTGTTCCGAACACTGATTTCCCTCAGTTACCGCGCTATTCTGTGCCTGAAGTGCGAAAACACATTTCGGCCAGGATGGGGAAAATGACAGCTGCACTGCTCATAAGGAGGTGTGAAAAAATGCCAATGTTGAAATCTGGCATGAAAATATTGCAAGTTCGCAAAGTTATGAGCATGCATAGCAACTGCACAATGCACATTCATAAAACAGTAATTTTTGGGATTTTTCCACCAAATTTGCAACATAGGCTTTTTGAGAGCCCACCTCATGAACACTGGCACTGTCATTTTGTTAATTGGTCCTAAAAGGTGATTCCATGCAGTGACAGCGAAATCACCTTTTGGGGCCGAACAACGCCATGACAGTGGCTGAATTCATGAGGAGGGGTCCCAAAAACCCCATGTTCAAAATTTGGTGCAAAAATTCAAAAAAATGTCTGAGATATGCACCAAAAGTTGAAAAAACTCTGTTTATGCTATTATACAGTTTACCGGCATTTCCTCAGTTTACGGTCGGCTTTGAAGAGTGCAGACGTGTTCCGGTCCACTGAAGATCATCGCACCAGGCTCTGGAGGTAAGTATGGGATGGGGGGGTGTGAGGAGGCGGAGTATGCAGTGGGTAGGCGCAGGTTGAGGGAGGGGGCGCAGACAGCGAGGGACCGTTTTCTTCTTTTCAGGGTGTAAAAAAAAAAAGACATCACGGGATATTTTTTCCTTTTACAGATACTTCTGGCATGCTGGGGTGGGCTCCCAGCATGTCACCTGCATGTTTTGGGGTGGGGGCACTGGAGCTTATGGTGATTGGGCACCCCCATCGGCACATATTTGGGGGGCTCATGAGCTGAGGGGGATTGGGCACCCCCCTCAGCACACAAGAAATGGGGGGGGACATGCCAACAGGGATTGGGCACCCCTTTGGCAAAGAAAGAAGGGGGGGACATGATGCCGTGGGTGATTGGACACCCCCTTGGCACACAGTAACAGAAACTGATGGGGACTGGGCTCCCCGTCGGCAAACTGGATGGGGGAATGCAAGGGACCACGCTGCAATGTCGGGTCACTCCTTCATTACAGCGGATGATGCTGCAATGATGATGTGGCCCCTGACTGCAGCGACTGAAACTTTTCAAGGTTGTGGTACACTGGCTGAACTGGTGTCAGCAGCAGCGTGCCACTGCATTGGGGAATAGGGGCCAAGCCTTAAAAGGCAGTGGGGGCATTGGCCACAACAGTGCCGCACCTCCACAACCTGCTTCTGGAGCAAGCTGCTGCAATATGTTTCTTGCGCATTCGTGAAATCAACATAAACAAGCATTTGTCAATGCCAAATGTTGCTTGCTTGTATGTGCTGTTTAGGTATTTGGAAGTCATTGGAGTGCAAATATTGAAAATTCGCGAACTTACAAGCGTGCGAGGGAACTGCGCAACGCACGCTCGTAAAACAGTCATTTTTAGGAATTTTTTCACCAAATTTTCAGCATAGCCATTTTAAGACCTCTGCTCATGAACAGTGTCACTGTGATTTTCTTAATGTGTCCCATACATTGATTTCACACACTGACTGCGCCATTGTGCGCTACATGGGTGGAAACACATTTTGGGCAAGATGTGAAAAATGACAGCTGTACTGCCATTAAGGAGGTGTGGTAAAATGGCAATGTTGAAAATCTGGAGTGAAAATATTGAAAATTTGTGAACTTATGAGCGTGCGTAGGAACTGCATAGCATGCTAAAAAAACAGTCATTTTAGGAATTTTTTCACCAAATTTTCATCATAGGCTTTCTGGGAGCCCACCTTATGAACACTGGCAGTGTTGTTTCATTAATCTGTTCCAAAATGTGATTTCACACAGTGACGCGAAATCACCCTTGAGCCCGATTAATGCCATGACAGTCTGAGGAATTCATAGGAGGGTCCCAAAAACCATGATTGAGCTATAGACCCAAATTCCCAAAATGCCTGAGATATGCAACAAAGTTGAAAAAATCCTATTTATTTCTTGAAAACTGCCCGTGTATGTGTGTGTGTGTGGGGAGGGTGGAGGTTAAACCTTGACAACCAGCTCTAATTGTAATGCAGGCAGAGTAACTATTTTACTACAAAATTCATGATTCAGCTTAGAGTTTTATAATTTCAATTTACGTTTATTTTTTTTCAACATATGTAATACAGTGGGCCATTTTCTAAGCACAATAATACCCTCCATGGTGGGCGGTATGGGCAGTACCGGGCCTTCCAGGGGCTATAAGGCCCTCCGTATGCAGTGTCGGGCCTCATTACACCCCTGGGTGGCTCAGTATTGCCCAATACCACCCACCCTGTTGGGTATTATTGCTTGCATAAACTCCTCTCATCTATGTCATAGCAGTGAGTTTACAAAATGGAATGCCAGTGTTATTCAGTATTCTACACACCAAGAATGTGATTGGTAGTCTCAGTACAGTATTTAAATGACATTCCACTTATCACAGTTTACTGTTATTGAGTCTAGAAAACTCTTCATGTATGATAGAGATTTTCACTCTGGTGCTATTTCTGCCCACTGACATTCTGTCTGTGTATTCTAATAAATTGTTTTCCTACACAATCATGTGGTCATAGTGCAGATTCATTAATAAGATAAGGCTACAGTACTTGTGTTGGGGGGGGGGGGGACTTCTATGTCAAGTCCCATACACTATAAATGACAATGCCTGATGTATGGGTGATAACCATGGTGTAATCACCTCTCATGGTTGCTAGGGCAATGGTAAACCTCTCGAACTGCGCTCTTGAGGTTTACTGATGCCCTAGCAACCACTCGAGGTGATTACATCATGGTTATCACCTGTGCATCAGGCATTATCCTCTATATCACCTTATTTATGTGGGTTTTCTCTCCTGCACTTCTTTAGCAACTTCCAACACCTCTTGCCTAACACCTAAGACAGCTATGAAGCACAACAGGTGGCACAAAAGGAAACTTTTTAAAAATATATATTTATAATAGGAACAAACATTTTTATATTGTTCAATATATCATAAAAAGGAACACTTTAAATCACTTAGATTTGATGTCCAACTTTTTTGGAAAGATCATTTGTGCTGTGAATGTGTGTACTAATTCACAAAATATACTCCTTGAGTTGGAGTTTAATAAAAAATGGCCAATTAATCCAGTCGCATGGTTTCTAGGACATGAAATCTGCAGAGTTAAAGATGTCTCCATTTGTTTCTAGCTAATACAGGGACTTCAGGAGGAGGCCTAACTGACAAGAAAAAAACTGTACTAGAAGCCTTGTTATCTGTTCCTTTTTATCCTATTGTAGAAATGTTGTCAAATTTACTGTACACCTTTAGGAAGTGCAGACAGACTGAATGCAGTGCACATCCTACATGCTCCTGTTTGAATCCGCAATACAATTCCAAACTGTAACTGTCTATATTTGCTACTCCCTGCCCCTTAATGATCATTTCCTATACCTCCCTCCCAAGTTGTTAATTGCTGTCACCAACTGGTAAATTTTGGGACTCTCTACTTATCACACATTCTATTTCTTATGTCATCCAGAATCTGAAGCACAGCTGACCCTCATTTTACCATCTTCATTATAAACTCAGTGAATCTCTGCCACTTACACTTAGAAAAAAAATTAAAGCAGAGTCTGGAACATTGTTTCTGCTGAACGATGTCTGACCACCCTGTAATTAAAACATTCAGGTACCATAATCTACTGCAAGTTGCAATATTCCTTGAATTAGTTACACAGCAATTGTAAACTCACTGTAAACAAACCATATTTAACATGCATTACTGAATTATTCAACATAAATAACTGCTTAATTGATGAATGTGTATCACTAAAAGATAAGAGCTGACCCCACTTGAGGACTTTGTACTGCACTAAATGGTGTATACCATAAAAACAACAGTATTCATACAGCAGTGGTCAGCATACACTGTAACCCCCCCCCCCCAACAACCCAAGCAAAACCCAGAATTTTCTGATTTTCTTCCACCTAAAGATTCAGTGCGTGTCAAAAAGGAGAGCATGCATACATTAATTGGGGCAGAGCTGCTAGTCAGTTATTATTAGTATTGCTTGATGATGCTTTATCTCCCTTTTTGCCCTTCCCTTAAAATATTGTTATTGTTCATGTTAATTGCTGCTATAGTGTGTGTCTCTGTAAGGAAAGGCGGTATTGTCATTGTGTGTGGGGAACTGTTTGGGGACAACCAATGTATTTCCTGGGAGGGGTTAACCTGCTATTAGCCTACAGGTATCCCCTACCATTTCCTCTGGTGGAGGCACTGCACTACTCTATACCTATTCTTCGTGATTGGTGTAAAAACCTTGAGGGCCCCAGAAGAGCCAAAGGTGAGTCGAAGGGCTGTTACAAGTCCATTGTGCCACAGAGAGGTACTGATTGCCTTAGACCTCTCGAGCTTCACTCTCAAGGTCTGAGGTAATCAGAACCCCTCTGTGGCACAACAGGCTAGTTGTGAATGGTTGCCCATGCACTATTCTCTATTTAGTCACCTAATTTAACAGCTGGGGAGTAAACTACACTTGCTTGCCAAAATTATCATAATGTCACGATATTATGGTGCCCTATTTGGGTTTTGTGGGAAGGACCCTTCACGCCCTAGCTTTGTGAGGGGAAACAGGGTAATGGACTGATAGATAACCTGGATTTTCCACACATTAACACGATATATCATGGTGTATTGTGAAACAGGCACAATATCAGCATCATTAGCGAAAATGATCACAGGGATTGCAAAAAAAATCATCATGACACACCCCATGACAGCTTTCTTTTCTATGGAGACAAGACACCAGTGCTTGTACACTACCCTGAGACCGGACCACACTCAACACACTGACAGATCCTTGGGATTGAAAGTTCGACTGCTCCCTTCCCATCCCTACCATCCAATTTTAAACAGTATAAGGGGGAAGGCTAAACAATCTACCATAACTTGTTTAAAAAAGTGTTAAGGGTAAAGTTTGTGTTAAGAATAACCCTTCTGAGCAAGTTAACCTCCCACTCAACAACTAATGCCACCGACTATCATATCCTTTCTTCACTGGGCCAGAGTTTATTAGCCTAAGGGATGACTTTCTAGGTAAAAATATTTCAATAAATATTGAACTACACAGTATGTCATGTAGACCTAAGAACGGCTGCATCAGATATCTTAGTTTGCCCTGCAACACAAAAACACAAATCAAGTTCAACCCACGATATCCTGCCTCCATTCCTTTTTTGAGGAAAATAATAATAGATTAGATCCTACAACAGTCCCAAAGTGGGGAGGGAGAGAGGATTGTACATTCTAAAGGCAAAAGTTATTTTTAAATTATCACTTCAGTTCAGCTATAGAAGCTTGGAGATTGAAACTGACCCACCTCTAACAATTAAAAAAAGTGTTTTCCAACTTTGATGTGGGCTCGAGTTTGGCTCACTGATGGTCGAGATGTAGGTGCTGTTGAAGCTGTCCTCGGCGAAGCGGATGACGAGGCAGGTTTTACCGACCCCGCTGTTCCCTGATCAGCAGCAGTTTGAAGAGGTGATTGTACGCTTTCACCATCTTGTTCTGCTGTTGCTACAAAGATTGTTTGTGTGTTTCTCAGTCGGTGTGGTGTATATTCAAGCTGCAGGCTCTCTCTCTCTAAGGAGTTAATACAATGTAGCAGCTTTGACGAAATCAGAAGCTCTGAAGTTTGTATGTGCATGTGTTTTGTTAACCACAGCAGATCGCAAACTTTTAAAAGTTGAAAAACTTTACTTAAAGGGAGGTAGGTTGATTCTCCACCTCAGCACTGTGTTGTAATACATAGCGGCCGATTAAAACATACTGCTTTATTCTTCTTTGTCCTAAGTGCAGGGGGCATACACTAGTGCTTAGAGTACATGTTTGGGAATCAGGAAACTTGGGTTCAGTTCCCCCGAGAGTTACTGGCTCACTATGTGACCCGGTCCAATCAAGCGTAGAAAGCATGGAGTGAAATGGAGGACTGCAGGTGGTGCTGCACACAGAAGGAGGGTGTGGGCGACTTTCAATGGAGGGGAACGGAGGATCGGGGGTGGTACTGCACACAGAGGAAGGGAGCGGGCGGGTTTCAGCGGAGGGGAACAGAGGATCGCGGGTGGTACTGCACACAGAGGGAGGAAGCAGGTGGGTTTCAACGGAGGGGAATGGAGTATCGGGGGTGGTACTGCACACAGAGGGAGGGAGGGAGCAGGCGGGTTTCAAAGGAGAGATCATGACACCAGCGGCAGCCTTTGTACAGCAATGTATATGCTCCTAGGTGGCATGTAGTCAGTTTACAGTACTATCACTCCTTGTCCCACCCTCGTGGCACCTGGAAAACTTTTTTTGGGGGGGAGGCGTGGAACCGACAGGGGATTGAGCACCCGTCGGCTGTACAGTGTCTGCATGGGGGAGGGAGCATCAGCCGCATTATATGCTGCGTGAGTTGGGGGGGAGAGCTATGCTCACTGAAGCGGAGCTCTCTCTTTCAACTGTATGCCACTGCATTTTCAACTGCTGTCATAGACAGCTGCAGCAGTCATTGGGGAACTGGGGCCGTGCCTGCAAACACACTGACTGAATTGGAAGACGGGTGCCACACCTCCGAAAACTCGGATGATGGCACTATGTTTCTTGCACATGCGTGCAAGCAACATAAAAAGGACAAAGATCATTTGTACCTGGTTAACTACCGCCCATTCTTTCTACTTAACACAGATGATAAAATATTAGCAATAATCCCAGCCAATAGACTCCAAGATCTCCTTATGTCACGAAGACTGGGTTGGGTTCATTAAAGGGAGATGTGGATTTGAAACTAGAAGATTATTGTTAGCAATTGGGTATGCTTCAAACAGTAAAGAGTCTTCTATACTGTTGTCTCTTGATGCTCATAAGACATTTGATATGACTGAGTGGGTTTGTCTCAGCGTTAAATTTAATCTGGTTGAGCAGCGGTAGCACTACCACTCTCAGCGGCAGTGAACTGGGTTCGTGAACTAGCCCGGGAAGCTGGAGGTCCAGCCAGGAGGAGGAGAAGACTGAGCATCCCAAGGACAGCTCGTCTTCTCCAGGGAGGGAGAGGGCTAGCAATTCAGCACTTGACTGGCCCCAGGCAGAAGTCTGGGGCATAGCAATCACCGAGGCAGATACAGTGGGGGAGGACGTAATGGACGTCGGCACTATGCGCCTTGATGTTGGGCTGCATGTGGTGTCCAGAAGAAGAGGGAGAAAATGCCTTCCAGTTCTGAGGAGACAGACAGCCAGAGCAAGAACCTGATGTGCTCCCACCTGCCTGGACGCCTGAACCCAGCAAGATAAGAAGTTCGGGGTGTCCGGGCCCCACCTCGTCCCCACCCGGGGGATGCAGCTCCATGGGGGAACAGGATGGAACAGGTAAAGTGCGTAGCAGGGGTGACTCCACTGGTGGTCCCAAGGATGCAGGGGTGGAGGGGGAGAGATAAACAGAAATTAAAAAAAAAATGCTACTCTGGTTGAAACATTTACTTCCTGGGTTTCAACTATTTATCATTCTCCAAATGCCAAAATATTCATAAATAAGGACCTATCAAACAGTTAGGGACTCTAAAGGGGCACAAGACAGGGGTGTCCTCTCTCCCCGCTACTGTTTGCTCTTGCCACAGAACCCTTGTTACGACTGGTAAAACAAACCCAAAATATGATGAGAATCAGAATTAATCCTAAAGAACACATACTTCTGGTTTATACAAATTATCTGTTTTTGTCTCTTTCAAACCCTCATAAGACATTAAAACCTACAACAGACATCTTACAGGAATTTAAATATTTATCTGGACTTACAATCGCTTGACATAACTCTGAGATTCTGGCACTAAATGCGAAAACAGAGGTACGTAAAAGAATTTGTCAAGAAAAAAAGATAAAATGGACTGAAAGGCATATAACTCTTTTCTAGAAATTAAAATTCCGAACACTCTAACCAACTTAGTAAAATTAAGGACGGGGCCTTTATGTGATAAGCTACTAATGGATTTAGGAAAATGGAATGAACTCCATTTGTTGGTATCGGAGAAGTTAGTGCCATCACGATGTTGGCATTACCCAAAATTATGCACTTCTTAGGTAACCTTCCAATAAACATAGACCAAAAATGATTTACCAAAATATACTGCATAATTAAACAATTTCTTTGGGAAGGGAATCCTCCCAGACTGAATGTCAACAAACTGAGGAGAACTTGGGAGAATGGAGATATGGGTCTCCCTAATGTCAAAATCTACCACCAAGCCTTTAGGTTGAGACACGTAAGTTATTGGCTCTGACCAGAACAGAAAGAACAATGTGAAGGAGTCATCATTAAATTATGCTCTCTGATGCACATATGGAGGGAGGGGAAATTGTTAACCAGGAAAGGCACACTTAGCTGGAGCTTGTGTCCAGGTGTGACCTGTAAGCACAAGGAAATGAAGTGACTTGCTCAGGGCCACACAGTAGGCAAGTAGGGGCTGATGGGATTCAAATCCAGGTCTCCAGGTTTGTAGCTCAGTGCTCTTAACCACTACGCTATACTGCCTCCTATGCCGTGGGGTGCTCCTCAAACATATTCAGACTCACCCTTTTTTATGGCTGCATAGCAGAGCCATGCAACATATAGCTATGATGTATTAGAGAGAGAGAGAGGGGGATCTGGAAGCACATGACCAGATACCTGCACTGTGTCCTTCCACAGTGGAGCTGAAACACATACAGTCCACTCCATTGACTACAGTGCTGCCCCCCACAAACACACACACACACACACACACTGTTTTTCTGCTTCCTGTTCATTTCTGGTTCATGTCTGTGTTCAGAGCTAGCTCTTCTTTTTCTCACCTTATATATGTAAAAACGTTTCTCTGGTGTCTAGTGGCACCCCTGCCCTATGATCACTATCATTGGTATTTAACAATCTTTCCCTGGTATCTAGTGTCACTCCCCCACTCTCCAATTGCAATTTCCTCTGTCTAGCACTGTTTCCCCTAGTGTCTAGTGGCACCTTCCATCCTCTGATCACCATCCCCTCTGTCTAGTACTGTTTCCCTGGTGTCTAGTGGTACCCACCCTCCAATCACTGTCCCAGTAATATAGTACTGTTTCCCTGGTGTCTAGTAACACCCCATCCTCTGATTGCTGTCCCTGCTATGCAATATTGCTTCCCTGGTGTCTAGTGGCACCCCCACCCTCTGATTGCTGTCCCCATTATGCAGTATTTCTACCCTGGTGTCTAGTGGCACCCCCCATCCTCTGATCACCAACCCCTCTGTCTAGTACCATTTCCCTGGTGTCTAGTGGCACCTCCAACCTCTGATTACTGTCCCCATTATGCAGCATTGCTACCCTGGTGTCTAGTGGCTCCCCCACCCTCTGATTGCTGTCCCTGCTATGCAATATAGCTACCCTGGTGTCTAGTGGCACCTCTCCATCCTCTGATCACCATCCCCACTGTCTAGTACCATTTCCCTGGTGTCTAGTGGCACCCCCACCCTCTGATTGCTGTCCCCATTATGCAGTATTGTTACCCTGGTGTCTAGTAGCACCCCCATCCTCTGATCACCATCCTAGTACCTAGGTCTAGTACCGCTTCCCTTGTGTCTAGTGGCACCCCCACCCTCTGATTGCTGTCCCCATTATGCAGTATTGCTGTCCTGGTGTCTAGTGGCTCCCCCACCCTCTGATTGCTGTCCCCATTATGCAGTATTACTTCCCTGGTGTCTAGTGGCTCCCCCACCCTCTGATTGCTGTCCCCATTATGCAGTATTGCTGCCCTGGTGTCTAGTGGCACCCCCACCCTCTGATTGCTGTCCCCATTATGCAGTATTGCTGCCCTGGTGTCTAGTGGCACCCCCACCCTCTGATTGCTGTCCCCATTATGCAGTATTGCTGCCCTGGTGTCTAGTGGCTCCCCCACCCTCTGATTGCTGTCCCCATTATGCAGTATTGCTGCCCTGGTGTCTACTGGCTCCCCCACCCTCTGATTGCTGTCCCCATTATGCAGTATTGCTGCCCTGGTGTCTAGTGGCACCCTCACCCTCTGATTGCTGTCCCCATCATGCAGTATTGCTGCCCTGGTGTCTAGTGGCACCCCCATCCTCTGATCACCAACCCCTCTGTCTAGTACCACTTCCCTTGTGTCTAGTGGGTCCCCCACCCTCTGATTGCTGTCCCCATTATGCAGTATTACTGCCCTGGTGTCTAGTGGGTCCCCCACCCTCTGATTGCTGTCCCCATTATGCAGTATTGCTGCCCTGGAGTCTAGTGGCACCCCCATCCTCTGATCACCAACCCCTCTGTCTAGTACCACTTCCCCTTGTGTCTAGTGGGTCCCCCACCCTCTGATTGCTGTCCCCATTATGCAGTATTGCTGCCCTGGTGTCTAGTGGCTCCACCACCCTCTGATTGCTGTCCCCATTATGCAGTATTGCTGCCCTGGTGTCTAGTGGCTCCTCCACCCTCTGATTGCTGTCCCCATTATGCAGTATTGCTGCCCTGGTGTCTAGTGGCACCCCCACCCTCTGATTGCTGTCCCCATTATGCAGTATTGCTACCCTGGTGTCTAGTAGTGCCCCCATCCTCTGATCACCATCCCCTCTGTCTAGTACCGCTTCCCTGGTGTCTAGTGGCAGCCCCACCCTCTGATTACTGTCCCCATTATGCAGTATTGCTGCCCTGGTGTCTAGTGGCACCCCTACCCTCTGATTGCTGTCTCCATTATGCAGTATTGCTACCCTGGTGTCTAGTGGCACCCCCATCCTCTGATCACCATCCCCTCTGTCTAGTACCACTTCCCTGATGTCTAGTGGCACCCCCACCTTCTGATTGCTGTCCCCATTATGCAGTATTGCTACCCTGGTGTCTAGTGGCACCCCCCCAATCCTCTGATCACCATCCCCTCTGTCTAGTACGGCTTCCCTAGTGCCTAGTGGCACGCCCAACCTCTGATTACTGTCCCCATTATGCAGTATTGCTGCCTTGGTGTCTAGTGGTGCCCCCAAACCTTCAGTCGCCATCCCCTTGTTGTCCCTATGTCAGCTGAAATAAAAAAAAAAATTCCTCAATTTTTTTTAAACCTGCAAAAAAGAAAATGGTGCCTCACTGATCTGACCGCCCACACTGACCTCCCACTCAGCACCCACCACCCCCCACACCCCCACTCACCTGAACAGATCCCACAGTGTAGATCTACTCTCTGATCGAAGACATGTCTTGCTTCTGGACCCGGCGACTGCAATATGAGAAACTAAGATAAGTGAAGTTTAATGTGGTTTTCAACTTTGATGCATAACTTTGTCAGTTTTGTGTTTTTTGTCCCCAAATTTTCAACATGGCCTTTTTGGGACCTCTCCTCATGACCAATGGTGGCGCAATTATGCAAATCAGGCCCAAAATGGTGATTTCATGCTCACAATGTGAAATTATCTTTTGGAAATGATTTGAAAATTTTCACCACCCTTGTTGATGAGGTGGAGTCAAAAGAAGGCCATGTTGAAAATGTGGGGTCACAATATGTAAAAATTTCAAAGTTATGAGCACACATTGAAAATTTTCTACACTTGCTCATAACTTTGGCAATTTTCAATATTTTGATCCCAAATTTTCAGCATAGCCTTTTTTTCATACCACCTCATGAATGTGACAGCTGTCATTTTTCAAATCCTGGCCCAAGTGTGTTCTTGCACCTTTGGTGTAGAATGACATTTTGGTGTCATGGAATCACATTTCAGTGCGGATTTGAAAACTTTCACCTACGGGGTTCATGAGGTGGGGTGAAGCAGCCTCTCACTTTTTTTTGGTGCATCAGTACCCTCATTTTGCAGCCATATTGGCTCTGACCAGAGTTTGTTCAAATCTACTGCCAAAGCATGCATGCACTGTGTTGAGATGCGTAATAGTTTACAAATCCCAACTGAATGTACACCACTGTGGACGAATCCCCATGTAAAGTATGATGAAAAACCATTAATGAAGAAATTAAGGGAGAAGAAGGGCAGAAAGATACTAAGAGATGCAATTATCCTACATCTGGGATCCTACGTTTTTTTCTCTGACCTCAAAAACAGGTTTGAAATCCCTATCACATAGTTTCACATATACCTCAGAGCTGCATTAAAACATACCAGATGTGGGTTTCTGTATACAAATAAACAAGGAATGGGGAAACATTATCACAGCTGCTAGAAACAAAAAGGTAAATGCAGACACAGACCTAACATTTAGCATTAATATAAAATGGGAAAATAATTTGAATTATACTGAATCTCTCAAATTGAGGGATCAAATATGGGAAAATCCCATAGTACCAATAAAGGCATTTGGGGACATTTAGTCCAGTTTAAAAGATTTCACAATTGCTAGTACACCCCTGAGAAATTACATACGTTTTTATTATATACAGATGACAAGTGTTGGAGGTGACACACAGTGTAACAATTGCTTACTACACCAGTACTATAGTGCTTGGTTTTTATGTAACTCTTCCTGTAAGTGTAACAGTTTGAATTTAGCAGATGCTGGGAGAAAGTCACACTTCCTCAGCAATGTCTCTGAAAAGAAAACAGACCAAATGGCCATGTTGTAAATTTACTTTCTGGCTGTCTAGTCTACCTCTGTCAGTTTATGGGTGGCATTAGAAGTGTCTTTGATGTCAGGAAGCCTCTGGCTAACCCAAGCATTGCAGCTGGGGACTCATGTCTTTGGACAGAATACTGTAGTGGGTGAAATTTCAGCCACGTTGGGCGATCCGCTGGAATTAGGCAGGCGTCCTGTCACCAGCCCTGGCCACTGCTTTCAGTGTTTGTTTGTTTGTTTGTTTTTTTATTTTATAACTAAAAATAAACGTGTGTGTGTTGTGAGGGGGTCAGAAAGGACTGCCTTTGCCTTCCCCGACCTCCGTCTCTGGGACAAACACTGTGTTTAAAAGTGAAAGTGCCACCCGAAGGGAGTCCCAATCTAGCACTCCTGCAGCGGCACATGAAAGGCTCCAGTCAGTGGCTTTAAAAGCAGAGCAGCAGTTAAAGCCATTGGGCTAGCATGTGCTGGGGACACAGCATGAGGGCTGGGCAGCAGCTCTCACTGCTGATTGGTTATGCAGTCAGGCCCTTGATTCACATAACCAATCAGCACTGCCCCCTTAGCGATCCAGCCAGGGGGTTCCCCAGGGTAGCAACACCCCCTAATTTAAGCATTAAAGGAGACTGCAGGGGGCTTAAAGTCAGTTAGGAGGGGAGACTCTAGAAGGGGAGTCTAGAGGAGGAGCCCCCAGGATGAGGAGCCCCAGGAGGGGAGCCCCTGGAGAAGGGCTTCTGAAGAAGGAGCTTGCTAGAGAAGGGCTCCTGGAGAAGGAGCTTGATGGAGAAGGCCTCCTGAAGATGGAACTTGCTAGAGATGGGCTCCTGGAGAAGGAGTTCGATGGAGAAAACCTCCTGAAGAAGGCGCTCGATGGAGAAGGGTTCCTGAAGAAGGAGCTTGCTAGAGAAGGGCTCCTGGAAAAGAAGCTTGCTAGAGAAGGGCTCCTGGAGAAGGAGCTCAATGGAGAAAAGCTCATGAGAAAGGAGCTCACTAGAGAAGTGCTCCTGAAGAAGGAGCTCACTGGAGAAAAACTCCTGAAGAAGGAGCTCACTGGAGAAATTATCCTGAAAAAGGAGTTCACTGGAGAAGGGCTCCTGGAGAAGGAGCTCGATGGAGAAAAGATCCTGAGGAAGGAGCTGGCTGGAGAAGGAGTTCACTGGAGAAGAGCTCCTGAGGAAGGAGCTTGCTGGAGAAGGGCTTCTGGAGAAGGAGCTTGATAGGGAAGGGCTCCTGAAGAAGGAGTTCACTGGAGAAGGGCTTCTGGAGAAGGAGCTTGATAGGGAAGGGCTCCTGGAGAAGGAGCTCGATAGAGAAGGGCTCCTGGAGAAGAGCTCTTGAGGAAGGAGCTCACTGGAGAAAGGCTCCTGCAGAAGGAGCTCAATGGAGAAGGGCTACTGGAGAAGGAGCTCAATAGAGAAGAGCTCTTGGAGAAGGAGCTTGATAGAGAAGGGCTCCTGGAGAAGGAGCTCGACGAAGAAGAATTCCATAAAGGAGGATAGTGGGACCTGCAGGGGCAGCTGGGAGAGCCCTGCCTCCCTGGTAGCCTTACTTCAAAAAGAGGGCTTAAAAGAGCTCTGTCATTCAGGCTTGGCAGTTGACTCTGTGCCCTCACAGGTACCTGGTGGGAGACTCAGCTATCAGGTTGGCTAGCAGTGCAGCATCTTGGGAGACTCAGCTAGCAGGTTGGCTAGTGGCACAGCACCATGGGAGACTTGGTTAGCAAGTCGGCTGGTGGAAAAGCACCCTCAGAAGACTCAGCTAGCAGGGCGGCTAGTGGTGGAGCACCTTGGGAGACTGGACATTCGGCTAGCAGGGCAGCTAGCAGCACAGTACCTTGGGACACTTGGCTAATGAGGTGGTGAGCAGCAGACCTCAGGCCTGTATTTGTCTGCAATTCTTGCAGCAGTCCTTTGGGGGGGAGGTGTGGCACCCAGGGAGGGAGCCCTGGGTGGTGGTGGTGGTGTGTTAAAATTCTTTATTTCTAATGTTACAGTAATAAGCCTGTTACAGTGATTTTGTTAAAGTTACAATGATAAGCCATTTACAATGATTTTTATGTTGTCTTACGCTTGCAGTGCAGACAACATATTGTGGCTGCTTCAGTGCAGAAGTGGGTTTCAGAGGTGCGGTCCTGCTGCAGCTAATGGCGCCACTGCTTTTTGAGGCCAGGCTCTGTGGTGCCAATGGCATAGCTTGCTGTCTATGACAGCAGTTGAAAAACCGTGACACCACCTTGAAAGAAATTAGCTGCTCCAATCAGGGAGTGCCATGGAGCAGTCCCTGATTGCAGCAGCCAGTTACTGCTTGCCTTCTCTAGTCAAGCAACATGGCAGCGGCTCCCCATCAGCTTCTTACAGTCCCCAGAGAAGCCAAGGGAGAGCCACTGCCTTTTACAGTCCCTGTGAAAGCCGACGGGAGTGCCCAATCTCCCTGTCCACATGCCCCCTCCTAAATTAATTTGCAGATGGGGTGCCCAATCCCCATTGGCATACTGTACCCCACCATTCTTGTGTGCCGGGGTGCCAGTACCCTCGGCTCATGGACCACCCCACTCACCGCGGGGTGCCCAATCCCGCCGGCATAATAAATTTCACTTTCAGTGCTGAGGGGGTGCCCAGTCCCCTCAGCTCATGCACCCCCCCCACCTCGGGTATGGCCAGTGGGGTGCCTAACTTGCTGGCTGGCAGCCCCACCAAAACACCTAGGTGGTATACTGGGAGCCCACCCCATACTTACCTTCAGAGCCCAGCGTAACAATCTTTGGTGGACCGGGAACACGTCTGCAGACTTCAAAGCTGTCCGCAAACTGAAGAAATGCCGGAAAGCTGTATAATGGCATAAATGTTTTTTTTTTCAACTTACGTGAATATCCCGGCCATTTGTTTGACTTTTGCCACCAAATTTTCAACATGGGGTTTTTGGGACCCCTCCTCATGAATTCAGTCACTGTCATGGCATTATTCTGTCCCGAAAGGTGATTTTGCGGTCACTGCAAGGAATCACCTTTCAGGACCAAGAAAAGAAATAACAGCATCACTGTTCATGAGGTGGCCTCCCAAAAAGCCTATGTTGCAAATTTGGTGGAAAAATTACTGTGTTATGAGCCTGCATTGTGCATTTTCCACATGCACTCGTAACTTTGCCAATTTGTAATATTTTCACTCCAGATTTTCAACATTGGCATTTTTCCAAACCTCCTTATGAACAGTGCAGCTGTCATTTTTCACATCCTGGCCGAAATGTGTTTTCACACTACCAGCGCAGAATAGCGTGGTTGCTGTGGGAAATCAGTGTTCAGGACAGATTATGAAAATCATAGCAACACTGTTCATGAGCAGAGGTCTTAAAATGCCTATGTTGAAAATTTGGTGACAAAAGTCCATAAAAAGACTGTTACAAGCATGCGTTGCACAGTTTTCACGAGCACTCGTAACTTCGACAATTTGTAATATTTTCACTCAACATTTTCAACATTGTCAATTTTACACATGTTCTTATGAACAGTACAGCTGTCATTTTCCAGATCCTACCCAAAATGTGTTTTCACACAAGTGGCGCACTATGACGCGGTCGCTGTGGGAAATCAATGATCAGGACTGATGAAGAAAATCATAGTGACAGTGTTCATGAGCAGAGGTCCCAAAATGCCTATGTTGAAAATTTGGTGAAATGATTCCACTAAATGATTCTGTTCCGAGTGTGCATTGTGCAGTTTCTACATATGCTCATAAATTCACGCATTTTTAATATTTTCACTCAAGATTTTCAACACTACCATCTTTTCACACCTACCTATGAATGGTACAGCTGTCATTTTTCACATCCTGCCTGAATGGTGTTTTCCAACATCTGGTGCAGAATGGCATGGTTGCTGTGAGAAATCAATGTTCAGGATGGATTAACAAAATCACAGTGCCACTGTTCATGAGCAGAGGTCCTAAACACTTTCATGAGGTGGGGTTCACAAAAATGCTGTGTTGCAAACTTGTAGTGCAAATACCAACAAACGGCCGGGGTATTAGGGTTTCTAACCATAACGTCCATGTACAGACTGACAGGCATTGGGGGCATGTCATAGCATTGTCAGATTGCTCACACCATACCACTCCCCCACCTCAGCCACTGACAGGCACTCTAGGTGTGACTTTGGACTCTTCGGCGCCACAGTTCACCCAATTCTCCTAAGCTGCACCCATTCCAGCATATGTCCTTTCCTTATGAAAAGGCATGACTGTAAAGCCAAACACCCCAAGGCACACCTCTACACTTGTCGGTATCTGCAGGATAGGGTGAGGTAAAATGCCATGAGCGTTATGGGCGAATGGGGTGAGCGTAAGGCCTGAGGACCCCAAGGCACAACACGATATGTGTCGCACTGCAGGGTAGGGTGAGCTGAAATGCCATGAGCGTTATGGCCGAATGGGATGAGAGTAAGGCCCGAGGATCCCAAGGCACAATGCGATATTTGCTGCACTGCAGGGTAGGGTGAGCTGAGCTGCCATGAACGTTATGGCCGATGCCCAAAGGCACTCCTCAGTGCCTGTCAGTCTCTGCGGGTGATGTGGGGTTTGACGTCACTTTCATACTTCACTGCCATTCCTATTATGCATCTGTTCAACTCCTGCGCTACCAATGCCAGTGTCAGCAAGACAACATTCAGCATTGACAAATGCTTGTGTTAAAGTTACAGTGATAAGCCATTTACAGTGATTTTGTTAAAGTTACAATGATAAGCCATTCACAGCGATTTTGTTAAAGTTACAGTGATAAGCCAGTTACAGTGAGTTTTTTAAAGTTACAATGATAAGCCACTTACAGTAAGTTTTTTAAGATTACAATGATAAGCCATTTACAGTGATTCTGTTAAAGTTATTGATAAGCCTTGTACAGTGATAACCCTTTTTCTACTGCTAATGTTAGTGATAATCGTGTTAGTAATGATGATTCTGTATAGCTTTGCTGTTTATTTTTATTAGTAAATGATTTATTTTACTTTATTCTGTCTGTGGATGGTTATTTTTAGCAGGTGTAGGTGTCCCTTTTTAGTCCATTTCTCTGGGTGGTGGCAGTGTATCTTTTTAGGAGGAACAGTGCCTCCCCCTTATTAAGGCACTTTTTCATTCCTGCCAGTGGCCGGCTCCACAACACACTTTGGGTGTCCAGCTGTCAGGCCAAACAATCCGACATTGTCCCCTCAGTCAGTTTAGGCTCACTATCTTTGGTTGAGGGTGGCACCACCAAGGAGGCCTCTTGGTGGTCTCAGTGGACAGGTTTTAAAAGGGCAAATTTTTAATATAGTATTTGTAACAATACAAAGGTATTTGTTCAACAGGCTGGGCCAACCCAATTTTCCCAACGTAAGCTCAGTGCTGGAATTACAGGGGGGGAATACTAGGGCTCAGCAGCCCCCCCCCCCAGCTCTGAAGAGAGCCCCAGAAGCTCCTGCATTGCTACCAGCTTAGCTCCAGGCAAGGGATTTTGAATCTGTGAAGTCAGTGGGACATACTGGAAGACATGTCATGGGGTGGGAAGCAACTGGAGAGCTTTTGGGTCTGGCAGAGCCTAGCAGGGTAAGTCCAACCTGGGACTTTGAACAAACTGCTGTCCAAGAGTTCACGTCCGCCCTGATTCAAAATGTCTTGCAGTAAGCCAATCTACCTTGTTAGAGAGACACATTTATTCTTGTTGTAACCTATTGTACAAAACAAGTTTCTTCCCATTTCTGTAGAATTACTGTTTCCTATAGTGTTGTTGTACTATTCTGTAGTATCTGTGTAATTATCTTGAAATATTAAAAATACTACTTTTATATATTTCATGTTCTGTAACTAAATCTTTTGGAGTACAGCTAATCAATTTATAACGGACAATAACTGTATTCCCACCTCTGAGGAGAAGGCTACCATTACCATAGTATATTTCTAAAGTGTGAAGTTTTGGGCTGTGACAGAGAAGGGTGGGTCATGTGACCTTGAGCAAGAAGCACTGTACAGTGTGAGCAGAGGCTCTGGAGGGATGTGAACCTGGAGATAGTCTAAAGGACTGTCTAAGCAGAGTGGTGGCAGCTACTGAAGTATTTTGAAAGCTAGAAACAGTGATGTAAACTGGAGACCCAATCTCCACAAAGACATAGACAGAATGGAAGCTGTCCAGAGGAGGGCAACTAAAATGGTGCAGGGTCTGCACCAGAAGACATATGAAGAGAGACTTAAGGAGCTAAATATGTATAGCCTCAAGGAAAGGAGGGAGAGGGGGGACATGATAGAAACTTTCAAGTACCTCAAGGAAATCAAAAGTCCAAGAGGGTAGCATCTTTCAAAAAGAGTGTGCAAGAACAAGGGGCACAATTTGAAGATGGGGGCAGCTCAGAGGTAATTTAAGGGAGTATTTTTTCACAGAGATGGTTGTGGATGCATGGAACGGCCTTCCGGAGGAGGTTGTGGAGTCAAAAACAGTGGTGGAATTCAAGCATGCATGGGACAGTCATAAGACAATTCTATGGGGTGGGGGTAGAAAGAAGTAGGCTGTTGGTTAACTAGGATCTGCAGCTTATCCATTAGGTAGAGAAATGGGCAAACTGGGTGGGCCAAGCGGTCCTTATCTGCTGTCAAATTCTATGTTTCTATGTTTCTATGTCTGGAATAGACTAGCTTGCCACAAACTGGAGGAAGCAGGTTGGGATCTGAAACAGTTTTGTCAAATTAAAGGTTATCTGTCCAGTCACAGAACAGGATATACAAAGGGGGACTGTATAGTCAACCAGTTTTATTTTGTTAAAGAGCAGTTGATGCCTTTGGAAAAATTATGAAAAACATAATAGCTGGACCCAGTTCAGTTTGTATAGCATACATTTTCTATAGGTTTCTCATCTCTCTCTCTCTTACTTATTACTAAAGAAATTCCCACACAAACATAATCTTTATCCCTTTGGGTTCATCTGCCTCTGTAGCTTACTCCCTACTTGAAATCATAATGCATGGCTGTGACATCACAGTCTATTGCTATGAGAATAACTGTGATGTCACAAGCAGAGTATTATGACAGGTAGGGAAGCTGATGAACCATCAGGGAACAGCTCTCCTGGTGTCATGCATATGATCTCAGTAATGATTAATGGGGATAAGAAATACAGAGCTAAAGAGAAATATAGACTGCTTTGTGTCCAAATATTATGCTTTTTAAAGTTCTTCTCAAGGCATCAGTGGCTCTTTAAGCAAGAATAGATAAATGGAAGACATTGTGCCTGGGTCATATGAGCTGACTGCTACAACTGCAGGAGCTATTCCAAAAGAGAGAATTAGCCTGTGAGGAGAGCCAAACACTGGCAGAATTGATAATCATCCTCAAAAGAAGTGGCCAGGAAAGCTGTGCAGTAAGGGTCACTGCAAGCCAAAGTTGTGAGTCGGAGGCTATGGCAGATGCAGATGAACCAGAGCTTGTGACCAAGGCGGCTGTGCAAGTAGATCAGTTACAGATGTTGGAGCTAGAACTAGATATGCGTAAGGAGATGGCAGCACTTAAGAGGCAAAAGGCAGAAGTGGATGTACAGAACATGAGGCTGGCAGCACAGGTGGAGAAGTGAAAGGCTGAGGAATAAGAGAAATAGAACCAGCCCTACATCCAATGAGAGCGAGAGGAGACAGAGGACCGAGAGGAGGAGGAGAAGCAAATGTCTGAGAAATAAGAGAAATAGAACCAGCCCCACATCCAATGAGAGTGAGAGGAGAGAGAGGAGCGAGAGGAGAAGGAGAAGCAAATGGCTGAGGAGTAAGAGAAATAGAACCAGCCCCAGATCCAATCAGAGTGAGAGGAGACAGAGGAGTGAGAGGAGGAGGAGGAGAAGCAAATGGCTGAGGAATAAGAGAAATAGAACCAGCCCCACATCCAATGAGAGCGAGAGGAGACAGAGGAGGAGGAGAAGCAAATGGCTGAGGAATAAGAGAAATAGAACCAGCCCCAGATCCAATGAGAGTGAGAGGAAAGAGAGGAGGAGGAGAAGCAAATGGCTGTGGAGCAAGAACAAGATGAAGAAGCTTGAGCATGACAGTCAGATGGAGGTTCTGCGCCAGAGGACATCTCCACAAACACAGAGCAACAGCATGAGGGATTCGACCCAGGAAGCATAAATTCATTCTAAAATGTTTCCCAGTCATTAGGAGAGGGATGAACTTGATTTGTTTTTAAGATCGTTTGAGAGACTCTGTGGGCAACTGGAATTGGGCAGGGCTTCTTGGGTGACTCACCTATTGACACTGCTTACAGGCAAGGCATTAGAAATGTTTGCCACAATAGACAATAATGATTGCATTGGACCATGATAAAGTGAAAAATATCTTCCAAAAGCATTTAGAGTTAACCACTGAGGCCTATAGGTAAACATTTAGAGGATTAAGAGAGGTGCCGGATACAGCTTTACTGAAATGTGTGTGTGCAGCTAAATTTAGAACACTGGGTAGAGGTTGCAAAGGCTGTAGAAGAGACAAAAGATTTATTTCTTCTGGAACAGTTTTAAAAACTATACCTGAGGATCTGGGAATACAATTTTTGGACAGAAGTCTGAACTACGCGTGGGAACTAGCCGAGAGGGCTAATCAGTTCATATTTAGCTGACCATCCTCTCACCACAAAAGGAATGCGGGAAGGACATCAGGTAGTTTTAAGAGAACATAAGAGGTAGCCCAAAGAAAGCTAGCCTGTGTCTGAACAAAAAGGGAAGCCACCTGGTCTTAAAAGGTATCACTTGAAAACAGCAAGTATATTTTGGCGAGTACATTTGGGTGAATCAAATAGGGTGATGGCTAATACAGCAACTGGCACAAAATGGCGATAGGCAACATGGACGAATGTGGTGTTGCTAGGATACCCCACAATCTATGTATGCCGTGAAATTAGAATAATAGAAATGGGGGGAGGGGGCGTTAGGGACCTGATAAACCTAATATACCGAAACCCTGTGGCACAAGTACGAGCTAATGGACACTTATCCTCCCCCTTCCCATTACAGTGTGGGACATGACAGAGGTGCCCCCTCTCTCCCCTTCCCACTCCTCTTTGCCCTATACATCAAACCCTTGGCACAAGTCATCAGATCCCACCCAGATCTGAATGGATACAGAGGACCTGGGACATTACATAGCTTATATGCAGATGATATTGTTATATTTAAAACACCCAGAAACTGACTTAGATGGAGTGTGGGCAATAATTAAATAATACAGAGACATCTCAGGCTATAGATTGAACGAGGGTGGGACCTTACACAAATGAACATAAAATGGGCATAAAATTAACAGCATCAGTTTCACAGCTATATGAAGCTTACTATAACCCACTTCAAACCCAAGTACAAGAAGATTTAGGTAAGTGGACAGTGCTCCCCCTGACCCTGGACAGAAGGATAGCAGCTAAAAAATGGTAATACTGCCAACATTCATATACTTGTTCCAGAACTTAACAATTCCCATTCCTTCAGAAGCCTGGGAAGAAATGGGATAGAGGCATATCATGCTTCCTGTGGCAGGGCCATAGACCACAAACAATTTTAACAACACTATTTAGACCCAAGAATCAGGGGGGTTAGCACTTCCCGACCTACAGACATACTATGAAGCTGCCCAAGTGCAGGTTGTCCTTCACTGAATGAGGAATCAATCAGATCAACAATGGGTGCCACTGGAGAGGGAGAATTTGCCAGTTAGACCACTGGAGATGAATTTATTAAAACCTCTATCACTACACGTAATACACAAGTGCGCATCAAGTTTCATACACACTCCCTTACAGATATGGAAGAAATGGGTTAGTAAGGGTAACCTGAGGCAATAGCTGACATGTCAATGTCACAAATGCACTCAGCACGTCAGGCCCTCTGCTCCCACAGTGCCAACCTCTGAGCCCAATATTGTGAACAGGTAACAGACAAGGTAACCCTCCTGCCTGCTTTTGGGTCCAAATCCCCTTTAGTCTCAAGTTCTGGGGGGATTCAGGGGCACCAAGCCAGGCTTCCAAAATGAACCTTTACATAGAAACATAGACTTTGACAGCAGATAAGGACCACTTGGCCCACCCAATCTTCCTATTTCCCTACCGACTGGATAAGCTGCAGATTCTAGTTAACCAACAGCCTACTTCCTGCCACCCCCCACTACAATTGCCTTGTGTCTGTCCCATGCATGTTTGAATTCCCCCACTGTTTTAGCCCCAACAACCTCCCCAGGAAGGCAGTTCCACGTATTCACCACTCTCTCTCTGTGAAAAAAGATTTCCTTATGTTATCCCTCAGCCGTCCCCCCTCTATCTTTAAATTGTGTCCCCTTGTTCTTACACATCTCTTTTTCTGAAAGATGCTACCCTCCTGGACTTTGTTGATTCCCTTGAGGTACTTGAACATTTCTATAATGTCCCCCTGTCCCTCCTTTCATCAAGGGTATACATATTAAGCTCTCTCAGTCTCTCTTCCTATGATTTCTGATGCAGACCCTGTACCATTTTAATTGCCCTCCTCTGGACTGCTTCCATCCTGTCTATGTCCTTGTGTAGATGAGGTCTCCAACACTGCACACAATACTCCTGATGGGGTCTCACCAACTGTCTGTACAGAGGGATAACCACTTCCCTTTTTCTACTTGTGATGCCCCTTCCTATGTATCCCAGTATCCCCTTGGCTCTCCTCACTGACTTCTCACATTGCTTACCCACCTTTAGATCATCCAATATGACTACCCCCAAGTCCTGTTCCATTTTTGTTGTGGTTAGTACCTCCCCTGCTATTGTGTACTCTTCTCCTGGGTTTTTGTTTCCCAGGTGCATTACTTTGCACTTCTTTGCATTGAATCTAAGTTGCCATATGTCTGACCATTCCTCCAACCTTGCCAAGTCCCTTCTCATCCATTCTACCCCCCCCATGTATCAACTCCGTTACAGATCTTTGTATCATCTGCAAAGAGGCATACCTTTCCCTCCAGACCCTCTGCAATGTCACCTATGAAGATGTTAAAGAGGACTGGACCCAGTACTGAGCCTTGAGGTACTCCACTAGTGACCCCCCTTTCTTTGGAATGAGTGCCACTCACTATTACCTTCTGTGTCCTGTTGTGTAGCCAGTTTGCAACCCAGACTACCACCCTGGGACCCACTCCCAAGCTGGCTAACTTGATTATTAATCTTTTGTGCGGGACTGTATCAAATGCCTTGCTAAAGTCTAGGTAGGCCATATCCACAGCCCCTCCCTGGTCTATTACTTTGGTCACCCAGTCAAAGAAATCTATTAGATTTGTCTGACATGACCTTCCTGCTGTAAATCCATGCTGCTTTGGGTCCCGTGCCCTGCTGACCTCTAGGTACTCAACAATTCTTTCTTTCAGAGGTGATTCCATCATTTTCCCTACCACTGAGGTCAAACTTACAGGTCAATAGTTTCCTGCTTCTGCCTTGCTCCCACTTTTATGAAGGGGAATCACATCTGCCCTCCTCCAGTCCTCAGGTACCACCCCATCCTCCCATGATTTGTTAAAAAGTGTGGTCAGTGGTGTCACTAGGTCCTCCCTTAGTTCTTTTAGGATTCTGAGGTGAATTTCATCAGGCCCCATTGCTTTGTCCACCTTGAGTTTTAGGAGTTCTTTCAGGACTCTTTCTTCTGGAAATGGACTGGTGTCAACCACCCCTACCCAGAGTGCTTCTATTGTCTGGTTTAGGTAACTCCTCCTCATCTTCTTTTGTGAATACTGAGCAAAAGTATTCATTCAGTATCTCTGCCTTTTCACTGTCTCCCTCTGCCCACCTCCCCTCTCCCTTATTAATCTTCATTATTCCTCCCTTAACCTTTCTATGCTCCCTAATGTACCTATAAAAGGTTTTATCCCACTTCTTAACTGACTTGGCTATTTTTTCCTCAGTTTGGGCTTTTGCTATTCTGACTGCCTTCCTCACTTCTTTCTGCTTTAATTGATACAATTCTCTGTCGTGCTCCTTCTGTGATGCCTTATACTTTTTGAATGCAGTCTTTTTCTCCTTAACCTTTCCTGTCACCTCTTTTGAGATCCATAGTATTTTTTTACTCTGCTTTGTTTTCTTTATCTGTTTCACACAAAGGCTTGTTGCCTCTATGATGGCAGTTTTGATTTTTCTCCATTGTTCTTCCACCCCTCCTCTTTGCCCATTTGCTAGTGTGTTCCTCAGGTATTCACCCATTTTGCCAAAGTCAGCCCTTCTAAAGTCCAGTATGCTTGTTTTTGTATGGATTGTCTCCATGGTTGTGCTCACTGTGAAGCACACTGTGCAGTGGTCACTTGTTCCCAGATGTCTACCGACTTCTAAATTTGTGATCCTCTCTCCATTTGAGAGTACCAGGTCTAGTATTGCTTCCTCCCGAGTGGGTTCCAACACTAGCTGTCTAAGGCCTGCCCCCTGCAGGGCATCGAGAATGACCCTGCTCTTGGATGTGGCTGCAGTACATGTCACCCAGTTAACATCTGGCATATTCAGGTCCCCCATTAACAGTATCTCCCCTTTTTCTAAACTTTAAAACTCTATTAAAGACCTTAGGTATAGTTTTACCTTTTCCCAGTTTAGTAACACCATCAAGCTGTTGAACAGTTTTGTCAGTCTTAACCCTCTATATATCACATGCAAAAAGAACTGTCAGACACCCAGGCAGTCTTTCAGAGAAAACATACTTTACTAAAAGATGACAAAAATATGAAAAATGTAAACACAGAACAATACATCAAAGAGCTCACAATCACATAGAAGAACAAGGGCAAAATACAAAACAAAAACTCCTACCACAATACATTTAGACTTTTTCTATCTAACGTATTACCTCTGTAAAGTGCTTTGAAAATTAGAGAACGGTATCTCTTTCTAGAGTCCCAAACATAATAAAACATATTCCCCAGTCACAAGGATAAATTTCAACTCAATCTCCCCACCCCCTTGGTGAGTCATCTAGCTCTTCCTTTTAGAATAAAACAAATACAAACATGATGTCCTGTCAAGAAGTATATTAAATAAGGTGACATCAGAAAAAAAACTAATTTCCAAAATTATAAGTCTTTAATCCACCAGTTCCCTTGAGGTTTACAGCCCTGCAATCCCTCACCTAGGTGTGAGGTAGCCATGTCGTGTCCTGTAATACAATGTATATTTTAGTTTCCCACCTTCAAAGCAGCAACAGGTCATACAAAGGCCATAAAATGAAAATTCTCAAGAAAATTAATTACATTACAGAGATCTCCTGGTCAGTGTAATATATCCTGTAGCTTCACTGAAACCTGGGGGTGGCACCCATGGAAGCACAGCTGTCTTATGTGAGACAATCACATACTATATTTTTATATTACAAATAGCATACAATAATCATAACCAGCTGGCCAAGTGTCACAGTTGCTACCCATATGCATACACACAAACTTTGTGCCAGCATCTCTGGACTCAGGATATAAAACCTGGTTCTGCAGAGGTCTACAAAACCCACTGCAAATGACCCAGAATGGGGTAGTGAAACTGTTCCAGACTCTCATTCGTGAATATGGAGTATCTAATAAGGAAAATTACAGATACTTTCAAGCTAGGGCATACTTAACACAACTGAAACAGGTGGGAGCAAACTGCGAATTGAACCCCCTGATCCAATTAGCAAGGCAGGTAATACAAGGACCGAGTCTGCCACACCTGATATCAGAACTATATAAAGCTCTGTTAAGAGCATTTAAAAAGTGGGAGCAAGAGATGGGATACCCCCTAGATCAGGGCTCCTGAGAAACTAGTCGTAGAAACACACAGAATTTCTACATGCATGTCCTGGAGAGAGTTTGGTTGGAAGTGTCTGGTAAGATTCTTTATCACATCAGTACAACAAGTCCATAATCAAACAGCAAATAATGCAAACTGCTGGCGGAGGCAATGTGAGGAACTCAGAGTCACACACTTCCATATCATGTGGGAATGCCCCCACTTAGCCCAATTCCAAAGGGAAATAGGAGCACTGGGTAATATATTCAATCCATAGATACAAGTAACGAGAGATGTGACTCTTCCATGTGTACCCCTTAAACATGAAGGATCCAACAGAAAAATATCTAATGGGTGTATTTAAGTGAGCTGCAAAGAAATGTATAGCAAAACATGGTTAACAAACAAACCCCAGCAATAGGGGACTGGATAACTTTGGTAAATTCCATCTACCAAATAGAAACCTTGGCATACAGAGTTAGGGACCAGGAGGAAAAGGGGAGAAATACATGGAATAGACGGTGCATATGTATATAATGCCAGTGGATCCTTCTTTTGTCCCCTGAACATAACAGCAATACAAATGAATACACAGGAGATGTATATGAAATGTAGAAAGATATAAAAAAAGTGCTAAATTATGATAGGAGAATTTTTTTTGTTTCTTTTTTTGGAAAACACAATAAAATATGTTTATCAAAAAGCAACCCGCATGGAACAGACCTAATTAGACAGCCTGAGGCAATAGCATACATCTGTGGGACATCACTGACGAGACGAATGCCCTACCATTCAGAGGCGCTACAGGGACCTTAGAGAGCAATTGGTGCAAATTGTGTCCAAGTATGCTGTCAGGAGCCACTGCGACAGCTCCAGGTGTAACCTTAGATAGTAGCCGTATTGTGCATTGCTGCACTGTGGTAGCGCTGTTATTATGGTTGCTGTATTGAATTTGCTCAATTGACGTTTGCCGTTATGTAGTAGCTGTATTAACATGGAACTGTCTCAAAATCACGGGGATAAGTGAACGCAAGTGCTACATCTGCCAGAGACTGGGAAATTTGTCTTACGATTGTCTGAAAAATGTAGCAAATGTTGAGATTGCAGCTGGAGGGGGGTAGCTTGAGAAATTCCCCAAAATTAGTAGCTTGTACACAGAGTGCAGGCCTGTAACTTTACTGCACACTTGCACCCTGTGTGTGTTAATGGGATGGTGACCCAGAGACTGAGGGACTCTGGGGCTTCCATTTCTTTGCTTTTTTTTAATAATTCAAATTTTATTAAATGTTCAAATATATATACTTCAATGTGTGGTACATAGCTCAGTGCTTGTGTGTACTTATGAGCTGAATGGTATATGCTTGATGATTATAAACTTGAGGTTTGGCCTTTCTCTATATCCCAGCCTCAGTGGATACTGGGTAGGTGTAGGATTTAAGGTCCATCACAGACAGCGAGTTAAGAGGGAAGGAGAAGGAGGCAGAGGATAATGGTGGGTGTGTTCAAAACACTCAAAGTTGAGTGATCGGAAGCCTAAAGTTTAAGAAGGAGATATGGGAGGAGATATCCCCCCCGCATTGAACCTCAGGCTGATAGCCTTCCAATTCAATGTGTGATACCTAGCTCAGTGCTTGTGTATACTTATGACCTGAATGGTATATGTTTGATGATTATGAACATGAGGTTTGGTCTTTCTCTATCTATATATGGGTATATGTAGGATTTAAGGCCCAAAAAAGATTATTAGCATTGTGATTACCTCCTCCAACTTCAAATTGTGTGACCAGTAGCACACAGGGGAGGAACCCCCCCCTTTTTTTTAATTTTATTTCATCATTCGAAAATAGCCTTTGAGCAAAATGCTCTTTTTCAAAGGTTCCACGTCATGACAAGAGGACAACACAGAAAGGTAAGTTACAGGATATGGGTACACAAGTACAGACGCAAAAGATACAAGATATAACAGCAAAACTATCTATTTACAGTTGCAGGCTAACTTGTAGAACGGTGCAGCAAATTGCAGTTTCGTACATCCCAAGATACATGGTGAGTGCTGTGAATTAGGTAACAAGGACATATAGCAGCTAGGAGGAGGCTTTGTCGCTATTTCCTAACAAAGAAGGGGGAAGGGAAGTGGGAGAGGGTTGAGGGTGAAAAGGGTTATCAGGTAGCCTGAAGAAGGGAGAAGTTGAATACATGAAGGGGTTGTGACCAGGGAGGAGCATATAGCATTGTAGAAGTAGAAATTGAGGAAGTGGGGATTATCAGGGAAGGCAAGGAGGTGGTGCTTGGCTGAATGTAATGTTATGACAAGACTGGGACAACCCACATCAGGCAAAGTGCTAGGACCAAAAGAGGAGGGGGGAATATCTCCCATTAAGAGGAGGAGAACAGTGTCTTTCCCCCTTAGGGGGAACCTCCGAGGACTCATGGCTACTGACGTACCCGTCCTCTGGGCATACTAAGAGGATAATAATCCTTAATGTAGACTAAGGTTTTGATGTGGTTATGTCCAAGAATTTAAGGCCAGGCTTACTGGTCAATGAGTCATGTTTTCAAGTTCGATGGTGAATAGGAAGTCAACGCTGGAGGTTGAAGGTTCTGGCATGCGAACAGAGGTCCAACTGAGATAGTTGTCTGGATGAGAGAAGATGGTTAATCCATGTCTAACGTGTTTGCAAGTGAGGGAAGAGTAGAATATACATATGCAAGCAGCTCGACCAGTGGAAGGTCCATCGAAGGTACAGATTTTTAGGACGTTGATGATTAAATGACTGGGAGCTTTTCCCGGTTGGGAATAGTGATAAGGTAGGAATACATGCAAATCAGAAGACTAGCATGAGGCTGTCGTGAGTCCATTGAACATTACAGGATGATTGAATCCTCAACAGGAAGGTAGAAATTGTCCCAAGACTGTCATCGAGGCACGGGTCAGTAAGCATAGAGAAAACCCAGGAGCAGTTGTAAAATTCCACAAAACTGTTTATTTATAGTTGTAGTAATATAAAATAAAATAAACCTGATCAGAATAACTATGTACAGTAGCAAAATAAAATCTCTTGTAAAACAAAAATCTGCCCTGCAGCTCAGCTTTAGCTGTTTTTATATCTTTTCCAACCCCCATCCTCTGCAAGTATCCTGTTCTTTGTCAGTTTCTGGAGCTGCTAGAACATTGTGAACTTCCTGAGGAACCTCCAGCCTTTGCAAAAGACTCAGGCATTTGAACTCAAGTAACCTCTAACTTTTTACAGTTATCTCAAATTATAAATATATATACATTTCAACAGTAACACAATTCTCTAAATAAAAATGATCTCATTATTAGCTACATTTCTATACATTGATTCCCATTTATTTTCATATTAGCAGATCTAGATATGCAAGGGAGGAAAAACAGACAGCAAGAGAAAACAGAGAGACAGTGAGAGGCAAAGGATTGTGAGATTGTTCGGGTTGATCAAGTCCGAAGGTCTCACAGGAAGACTTGGTTGCGCAACCAGACAGAGGAGAGAGAGAGAGAGAGAGAGAGAGAGAAAGGAAGAATACAGATCCTTGCATTTTAACACTTTCTCCCTAACAAATGGGACAGGGTCCTATTCTACCCTGTCATATATATGCCCCTTCTTTAAGAGGGAACCTGTTTTATTAAACAGGTTTCCAAAACCTTCTACTCTCTACTAACATTCTCTGCTTTCATAATTTAAGCACATTTGCATCCACTTTTTAACAGTACAGCAAAAAATTATGGTTCCAACCATACATTTTTTTTAACCATCAGAACCCTCAATTCCTGATCCATATCCTGTCAGAAAATCAGCATTGCTATTCTCTTTACCAGATTTGTGAATCACAGAGAATTTAAATGGCTGCAGTGCCAGGTACCACGTGTGATTCTGGAATTTTTATCTTTCATCTGGTTAAGCCAACAGAGAGGACTGTGATCTGTTACCAGAACAAGTTCAGTTCCTAGCAAATAAAATTTGAGGGACTCCATGGACCACTTTGCTGCTAAACACTTCTTTTCAATAGTGGAGTACCTTTGTTCTCTGTCATGCAATTTCCTACTTATATACAGAATAGGATGTCCTTTCCCATCTATATTTTTGACTTAGGACAGCACCTAGGCCTACCTCAGATGCATCTGTCTGTAGCAGAAATGGTTTCTCAGTCTGGGCTTCTTAAAACAGGGGCTGAACAGAATGCAGCCTTTATGGCTTGAAAAGCTTTGACACACTCTGGGGTCCATTTCACATTATTTGGGTACCCTTTTTTTCTGAGTTCAGTGAGGGGAGTAGCTAACTCAGCAAAGTTAGGAACAAAGCTTTGATAATAACCTGCCAGCCCTAAAAATGACCTGACATGTTTCTTTGTTTTAGGTATAGGGCTGTTAGCTACAGCTTCCATTTTAGAAATCTGTGGCTTGACTTCTCCATTTCCCAATACATAGCCCAAATATCTAGTTTTCTGCATGCCCAATGCACATTTAGTAGGATTAATTGTCAGACCTGCATTTCTGATAGCTTGAATAACTGCTCGTAGGTGTTCCACATGACTTTTCCAGTCTGGACTGTACACCACAACATCATCTAGGTACACAGCACAATATCCAGTGTGAGGGGATAAAATTACATCCATGTACCGCTGGAATGCAACTGGTGCACCATGTAAACCAAATGGCATGGTAGTGAACTGATAGAATCCTGTAGAGGTGGCAAATGCAGTTTTAGCTCTGGATTCTTTAGCTACATTTCTATACATTGATTCCCATTTATTTTCATATTAGCAGATCTAGATATGCAAGGGAGGAAAAACAGACAGCAAGAGAAAACAGAGAGACAGTGAGAGGCAAAGGATTGTGAGATTGTTTGGGTTGATCAAGTCCGAAGGTCTCACAGGAAGCCTTGTTTGTGTAACCAGACAGAGGAGAAAGAAAATGAAAGAATACAGATCCTTGCATTTTAACACTTTCTCCCTAACAAATGGGACAGGGTCCTATTCTACCCTGTCACAAAGACATCCAAAGAACTGAGGTGCACTCCACAGAGATGCCTGGCATAGAACATGGGTTGGAACTACACAGTAAGGAAGATGGATTGTAATAGAGGAAGTGAATGAACTGAGGAAGTCACAAGTTAGGCCCATACATTGGCTAGGTGGAGCAGGGGATCCCAAGAAGGTCCAGAGGATGCGGAGTATGGATGAAAGAACAGCAGTGTAGCCCTCAGACAGGCAGACTGAGGAAGGCGAGCCCTGCACTGGAGTCTGCCATAGGGAAGATGGAATTATAGTTGAGTAAAGAGAAGTGCCATGTGGGCATAGTAGAATTAGGATGGTGGGTGGGACTCCCACGTGCGTGTGCCATCACTGTAGTTTGCATGATCCAAGATAAGGAGGGGAAGACCACACGGTAGACACGATTTGAGTCGGATGACAGGACCCCCCACGAGTCTGTCATCGCCATGTTATGGCACAGTCCGAGCAGAGGATGGGTGAATCCACCTTGCAATATGGAAATACTTTGAAGCAATGTAGTTGTAGTAGGCTCCCTCATGGGGCATGTTTGTTTGGAACAGGGAGCCCCCATGTGGGTCAGTCATTGTTATAACGGTGGTAGTCTGGGCTAAGGAAGGCAAGACCTCCCCGTGGGGCCACCATCACCATATCATGATGTGGTCCGAGAAGAGAAGGGTGAGGCTTTTTGTTTGGGATGGTGGGATCCCACGTGGTCTGCCTCTGCCGTAGTATTGAATATTCCAAAGTAAAGAAGGTGAGACCCCATGTGAGTCTGCCTATACTAATGTGAAAAGTCCTGTGAGCAATGAGTAAGGCCCCATTGTGGGGCATGGTTGCTTGGGGGTGGCGGGACCCCACATGGTCCACCATTGCCATAGTGTTGCACAATCTGAGTTAAGGATGGTGGGACCCCCCCCACAGATCCACCATTGCCAATTGTTGCACTACCTGAGTTAAGGATGGTGGGACCTCCCCACAGATACACCATTGCCATAGTGTTGCACTATCTGAGTTAAGGATGTGAGACTCCCACGTGAGTCTGCCTTGTGATATGGAAATATAGTGAAGCAATGAGAAGGCCCCCTTGCAGGGCAGGTTTTGAGTGGGAAGGTGGAACCCCCTTGTGGGTCCACCATTACCGTGTCAATGTATGGTGCGAGGTAAGGAGGCTGGCATGGTTGATTGGGATGGCAGAACCTTCACGTAAGTCCACCATCTCCTTAATGTTGAATGGTCCAAGTCAAGGACAACAAGAGTCCCATGTAGGTCTACAGGGAGTAGAGTATGAGTTGCAGGATTGAGGAAGGAGTACAATCGTGGAGATTAAGCTGGGCCCCCACGTGGGCTAGCTTGATCAGCGGGTCCCACAGACAGGTTGCCAGGAAAAGAGTAGGTTGAGCAGGGTAACTGAAATGGCAGGATCTCCATGGAGGTCTGCCTGAGAGAGGCTAGTGGGGGAAGATGGTTAGGGCCCCCCATGGGCTAGCTGGACAGGTGGCCACAAGGAAGGCTGCAGAATGAATGGGAGCAGCTGGCTGGAAATCAGTCCTCACGTGGTATGGGTGAGTCAAGCAACCGCAGCTCCAGCAACCCCCCCCAAAAAAGTAAGTAGCCAAGAGGTGCAGAGGAACACCTAAGTCCAGTACTCACAATCGAACCACAGAGGAGGAATGGCGTTCCAGTAACCACAGAAATCCAGAAGGACCAAGGAACCAGGGAGAGAGAAAAATGTTCATGGTACAAATCCTGCATACAGAGAATGAGGTCCAGGGCAGCACAAGTTGCTGGGCAGTTTCAAATGGCAAGAGTGCAGCAAGGGAGCACGTCAGTAGACTGTAGATGCAAGTGCCAGGGTCCCGTATTACTGATGAGGGTGAATGAGATGCTTCACATGGATGGAAAGGTAGTCCTGGAGAACAGTGGGAATGGAGACGGGTCAGTGGAGGAAGACCCGAGGCTCAGAAAGCAAAAGCCTAAGGCAGCACCACAGAGAAGGAACCAGGGCACTCAGAAGTGCACCAGGCATGCCCCGCCCCAGCAAGCAGGCAGGGGGGGGTTCAGCAAGCGGGAGGCGGGGCGACAACAGCTGATGGAGAGCAGAAGGATTCAAGATGGCAGGAACACTCCCCGGCCCAGGTGACAGTTCAGGAGCAGCCAGAGGGCCGAGAAACCATAAAGGACGATATTCGGAGCAGCAGCAGATCCAGAGGAGGAGCCAGCAGATGCATTGGCAGGGACTGAGAAGCAGTAGCATGAAGGGGAAATGGGACAGAAAAGAAAGGGACAAAAAAAATAGCAGAACCAGAATGCCCACAAGGTACAGGTGGGGGTCACCAGGGAACACACAAGGGAGAGAGAGAGAGAGAGAGAGAGAAAGAGCAAGACAAGGAGAGAGCCAAGGGGAAGGGGAAGAAGATTGCAATGGAAAGAAGCAAGGAAGGGACAGCCCAAAGCAAGGGTGGGATTCCAAGAGGGAGAAAGCAGGAAGGAGCACAAACGAACAAGCGGAAGGGAAAACAGAAGAAACAGCCTACCAGTCGCGCATGCAGTCCCTGCTTCGAAACGTTCGAAGCTGAGTGAGCGGAAGCCTGAGGTTTAAGAAAGGGATGTGGGAGGAGCTCAGGCTAATATACTTCAAAATATATATGACATTGCAGAATGAAGAAAATAGCAAGAGAAACAAACATTTTATAAATAAAACTTAAGTGATACAAACATATTGCTGATAATAACTACTTAAACTGATTAACTTATTATACATATGTTTGGCTAAATCATTAATTAGATTGCGATGTAAGAATTAAAGGGACACTGTCAACCTGTTTTTCATCATCATATTTCTAGTTAAAACCCAAAATTTTATCATTGCTTACCCTCTCTAAAATTCATTGATGTTGCTGTTTGTTTTGTCTGTAGCCTTGCTTAGTAGAACTGAAATGCATGGCAATATATATTTATAAACAACCTTGTTTTTGTTTATAGTCATGGTTCTGTTCTTACTGCACATGTCCTGAGCATTAGAAACACACACAGGCAGTGCAGTCACTCATAAGACATCCTAATCTCCCAATGCATCATGAGGGGCTAGACTGTTTTGTGGGTGTTCCCAAGTCCAGGAAAGATGTATTTGGAGTCGATCAAGGAATGTAAACAAACCTGTTTTGGTGTGATAACACCAGTATGTTGGGCAGTCTGTTTTTCCCTTTTTTAAAGAAAATAAGAGTCAGAATCAAACTATCAGCTACAGCGACAATCTTTGCAGAATTTTGGCAATCATAAAATATGTTTTTAAAACTAGAGACACTTTGAGACCTAAGGGGGTTGACAGTGTCCCTTTAATAGAGACCAATGCAGACTTATTCCCAAGGCTTCACACTAATAGCAGCTAATCGATAACAGAATAAAGATATGCTTTATAACAATCGTTTCTTGGCTGAAGCAGGATTTGATGCAGGAGGAACAGATCTTGCCTGGACAGTTTTCAAGGATTAGAGGGGTGGCAGGTCCTACAGTTTCAGTGATACTGGCCCATATCTTTCTAAACTGGGAAGGTGGCCAGGTCATAGGAGAGGTGGGTGTTGTGCCAGACCTGCCCGTGGATGTATTCATGGGTAATGACTTTGATGGAAGGGCCCATACCGGATGAAAACAGTGATTCCACAATAGCGCTGTCAGAATCGTGCTTTCACAATAGTGTGTGCCTTAATAGCTATAGGGATAGCATAGCGCAGGGCAGTTACCGCTATCCCTGTAGCTGTCAAAGCATACTACTGGAGGAGAGAAGTATCCAGCAGTGTGATGCTCTACTGAGCTGCTCCTGTGGCAGAGGAGGATAAGGGGTGAGAGTGGAGAACAGTCGGAGACGCGGGTTCTGTTCCCGGTCTCCCGATTGTTACTTTTTCCGTTCCCCCCAGCTATAGTTTTTCTATCATGCCCCCCAAGTTTTATTTTATTTATTCTTTCCCCATTGATTTAATCTGCCCCCCTCCACAAGTTTCTCCCTGTCCCCACGATTCTCCCTTAGTAGAGTTGATGATCTAAATATCAGGGTGTGTGGGGGGTAGAGCCCCCCTGAGAAAAAACAGGAAGTAGTGTATTTATTTTAGCCATGGTAGTGGTCTTCCATGTGTTGTTGGACCTCCATCATTGGTGGTGTTTTTACCAATGCTGTTTTGGTTGGGCGCTGTTTATGACAGCACCATTTTGGCTGTGTGGTTGTTGATTGCGCTGTTGTGGTTTTCAAGATTCTGACCTAGTGCCATAGAGCCAATATTGTGTGTGGCACTACCCATAGCAAGGTTGAAGGAACCAGGTTCTGACACAGAGAAGGTAGTGCATTAGGAAGCAATCCCCTACCTCAGTAATAGGAGAAGTTGCAGCTGAAGAACGAGCTGGTTGCAGCAGTTCTGAGTCACAGCTACAGACTGTGGAGAGCCCAGCCATGGGTGTTTCTCTCACAGCAGAGTGTGTTCTGGGGAAGGTCGGGCATACAGAGCTAGGAAGAACTCAGCAGCTGACCTATCCCTGCAAAAGCTAAGAGCTACCCACTGTCACAAACCCACTCAGCAGGTCAGGCCCTCTGCTCCCACAGTGACAACCTCTGAGTGCAGTCTTGTGAACAGGTAACAGAACAGGGTAACCCTCCTGTCTGTTTTGTGGGTTCGAATCAAACTTTGGCCTCAAGTTCTGGAGGGATTCAAACTGTGAACCTCTTGTTAGCGTACCCAATGTACAGGCTCAGATAATTCTGCTCTTTGGGGGGCCAGATATCTTTCACCTATGGACACCTAACCAGGCGTACAAAATGAACCCTTAAAACTCTATTAAAGACCTCAGACTAAACTCTTACCTTTTCCCAGTTTGGTAAAACCAGTAAGCTTTGTACAGTGTCAGCTTTAACCATGTATGCTTCACTTGTCAAGAAAAAGAATTTCAAAGGCACACCAAGTAGTCTTTAAGTAGAGGTTTGCTTAAAAATAGATACAATGTAAAAGATAAATACAGAACCATATATCACAAAAACATACAATCATTTAAAAGAACAAGGGTTAAAAAAATTGCAAAATTCCTACCACCAGACAATTAGACTTATATATCTAATGTATCTCTTCTAATAGTGCTGATAAACAGATGTTGTTGTCAAGAGAGTCCAAATGTTTGTGTCTTTACAGGTCACTCACAGCATAATTAAAACACTGTCTTGAGCCTGCTTTCAATCAGGATGTCATCACTCAGAAGGTAAATTAAATAGGGTTAATTACTAAGTCATTCTTTCATCCATGAGCAACATCCTGCTTTTACAGACATCAGAGGAACATTTATGACTTTGCACCAGTGTGACATAACCTGGTTTTCCTCCTCTAAATGTCATAAAATGGATATTTTTTATCCTGTCAGCAGGCAAGCTACACTTCAGCTAGATAAACAGGAGATGCTTAATTTAGGCCTCTTCTGGCCTACAATTATCTCCTGGCCTTCCAGGTGACACCCTGTAGCTAATACCTGGGGGGTCATTCCACAGGCTGTTTCAGCATGTCTCATGAGAGACACTCAATAACACATTTTTATATTACAAAAATCATAGATTAATCAGAACCAGCTGTCTAAGTGTCACAATTCCTCCCCACCTAGACTGAATTTGGGAGCTCTATCCCCTGCATGGGATGAGCTTCCCAAATCAGTTCACTCCTCGTAGACACGAGACAGCCCATCGGAGTTCTGATTTTTGGCTCCAACCCTATGTAATATTGTCATATCATACCCTTGCAAAGCAAGACTCCATCTTAGCAATCTGCCATTGATTTTTCCCATCTGCGACAGCCAAACCAGGGGGTTGTGATCAGTCTGTACCACAAAATGCTGCCCATACAAGTATGACGCTAATTTCTTCAGGGCCCAAGCTATGGCAAGACACTCCTTTTCCACCGTGGAGTATGCCTGCTCCCTGGGAAGTAACTTTTTACTCAGGTAAGATCTATTGGGTGATCCCTCCCTTGGCTGGATGTCTGACTCAGTACTACTCCAATACCCACATCTGAGACGTCAGTCTGAACTATAAAGGGTCTGATATAGTCAGAACTTGTCAAAACAGGAGCACTGCACAGTGCCTCCTTCAATCTGATAAAGGTTTTCTCACAGGCTGGGTCCCAAGTAATTTTCTTTGGCATTCTTTTCTTTACCAGGTCAGATAGGGGAGCAGCCAGGGCACTGTAATTGGGTACAAATTTTCTATAGTACCCTGCTGTCCCAAGAAAACTCCTGATCTGCTTCTGCATTTCTGGTCTGGGCCATGTCTGGATTACCTCTATTTTTATTTGGTTAGGACGGAGCTGTCCCCGGCCTACCACATGCCTGAGGTATGCCACTTCTTCCTTGGCCACCTGGCACTTCCTGGCTTTAACAGTGAGCCTGGTCCTTTGTATCCTGCCCAGTACTTCCCTAAGGTGGGATGGTGTTCCTCCCAGCTGGTACTAAAGATGGCAGTGTCATCCAGGTACGCCACGGTGTACTCCTCTACACCATTTAACACCTGGTTCACCAATCTTTGGAAAGTGGCTGGGGCGTTCTTCATTCCAAAAGGCATTACTTTAAATTCAAATAAGCCTATCGGAGTGATGAAGGCCAATCTCTCCCTAGCTCTGTCTGTCAACTCTACCTGCCAATACCCCTCGGTCAGGTCAATGGTCGTATGGTAGGTCGCCTCTCCCAACTTGTCCAGGAGTTCATCGTCCAGGGAATCGGGTGGGCATCTGACTTTGTGACTGAATTCAGTCCATGATAGTCAACACAGAAATGAATAGAGCCATCTGGCTTGGGCACAAGGACTACAGGTGAGGCCCAGGGGCTGTGGGATCTCTGGACTCTGGATTACACCTAAATCTAGCATCTCCTCCACTTCCCTCCTAATGTCCTTTTGGACAGCCTCTGACCCCCAATATGCATCTGTGTCCCTGTCTCCACATCTTGTGTCACTAAGGGGGTTAGTCCAGGCTTGGTGCTAAACAATAGGGCAAAGTCTACTAAAACCTCCCTTACTTCCTGGATCTGGTCCGGAGCCAGCTGGGGAGACAATTTTAGTGCCTCCACAGAGGACTCCCACTTGCTTTCTTCCAGCAAGTCCAGAAGGGGGTCTCATTTTGCCTGTCCCCTTCCCAGGACTACACACTGCAAACTCCATGTCAGCCCTATTTGCATATGGCTTCATCATGTTGACATAGTACATCCTTTCTGTCTGTCTTCGGTCAGATAACTCTACAGTAAAGTTCACATCATTTACCTTCCTGACCACTTTGTATGGTCCTGCCCACTCAGCCTGCAGCTTGTCTTTCTGGACTGGAATAAGGACCATGACTTCCTGACCCACCATGTACGAGCGAGCTCTGGCTCTGCAGTCGTACCACACTTTTTTGTTTCTGTTGGGCAGCTGCCAGGTTACTCTGGGCTGTCCCTATAAGCTCCTTCAGCCTTTCTCTAAACTTAAGGATGTAATCCACTATGGGAGTTCCCTGGGTGGTGTGTTTGCCTTTCCAGTCTCCCCGGATCAAGTCTAGTGCCCGTGTTCCCAGCGTCCATATAACAGTTAGAAGGGAGAAAATCTCCGTTGACTCTTGGGGCACCTTCCTGTATGCAAACAACAGGTGGGGAAGGTATTTCTCCCAGTCCCTCCCATGCTGTTCAGCAAACACCCAGAGCATTGACTTCAGGGTACCACTGAATCTTTCCACAAGCTTGTGGGTGATATGGTGTCATGAATCTCTGCACCACCCCACACTTCTCCCATAAAGATTTCATCAGGTCCGACATGAAGGAACACCCTTGATCAGTGATAACCTCCTGCAGAAACCCAAGACAGGGGAAAATCCCAAGTAAGGCATCTGCCACTTCGTCTGTCCTCAGTGAGGATAGGGCGACTGCCTCTGGGTACTGAGTGGCATAATCCACCACAGTCAGGATGAATCTCTTCCCTGAGGAGCTGGGGGTATTTAAAGGCCCCACAATATCCATTCCCAACCTCTGGAATGGCTTCTCCACTATGGGCAATGGAATCAAGGTGGCTTGAGTGTTCTTGCCTGCCTTCACTATTTCTTGGAACCAGTGACAATACCTGCAATACTCCTTCACCTGCTGGGTGAAGTTTGGCCAATAGAAATTCTGGGCCAACCGCTGCGTAGTGCCCGCGATTCCCAGATGACCAGACAAAGGAATGTCATGTGCAATCTTGAGCAACTGCTCACGATACCTATGGGGAACGACAAGCTGCTGTGGGGTTCAGGGAACTACAACTTTCCCTTACCACTTGGCTACGGGTAACTGCACACACCATCTCCTGTTTGAGATTGTTGCCCAGGATCACATCCACTGCTAAGGTTTGGGCTACAGCTACCTGTTGCACAGTTCCCCCTGTTTCACCTCAGTCTAGGAGAACACTAACGAGGGGCAGTGTTTTCTCTTCACCAGTAAAGTCCTGTACAGTGACATATTTATTGGGTATAAGCTGACCCAGCTCTACTAGATCCCCCTTTACCAAGGTCAAGGAAGCCCCTGTGTCCCTTAACCCTTGCGTCTGTACACCATTCACCATGACTGGGTGCATGTATTCCCTCATGTTCACTGGCATGCTTCCAGGGACACACAAACAACCCACTTCCTTCCTAGCACCACCTTGCGTATTATTGCTCATCCATTTGGGACACTATCTGGCAATATGCCCAGTTTCTTTACGCAACTAACATTCATTTCTTTTCTCAGAGAAATCTTTTCTCTGAAACCTGGGGCTAACTAGTTTTGGTGGAGGTAGTGAGGGTTTCAGCTGCCCTGAAGGCACGCTTTTCCCTTTCTGTGCTGCCATGCCCACCCCATTTGCTCTCAGAGCAGGTCGTCTCTTGGCATAGCAGTCTGAGAGTTCAGCAGCCTCTTGTACTGTTTTGGGATCTAGGTCCTCTAGCCAGGTTTTTAGCTGTGCTGGGCATGCCCAGAAAAACTGTTCTAACAAAATCACATTTTCAATTTTATCAACAGGAGTTTGCTTCAATTCCTTCCCACCAACGTTTTAAAAACTGACGTTGTTTCGTGGCTAGCTCCTCATAGCTCAAGTCAGGGCTTCTCTTGAGCTTACAGAATTAAGCTCTGTATGATTCAGCAGTTAATTAAAATTTCTTTAACAGTGCAGCTTTAAGTTTGCTGTAATCATCACTGTCCTCATTGTTCATTTGACCCAATGCATCCCAAGCTTTCCCGGTAAGTAGCAGGGATTGCTGGAAGCTCCAGGACTCCCTAGAAATTTTAGCCTGAATACAAACTTTTTCAAAGGAATTTAAAAAGGCATCCATATCCTCCGCCTCTTTAAATCTGGTTATCAATGTGGAATTCAATTTGTAACCCAGTCCTGTAGTCCCAGTTAAACCCAAGCCACTTACCTGCTCTGGTGCCACTGGTTGGAGTCGTAGTTTCTCCAGTTCTTGTTGCCTCTGGTGCTCACACTCCTCACAGTCTGCGTCTTGGCATTCTCACTCTGCCTCATGGTCTGCCTCCCACTGTTCACGGTCCCTCTCCCTCTGGAACTCCAGCCCCATTCTGCGCAACTCAATTTGCAGCCTGAGTACTTCTGGATCCAGGATACTAGTGACCTTCCCCTGCTGCTGTGGCTCTTCACCAACAGTGGCCCTGTTGCCCTCCTCATCAGATCTGGACACTGCTCTAGCCGCTAGCCCTGGCACACTCAAGGTTTGGTCCTTTTCAGTCACTGTCTGTGACTCGATGCACTGGGTATCTGCTACCATCAGGGCATCCACAAGCTTCTGTTTGCTGGCTTTCACCTCGAACAGGACTCCTCTGTCCCAGCACAACTGCTTTAAGTAGTCAACAGTGTGCCTGCTGTAGTTGGAAGCCATCTTCTTTCCTAACTACGGCTACTCTGACTTGCACTTTAGAAAAAAAATAAAATGGGTAAGAACTTGACTGTATGCCAAGTGAACTGTCGCCCAGGCTTCCAGCTCCTAAGCCACAGGATTCCCGGCTACTGGGTGGTCTGTGCCCCTCTAGCCGATGCTCGAGACCGCAGACACGGACCCAAGGCCCTATAAGGTACGGCAACTGCCGCAACTTTTTCAGCCACCCCCCACCTTTGCTGATTATTAAATACAGTACATCCTGCCAAAATATTAGTCCATGTCCCCTGGCGCAGTGCCCCACCAATAGAGACTTAGCTCGTGATCCTCTTCTTCTCTGTCCAGCCTACGAGATACAACTCTCAGGGCCTCACCTTACTAAAACGCATAGGCTCTCCTTGGCTGTGCCTTCACCACTAAATGTTTTTAATGCTATCAAATTTGGGTCGACCTAGATCAGAAAGCTACTGATAAGCTGCATTAATCCAGCAACCCCACTGGCCCCTGGGCTAATTGAGTGGCTCCTTTTTTGAGGTACCATCATGTCGGGCCCTATATAGCTCCTTATACTGCCCCTTCTTCTGCTGATACCAGCTGCCCAGCATTGGACACCTAAACTACCATCATGTTTGGTCTACAATGGCACCCTATGCTGTATACCACATGGCAACTTATCCTTTAATTGCCTCCGTGATTCCAAGTACCAATACCTCAAACCTTGCTCTTGGACCACACATACCAGTAGTACTTATAACACTCCCCCGCCACAAGGCCCACCTCCCACCACGCAGACTTCTATCTCCTCCCCGCCTATTGTGGTAGGGGTATTAGCTCTTGCTACAACAGATCAGCTCTTCTATGGTGGCTACTTTCCAGTCCCTAAAAACATCAGATCTACTAGACGGGAGAAAGGCAGGAATTACAAGCTTATAATTAGCACTCTTAGAAAAATCCTACTTATCCTCCTGCTATGTTCAGGCAACGTAGAACTCAACCCTGGCCCCCCAGAAGCTATTGCTTTGCAAGCAGAACTAGCAAATTTAAAAGGAATAAGCTTCTTGCATATTAACATATGTAGCCTCCTTAAAAAGATAACCTTTATACAAACCTGGGTAAATCATACCTCTCCTGACATACTTGTGATTTCCAAAACTTGGCTTAGACCCAGCACCACTGATAGAGAAGTAAACATAACCAACTATGCCTTGTTCAGAGCTGATAGGCATGCCAGAGGAGGAGGGGTAGCTATCTACGTTAAAGACAAATTTTCTGCCTTCTGCTTATCCTCAGCATCTGTCACCAGCGAATTCGAATGCCTAATTCTCAAAGAGGAAATTACACAGACTACTGCACTCTGCATAATAGGATGCTACAGACCACCATCTGCTGGTCTACACCTTGTGTCATATCTAAGTGACAAGTTGGGACAGGGGCTGCCAGAAACTATTATTTTAGGAGACCTCAACTTTGACTGGCTCTCTAACACAGCTGCCCCCCTTGCGTCCTTCTGTGATGAACATGGGCTGACGCAACTTATTACTAAACCAACATGCCCAAATGTGAAGAACCCCAGTAAAAGTACACTTTTTTATGTGTTAATGGTGAGCAAACCTCATCTCTTCTCCCACGCTGATGTCTTCTTCTCAGATGCCAGCAACCATTGTTTTATTGCGGGAGTAAGATCCACCAACAACCCAGCACCCATCAGCAAGTTCTCTATGAAGAGATTCAGGTGCAGCTTCAATGAACATGCCTACCTAAATGAGCTTAAGTACTCCCAAGAGTGGCAAGATTTCTACCTGGCCAAATTGATTACGTCAGCTTACAATATCTTCCACAACATTCTATCAAGGGCCCTTAATAAGTATGCTCCCCTGATTAAAGTTCGAACTAGGACCAAAACCTGTAAATGGTTCACCCCTCAGATCATGTCCTTGCTTCTAGAAAGAGATAAACTCTGGAAAAAAGTGCGCAGACTGAACACTGCAGAGGACTGGAACCAGTTCAAGAGACTACAAAATTTATGTACCAAAACAATCAGAGAATCGAAGGCCACCTTCTTCAAATCCAAACTCGACTCTGCCACAAAGAGCCCAATCAATCTCTGGAACACAATCAATGATCTGCTAGGCCACTCCCCAGGAAATTCACTCCCGACCAAGATTACCTCTGGCAACTTGACTATAACCGAAAAGATGGATATACTTGACGCATTCAATAACCACTTTGCTACTGCAGGCATGGCATTTGATAACTTCCCTGCAAACATACTTCACTCCCAGACTGCCAGCTAACTGCCTGAAACTCTGATAGTTTAGCCACCTTTCTCGCTTCAACCTGCCCCACTGAAAGAGGTAGAGGACCTCTTGCTTCAGTTGGATTCTAGAAAAAGTGCTGGGGCCGACACCCTTGACCTTTGCTTCCTAAAAATTGCCTACCATGTACTAGCAATACCCGTCACCCACCTTTTTAACTTATCCCTGTCTCAGGGCACCTTACCACCTATATGGAAGACAGCACATGTCATACCACTGTTCAAATCAGGTGACCCTGGCGATCTCAATAACTACAGGCCAATTTCGCTCCTTCCGGTCCTGTCCAAGCTCCTAGAGAAAATTGTAAATGCACAGCTGAGGACTCACCTTGAGTCTAGGGAACTGCTAAATCCTATGCAGTCCATATTCAGAGATAAACATAGCACTATCTCAGCCCTCGCCAAAGTTACTAACGACTGGCAGCGTAATCTTGAGAGCAAAAACTTTATTTGTGCTGTTTCCCTTGATCTAAGCAAGGCTTTTGACACCGTCAACCATAGTCTGCTCCTCTCCTCCCTTCAAACCATAGGTGTGGACCCCTCCTCTCTGCGTTGGTTCACTGACTATCTTACAGGCGCCTTCAACAAGTTAAAGCAAGGAGGCCTGTCCCCATAAAAACTCTGCAAAGAGGGGTACCTCAAGGTTCTATATTAGGGCCCTTACTTTTTGCAATCTACATTAATAACATCGACTACTGTATAAAAGAAGCCAACATCCATCTGTTTGCAGATGATACAGTTCTCTCGCTGAGTCGCCCAACACCTGAAGCTGCCTGCAATGACCTACAGTCAGAATTCAACCTTTGCAAAGCCAACTCCTCCAAAAAAGCTACTCCTTAATGCCAAAAATCCAAAGCGATGGTCCTCTCCCTTTATCCATTACACTAACCCCTGTGTCCAGTGGGACAGTTCCCAAAATTACCACAGTTCTAGGTGAAAAACTAGAATTTGTTACAAAATTCAAGTAACTGGGAGTTTGGATAGACCAAAGACTACTTCATTGAACATATCGAGGACTTGCTAAAACGACTTCGGCAAAGGCTTAGATTGTTTTTTAGAATCAACCAATTTCTCACCAGAGATGCCAAGAAACAACTGGTCCAATCCATTTTCCTATCATTGGTTGATTACACTGACTTCCTCTACAGCCGATGCCCCAACTCTTACATGGCTAAACTGGACGCACTCTACCATCAAACACTGAGGTTTATAATCGGACTCCCCTTCGACACGCATCACTGCACCCTATATGCGACAGTGGGGTGGACATCACTAAAGTTCAGGCGCCACAGAAACGTCGCTCTCTGGACCTATAGAGCCATCTCTAATAAGCTGCCTTACTATATCTCCTGCTGTCTTCCCATGAGTATAATTGGTAAATACGTAAGAAGTTACTCAGCTATTACACTTAAAGTACCCAAAGCAAATCCGCCTCGGCAGGGCAGCCATTAGCTTCGTGCTACCTACCTTATGGAACGATCTACAAAAAAACTCAAATTAAGCACTCTAATCGGTATAAATGCCTTCAAGACGCTTTATTTCCGTACAATCAGAGAAGCATGTAACTGCTTCACCCACTCAGACCCAGTACCGGTGTCTGCACTGGTATATAGCCACGCCTAGACCCAATTTTAAGTACTGACCCCCCAGCTTGCTCCTCGCCAGCATAATTGTTCTCTCTCTTATCCCCCTGTCTTATCAACACTAGGACCGTCCATCCCCTTATTCTTCCTTTCCCAACCTCGGATAGGAGCTCACTACCCTGGGCTGTGACATCCTACCATGCCCTGTACTTTATAGCATTCAATCTCGGGGCTCACACATACTCCTTTTCTCCATCCACCTTCACTACATCCCGTTTTTCCAACTCCTTTCTGTGCACCGTGCCTTCCTAGCCTTTCTCCCCCTACCTCCCTCCCTTCCCCCCTACCTTCACCTCTTCCTGGTGTATATTTTAATTTTTAATTTTTTCTTCCGTTACTTCCTCCTGCAACCTTAGATAACCTGCTTTATCTTCCTATAGACACTTCTATGTATGTAAATACCATGTAATCTGTACAATATCTGTATAATTCTATGTACATATGAACTTCTTTTTTCTTCCTCTCTGTAAAGAGTATTATCTGTATTGCCTTGTAAATACCTGTGTTGACCTGTATATACAATTGTTCATGCTCCACCCAGGTCCATCTTGCAAATGAACTTCTGCTCAACGATGAACGCCTGGTTAAATAAAGACTTGATTGATTGATTGACTGATATAGTTCTGTCTCCTTTTTAAAAATAAATCACTGTCTTTTTCTTTCTTTGCAAGTGAGCTCATGGTCTCAAGCTGACACACTGAACAACAAAAGCTTGTAATATCAAAATGTATCGCACTGCTGCCAACCAATCTGTCACAAACCCACTCAGCAGGTTGGGCCCTCTGCTCCCACAGTGACAACCTCCAAGTGCAGCCTTGTGATCAGTTAACAGAACAGGGTAATCCTCCTGTCTGTTTTGTGGGTTTGAATCAAACTTTGGCCTCAAGTTCTGGAAAGATTCAAACTGTGAACCTCTTGTTAGCGTACCCAATGTACAGGCTCAGATAATTCTGCTCTTTGGGAGGGGCCAGATATCTTTCACCTATAGGCACCTAACCAGGCGTACAAAATGAACCCTTAAAACTCTATTAAAGACCTCAGAATAAACTCTTACCTTTTCCCAGTTTGGTAAAACCAGTAAACTTTGTACAGTGTCAACTTCAACCGTGTATGCTTCACTTGTCAAGAAAAATAATTTCAGAGGCACATCAAGTAGTCTCTAAAGTAGAGATTTGCTTAAAAATAGATAAAATGTAAAAGGTAAATTCAGAACCATATATCACAAAAACATACAATCATTTAAAAGAACAAGGGTTAAAAAAACATGCAAAATTCCTACCACCAGGCAATTAGACTTATTATCTAATGTATCTCTTCTAATAGTGCTAACAGACAGATGTTGTTGTCAAGAGAGTCCAAACATGTGTGTCTTTACAGGTCACTCACAGCATAATTAAAACACTGTCTTGACCCCGCCTTCTCCATGATGTCACCCAGCTCCTCCTCTGTTTATTAAAAATCATACAATCAGGATGTCATCACTCAGAAGGTAAATTAGATAAGGTTAATTTCTAAGTCCTTCTTTCATCCATGAGCAACACCCTGTTTTTACAGACATCAGAGGAACATTTGTGACTTCACACCAGTGTGACATAACCTGGTTTTCCTCCTCTAAATGTCATAAAATTGATATTTTCTATCCTGTTAGCTGGCAAGCTACATTTAAGCTAGATAAACAGGAGATGCTTAATTTAGGCCTCTTCTGGCCTGCAATTACCTCCTGGCCTTCCAGGTGACACCCTATAGCTAAAACCTGGGGGGGGAGGTGTCATTCCACAGGCTGTTTCAGCATGTCTCATGAGAGACACTCAATAACACATTTTTATATTACAAAAAAGCATAGATTAATCAGAACCAGCTGCCTAAGTGTCATAATTCCTCCCCATCCAGACTGAATTTGGGGACTCTGTCCCCTGCATGGGATGAACTTCTCAAATCAGTTCACTCCTCGTAGATATGAGACAGCTCATCGGAGTTCTGATTTTTGGCTCCACCCCTATGTAATATTGTCATATCATACCCCTGCAAAGCAAGACTCCATCTCAGCAATCTACCATTGTTTTTTCCCATCTGTGACAGCCAAACCAGGGGGTTGTGGTCAGTCTGTACCACCAAAATGCTGCCCATACAAGTATGGCTCTAATTTCTTTAGGGCCCACACTATGGCAAGACACTCCTTTTCCACCATGGAGTATGCCTGCTCCCTGGGAAGTAACTTTTTACTCAGGTATGCTACTGGGTGATCCCTCCCTTGGCTGGATGTCTGACTCAGTACTGCCCCAATACCCACGTCTGAGGCATCAGTCTGAACTATAAAGGGTCTGCTATAGTCAGGACTTGTCAAAACAGGAGCACTGCACAGTGTCTCCTTCAATCTGGTAAAGGCTTTCTCACAGACTGGGTCCCAGATAATTTTCTTTGGCATTCTTTTCTTTACCAGGTCAGAGAGGGGAACAGCCAGGGCACTGTAATTGGGTACAAATTTTCTATAGTACCCTGCTGTCCCAAGAAAACTCCTAACCTGCTTCTGCATTTCTGGTCTGGGCCATGCCTGGATTACCTCTATTTTTATTTGGTTAGGACGGAGCTGTCCCCGGCCTACCACATGCCCCAGGTATGCCACTTCTCCCATGGCCATCTGGCACTTCCCAGCTTTGACAGTGAGCCTGACCCTCTGTATCCTGCCCAGCACTTCCCAATGGTGGGATGGTGTTCCTCCCAGCTGGTACTAAAGATGGCAATGTCATCCAGGTATGCCACGGCGTACTCCTCTGCACCATTTAACACCTGGTTCACCGACATTTGGAAAGTGGCTGGGGCGTTCTTCATTCTGAAAGGCATTACTTTAAATTCAAATAAGCCTATTGGAGTGATGAAGGACAACCTCTCCCTAGCTCTGTCTGTCAACTCTACCTGCCAATACTCCTTGGTCAGATCAATGGTCGTAAGGTAGGTCGCCCCTCCCAACTTGTCCAGGAGTTTTTTCCATCCGGAGAATCGGGTGGGCATCTGACTTTGTGACTGCATTCAGTCCATGGTAGTCCACACAGCAATGAGTAGAGCCATCTGGCTTGGGCACAAGGACTATGGGTGAGGCCCGGGGGCTGTGGGATCTCTGGATTACAACTAAATCCAGCATCTCCTCCACTTCCCTCGTAATGTCCTTTTGGACAGTCTCTGACACCTGATATGCTGTCTGCCATATGGGCATCTGTGTCCCTGTCTCCACATCGTGAGTCGCTAAGGGGGTTAGTCCAGGCTTGGTGCTAAACAGTGGGGCAAAATCTGCTAAAACCTCCCTTACTTCCTGGATCTGGTCTGGGGCCAGCTGGGGAGACAATTTTTGTGCCTCCACAGAGGACTCCCACTTGGTTTCATCCAGCAAGTCCAGAAGGGGGTCTCATTCATCCATCCCCTTCCCAGGACTACTCACTGCAAACACCACGTCAGCCCTATTTGCATATGGCTTCATCATGTTGACATGGTACATCCTGTCTGTCTTCGGTCAGATAACTCTACAGTAAAGTTCACATCATTTACCTTCCTTACCACTTTGTATGGTCCTGCCCACTTAGCTTGCAGCTTATCTTTCCAGACCGGAATAAGGACCATGACTTCCTGACCCACAATGTACGAGTGAGCTCTGGCTCTGAAGTCGTACCACACTTTTTGTTTCTGTTGGGCAGCTGCCAGGTTGCTCTGGGCTGTCCCTATAAGCTCCTTCAGCCATTCCCTAAACTTAAGGATGCAATCCACAATGGGAGTTCCATGTGTGATGTGCTTGCCTTCCCAGTCCTTCTGGATCACACCTAGGGGTCCATGTACCCAGCGTCCATATAAGAGTTAAAAGGGGGAAATACCATTGATGCTTGGGGCACCTCCCTGTATGCAAACAACAGGTGGGGAAGGTATTTCTCCCAGTCCCTCCCATGCTGTTCAGCAAACACCCAGAGCATTGACTTCAGGGTACCACTGAATCTTTCCACAAGCCCATTGGCTTGTGGGTGATACGGTGTCGTGCATCTCTGCACCACCCCACACTTCTCCCATAAACATTTCATCAGGTCCGACATGAAGGAACCCCCTTGATTGGTAATAACCTCCTGCAGAAACCCAACATGGGAGAAAATCCCAAGTAAGGTATCTGCCACCTTGTCTGTCCTCAGTGAGGATAGGGCGACTGCCTCTGGGTACTGGGTGGCATAATCCACCACAGTCAGGATGAATCTCTTCCCTGAGGAGCTGGGGGTATTTAAAGGCCCCACATTATCCATTCTCACCCTCTTGAATGGCTCCTCCACTATGGGCAATGGAATCAGGGCAGCTTGAGTTTTCTTGCCCGCCTTCCCTATTTCTTGGCACCGGTGACAAGACCTGTAATACTCCTTCACCTGCTGGGTGAAGTTTGGCCAATAGAAATTCTGGGCCAACTTCTGCATAGTGCATGCAATTCCCAGATGACCAGACAAAGGAATATCATGTGCAGTCTTGAGCAACTGCTCACAATACCCCTGGGGAATGACAAGCTGTCTGCCTAGCACTGCTCCCTCTGTCTGCACAGCCTGAGTATACATAAGTCCATTTTTCCAATAAACCTTTTGTCTGCCATCACTTCCCTGTGCCCCATCAGAGTCTGCCCAAGCCCTCAGCTTCTCTAGACTAGGGTCATTTCTCTGAGTATCTGCAAACCCCTCACACATTCCCAAGGCATGGGACAGGTCCCCTTCAGTCACTAAACTGGGGTCCCTAGCACTAGCATCAGGGCACTCAGGATCACTGTTAGTCCCAACCCTCTGACAATGGGTCACCCCTCCCTCTTTGGAGTAACCCTCTGTAGCTGTGTGGTTACTTGCTACTGGGGAAATTTCTACCCCCTTTTTGCTAGACTCCCTATCAGGAGACACAGGCTGGGGGAACTAGCCTCTCAATGATTTCCACAATGGCTTCTGTGGGATTCCGGGAACTACAACTTTCCCTTGCTGCTTGGTTACAGGTAATTGTACACACCATCTCCTGTTTGAGATTGTTGCCCAGGATCACATCCACTGCTAAGGTTTGGGCTACAGCTATCTGTTGCACAGTCCCCCCTGTTTCACCCCAGTCTAGGAGAACACTAGCGAGGGGCAATGTTTTCTCTTCACTAGTAAAGTCCTGTACAGTGACATATTTATTGGGTATAAGCTGACCCAGCTCTACTAGATCCCCCTTTACCAAGGTCAAGGAAGCCCCTGTGTCCCTTAACCCTTGAGTCTGTACACCATTCACCATGACTGGGTGTATGTGTTCCCTCATGTTCACTGGCATGCTCCCAAGGGCACACAAACAACCCACTTCCTTCCTAGCACCACCTTGCACATTATTGCTCATCCATTTGGGACACTGTCTGGCAATATGCCCAGTTTCTTTACACAACCAACATTCATTTCTTTTCTCAGAGAAATCTTTTCTCTGAAATCTGGGGCTAACTAGTTTTGGTAGAGGTAGTGAGGGTTTTAGCTGCCCTGAAGGCACGCTTTTCCCTTTCTGCACTGCCACGCCCACCTCATTCGCTCTCAGAGCAGGTCTGCTCTTGGCATAGTGATCCAAGAGTTCAGCAGCCTCTTGCACTGTTTTGGGATCTCGGTCCTCCAGCCAGGTTTTCAGGTCTGCTGGGCATGCCCAGAAAAACTGTTCTAACAAAATCACAGTTTCAATTTCATCAACAGGAGTTTGCTTCAATTCCTTCCCACTGTTTTAAAAACTGATGTTGTTTTGTGGCTAGCTCCTCATAGCTCATGTCAGGGGTTCTCCTGAGCTTACAGAATTTAGCTCTGCATGATTCAGCAGTTAATTCAAATTTCTTTAACAGTGCAGCTTTAAGTTTGCTGTAATCATCACTGTCCTCATTGTCCATTTGACCCAATGCATCCCGAGCTTTCCCGGTAAGTAGCAGGGATAGCTGGAAGCTCCAGGACTCCTAGGAATTTTAGCCTGAAGACAAACTTTTTCAAAAGAATTTAAAAAGGCATCCATATCCTCCCCCTCTTTAAATTCGGCTATCAATTTGGAATTCAATTTGTAACCCAGTCCTGTAGTCCCAGTTAAACCCAAGCCACTTACCTGCTCTGGTGCTACTGGTTGGAGTCATAACTTCTCCAGTTCGTGTTGCCTCTGGTGCTCATGCTCCTCATGGTCTGTGTCTTGGTGTTCTCACTCTGCCTCATGGTCTGTCTCCCGCTGTTCACGGTCCCTCTCCCTCTGGAACTCCAGCTCTATTCTATGCAACTCAGTTTGCAGCCTGAGCACTTCTGGATCCAGGATTCTGGTGATCTTCCCCTGCTGCTGTGGCCCTTCACTGACAGTGGCCCTGTTGCCCTCTCCATCAGATCTGGACACTGCACTAGCCACTAGCCCTGCCACACTCAAGGTTTGGTCCTTTTCAGTCATGGTCCGTGCCTCACTGCTCTGGGTATCTGATACCATCAGAGCATCCACGAGGTTCTGTTTGCTGGCTTTCACCTCAAACGGGACTCCTCTGTCCCCGCACATCTGCATTAAGTAGTCTACAGTGTGCCTGCTGTAGTTGGAAGCCATCTTCTTCCCTAACTATGGCTACTCTGACTTGCACTTTAGAAAAAAAATAACATGGGTAGGAACTTGACTGTATGCCAAGTGATATAGTTCCATCTCCATTTTTAAAAATAAATCACTGCCTTTTTCTTTCTCTGCATGTGAGCTGATGGTCTCAAGCTGACTCACTGAACTATAAAAGCTTGTAATACCAAAATGTATCACACTGCTGCCAACCAATCTGTCACAAACCCACTCAGCAGGTCAGGCTCTCTGCTCCCACAGTGCCAACCTCCGAGCACAGTCTTGTGAACAGTTAACAGAACAGGGTTACTCTCCTGTCTGTTTTGTGGGTTTGAATAAAATTTTGGCCTCAGTTTCTGGAGGGATCCAAACTGCGAACCTCTTGTTAGTGTACCAATGTACAGGTTCAGATAATTCTGCTCTTCTGGGGGGTCAGATATCTTTCGCCTACGGGCACTTAACCAGGAGTACAAAATGAACCCTTAAAACTCTATTAAAGACCTCAGAATAAACAATTACCTTTTCCCAGTTTGGTAAAACCAGTAAGCTTTGTACAGTGTTAACTTTAACCATGTATGCTTCACTTGTCAAGAAAAAGAATTTCAAAGGCACACCAAGTAGTCTCTAAAGTAGAGATTTACTTAAAAATAAATAAAATGTAAAAGGTAAATACAGAACCATATATCACAAAAACATACAATCATTTAAAAGAACAAGGGTTAAAAAAAGTGCAAAATTCCTACCACCAGGCAATTAGACTTATTATCTAATGTATCTCTTTTAATAGTGCTGATAGACAGATGTTGTTGTCAAGAGAGTCCAAGCATGTGTATCTTTACAGGTCACTCATAGCATAATATCAGTGTCAGTGGCTCAGTAGGTAGCACACTCGCCTCTGAGGCCGGGAGATCAGAGGGTTGTGGGTTCAGTTCCCACATCTGGCACTTGGGTTAATATGCCAGTACTGACACTGTAGTGCAGCATGAGAGGGGTGCTGCACTTCTGAGGTGCCGTCTTTTGGATGAGACATTAAACCGAGGTCCCATCTGCCTGGATTGGAGGTAGTTCAGGTGGATGTTAAAGATCCCATGGCACTTATCGAAAAGAGTAGGGGAATTGCCCCAGTGTCCTGGCTAAATTTCTCTCATTCACTAAAAATACCACCAACAGCTTAATCTGGTTCAAGATTGGTTGGCATTCATCTGTATCCCCTTTCCCCGGGTTGTGCCTGAAAATAGGCAGAATTTGTCAAGTGCACTTACCCGGTCAACAAAAACTAAATAAATAAATAAAACACAGTCTTGAGCTTGCCTTCTCCATGATGTCACCCAGCTCCTCCTCTGTTTATTACAAATTATACAATCAGGATGTCATCACTCAGAAGGTAAATTAAATAAGGTTAATTTCTAAGACCTTCTTTCATCCATGAGCAACATCCTGCTTTTACAGACATCAGAGGAACATTTATGACTTTGCACCAGTGTGACATAACCTGGTTTTCCTCCTCTAAATGTCATAAAATGGATATTTTTTATCCTGTCAGCAGGCAAGCTACACTTCAGCTAGATAAACAGGAGATGCTTAATTTAGGCCTCTTCTGGCCTGTAATTACCTCCTGGCCTTCCAGGTAACACCTTGTATCTAAAACCTGGGGGGGTCATTCCACAGGCTGTTTCAGCATGTCTCATGAGAGACAATCAATAACACATTTTTGTATTACAAAAATCATAGATTAATCAGAACCAGCTGTCTGAGTGTCACACCCACCAGTGGGGAAGGTGACTCCCTGAGTTCTGGGAAAAGGGAGGTGTACTGAGAGTATGGGCTCCTGTACCATGAGTGGGTTCCTAAGGGTGGGGTACTCTGGCCGATAGTGGTTCCTTGGGAATATAGGAAGCAGCTTCAGGCCTTAGCCCATGACATACCCTCTTCAGGACACCTCAGGATCAGCTATACAAAAAAGCAGTTGATTAATAACTTTTACTGGCCCAGTATTTTTGAAGATGTGGCAAACTACTGCTGGACAAATCTGCAGTGCTAGAGGGTAGGAAAGGTTGGGGAACAAGGCAGAAGCTGCTTTGCTGCCTCTACTTGTTTTTGAAGAAGCATTTTAGTGAGTTGCTGTGGACATTGTGAGGCAATTCACACTGGCAAATAGTACATTTAGGTGGTCCCAGATTACACCACTAAGAAAGTGCCCAGCAAACTACTGGGGAAATTCAGCTGGGTGGGTTTTCCCCAGGAGATTCTGTCAGACCAAGGCATCATCTTCATGTCTGATCTGATGGTTAGTCTTTAGAAGAAATGTGGGGTAAGACAGCTAAGGTTCTCATCATACCACCACCAGACTAATGATCTGGTTGAGCAATTCAGTGTGTCCCTTAAATTAATTTTAAGGGCATTTGCTGACCAGCATGCAAGAGAGTGGGACAAGTACCTATCCCATCTCATATTTCAATGTCCTGCACAGCCAGTATAGTGTTATGCTTTTGCAACTGTGTTAGTTTGGTTTTGGCCATTCACACTCTCTATTTCAGAGGAATTACCACCCTGTAGGGGTACGAAAGGCAAGGAACCCTCGGAGAGGGTTCCACCCCTAGTGGTGCCATGTGACAATTCCCGTGGCTAAAGGTACCTTAGGAATCCCCCTAAGGAGAGATGTGCTGCTGCTGCTGGAGGAGGAGGGGAGGATGGTGGGGCAAAGAAAATGTGCTTCACAATGAGGCTGAGAGGAACTGCTTATATAACTCAGGAAGTGGGAGTGGCTGGCTGCTTGGCCACTGAATTCCAGGCAAAAGCCTTTCCAATTCAATGTCCTCTGTAGCCAGTATATTGTTATGCTTGTGCAACTGTGTTAGTTTGGTTTTGGCTGTTCGCACTCTCTATTTCAGAGGAATTACCACCCCGTAGGGGTACAAAAGGCAAGGAACCCTAGGATATTCTACCCCTAAGCGGTGCCATGGAGATGATTCCCGTGACTAAGGGTACCTTAGGAATCCCCAAAAGAAATGTAGTACAGACATACCCCAAAAGAACGAGGCAACACAAAGCATATAAGCAAGCGGTAACTGTGACATAGTGGTACAGAAGCATAGACAGTTTGATAATGTAATGATATGCTCAGGTTGATAACGTAATGAAATGCCCAGGTTTGCATAGCATGATACTAATGGTTTGCATTAAGAATGAGGGGATCCTTTAAGGAGAGAGAGGGAATGGCAGGACATTCTCCACCACCATCCAACAGTGGAACCTACCTAAGAAACTAGGGGACACTACTATGCTAACTAACAGTTATGATCTGAGGCAATGGAGGAGAGAAAAAAAACCCTATGAGGAAGAAATCTCTGGGGATCCAAGACCTAGGTTGCCTTCCCTCCAGGCTTGGGATAGTTTATTTAGTGATAGCTCAGCAGCTGCAATTTGGAAAACCCAATTAAAGGGAGGTGGAAAATATTCCAATTTGGAGGAAGGCTCTCAATCAATCCCTCTTGCAGGGATGCCGTGGAAGGTTGCGAGAAAACTCTGTAACAATACGTACATCCAAGGCACAAGAGGAGAGCAACAACTGCTAAGGCACTCACCTGGCCTATCCACCTTAAACTCAAACCAGGTGAACCATAGGCAGTTGTAGGGAGAATGCAGTGATGGTGCCTTGCTAGGGAAACCACTAAAGTCAATGGCTAACCGTTATAGTGGAACACTAGAGCCAAAGGAGGTAACTTTTTCCACCCTTCACCACTAGTCTTAAACTCTCACCAGTAGCTGCTGTCACATAGCAGGCAGCTAAAGCCAAGCCCAGGGTTAGGACATTCCCAGCTATCGGCCAGGTGAGAAGGATCCCTCCCCAAGATGGACACACTCAAGATGCGGACTAAATGCAGAGCGAGACCACCGGCTGCAGGAACCCTGCACCGGAATAGAATGGCTGGCATGCCCCAAAATTGATTGAGAGCTGAAAAGCTGGTGAGCTGAATGAGCACGGCGTGCTGAGATTAAAATGAGCATTGAGTGCTGAGTCCTTGCAAGGTCGAATGCAGAATTGAGTGCAGCAGAATCCCAGAGGCTGAAGCTGAGGGGATGGCAGTAGGCATGAAGCAATGATCTTGGTAAGCAATGATCAATGATAGCGTAAGCAAGCGTGGACCTGTACGTAGGTCAGTAAGCAGAAATAGTGATAGGTGGACCTGCATAGAGGTCTGCATAACATACTGTATAGCAATTAAACAGCACTGAATTGGGGGCAAGCCAGCCAGACATGAATAGCCAAATTAAGGTGACAAATACTCTGAGGATTTTTTGGCAGCGAGGCAGGATTTAATAATAATAAAGCTATATTAACAGCCTCAGCAGGAGTTTAGTTGGCTGACCTCAGAGTTGTAACTGCAATAAAACATGGAGACAATGCTCTGAAAGCAGGTGTAACCAGACAGTGCAATGGAGCTGCAAGTAGAATGACAGCATGAATGAGCAGCACAGCTAGGGTCAGAGTAAACTCTGTCAGGTAAAAAGAACTGAGTATGCAACATGGAGCAGCTATGATTGAGCTGAAACACACAGATAAAGATTGCAGTTGCATTGCAGTAGTTTGAGCATGGTGAGCAACAATGTAAAAACACAACCACTAGGTACAATAGTAATTGGAGTAAACAGTAGCAGTGGCTGCAGTTGTAGGTAATGGAAAGCAGCAGTATGAGCACTGAGTGGCAGTATGCTAAGTGCTTAGAAACAAAGCCCCCAAAAATGACAAAACCAAAACAGCAAAACAGAAAACAAGGCCCAAAAACAAGAGACACAAAATACAGGGAAGTACAGAGTGGGAGGAAACATGCAAACCAGAAGCAGGAAAACCAACACCGAAGTCCAGCAGAGTCATACAGAAACAGCAGGCGGGGGAGGAAGGTAGGCCCGAACCAGCTCAGAGGACAAACCAACAGAGCCTCCAGCTGCAAAGAAAAAGTGCTTCACAATGAGGCTGAGAGGAACTGCTTATATAGTGCAGGAGATGGGCGTGGCTGGCTGCTTGTTCATGGAACTACAGGACTAGCCTTCCAGTTGCATATAGGAGTCCACAGGGTTCTCACCTTTTGAGCTCCTGTTTGGCCATAGTGTAAGTGCCCCCTTGATTTGGTAAGAGTTGAATGGGAGGGTGAGCTTGCTCTCCAAAGGGAATCTGTTGTGGTGCATGTCCTGAATTCAGGTCAGGGCTCAAGAAGCTCATGGGGTTTGCCCAAGAGCACCTAACCACTGCACAACAGAGGCAGAAGACATGGTACGCCCATGAGGCCAGAGCCCGGGAGTACAGACACAGGCAGTGGGTGATGGTGCTCATTTTTGTCTGGTAGAACAAATCACAGGCAGCTTGGGAGGGGCCTTACTCAGTGGTCAGCAGGCAAATGTTAATTACATGGTGGAGCGACCCGACAGGACGCTAACAGCAAGTTTACCACATAAACATGATGAAATCCTACTATAACAGAGATGAGATGGTCCTGGCTGTGTGTAGCTCTCCAGAGGAAGAGGCAGGAGCAGACCCATTAGTAGATCTCCTGGGACAGGTGAAGGGAGAATCTTCAGTAGATGCTGTTACCCTCTCAGAGTGGCTGACACCTGCCCAAGCTCCCAAAATGAGTAGGATTCTGCATACATTTGGTGAAATGCTCCCAGGGAAATTGGGGTATGCCCCACTGGCAGAGCACTATGTGGCTACAGGGCACCAAGCCCTGCTGAGACAGTCACCCTATGGAGTCCCAAAAGGTGTGAGACATGTCATAGAGGAGAAGGAGGAGATCAAAGAGATTCTGGTTGTCTGGGTGATCCAGGAGTCTAGTAGTCCCTGGACCTCCCCAGTGGTGGTGATTCCAAAAAAATAATGGGTCTGCAAGATTCTGCATCAACTACTGCAAGCTCAGCCACTGCATAGGTCGGACACATACCCAAAGCCCAGGAAGGATGAGGTCCTAGAAGGGTTAGGGGGAGCCCATTACCTGTCTACCCTAGACTTGACAAAGGGCTATTGGATGGTACTCCAACCCTTGAAGCCAGAGTTCAGAGTAATGCTATTTGGGATGAAGAATGTACTGGCCACTTTTCAGCAGATTCTGAGGGAAGCAGGAGACTTCGCTCTGGCATACATGGATGACATTGCCATCTATAGCCAGACCTGGGAAAATCATGTAAGGCATGTGACAGGTGTTCTGCTGAATGCAGGATACTTGGTTGACAGTCAAAGTGGGGAAGTGCCAGATAGAAATGGCAGAAGTGTCATATCTTGGTTACAGGGTAGGGAGTGTGTATAACTGTCCTGAACTAGTGAAAATTGCTGCCATCGATGGATGGGCCATGCCCACAACTAAGAAGAAAGTACAGGTCTTCCTAGGGATGGCAGGGTACTACCATTAGTATGTGCCGAATTTCAGCAGCATGGTCAAACCCCTGTCTGATCTGAACAGGAAGAAAATACCAAAAAGGTTCAGAGGACGGAAACATGTGATACTGTGTTCCACGAGCTGAAGGAGGCATTGTGTGGGACAGCTGTGCTTCCATTCTGAAGTACACTCTTAAGTTCACTGTGCAGATAGATGCATCTGGTGATTGGCTAGGTGTGGTTCTGAGTCAGGTTACACACTCAGGAGAGGAGCCCCAAGTCACGTACCTGAGCAGAAAGCTGCTGGCCAGAGAAGACGTATACGTCACAGTCGAGATGCAGTGTTTAAGGATTGTCTGGGCTTTGCAGAAGCTCTAACCATACCTGTATGGAAAGGAGTTCACTATGGGTTTTATCACAACCCCCTTACATGGTTGCACAGGACCAGTGGCCAAAATTTAAAATTACAAAGATGGAGCCTGGCACTGCAGTCCTATAATATGGACATTAAGCACCGCACCAGGTCACAGCATGGCATGGCAGGGCTGCCCAGGAAATAGCAAGTGTCCTTGTTGTTTTCTTTTTGATAAGTAGGAGAGACATAGGAGAACCTGAGGTGGAGTTCACACACATCGTGAACTAAGGGCATGGTGGGTGGAGCCAGCCAGCTCGCATAAACAAAAAAGCACACAGTGCCGCTGAAGAGATTTTTTTTTCATTCTTCAGGGGTGGGGGGATGAAACAATTGCTATGTAAACCAGAGGTTTTATATAGCCAAGAAATCGGATGGTCTTCTTGTGCCAGAGCAGACCGAGCTGTAAATAATTGACCAGCCGAGTTCGACAATGGAGGTCAACCCAGTCACTAAGGCAATGATGAATTCGAAAGAATTGAAAAAACTGAGACACAGGAGCCCTGAACTTAGCACAGAATTACTCAAATGTAATAAGAGCGTCTGCCATGATTACATCGGCAAGACCTGGGGAAGCCAATTGTGGCAATTGCTTTCCTTGTAAAAGTTTCTTGGTTATACAGATTTAAATTATTAAAAAGAGGCTAGGAGATATCTTTTACATATTGTAACTGGCAGTGTTGACATAGTTGTGCATGAGTTTGAAGGGACCAATGTATTGGGGTGCTTTTAAGATTTTGAGGCAGTTTTGAGGGATGCAAGTAAAAGAGGAACACAATATTAATCTCATGCTGCAAACATAATTCCTTCTCTATAAAAAGCCAGGATGGAATATATCGATCTGAGTTAAGTGGAGTAGCTTGTCCCCAAAGAAAATACTTAGCCCCATGCAAAGTGAAATAATATCTGAAAAAATGTGGAAGCTGTAACCCCACAAGTTCTTTGGGGTGAACCAACTTGTCATAGGCTCGGCGAGGTGGTTTGCCTACCCAAAGGAACTTGAACAGAACTTTGTGAGTGTTCTTGAACCAATTAACTGGAAGGACAATATTTAACATGCCCAGGGGATATAATATCCTAGGGAGAACATTCATCTTTATAATATTGGAACGGCCCCATAAGGTACACATTAGCAGTTTCATTCTTTCCAAATCCATAGATATTTGTATTGCTAAAGAATCCAAATTTAGGGACTTCTTTAAAGAGATATCTTGGGGACACTTTAATACCTGAATATGTAACCCAAACATTCCTGTTGGGGACTCATGTCTTTGGACAGAATATAAAGGAATTTGTCCAACAGGCTGGTTCAAACTGATTTTCCCAACCCCAATTCCAGACAAAGGATTTTGAATCTGTGATGTCAGAGTGACATACTGGATGATGTGTCAATTATTCATTTATTTATTTATTAAAGTCTAGGAATTGCAACCCTTTCAATCAGGGACTCTTTTTCAAAGGTTCCACGTCAGTACAACCTGTGGCAGGCAAATATTATACTCAAGGAGGTGGGGTGGGGTGGGGGGACTGGAGGGGATTTTAGTCTGACAGGGCCTTACAGGATCAAGTCAGGCTTGGGACTATGAATAAACTGCCATCTAAGAGATTGTGCACTGATTCAAGGTGTCTTGTGGTAAACAAGTCTACCTTGTCAGAGACACTAAGAGAGACAAAGTGAGTTCAAGTTATTCTGTTTGTAATCTAATGTTCAAAACAAGTTAATTTCCATTTCTGCAGAATTACTGTTCCCTATAGTGTTGATGTAATATCTTGTGGTATCCGTGTAATTATCTCAAAATATTAAAAATTATTATTTTTTATATATTTCATGCTTCTGTGACTGAATCCTTTGGGGTACAGCTAAATCAATTTATAAAGGACAATAACTGCATTTCCACCACTGAGGAGAAGGCTACCGCCACCGTAATGTTTATCTAAAGTCAGAAGTTCTCAGCTGTGACAGAAAGGGGTGGGTCATGTGACCTTAAGCTAGGAGCACTGTACTGTGTGAGCAGTGGCTCTGGAGGGATGCAGACCAGAAAGCACCTCAAAAGAGTGTCTACACAGCTACTGAAGTATTGGGAAAGCTGGTAACAGTGACACAGGCTGAGTCTGGGATGGGCCAGTTTGCTACACACACCCCCCAAGCAAATTGCAAACAGATATTGAATCTGAACATACCATTTGATCCCAGATTCTACATACCAGGGGAGACCATAGCAATGGTTTACTTAAATAAATGGGAAATAAAATGACTATTACTGGCCACATACAGAGTTAAACACCTAATATTAAGCAAATGGAAAGAAACAAGAGCACCCGAGAGAGAAGAATGGATCAAATATATGTTCAGGGCAGCCCTCAATGAACACATCCGTTGCATAGTTACGAGAATCTAAGATAAATTTGACAGAGAACACAGGAACAGCTCAGGGGTCTGTGAGACACAAAGACTAGCACTCTACTAACCTCACAGAGGATATACCTTTGTAAAAGATGACATGTGCGTAGGAAATGATGGCACAAAAACATTTAAAAGCATTAACAAAAACATTTAAAAGCATTAACACTCGCAGTTCAGCAACCGTGTCATGGAAATTCATGATGCGAAGGCTGGCATCGGGATTTCCATGACACTGCTGTTGAACTATGAGTGTTAATGCTTTTAAATGTTTTTGTTAATGCTTTTAAAAGTTTTGGTACTGGCATTAAACTTTTTGGAATATATTTCCTATGCAAGTGTCATATATAATTTGTGAGGTTGGTAGAATGCTGGTCTTTCATACATTTGACAGAGTCTGGAAACCTTTCTTTGGTTAGAAGCAAATTACTATAGTGAGCTATTAAGAAGAATCAGTTGAAATATATACTCTAGTACATGGAAAGTCAAAATAATTAATGTACTGTTCTGTTATTAATAAAATGGACTAGCTTATTAAAATTATAGTGTTTCTTTTTTATTATCTGTATCTCATCAATAGATGTTCTTAGCAAAACACTGTGTTAATGCAGCATTTGAAACAAATCAGGGGTGCAGTCTTCCTTGAGGTTGTCAGCCCTAAAGCTCACCCCATTCTATACATTCCAGTAACATACACTCACCTAATGGGGTGAGTTTTAGGATTGACAGCCCCAGAAGATCACCTGATTTGTTTTAAGGGTGGGGTGGGAGTAGGGTTTTAGGGTTGAAATCCTAAAATCACATTCCTATTTTTTTTTTCATTTTAGCCTGAACCCTAAATGTTGCAATAACACAGTTTTTTTTTTGTAAAGAATTTCCTTACTTTTTGGGATAGTGTAATCGTAGCCTTATTTGCCTGTGGGAAGCAAGGCCCTCTGGGCCCTGTATTCATATCACTCCATAGATGCATATATGTATGTTGCTGTGGAAGCACAGGGCCCTCCAGGCCCTGCACTTGCATTTTTAGCAAAACTGCAACTAAACTATCACTATAGCCTTCTTATTACCCTACTTTATAAACTTTGTACTGAAAATGTCGAAATCCCGACAAAACATTATTCCGTGCCACTGCAACTTCATTCCGTGCCTCAGGTGTGAAAACACAGTTTGGCCAGGATTATCAAAATGACAGCTGTCACATTCATTAGGTGTTGTAAAATGATGGCTATGATGAAAATTTGGGGTCAACATATTTAAAATGGCCAAAATTACAAGTGAGCTCACCAACACTGGAATGGATATGCATAATTTGCCATTTTTATGTTGCTTGCACGCATGTGCAAGAATCATAGTGCCATCATCAGAGATTTCGGAGGTGTGTCACCTCCTCCTCCTCCAATTCAGTTAGTGTGTTGGCAGACGCGGCCCCTGTAAACCAATGCATTTTGGAGCTGTCTATGACCACGCTCCAAAATGCAGTAACACTGATTACAGGCGCTACGCTTCAGTGAGCACCGATAAGGTATCAGCTGCTCACGCGCAGCTCCCCCACAGACACCCACGGGCGTGCGCGCCCGGTCCCCTGCACGCACTGTATAGCGGCGAGGTGCCCAATCCCGTCAGCTGAGCTGCGTCCTCCCCCAGTAGTAAGTGCCACGCTGGGAGCCCACCCCAGCGTGTGGCAAGCGTCGCACAGCCGATGGGGTGCCCAATCCCGTTGGCTGAACCACCAACATCCTTGTGCCACACTGAGCCCACCCCAGCATGGCAAGCGTCCCACGTAGTCATTTCTTTTTAAACCTGTAAAAAAAATGGTCCAGCCGTCTCAACCCCCTCCCACAACCCGCGCCACCCACTGTGCACCAGCCTCCCCACCCCCTCACCCCATGCACTTACCTCGGACTCCTGCGCACAATCTTGGTGGACCCGGGAACCGTCTGCACTCTTCAAAGCCGACCCTTGAACTGAAATGCCGGTAAGCTGTATAAATGGGCTAGATAGGAGGTTCAACTTTGTTGCATATCTCAGGCATTTTGGAATTTTGCACCAAATTTTCAACATGGGGTTTTGGGACCCCTTCTCATGAATGATGTCACTGTCATGGCGTTATTCGGGCCCGAAGGGGTGATTTGCATGATCACTCACGCAGTCACTGTGCAAAATCACCCTTCAGGGCCTGGGCTCTTTCCATAACAGTATTCGTAAAAGCTCTTCGCTAAAATTCGGTGCTGTAAAATCAAAAATAAACTGTTTTATGCATGGTTGCGCAGTTCCTCGCGAGCTCATAAGTTCCTAATTCAATATTTTCACTCCAGATTTTCAACATCGCCATTTTATCACACCTTCTTATGAGTAGTACAGTTGCCATTTTTCACATCTCACCCAAAATGTGTTTCTGCCCATGTAGCACACAATGGCACAGTCGGTGTGCGAAATCAATGTACAGGATAAATTAAGAAAATCACAGTGACACTGTTCATGAGCAAAGGTCTTAAAATGACTATGTTGAAAATTTGGTGAAAAAATTCCAAAAATGACTGTTTTACGAGCGTGTGTTGTATAATTCCTATGCACTCTCGTAAGTTTGCGAATTTTCCATATTTTCACTCCAGATTTTCAACATTGCCATTTTGCCACACCTTCTTATAAATAGTACAGCTGTCATTTTTCACATCTCACCCTAAACATGTTTCCGCCCATGTAGCGCACAATGGCACAGTCGGTGTGCGAAATCAATGTACGGGATAAATTAAGAAAATCACAGTGACACTGTTCATGAGCAAAGGTCTTAAAATGACTATGTTGAAAATTTGGTGAAAAAATTCCAAAAAATGACTGTTTTACGAGTGTGCGTTGTACAGTTCCTATGCACGCTCGTAAGTTCGCGAATTTTCAATATTTTCACTCCAGATTTTCAACATTGCCATTTTACCACACCTTCTTATGAGTAGTACAGCTGTCATTTTTCACATCTCACCCAAAACGTGTTTCCACCCATGTAGCGCACAATGGTGCAGTCGGTGTGCGAAATCAATATACGGGACAAATTAAGAAAATCACAGTGACACCATTCATGAGCAGAGGTCTTAAAATGGCTATGTTGAAAATTTGGCGAAAAAATTCCCTTCAGATGTTCTGCAATATTATTAATGAAGACATTGAACAGAACTGGCCCCAGGACCGATCCCTGCAGCACCCCACTGGTCGCCCCCTCTCCCTAGACTGCATACCATTTACCACCACTCTCTGCCTCCTGTCTGTTAGTCAGTTTCTAACCCAGTTTACCACCCTTTCCCCCATGTCCAGCCTACCCAGCTAGTTTATCAGCCTCCTATATGGGATGGTGTCAAAGGCTTTGCTGAAATCAAGGTAAGCGTCCACTGCCCCACCCTGATTCACTTCTTGTCACCCAGTCAAATAAATCAACCAGATTTATCTGACATGATGTCCCCACTGTGAATCCATGTTGTCTATGGTCCTGGGTTCCGATGGCATCTAGATGCCCCACTATCCTTTCTTTAAGCAATGTCTCCATGATCTTCCCCACTACTGAGGTGAGGCTGAATGGCCTATTGTTCCCTGCCTTCTCCCTGCTGCCAGACTTGTGTAGAGGGACCACATGTGCCCTCCTCCAATTCACTCATGTTGAATGACTCAGTGAACATGGCTGCCAGAGGTACTGCTATCTCCCTTCGCAGTTCTGTTAATATCCTTGGGCGTATGCCATCTTGTTCCATCGTTTTGTCTACCTTCAATTTAGTGAGCTCCTGCAGATTTCTTTTGCCTTTGAATGGACTATTGTCCACCTCTTACCCTTGAAACTGCTGTACTGCTGTGGCCTTGCCCCTCCCACTCTTCTGTGAATACTGAACGGAAAGACACAGTGGATGTCTTGGGAAGAAGGCATGAAACTGTCACTTCCAAATACCTAAACAGCACATACAAGCAAGCAATATTCGCCATTGACAAATGCTTGTTTTTAATATTTTGAGCCCAAATTTTCAACATAGCCTTCTTATGACCCCAACTCATGAACAAGTGTCATGAACAATGTTCAAATCCTGCCCAAAAGGCGATATCATCAACGACCGCAAAGTCACCTTTCAGAACAGATTTTCGTAATTCCACAGCTACTGGTAATGAGGTTGGGTCCCAAAAAGGCCATGTTGAAATTTTGTACTCAAAATATGCTAAAATGGCTAAGTTGTGCATCAAAGTTGAAAACCCCATTAAAATACATTGAACAACACTTACCTTGGTTTCTCACATTGTAGTCAGCGGTTCCAGCAGCAAGACTTGTCTTCAAGCGGAGAGTGGATCTTCACCTAGGGACCCAGTCAGGTGAGTGAGGGTGTGTGAGGTGGTGTGGGATGGTGCAGGAGGTTGGGTGGGGGAGGTCGGAATGGCAAGGGACTGTTTTCTGTTTTACAGATTAGAAAAAAAGGACATTGAGGGATGGTTTCCTTTATTTAAAATGGGCACGGGGATCAGAGGGAGTGCCACTAGACACCAAAGAAACTTAAAACAATATGGGAACAGTGATTTTTCCATATGAAAAGATTATTTTTCATGTGAAAGAAAAAGGCCATTTGAAAAGGGTGGAAGCGAGTCACAAAAAAAGGATGTAAAAATTAAAAAAAACACCTTCGGGGGTAATTTTTCCAATAGTTAAGTGCAGAATCCACATAATGAGGGCCCAATAACCAAAATACATGTGTTAGTCTCTCTCCACGATACAATTTCTGTGGGTTTTTTGAACAATTAAAAAAAAAATTAAAAAGTAGATGGTGGAAAACAAAAAAGGATTTTTCCCTCATGAAAAAGGATTGGCCCCATACAAAAAAGGATACATTTTTCAATAGACTAGAGGACCTCAGTATGTACTCCCTGGAAGTGAGGAGAGAGAGGGGGATATGATAGAGACTTTCAAGTACCTCAGGGGTATAAACAATGTATAAGAGGGTAGCATCTTTCTGGAAAGATATGCAAGAACAAGTGGGCATAATATAAAGAACAACAAAATGCTGGGTTGTATTGCAAGGGGTATATCCTCGAGGAAGGAGGAGGTGATTCTGCCACTGTATAGGTAATTAGTTAGACCACACCTGGAGTACTGCGTGCAGTACTGGTGTCCGTATCTGAAGAGGGACATTAAGTTACTGGAGGGGGTGCAGCGCAGAGCAACTAAGATGATCAAGGGGCTGGGGGACTTATCATACAAGAGGAGGTTGAGGAGTTGAACATGTACTCACTGGAGGAGAGGAGAGACAGGGTGACATGTTGAAACCTTTAAATACATGAAAGGAATAAATAAGATGGGTACCGAGGGCTGTTCAAAGTAAGGGAGGAGGCCACCAGGGGCCATGATATGAGACTGGAGCAAGGAAGGTTCAGGAGGGAGATGAGGAGACACTTTTACAGAGAGGGTGGTGACTGGGTGGAATCGTTACCTGCTGAAGTGGTAAGCAGTAGAACAGTGGACTGCTTCAAACGAGGATGGGACAGGACAAGGGGGAAGGTTAATGAAGGGGAAGGGTGGAAGGGAAGGGCAGCTGCAGAATAAGGGGTGCTAGCTGCACATTCGAGCAGACTTGATAGACCTCTAGGCCTTTATCTGCTGGCAAATTTCGTATGTTCGTAGGCTGGAGGGGGTAGACTCGGGCAACATGAGGAGGTATTTTTTCACATAAAGAGTAGTGGATGCATGGAACTGCCTCCCTGAGGAGGTAGTGGGGGTTAAAATGGTAGGGGAATTCAAGAATGCATGGGACAGATAAAAGGGTACCCTAGTAATAGGGAAGAGAGGGTAAGTCACAGATCAGTTAGGGTCTGTGGTATTGAACTAGGAAGGGAAAATGGGTAGAATAGATGGGCCAAGCAGTCCTTATCTGCCTATAAATTCTATGTGTCTTATGTTTCATACAGCTATCTGACATGTGAACATACAAATCTGCCAGCGGAAACAGGTCTCATGGTCTATCAAGTCTGGTTGAATGCACAGCTAGCCCTCTACATTGCAGCTGCCTCACCCTCCCATCCCCCATATGTTTACCCACCTCTCACCCTGTCCCATCCCCTTTTAAAACTGCCCACCCTCTTACAGGATAGCACCTCCTTGGGAAGAGTGTTCCACTTAGCCACCAACTTCTCTTTGAAAAAATGTCTCTTCATCTCTCTCTCTCTTGTATCTTACCCCCTCCAATCTGAGACCATGCCCTCTCGTGTCCCTCTCCCTCCTCAACTGAAATACCCCTTCTGTACCTGTCTTGTTTATCCCTGTCATGTATTTAAAGATCTCAGCCATATCCCCCCAATCCCTTCTCTCCTCCAGTGAGTGCATATTCAGCTCATTCAGCCTGTCCTCGTAGGGTCTGTCTTCCAAACCCTAGATCATCTTTGCTACCCTGGGCTGTACCCCCTCCAGTAATGTGACATCCTTCTTCAGAAACGGGTGCCAGAACTGCACACAGTACTCCAGGTGTGGTCTGACCAGTGACCTGTACAGGGGCAGGATCACCTCCCTCCTTCTGGAGCAGATTCCTCTCACAATACACCCCAGCATCCTGCACACAGTACTCCAGGTGTGGTCTGACCAGTGACCTGTACAGGGGCAGGATCACCTTCCCCCTTCTGGAGGAGATTCCTCTCACAATACGCCCCATCATCCTGCACACAGTACTCCAGGTGTGGTCTGACCAGTGACCTGTACAGAGGCAGGATCACCTCCCCCCTTCTGGAGGAGATTCCTCTAACAATACACCCCAGCATCCTGCACACAGTACTCCAGGTGTGGCCTGATCAGTGACCTGTACAGGGGCAGGATCACCTCCCCCCCTTCTGGAGCAGATTCCTCTCACAATACACCCCAGCATCCTGTTGGCTTTAGCTGCTGCCTTGCTGCACTGAGCTGAGTTGTTTAGATTCCCCATTATAACCACCCCTAGATCCTGTTCCTCCTCAGTGGTACCTAACTGAACCCTTCCCAACTGGTAGCTCCCCCCAGGGCTCTTTGCTCTGAAGTTCAGTACATTGCACTTCTTAGCACTGAACCCCAACTGCCACATTTCTGATCACTCCTCCAGTTTAGTTAGGTCATCCTGTAGCCCTTGCCACCCTACTATGTCATCTACCACCACCCCATCTTGATAATATCAGGACAGAGACTAATCTTACTCCTGATGCCATGTGAGATATCTGATACAAAAATCCAAAACAGTACTGGGCCCAATACCGAGCCCTGTGGAACCTCACTCATCACAGCCCTTGGGGATGAGAGTTCACCACCACCACCCTTTGTGGCCTCCCCTTCAGCCAGCTCACAGTCCAGGTCACCATCTTTGTCCCCACCCCCACATACTCCAGCTTTCCCCCCAACCACCCATGAGGCACTGAATCAAAGACCTTGCTGAAGTTCAAATACGAGACATCCACTGCATGGCCCTTGTCCAGTTCCCTCATCACCCAGTCATAATACTCAACTAGGTTGGTCTGGCAGGATCTCCCTGAGATGAACCCATGCTGCTGATTGTCCTGGAGTCCATTGTCTTTCAAAAAGGTCACCAACCTCTCTTTCAAGATTGTCTCCATTAGTTTCCCTATAATGGATGTGAGGCTTACTGGTCTGTAATTGCCTGGTTCATCCTATGGATCACTTTTGTAGATGGGCACCACTTGAGCCATCCTGCAGTCCTGTGGTATGCATTCTGTGTCCATGGAGGTAGTGAACAGGTCTGCCAGTGGTCCCACCAGGACCTCCACCAGTTCTTTCAGCATCCTAGGGTGAATGCGGTCTGTTCCTGGTGCCTTATCTACCCTCAGAACCTTCAGATCATCCAGAACTGTGCTCTTTGTAATGACCTTATCTGTCACCCTCTCCACCTCTTGCACACCTTCCCCATCCCTTGAGGTAGCTGCTAGTCCATGCTTCTGCCTGCTCCAACCCTTTCTCCACCCATCCCCTGTCCTTTCTAATCCTCACTATCTGGTCCTTGAAGCTCCTTCTCTCCCTTATGTACCCGAAGAAGTCCTTTTCCCTGTCTTTGATTCCCTTTGCCAGCTTCAGCTCTCTGGAAGGCTTGGCCGCACTGACAAGTCTGGTTATCTCTTTGGACTTCTTTACATACACTTCCCTGTCCTCCCCCCTCCCAAATTTCCTGAACCTCCTAAATGCTGCTTTTTTTGCCCTCACCCCTTCCAAGACCTCCCAATTCAACCAGCTTGGTTTCTTGGCCCTACCCTTCATACTCTGTGTCTTGGTACATGACCCAGTATCCTCCACCAGCCACAGCTTGATGAGTTCCCATTTTTGGCCAGGTGCCTCTCCAAAATTTCCCCCATCTTAACAAATTCAGCCTTTGTGAAGTCAACCAACCTGGTTCCTGTACCCTCAGCATCCTTGCCCATGTTGAGCGTTAACCACACCAAGTTATGGGCACTCCCAGCCAGTGGGTCTTGCACCTCCAGCTCCCTTACAGCCTCCCTGTTAGTACTAGGTTTAGAGTTTTTCCCAGCTGGGTTGGCTCATTAACCATCTGTGCCAGGAAGTTATCCTGGAATGCATCCAGTAGGACCCATTCCCTTCCACTTAAAGTGGCTGAGGTGCTCCAATCCACTCCTAATAGATTGAATTTCCCCATGATCACTGTGTTCCCCTTCCCACAGACCCTCCTGATCTGCTCCACTAATTCCCTGTCCAAGTCCTCAGCCTGAGCTGTTGGCCTGTACACCTCCTCCATCCTAAGTGTCCTACTTTTTGAATCCTGGAACTACATCCATAATGCCTCAGTCCTATTCTTCTCCCCCTCATCCATTATACACCTTATCCTCTCCTTTACATAAATCACCACCCCACTCCTTTTCCCCTTGCTCCTAACCTTTCTGTACATCCTATAACCTAGGATCATCAGATCCCAATTCTGGTATTGGGTAGCCCAAGTTTCTGTGATGGTTACGATGTTCACCACCCCGACTGCCAAGACAGCCTCTAACTCAGCTGCTTTGTTCCCCAAGCTTCTTGCATTCAGAGAGATGACCCTCCAACTTGTTTCCTTCCTTAACCTATTTCTCTCCATTCTTTACACCCCCACCCATGATCCTTCCATAGTACCATCCTTGTTAGCTTGGGGAAGGTAAGCTCATTTGACTCCCCTCTCCATCGGATCTGCATTCCTGCTGCATACTCGCCTCCCCCACACCAAGTTTAAATCCACCTTAGTTGCTATGTATTCCCCCAGCCTCTGCTTTAATACCCCCACCCCACCTTACTCAAATGTAACTTGTCCTCTGCGAACAGGTCACTGTTGTCCCAGATGTTATCCTAGCCTCCCACTAGGCAATACCCTTTGGTTCGACACCACTCTCCCAGACAAGTGTTGAACTCTTCTATCCTTACTTTCCTCTCTGTGCTTACCTGGGTACTGGGAACATTTCTGAGAAGGCCACTGATCTCCCTGCCTCCTCACATAACTTCCCCAGTTCTATGAACCTCTCCCTTACCAACCTGACTGTGTTACCCGCCAAATCATTTATACCGAACTGCACCAATACATGTGGTTTCTCCCTTCCTCATCTTGCATACTTGAGAATAGACTTTCCCGCCCTATCTGCTGTCAGTCCAGGTACTGATTCCACCCATATTTTACTATGCTGCTCCCATTTGCTTCCCTATCTGACTCTTTTCAGGACTGAGTTACCCAGCACTTAGATCCCACTCTCCCTCTCACCTTTATGCCTCTGCACAATCCTACCTTCCTTGCACCTGCTTTCAGAACCCACCCTGTCCTGCATATTCACAGCTTAATCTGCCCCCTCTGCTATGCCCCCACCCCTACCAGATGATTTGTCCCCTCTGCTTTGCCCCCAGCCTCTACCCTAAGCCTGCCTCTCCCCGATTGCTCCTCTCTTCTGACTTGCCTCCCCACTCCCAATGCTTTCCTTGCATCATCCTCTTTCCTTACCTTGCTGGGCCCCATTTCCCTTCTTCCCTCCTCTGCCGTATCTCCCTTGCCTTCCCTTTTACCCTTATCCCTTTTCCCCCTGCTCCCCCTACCCCTGCCCCCATTGTCTGTCTGAATGCTGCCTCCTGGGCTTACACTACCCCCTGTTCCTCATGCTCCCGCTCAGAGAGCCCCTCCCTCATCATCCACCACTGAGGCCAGCAAAGCAAACCTATTGTTGGACCCAGCACTTCTACTGTTTGATTCTCCCCTTGTGCTGTCCCTAGATTCTCCTTTGCTGCTTCTGTAATTGTTTACCCTGTTTCCTATCCTCTTTGTTTCCACTGGTTCTGTGCTCCTTATTCCCTGAGAGGGTGACCGTCCTGTACCAGTCACCTCTCCATCCCCCAGTCCTTGCTAACTCCCTTCCTAGCCACTGTGCTTCTGCTTCCAGACTCCTCAGCCTGTGACAAACTGGACACCCCTCTAGCATCCATAATGTGTCCATCCAAATAGCCACCACACATCCATTGCAACCCACTATTCCTCCCATCCTGGATTGTCTGCAGTCCTCCAGCTCCAGAACCGGTCCCTCTTCCCCGCGACTCTTGAAGTGCTTACTGAGCATGCTCAGAAACCAAAATTTCAACATTTAATAACTTTACAGCAGATTTATATTTTTGCACCAAACCAGTGAAAGCCATACTGTGGGCCATGCCCTTTCTACCCTGAAACCTTCAGACCAAAATTCCAAACTGTCTGAACACTAGGGGCCAACAAAAAGTCCCGCAAAATTCACTTTTTTCACTATCTGTATCTCGTAATCTACGCATCCGTTCAGAACAAAACTTGGCATGTCAAGAGATAGAAACATAGAAACATAGAATTTGACGGCAGATAAGGACCGCTTGGCCCACCCAGTCTGCCCATTTCCCTACCTACTGGATAAGCTGCAGATCCTAGTTAACCAGCAGCCTACTTCTTCCTACCCCCAACCCCTAGAATGACCTTATGACTGGCCCATGCCTGCTTGAATTCCACCACTGATTTTGACTCCACAACCTCCTCTGGAAGGCCGTTCCACGCATCCACAACCCTCTCTGTGAAAAAATACTTCCTTAAATTACCTCTGAGCCACCCCTCTCTATCTTCAAATTGTGCCCTCTTGTTCTTGCACACCTTTTTTGAAAGATGCTACCCTCTTGGACTTTGTTGATTCCCTTGAGGTACTTGAGCGTTTCTATCATGTCCTCCTCTCCTCCTTTCCTCGAGGCTATACACATAAGCTCCTTTCGTCTCTCTTCATATGTCTTCTGGTGCAGACCCTGCACCATTTTAGTGCCCTCTTCTGGACAGCTTCCATCCTGTCTATGTCTTTGCGGAGATTGGGTCTCCAGAACTGCACACAGTGCTCCAGATGGGGTCTCACCAGCTGTCTGTACAGAGGGATAATAACTTCCTGTTTTCTACTGGTGATGCCTCTCCCTATGCATCCCAGTATCCCCCAGCCCTCCTTGCTGCCCTCTCACATTGCTTGCCCACCTTTAGGTCATCTGGTATGACTACCCCCAGGTCCCTTTTCATTTTTGTTGTTGTTAGTATCTCACCCCCCATTGTGTACTCTTCCCTTGGGTTTTTGTTTCCCAGGTGCATTACCTTGCACTTCTTAGCATTGAATCTAAGCTGCCATACATTTGACCATTCCTCTAACCTTGCCAAGTCCCTTTTCATCCTTTCCACCCCACTCTGTGCATCAACTCTGTTGCAGATCTTTGTGTCATCTGCAAAGAGACATACTTTTCCTTCCAGTCCCTCTGCAATGTCACTTATAAAGACACTGAAGAGGACCGGTCCTAATACTGAACCCTGCGGTACCCCACTAGTAACCCTCCTTTCTTCTGAGTGGACTCCATTTACTATTACTCTCTGTCCCTATTCTCCAGCCAATTCTTTACCCAGGCTGTCATCTTGGGACCCACTGCCAGGCTGGCTAACTTGTATATTAATCTTTTGTGTGGGACTGTGTCAAATGCCTTACTAAAGTCTAGGTAGGCCATGTCCACAGCCCCTCCCTGATCTACTATTTTGGTCACCCAGTCAAAGAAATCTATCAGATTAATCTGGCATGACCTTCCCGCTGTGAATCCATGCTGCCTAGGGTGCTGTGCCCCTCTGGCCTCTAGATACTTGACAATTTTTTCCTTCAGAAGTGATTCCATCATTTTTCCTATCACTGAGGTTAAACTAACAGGTCTGTAGTTTCCTGCTTCTGCCTTGCTCCCACTTTTGTGAAGGGGAATCACATCTGCCCTCCTCCAGTCCTCGGTACCACCCCATTCTCCCATGATTTGTTAAAGGGTAGTCAGTGGTGTCACTAGTTCTACCCTTAGTTCTTTTAAATTCTGGGATGAATCCCATCAGGCCCCATTGCTTTGTCCACCTTCAGTTTTAAGAGTTCTTCAGAACCCTTTCTTCTGTAAATGGGCTGGTATCAACTTCTGTATCCAGAGTGTTTCTACTGTTTGTTTTATGTACCTCCCCTCTTCATTTGTAAATACTGAGCAAAATATTTGTTTAGTATCTCTGCCTTTTCACAGTCTCCCTCTGCCCACCTCTCCTCCCTTTATTAAGCCTCACTATCCTCCTTGGTCTTCCTTCACTCCCTGATGTACCTATAAAAGGTTTTATCTCTTCTTAACTGAGTTAGCTATCTTTTCCTTGGTTTGGGCCTTTGCTGTTCTGACTGCCTTCCCAGCCTCCTTTGCTTTAACTGATACAGTTCTCTGTCCTGCTCCTTCTGCGATTCCTTGTACTTCCTGAATGCTTTCTTTTTCTCTTGAACCTTCACTGCCACTTCCTTTGAGAACCATAGTGGTTTCTTACATCATTTTGTTTTGTTTATTTGCTTCACACAAAGGCTCGTTACCTCTGTGATGGCAGTTTTTATTATTCCCCATTGTTCCTCCACCCCTCCTTCCTGCCCATTTGCTAGCGCATTCCTTAGGCACTCACCAATTTTGGCAAAGTCAGCCCTCCTAAAGTCCAGTACTTTTGCCTTTGTATGGCTTGACTCTATTGCTGTGTTTATTGTGAACCATACTGTTCGATGGTCACTAGTTCCCAGATGGCAACCCACTTCTACATCTGTGATCCTCTCTCCATCTCCATTTGAGAGAATCAGGTCTAAGATCTGCCTCACAATGCTGTGCATGCAAAATTTCATGCAAATCTGTTGAACAGTTATGAAGTTATTAAACTTAAACAATTGGGGTTTAACATTAAACACCCTACTCAACCCTACATATAGTGGCACAACTGTGCCACCCAGTTTTTGCACATTAATAATTTCACAACCGTTTAACATATTTGCACAAACATTTGCATGCACTATTGGAAACCAAGATCTCTTGATATGCCAAGTTTTGTTTCGATCAGATGTGTGGATTCCAAGATCTGCACAGTGCAAAATGTGTAAAAAAATCTGGGTTTTTGTTCTGTTTTTTGTCAACCCCTAGCACCTAGATGGTTGGAATTCTGGTCTGCAATTTTCAGGGTAGAAAGGGTCTGGCTCACAGTAGTGCCTTTTGCTAGTTTGGTGAAAAGTAATAATTTGTTGTAGAGTTATAAGGGTTTGAAATTTCAGTTCTTGAAATTTTGCTTCTGAGCATGCTCTGTAGGCACTTTAGAATACATGTTTGAAATAAAAAAGAAATTTGGCCATACAAAAAAGTATTCTTTTTTGTATTGGGGCTAATCCTTTTTCATATGAAAAATTCCTTTTTCATATGGCTACCATCTTGTTTCCATTAAAAAAAAATTCAAAACCCACAAAAATGATGTCCTGTAGAGTGACCAACACATGTAAATTGGTCATCGGGGACCTGTTAGGTGGATTCTGCACTTAACTGTTGGAAAAATTACCCCCAAATGTGTTTTTTTGTTCTTTACAGTTTTGCATCCTTTTTCATGACTTGCTTCTGCTTTTCTCATATGGCCATACGAAAAAGGAATCTGACCATATGAAAAAGTATCCCTTAATAAGGAAAAATATTTTGGACTTAGTTTTTGTTTCTGATTCTTTTTTCATTTGAAGGGATCCTTTTTTGTATGCTTTTTTTCATTTGTATGAAAAAGAATCCCTTTATATGGAATAACATTTTTGATTTTTTTTTTCAGTCCTTTTTTTATTTGAAGGGATCCTTTTTCGGATGGGTTTTTCCTTTCGTATGAAAAAGGATTTTGGACTTAGTGTTTTTTATTTATTTTTTTACACATTTGAACTTCTATAAGCCATAAATCCCTCAATATTTGGACTGAAGGATCAATCTATATATCAGACCAAAGGTCTTAATGAATACTGCAAGAAAAAGACATAACCCCCTCAAAAATATCTAGGGGCCATATAAGAAAACACAAACATTAAAACGTGCAAATTCCTGTAGGATAACATTAGAAATTTAAGAAGCCATTACTCCCTCAATATTTGGACTTAAGGGACACACTATATTTGAAAACAAAGGTCTTAATGAATACTGCAACAATAACACATACCCCCAAAAAAAAAAACAACCTAGTGGCTATGTTAAAAAGCACAGAAATTAAAACATGCAAATTCTTATAGAATAACATTGGAACTTTAAGAAGCCATAACTCCCTCAATAGTTGGACTTAACGAACAATCTATGCATCAAAACTGTCTTACCGAGTACTACAAGGGTAACCTATATCTCCCCCACAGTGATTTAGGGACAATATTATAGATGCATAAAAATTAAAATTCAATTTCCCAAAGGATAACATTTGAAGTTTAACAAGCCATACAATGAAGGAAAGACATTGCTGTTTTGGTACAAATGCAAGTGCAGGGTCTTCTGGGCCTTGTGCTTCAAATGCAATATACCTGTACCCATCTATAGAAGGATGGGAGCACAGGGCCTTCTGGGCCCTGTGCTTCCACAGGCAAATGAGAATACAATTATGCTGTCTCAAAAAGTAAGGACATTCTTTACAAAAAACTCCATTAATACATGAGTTAGGATTAAACTGACAAAAGTAGGGAAATGTGGCATATGGGTTTTCAACCCTAACACCCCACCTCCATCCTGTAGGCAGCAACAGGAGAAACCATTATGGTTTAATCTCTTCATCTTCACAAATAAGATGTTGAGTGTGCCTTGGGGTTGTCAACACTAATGCTCACCCCATATTCCTGTACTGTACACATTTCATATTCTTTAATGATGGAATGGGGCGAGTGTTAGTGTTGACAACCCCGAGACACACCCCACATCTGATTTGCAAAGATACAGAAGATGTCAGACTGTAATGGTTCCTCCTGTTGTTGCCTGCAGGATGGGATGAGATATTAGGGATAGAAACCCTAATGTCACATTCCCCTACTTTTGTTGGCTTAACCCTAAGTAGTGCATTAATGAAGTTCTTTTGCAAAGAAGATAGATAGATAGATAGACAGACAGACCAATAGACCAACTGACAGACCGACCGACAGACAGGCAGATAGATATTTCTTTCTACTAGTTATCTTTTCTGGGGGGGGGGTAATTCCAGTGGGTTTTTATTCAGATTCCTAAGACTGTTACTGTACTTATAGTAATTTGATTATATACTGACATACTGCTGAACTCTGAACATTTTAGGATGCATGAACTCATTTTCTAGGAGGTCGTTGAAAGATTTGTTATTTTTTTTTATTTGGCACTAATTCTAATAATTGGTATTATCGTGTAAAAAATATTGTTACAGCACTGAGGGTCTTAATGTTTATAGAGTTTGTTAACTGGTTGAGAATGTAGTTTAGAAGATGTCTCCAGATAGGTTTAATACTATATAAATGTGTGAAACAGTTGTTCATACCCTCATATTTCCGCATATAGAAAATTTCTGTTTAATAGTTTTTTAACATACAATACTGTCAAATTTTATCATGCACTTATGTGGGTATTAAATCTAAAGGTCTTGCTTTTAATTCAGAATATATTCACATAACATGCTCATTCATTCATAATTTAAATTAGTGGGACTGTGTGCTCAAGTATTCATGTTATCTGCTTCTGCTGACATTTGTCTTTGGAAGATTTCTCAGCAGTAGCAGACTGGTAGAATCTGGTCCTCTCATTTCAGTCTCTGTTGTTTTTTTAAAAAAAGGTATTGCAATGAGAATTCTTTCTGGGTTTTTATGTATGATTTGGGTGTTAATAGAATATGATTCTCTAAACAACTGACATAAGCTTCTGAGGAAGGGCTTGGTTGGTCCGAAAACTAAAGCACTTTGTTCTTTTTGTTACATCTATGTTGGTCCAATTACAGGAATCAAATCATTTGCTTCTGGATCTTTTCCTAGATTTGAGAACATACCCTCTCCTGTAACATATTCTGTGAAGTAAGGGGCTTGGTAAAGGGGTAGCCCGGCGTTGCCCACACCAGAACATGTGAACCCAGCACTGTTTACTTTCCGGAAAAGTATGGAAATTGGTAAACTATGAGCTCAGCATAGCTCACACTAATTTGGACAAGCTCTGTCCTGTGTCCTAGCCCAGTAGAGGGATGGATGGGAATCTTGTTTCTGGTACCTGTTAAAGCAGAGGGGGGAACTGTACAAAATGGACTTGTAGTAAAACACTACTGTAGATTCTGTGGACTTTGTGAACCTTTTCTGCACCTGCAGCCCCAGTGGACCTTTATCTTTCAGTTCTTCATGTCAGAATAAAACTTACTACCTGGTTCTATTTCATCTTGTAGATATTCCTTCTGTGTTTGGACTGTGAGTTTCTGGTGCCCCCCAGTGTTATGGCCCGGCCCCAGATTCCCAGTAAAAATACAGAGTTTTTTTGTGTGGCCTTCCTCCCAAGACCGAGCCAGGTTAACACCCTAGCAAAGGAAACATAGAATCTGACAGCAGATAAGGACCACTTGGCCCACCTAGTCTGCCCATTTACCTGCCTATTAAATAAGCTGCAGATCCTAGTTAACCAGCAGCCAACTTCCTCCTACCCCCACTAGAATTGCTTTACGTCTGTCCCATGCATTCTTGAATTCCCCCACTGTTTTTGACTCTACGACCTCCTCAGGAAGGCTGTTCCATGCATCTATAACCCTCTCTGTGAAGAAATACTTCCTCACATTACCTCTGAGCCGTCCCCCCTCTCTCTTCAAATTGTGCCCCCTTGTTCTTGCACATCTCTTTTTCTGAAAGATGCTACCCTCTTGGACTTTGTTGATTCCCTTGAGGTATTTGAAAGTTTCTATCATGTCCCCCCCTTCCCTCCTTTCTTCAAGGCTATACATCTTAAGCTCTTTAGTCTTTCGTCATATGTCTTCTGGTGCAGACCCTGCACCATTTTGGTTGCCCTCCTCTGGACAGCCTCTACCCTGTCTAAGTCTTTACGGAGATGGCGTCTCCAGAACTGTACACAGTACTTCAGATGTGGTCTTACCAACTGTCTGTACAGAGGGCCTACATGTATGTTGTCTGTCTGTTGCCAAAGTATGAAGTAAGAAAGGATTATATGAATATATAAATCAATAATAATCTTTTCAAAAAGAAATTGTAAGTAGTAGTAATAAATGTTATTCATGTAATTATGAACAGGAAAGATGTTACAAACTCCATTGAGCAAAATGCTAATTTTCAAGGAGATCCTTTATATAGCTCACTGTAAAAATATTGAGGTGCAGAAGGGCTGGCGTCTTCCATTTTGTTTCTTATTTGCCTCTCCCCTTACTCTTATTTGTGCCATTACACATTACCGCTACACTCAGGAAACATTGCAAAATTGGCATAGACTTTTTAAGGCAGTGAATCTGCAGGTTGAAAAGGTCTTCTTTTGGTCGTTGTCCTTGATACTTCCTATTCTCCTTCATCGGTGGATTCCGGTTTTCATTCCTGGGAGGGATCGATTAGGGCTTTATTGCATTTTCCAAGTGATATTTATTTATTTATTTAGTTTTTGTTAACCGGTAAGTACACTAGACAAGTTTTATGCCTATTTTCAGGAACGACCCGGAAGAGTACAAAAGGGTATAACAGGTACATCAATACAGCAAATAGGGTATGACGAATACATTAAAATCAACAGCAGGAGAGAAAGACAGTTTTTACAGTTTTACATTTACATGGAAAGTACACCCAGTTTCTAATTCTGGGGGCAAGATACAAATTTGAAATAAGTACAAAGACCAACAGGGCTAGTAAGGAGTCATGAGCGTAGGAGCATCATAGAGTCGGTCAGTAAGGTGGGGGATTGGACGAGGTAGTAGCGCAAGAGAGGTGACGCCAGAGCAAGAGAGGTGAAGCCAGCACCAGTGGGCACCGGGAGGCTAAGGAGGCTTTGGGCATTCACAGTGAGAGACCAGCTTAAGATGTTCCCACAGGGAGGTCCGGAAAAGCTTGTGAGAGGGGGCAGTACGGACTCTTTCTGGAAGGGAGTTCCAAAGCCTGGGAGCATGAACAGCAAATCAGCTGATTGTCTGCTGTCCATTGCTGATATTTCTCAGCAGACTGGTTTACAGCAAACAGACTTTTCGTGCTACTTTCAAACTCTTTTCGATATTATGACCTATATCTCATGTACTTCTAAATCATGGGTGGAGAGTCCGCTATTCTGTTTACATCACAGACCATTACATCTCTTATTCTGACTCACATTATTTCACAGACTAATCAAACTTTAAGTCCCAGATCACCAGAAGTATTAAACTGTATGTAGCGGACCACACGGGGCCTTCGGAGGTCACCTCTCCACACTGGCCTGGGTTATCTAAAGATGTGCTACACTGGGTATATTGGCCTAACGTGACGTGGCACCTTCACCTGCGGTGACAATATGGGGTACCTGGATGCTGATGCACAAGCCTATTACCTCGTAGGAAACAGTGCATAAACTGCCCACACAGCCCCCCCCCAAAATAAGTGACACATTAAGCAATGACAATCCCCAAGCCATGAAATGCAGTTCAAATGAATCATTTATTTAAAAGGGAGGGTACTGAAAGAACAAGGGGGCAGCAAGGTAACATGATAGTAAGGGGGAAGCCGTAACTCCATACTCTATGCAGGATAATGCTGTTACTTAATGCAGGTAATAAAACAGTTCAACAATTTACTCAACAGAATCTGCCCACCCCCCTGCCAGTCCTAAAACCCCCAGTGCAGGTGCACCCAGCTAAATTCACTCCAAAGGCCATGGGTGAGAGCTCTCTTTTTATGTTGCAGTGAGTACCACACTGGGGACGCTGGGGCTGCTGTCAGGGAGGAGCTCAGTGACATGCTTCCAAAAGTTGCAGATAAAGTACTCTTTAAACACAACTGTTGCAGAACACAAAGGGTAACTTTAGACTGACAGAAACAAGTTGCAAAGGGGCCCCATTTGTAATACAGAGGATGGGTGGCCATGTGGCCTCCACAGGTCTTCTGTGTGGTCCTCACACATTGGCACAGCCCTTCCCAGGACTTCTCCCTCTGTCCCTGTCACAGTAAACCTTCTCCTGAGTTGCAGGGCTGAAACCCCAGTGTTTACTTACGGTCTAATGCCTCAGTCAATACCTCAGGTGTAGGTTGCTGCGACAGGCTTTGAGGAGGCAGTTACACCTGGCCTGGATGCTGGCTTCCCCAGACTTGCTGGTGGTTTCTTTTTAGCGTCACTTCTCTCTCTCTCTCTCTCTCTCTCTCTCTCTTGCTATCTGTCTGAAGCTTGGGAGCTGGAAAAAGACAGTGGCCTTCTCAGACTGGAGATGCTGCGTGAGCTGGTCCCTCAGAGAGGAAAGTCTGCAGTGGGGCAGGAAACCCCCGGCTCCTTACTTGACATTGAACTGCAGTTTTGCTTAAAACTGCTTCTTCCCTTCACACAGGCACTTTCACTGGGATCTCAGACTCTTTCAGTATGCCAGTGCCCGGCCAGATAGTGGCACACCGGCCCACACTTCAGATACACAGGCACTTACTTTGCAGTCTGGCTGAACTTGCCTTGATCTCTGGGAGCCACTTCTTTTGTCTGGAACCAACTTGACACCTGATTGGTCAGGCATGTTCTCAGGCAAATAGTCTGCAGCTCACATGTGGCTCCTGATTGGCCAAAATTCATGGGCATTGTTTGTGCCATCCTCCAACCCCTTTCCCATTAGTCTCTACTGGCTGTGGAGTCATGCAGGCCACCAACTTTGTTTACATCGGATGTCTAGCTTTGGCAGCTCGCTGCCATTTCATCACAAGTCCCTCAGTGCTGCTTGTACAACATCCTGGCCTCGATGACTGTCCTGGAGCCAGGGATGGGCTTATTGTCCTGGGCACTTATCCCATTGCTGAATCAGAGGCTCTGATGTGAGAGACAGCCATTGGAGTTGCTTCCCCCTGGCATGCATGCACACAATGTCCTTTTCTCCTTCACGGCCTGCTGCCTGCTCTGGCTGCGAAACTCTTTTAATATGCATCTGCTGGTGCACTGCACACTTGTTCCCGGCTCTGCAATCTCCGTCATAGGTGAGGTCCTTCCCTGAGGCAGGTGTGCAGCCCATTTGCTGAATCGGAGCTCTGGCTCCAAACTGCTCTCCATTGGGCATGCGTGGCAGCCTGGCATGGCTGCCACACCTCTCCTGGCTCCTTTTTCCAGGGGTCGGGTAACAGACAACCTCACAGGGATCCCCTGCAGAAGACTCATATTGAGCTGAAGCACCAATCCTTTGGGGGGCTTTTGGTTGTCTGATGTTTCAATCAATTCAAGAAAATAACCCCAGTTCTGGTGATTTATTGTTTTGCTTCTGGGCGCGGGTTTCTTTCGTGCTTTATTGGTCCTGCAGTCTGATTTAAAATATGATCTTTGTGAATGTCTCAGTTAAGTGTTTTAATTTGCAATTGCTTTATCTGTGTAAGTATTTGGATAAATTATTGTGTATGTCTATATTGGTATCACATCAATTCAGTGCAAACAACTTAGCGCAAACAATTCAGCGCAAGCAAATGAGCTAAAATCATTCCATGGCAAACAACACCACAGTGCTCAGGAATTTCAGTGTATTACGCAGCACATTACGGACAATAATCAGCATGTATACAGTTTGTAAGCAGCAGAAGTGTTACGAAGTATAAAGAAGTTGTGCTTTCTTCACTATAGTTCGCATAGTGTGTCTATTAGTGATAACATCACTCGGGGGTCAGAGTGCAGAAGACGTGCAGATGTCGGACGATTAACCTTTTCGGGGTAGGGTAGCTTAGTTCAGTTTTAGTTCTCTTAGTTAAATTAAAAGGTCAAACTTTATTATTTCCAAAGTATTAAAACCTGTGGCGCAAGCTAAGTTACTGAATTATTGAACACATCTAATCCAAAGTCGCTGTGATTAAACCTGTAACTGAAAGTTATGAGCGAGGCCTCTCAGATAGTCAGAGTAATCAGTACTGCCATAAGCAGCAACCACTGCAGTGATTCTTTTTGCAGCGTCCCTATACTTTTTCCGGGGAGCTGGTGGGTCCATGCCTGCAAGGTACTGTTCAATTTTAAGCTCATTGCTGTTTTGCCTTTATTAGTTTCCATATTGTTGGGTGGCTGGCACCCAATAGACCGTTAAATTCTCTATGCCAGCCCTCCACAGTATTTATTGTTCTTGGCAACCCTTGTTGCATTGCATTATAGCAGTTCCAAAATTCGATGGCGAAATGTGGCCTACGTTGACCGACTGGCCTCCCTATCCGTGTGTCCTCAAAGTGATCAACCAGGGGGGCCAGTTGGTCACCATTGGTCGTGTAAAACTCTGTTGACCTCAGGTGTTCAAATGAACTTATGACATCTGCGGGAGGAATGCACACTAATGCCGGCAGCATCCTTATTTGAAGAGCAAAATCTACGTCAAGTGTATAGTTCTTTAGTAGGTCTTGATGTTCTTGTACCTTGTGCCACACTGCTTGGCATAGATGAAAAAAGCAACCATGTGTGACAGCTGCAGGAAATTTGTTTGCAAAAGCTTTAGCAGCAGCTAACTCAAAATCTGTCATTATACTCTGAGGAGCAAGTTCAGGACACAATATTTTCAGCTGTCCGAGAACCGTTGCATAGCTGATATATCTTCTGTTGGACATCAGTATAAAAACAGAGTGCATTACTGCTGTGTATTGCACACAGTGTATTGTGTACAATTGCAAAAATAGTGTAGGAGTGGCTTTGAATGTTCCATCTGCATACCAATGTGGTGAAGTTGTCATGCAATGTAAATTTTGCCTGGTTGCAAATACAATAAAGCAGTCACTGTCATTAGCTCTGGAATCATGGAGTAGAAATATTTCGCCACGTTCTCTTTTACAGTACTCTGCTGGAATCTGTAGTTCACTGAGGGTTGAGGGCTGGCTTGGAGTTACAGCAGCAGATTGCTGTGCTCTTTGTGCTGTTCATTTTAGACTAGGAAAAAGATGGAAGCTTGCCACTGAGTGACTGGCTGATCTCACTAGTGGCACCTGCAACTACCTGCTGAGTGTTCTCCTGCAAGCTCCTGGCCCTCTCCTTCATGTCATTCACAACTTTGCGAACTTCTGCGTCTGCTGGGCTCGTTACATGGTTGTGGGCCTGGAGGAATTTAATAATTGCATCTGATTCTGTGTGTACCCGTGCTGGATACTTAAAAGCATCATAATGTATGCTCTTTCAATACTCCTTAGACCCATACTTGCGCTCCTTGCGATACAGGTATCCCTCATGACAAAGTAGAGGTTGCTCTCTGCTGCTCAGTATGAAATGAAGTGGCATGTCTGCTGTAGCTAGGGAACTGACTTTGAAACAGATTCTTTTATGTAATTTGCATTCACTGTCACCGTGCTAGAAAGGAGATCCGACTGGACTACTATACACATGACTTAGGCTAAGCAATTAATTGGATGGCAACTCTGATTATTTAATTGGTTGTGTTATTGCTACATACATGATCTGCACTGAACTCGTTAGTGCTAAAAAAGTAGTGTGAGGAAATTTATCACGCTATAATGTAAACATGGTAATTGACCGCGCTGAAAGGTTTTGCATGCAAATGACATGGAACCATCGATATTACGTGTGTAACTCTTGGATAATGTACAAAGGGACCTCTTTGGAAATGAGATTTGCTCAATAGAGTCTATATTCCTGTTCATGAATTGAAGTTTTTACTGATACAACTACTACAGTGACCCTCTTCCCGTCCCCTTCCTTGGCCCCAGGAGAGACTGGAGGGACTGGAGGACTGGGAGGATGTACAGCTTCAGCCATGAAGATCTTGATGTGAGGCCCCAGTTTACATCTTACCAGAGCGCCTAGCTGTAGACCCAAGTGCCCTACCAGTCCCCCCTGTGGCAGGGTTGAATAAGACCCTGTGTCAATGATTACGAAGAAAGAGTGTCAAAAGCAAGAATCTTTTCTGTCCTCTCCTTTTCTGTCGTTTGTCTGTCTGATTGTGCAATCAAATTTTCATGAGATCTAGAACTTGATCAACCCTAGGTCTCGTGACTCCACCCCAGCTATCTCCCTTGTTTCTTGTTGACTCTACCTTGCTTATATATAGTTATAAAACTATATGTGGGGATCTGTATGTGAAACTGAGTTCCCTGATTTATAATATATATACAGTTATAATGTTTGAAGTGAATGCAAAAAGATTTTGGGTTCTTGAAGGAGATAGCCAAGTTATAGCAGTCTGAACTTTTGACCTCCTTATCTTTGCAAACTGTCAGCAAGGGGCAGGCTTGCAGCTTGGTTCACTGCGTACTTGTTCTGGGCCTTTCACAGGAAGGAAACTTATAAATTCTGTGCAAGCAGGAGACACCCCGTCTCCAAACAGGAGTGTGGAGCAATCACCTTGTGTAAAAAGGACTTATAAAAGAGGAGAGAGTGCCGAATGATTTAGTTTTAGTCTTTGGTTTTGTTGGGCTTCACTGTTTGGATTGTCCATGTTTGAAACCATTTTACATTCTTTTTTGTTTTTGTTTTATTGTTATTGAAAGCAATCAAACGCTACTTGTGAATTTTACAACTGCCCCTAGCTTTCCCTATGTTTCCTGACCTATGAGCTGATGACACCTCCCACAGCAGTTCTAGGGGACTGAAGGGGAAGATAGTGTAAGGGCTTGGGGGGGGCTTACAAGTATTAGGCTCATTTGCAAATGAGAGCTGGAGTAGGAACTAGAACAGCAAGATAGGGGAAGGATGGTGGGAATTTCTCACACTACAGTATTCCTCCTTCACATATACAGGGGACCCAGCCCCGATGCAACACAGCAACTTGCAGTAAATGTCATGTCTCAAAATACTGCAGTAAAAAAGGGCTTAATTGCCACTGAATTACACTGTTCCCTGCAGTATACTGCAGCATTTTGTGATAAAGCACTGCTGTATTGCAGGACAGATCCTAAAAGACTAGGTTTGCTGGCAAAGGCACCTAGCTTCACCTGAGCTCTTTTCTTCTAGATTTGCTTGTAAGGACAGAGCAAGGAACATTATCAGAGCAAGGAAAAATATTAAGACTTCTTTTGGCTAGGCAGCTTTACAGTGTGTTACAATTTCTTTTGTACTCACAGGGTTTGTTACTGTTTTTTGCTAACATTTTGCTGCTTTATTGTTCTCTGGTTCAAATTGCTGTTGCAGGGTACACTGTATGCTGCATTATTACAGGGTGTGCCTACAGGTTTGTTACTGTTTTGTGCTTACAGATTACTGCAGTAATCTTCTCTTATTCAAATTGTTTTTTGCAAGGTATATCTTCTGTTACTGCTTTATTTTTCTCTGTAGCAAAGTGTTTTTTGCAGGGTATATATTCTGTGAAATTATTACAGGTGGTGCTTTATAGGTTTTACAGATTTATCTATCATTAGGCTAAACTTTCAGGGCTACTGCATTTGTTGTTGGTTGATTGTTTCTGCTGTTATCTCCTTGTTTCTTTCGCCCGTGGTTCTTCTTTTTTGGCAGGGGAAGGGCCCAGCCACCCACCCCATCCCCAACCACCCCACACTACATTCCTTTTATAGGATATCACAGTTGTGACATTTCTTGCAGCAAAGCAGGAAGGGGAGGATCAGAGGGGTATCCACATAGTGACCTCACTTACAGGGGCACAAATAATTTAACTTCTCATAACAAGTTATACAAAAACAAACAAACAAAACAAATAAATCAAACTTTTGCTTTCATTTTCCTCCTAATTACTCAGACCAAGTTATAAACCCAGCAGGTCATCTGGAATGCATATTGTTAACTGCAAGTACTGTGGAACACTTTTCAGAAGGGCAGTTTTACAGGATTTAGGACACTGTCCTACATGCTGGGCCATTGGAGATCTAAGGGCTCTGCTCCGGGCAGCATGGGCAGAGACTGCGTGCCTCAAATTGCATATTCAGGAGGAAATATAAGAACCACCCGCCATTTCCCCAACATTCAACTGAAGCACCTTGACCGCAGAGGGTAGTTGGTCCAGGAGGTTGGCAAGGGGTTAGAAGGGGCAAATTGGGTGCCACATCACTCAGTGCTCTCCAACGTATCACCTCCACAAACCATATAAAAACTACAAACACGTATCTGCCTTTCTCTCCGAAATCAAACAAAGGGGCAGAGGACACTGCAGAGCAAGACACTGAAGCACAGGAGCTAGCGCAACAAAACTTGTCCGAAACAGGGACCAAAACAAAACAAAAAAAAAGAAAATCCCAAACTCTTCTGATCATAGGAAACTCCATGATACCTACCACCAGCCAGGGATAATGGTCAGATGTCTCCCAGGTACATCAGCGTGGAGAGACACTGACCGCATTGCTAAAATCACACAAGAAGCAGGAGAAAACATCAATGTCCTGGTACACATAGGGACTAACGATCTCGCCAGCCGGTCAGTTGTGGAGACCAAGGAACACCGGACCAGACTGGTATACAAACTATCATCCATGTCATCCGGCACCTCCTTCTCTGAGACCCTGCTGGTCTGGGAGGAGGGGGGCAGATGGACGGAAGGTCAGAGAAGGGGAGATAGGGGAGCTAAACATGTGGCTCAAGGGCTGGTGCCAGGAAAAAGGACACAGATTTGTAAGTAACTGTTAACAGTTTTGAGAGCAAAAGTTCTTTAAATTCGATGGACTGCATCTGACTAAGGAGGGAGTCAGTGCATTGGGGCAGAAGTTTGATGTCTTTGCAGAATATTTAAACTTGCAAATGGGGAGAGGAGTGCAGCACCCCATACATCGAATGGAAGAACACCCCTCCCCCCTCAGCTAGTGATCAAACAGGAGTTCAGCATGTTTGTAGTTCATTTGCATCACCAGGTAAGGAAGAAGGTCTGGCTCCCCGTATGACATGCAGCGGAAATGCCGGACCTCGCCCAACAACTAACACACTGAAATCTGGCCAATGGAAAATCATGTACACAAATGCCCGCAGTCTGGGAAACAAGATCCCAGACCTGCAGGCAATAATGACAGAGGCTAAACTGAACATAGTAGCCATTAGCGAGACATGGTTCACCAGTAACCACACTTGGAAGACTTCAGTACCCGGCTATGTACTGTTCAGAAGAGACCAAGGTGCAAAAGGGGGCGGAGTAGCCCTTTATGTCAATGAAAATATCAAAGTTGCAAAAATTCAGAATACACATAAAGAGCCAGAAGAACTATGAGTCACCCTGGAAACAGGAAATGGGACAGCTATATGAACTGGGGTTGTCTACAGGCCTCCAGACCAGGGGAGGACATAGACACATTAATGTTAGATTATATATAAAACATGACAGCTAAAGGGGAGGTTCTGATAATGGGGGACTGCAACATGCCAGATACAGATTGGTTAATACCAGCAGGAATATCCGCCAGAACTAGATACATAGTGGATCCCCTGCAGGGGGAGGGCTTCAAACAACTGGTACAGCAACTCACAAAAGACAGGGCTATCTTAGATCCTGTACTGACTAATGGGGAAAGGATCACAGATCTACAGGAGGAAGGTCACCTGGGGGCTAGTGACCATCACATGGTATGGTTCAATTTGGCCACTAGAACTAAATCATCCCATTCCAAGACACAAATATGGGACTTCAGAGGAGCTGACTTTGATAAGGTGGCCAACAGAGTTAAACTAGCCATGGCAAGAAGAAATACAGGTGAGGGTGTACAAGTAAAGTGGGCAAGCATTAAGGATGCAATACTTGAAGAAACATCCCATTGTGTTACAGAGAAAAACAAGAGCAAAAGAAGGATGAAACCACTTTGATTCTCAAAAGCATTAGCAGAAAAGGTCAGAGTCAAAAAGCTGATCTTCAGGAAATATAAGGGAACGCAGCGGGATGAATACAAGGAGGCATATCAAACTTCCCTAAGGGAAGCAGGGAATGCAGTAAGGCAGGCAAAGTCCCAAACCAAGGAAACACTAGCACAAACAGTAAAAGAAGGGACAAGATTTACTATAGATACATTAGTGAAAGAAGAAAGTCCAGAGGGGGTATTGCTAAGATTAAAGGGGATAAGGGGGAGTGTGTGGTGGAGGACCGAAGAAAATCATCTATCCTAAATAGATACTTCTGCTCAGTATTTACTGAGGAGAAAGTAGGGCAGGGCCCACAGCTCAGCACCATGGACACGGGGGGAGGGAGGTGTGCACTAGTCCTGTCACAAAAGAAAAGGTCCTACAAGAGCTTGCTAAACTCAGGGTGGACAAGACAATGGGACCTGATGGCATACATCCTGGGGTACTAAAGAAGCTAAGGGTGGAACTAGCAGAACAATTATCAGAACTGTTTAGTGAGTCTCTGAGCACAGGAGAGGTCCCAGAAGATTGGAGAAGGTCTCATGTGATCCCACTCCACAAGAGTGGTAACAGAGAGGAGGCAGAGAACTACAGACCAGTCAGTCTTACCTCAGTAGTGGGCAAGATTATGGAGGCACTCCTTTAGGAAACTATAGTGCAACACCTGGAATCCATAGGAGCACAGGGTCCAAGACAGCATAGGTTTACAACAGGAAGGTCCTGTAAAACTAATCTCATAGATTTCTTTGACTGGGTATCCAGAGTGGTGGACCAAAAGGGTGCAGTTGATGTTGCCTACCTTAACTTCAGCAAAGCTTTCAATACTGTTGCACATAGAAGATTGATTAATAAGCTGGGTAGGCTCAGGGTGGGTCAGACGTTGGTCATGTGGGTGGCAAACTGGTTGGCGGGCAGAAAACAGAGAGTGGTGGTAAATGGTATACAGTCAGAAGAGATGCAAGTCACAAGTGGGGTACCTCAGGGATCAATCAGTCCTGGGGCCAGTCCTCTTCAATATCTTCATCAGTGACATTGCAGATGGACTGGAGGGTAAGGTTTGTCTGTTTGTAGATGACACCAAGATCTGCAACAGAGTAGGTGGTCCAGATAGGGTGGGCAGAATGAGAAGAGATCTGGATAAACTGGCAAAATGGTCGGAAGAGTGGCAACTGGGGTATAACTCAAAGAAGTGCAAAATCATGCACATAGGGAAGAGAAACCCTAAAGCCATCTATAGGTTGGAATAGGAGTTGCTGGCTGTCACAAGGGAAGAAAGAGACTTGGGCATCATCATCACCAATGACCTGAAATCATCCAAGCAGACCACTAAAGCAGTAGGTAAGGCTAGAGGGATGTTGGGGTGTATTAGTAGGGGGTATCGCAAGTCGTAAGAGGAGGTAATAATCCCTCTTTACAAGACACTAGTTAGGCCCCATCTGGAGTACTGCATGCAGTACTGGAGGCCGCACCTGCACAAGGACATTAACAAAATGGAGGCAGTCCAGAGAAGGGCAACCAAAATGGTGCAGGGACTGCATCAGAAAACTTATGAGGACAGATTAACGGAGCTCAGTATGTATACCCTAGAGCAAAGGAGGGAGAGACTTGATATGATCGAAAAATTCAAACATCTTCAGAGCATTAACAAGGTGAAAGAGTCTAACATGTTTCAATATAAGAAAAATAGCAGGACAAGAGGACACAGCATGAGATTAGAGGGAGGCCGATTAAGGGGTAATGTGAGGAAATTCTTGTTCACAGAAAGGGTGGTGGATGCATGGAGCGGCCTACCTCAGGAAGTGGTGGATATGAATACAGTGCAGGGCTTCAAACAGGCATGGGATAGGCATAAGGGAACAACACAGATGAGTATGAATAGATAGGCCATTGACAGCATAAAGGCAGATGGCACATTCATAAGGCAAAAGAAATGGGCAGACTGGATGGGCCTTGCGGTCCTTATCTGCCGTCAACTTCTATGTTTCTATGCATCATTTTACTACATGAAAAATACAAGATAAAATAACTTTGTCAATTTTTCATACAAAAAGCAATAAAAGGGTACACATCTACCTATAAATTTTTAAAAAACTTGATTTCTTCTAAACTCACCAGGACACCGAATACCCTCTGATGAAGCCTCTAGAAGGTGGCACTATATAGGCATGTTTTGTGTCCTGGTGAGTTTGGAATAAACAAGTTTTTTTTTTGTTATAGATGGTGTGCACATCCTTTTATTGCTTTTTGTGCATTTTTGGCTGTGGCTGAGAAGAGCTACACCTTTAGCTGCAGTGGCATGCACGGGTTTTGTTTTTGATTTGCCATTCACTGTTGGAGGAACTGTAGTTAAATGGTCGCACCACACACTCATGTCATTTGGATGTGCCTGGCACAATACACAGATACACAGAAGGTGACAGCAGATAAGGACCATGTGGCCCACCTAATCTGCCCCTTTTCCCTACCTAATGCATTACCACAGACCATAGTTGATCGGTGCTAGAGTACTCTTATGTTTATCCCATGCATTCTTAAATTCTCCTACTGTTTTTGCGCCCACCACCTCCACAGGGAGGCTGTTCCAAGCATCCTCTACTCTTTCTGTAAAAAAGCACTTCCTCACATTGCCCCTGAGCCCACCCCCCAGCCTCATATCATGCCCCCTTGTTCTTGTACAATCTCCTTACTTGAAAAGAAAAAACAGGCATTAGAGCAACTATTTGGAGTCTCAGGCCTTATCATGTCAATCACAGCAGTATTCCTACAAACCTCTGTTACTATCACTGGTAAGAACAATGTTCCCCTGATACCATCACTGGTAGGGCCAATGATCCCCTGACACCATTTCTGGTAAGGCCTACAGGCCCCTGACACCATCAATGGTGGAGACTACAAGCCCCTGACACCATCATTGGTAGGACCTACAAGCCCCTGACACCATCACAGGTAGGGCCTACAGACCCCTGACACCATCATTGATAGGACCTACAAGCCCCTGACACCATCACTGGTAGGGCCAATGATGCCCCAATACCATCACTGGTAGGACCTACAAGCCCATGATACCATCTAATGGTGGTACTGGATCTAGTGGGCATGCCAAGGGAATGTTTGGATCCAGAGGATCTGGTACTAACCTATAATAAGACAGTGACAGTGCCCTGGATTCCATAGCTGCTGTCCGTGTTTGATCCCTGACTCTTCGCCTGAGGGCCCCATCATTTGATGGTGCCTTCAGGGAGTTGAGGGAAGTGGGGTGAAGGTCGAAGAGGTGTTGGCAGAAGACATCTGGCTGAGGACAAACCTAGATTGATGGATCATTATAAAGTGTGTCAATCGGCAGTCACCCATAAGAAGCCAGAGTTCCTGTCCAGGGAGACTGCTGCTGCACAAAATTGACTGGCTCAACTCTTTCGGACTGTGGATAGATTGTGCAATTCAATCTGCCTTCAGTCTGGAGGAGTTTTGTCACAAGATAAGTGTGATGAGTTTGCTCGATTCTTCACAGATAAGGTTGCCACCATTAGGTCTGGAATCTGTACAGCCCCCTCTATTGGGTGTTGCGGAGGTTGGTGGGAGGATGCAGGCACCCAGTTTTCCTGGTTTGACATTGGCCAGCTGGCGATCACTGACATTGTGTAGATCATCCAGATGCTGGGACCAACCTGCTGTAGTTTGGACTCAGGCCCACGCCTCCAGGTGGGGTGTGTTGAGGAAATTGGTTTGGTCCTAGCTAAGGTAGTCTGGAAGTTATTGGAGATGGGATTTTCCCCAACCCCCTGAAGGAGGCAGCTGTGCAACCGCTCCTCAAAAAATCCTGTCTTGACCCAGATTGTCTGGCAAACCACAGACCTGTCTTTTACTTGCCCTTTGTGGGTAAGGTTATCGAGAAGGTGGTTGTGTTGCAGCTGGACAATCATTTAACCATCCACAATGTCTACAATCCTATATAGTCTGGATTTAGGAAGAGACATAGTACGGACATGGCACTTGTTTGGGTACGTAATGATCTCCTAATAGCGAGGGATTGGAGGACTTGTTCGATCTTGGTCTTCCTTGATCTGTCTGCAGCGTTCGACACTGTGGACCATGGTGTATTGTCGGAGCACCTGCGTTTTTCTGTGGACTGTCTGGTAAAATCCTCAGATGGTTTTGATCATTCCTCAAGGGTAGGACACAGAGAGTAGTTTTGGGAATTTATTCCTAGGCCTTCCTCCCCCTACCCTGCCGGGTACCACAGGGCTCCATCCTGTCACCCATGTTGTTCACAGTGTATATGCTGTTGTTAGGAGACATTATTAGGCAATATGTCCTGAGTTTTCACTGCTATGCAGATGATACTCAGCTACACATGTCCTTTGTGTCCGAACAGGGTGTAGCTGTCTCAGTTTTTAACAACTGTCTCGCCAAAATTCAGGACTGGATGAGTGCAAGCTGACTGCGGTTGAACATGGAGAAGACTGAGGTGTTGGTGGTGGTCTTAGGTCATCAGGGTATGGGGTCGTCAGCTGGACAACCCTCTGGGTTTTGGTCTGGGGTGTCCAGCTGATGACCTCTGACAGGGTGCGGAACCTGGGCATTATTTTTGGTGATGGCCTGATGCTTAAATCTCAGGTGACGACCATTGTCAAGACCTCTTTTTTTCATCTGAGGAATATCGCCCGGGTGAAGCATCAGATCTCACTCAAGGATCTTCCAGCTTTGGTCCACATCTTCATGACCTCCCGGCTTGACTACTGCAGTGCCCTTTACCTAGGGCTTCCGGGGGTTGATATCCGATGCTCGCAGCTGGTACAGAATGTGGCGGCCAGGTTGTTGACTGGCACTTCAAGATCTTGCCACATCACGGCTCTGCTCCGCGGACTACAGTGGCTGCTAGTACAGTGGTGGATCACCTTCAAGGTCAGGTTACTGACCTATAAAGCCTTACACAGGCAGGAACCTCGGTACTTGCAAGATCTTCTTTTTTCCTACCGCCCCCTCCGCCCGCTCTGTTCAACCAATGAGGGATTGCTAGAGATTCCTAGGGTTCATCTTAAGACCGCAAGGGTTTGCTCCTTTGCTTTCATGGCCCTTACCCTGTGGAGTTCTCTACCTCATTGGATTAGGGAGAGCCTGACAGTCCAGAGTTTTAAGATTTCTCTGAAGTCACATCTTTTTAGCCTGGCTTTCCCCGACCAATTTAAATCTTGTTGGTTATTTAAAATGTTTTAATTGTGAACTGATGATGATTTTAATTACTGCTTGATACTTTTTGATATTATTATGTTTGGTTTTAAATAATTGTTTCGGTTGTAATATAACTTTAGGAACTCTGTGCAAGTGCCTTGGACAAACTGGAACTGTGCTTTTTATGTTTGCTTGTGCGCATGTGCAAAAAACGTAGTGTGACCATACTACTTTTGGAGGTGTGTGACTCTCCTGTCCAATGCAGTGCTCCATTTAGCAGGTGCAACTGTATCACACCAATGGATGCATGAGCTGTCTATGGCAGCAGTTCGGCTACAGTGGTCTTCAGTTCAAAGAAAACCACAACTGCAATCAAGGGTGGTAACGTGTGTATATTTAGTATATTTACGTCACACAATTTCTCTGGCCCTCCTGCACGTCACTGCCAATGAAATCCCTCCTGCTTCCTCCTTCTGCTGCTGTCCTCCCCACTCCCTCGTTCTCCAGCTCACTCTCCAGCTGCAAAGAAATCCCTCCTGCTTCCTCCTTCTGGTGCTGTCCTCCATGCTCCCTCATTCCCTGACTCAACCTCCAGCTGCAAAAGAAATCCCTCCTGCTTCCTCCCTCTGGTGCTGTCCTCCCTGCTCCCTCATTCCCTGACTCAACCTCCAGCTGCAAAAGAAATCCCTCCCGCTTCCTCCTTCTGCTGCTGTCCTCCACACTCCCTCCTCGTTCCTCGGCTCACCCTCTTGTTGGTCAAGTTTTCTTTTTTGCTGACTGGGTGCTCAATCCCCATTGACTCCAGTCCCCCCCAAAAGAAAACACCCAGCTAGTACGCTGGGAGCCCATCCCAGCATGCCAAATGTCCCTGTAATTAAGAAAACCTTCCTGTGACGATTTTTATTTTTTTTTACTTGTAAAAGGAAAAATGGTCACTCGTTGTCTGCTGTGACCCCAACCCGCAACCACCCTCTGCACACCCCACCTCCCTGCACCCCTCCTTCACCCCATACTTACCTTCAGATCCCAGCATGACGATCTTCGGTGGAGTGGAAACACGTCTGCACTCTTCAAAGCCGACTGCGAACTGAAGAAATGGTGGTAAGTTGTATAATGGCATAAATGGGTTTTGTTTTCAACATATGTGGCTATCTTGGCCGTTTTTCTGACTTTTGGCACCAAATTTTCAACATGGGGTCCTTGGGACCCTACTTCATGAACTCAGTCACTGTCATGTCATTATTTGGTCTTGAAAGGTGATTTCACCATCACTGCACGGAATCACCTTTTGGGACCGATTAGTGAAACAACAGTGTCGCTGTTCATGAGGTGGGCTCCCAAAAAGCCTCTGTTGCAAATTTGGTAGAAAAATTCCAAAAAAAGACTGTGCTACGAGTGTGCATTGCGCAGTTTCCACACATGCTAGTAACTTCAAGAATGTTTAATATTTTCACTCCAGAGTTTCAACATTGCCATTTTTTTTCACACTTCCTTATGAGCAGTACAGCTGTCATTTTTCACATCTTTCCCGAAATGTGTTTTCACATATCCGGCACACAATGGCCCAGTCGCTGTGGGAAATCAATGTTCGGGACAGATTAAGAAAATCACAGTGACACAGTTCATGAACAAAGGTTCCAAAATGCTTATATTGAAAATCTGGTGACAAAATTCCACAAAATGACGATGTTATGAGCATGCATTGCGCAGTTTCCACACACACACGTAACTTCGAGAATTTTCTGTATCTTCAGTCCAGATTTTGAATATTGTCATTTTTGCACACCTCCTTATGGACAGTGCAGCTGTCATTTTTCACATCCTGCCTGAAATGTGGTTTCACACATCTCACGCACAATGGGTGTGGTCGCTGTGTGAAATCAATGTTCCGGGACAGATTAAGAAAATCACAGTGCCACTGTTCATGAGCAGAAGTCCCAAAATGCCTATGTTGAAAATCTGGTGTAAAAAATTCCCCAAAATAATTGCATTACAGGTGTGTGTTGCACAGTTTCTATGCACGCTCATGACTTCACCAATTTGTTTATATTTTCACTTCAGATTTTCAACATTATCATTTTTCACACCTCCTGATGAACAGTAGAGCTGTCATTTTTTACATCCTGTTCAAAATGTGTTTTTGTAGCTGCGGTGCCAAATGGCACAGTCGCTGTGCAAAATCACCTTTTGGCTAACGAACTGACAGTGTCACTGTTCATGTGGTGGGGTCACAAAAAGCCTATGTTGCAAATTTGGAGTGAAAATACCAAGAAATGCCCAGAGCATTAGTGTTTCTGACCATAAAGCCCTGCCCTGTAGGGAATGACAGGCATCGGGGTGTGACTTAGGATTGTTGACGGTAATGCTCACACCATTCCAGCTCCTCCCCCACCCTGCAGCCAGTGACAGGCATCAGTGATGGTGTCAAGGGCTTGTAGTCCCCACCAGTGATGGTATCAGGGGCTTGTCGGCCCTACCAGTTATGGCATCAGTGGCTTGTAGGCCCTGCCAGTGATGGAATCAGGGGCCTGCAGGCCCTGCCAGTGATGCCATAACTGGTAGGGCCTACAAACCCATAATACCATCACTGGTAAGATCTACAAGCCCATGATACCATCACTGGTAGGGCCTACAAGCCCCTGATACTATCATTGGTAGGGCCTTCAAGCCCCTGACACCATCACTGGCAGGGCCTACAAGCCCCTGACACCATCACTGGTGGGGATTACAAGCCCTTGACACCATCACTGCTAGGACCTTCAAGCCCCTGACACCATCACTAGTAGGGCCTACAAGCCTTTGACACCATCACTGATAGGGCCTACAAGCCCCTGACGACATCACTGCTGGGGACTATAAGCCCCTGACACCATCACTGGTAGAGTCTACAAGCCCATGACACCATCTTTGGTGTGGACTACAAGCCACTGATACTATAACTGCTAGGGGCAGCTTTCTAAGCTTCACATTTTTTGATGGCCAAAAAAGGAGTGATCTGGAAGCACTAGCTGAAGCCATTGTGTCTTTCCCTTTTTTCCCTGATACCATCACTGGTAGGGCCTACAAGCCTCTGATACTATCACTGGTAGGGCCTCCAAGCCCCTGACATAATCACTGGTAGGGCCTAAAAGCCCCTGACACCATCACTGGTGGGGACTACAAGCCCCTGATGCCATCACTGGTAGGGCCTACAAGCCCCTGACAACATCACTGGTGGGGACTACAAGCCCCTGACACCATCACTGGTGGGGACTACAAGCCCCTGATTGTATCACTGGTAGGGCCTACAAGCCCCTGATACTATGACTGGTAGAGCCTACAAGTTCCAGACACCATCTCTTGTGGGGACTACAAACCACTGATACTATAACTGCTAGGGGTCAGCTTTCTAAGCTTCATATTTTTTGATGGCCAAAAATCCGAGTGAGGTCATGTAAGAATTTTTCTTGGTTAAAGTTAGCTAGGTTTCGGAAGGTGATAAGTTTTGGAGGAGGAGATGATTTGCTGGTAGCACGCCAGGTGCAGTAGATTGGAGAGTGATCACTGATTGAGTCGGCTAGGGTCCCAGCACAAGCTATACTATCCGGGCGGTTTGTGAGGACCCAGTCTATAAGAGTACTCTGCTGGGGGGGGAGGACATTATCCTAGTAGGGGCCGTGATTAATTGGTGGAGGTTTCGGCCTTGGACCATGGTATGTGATGACTGGTTAGATTTGCTCATCCAGTTTAGGTTCAGGTCCCCAAGTATGAGAACTTCATTATGGACAATGGTCTTAGCTACCTGGGATAGCAGCTCCTCCAGCCCAGCATGCCCCTAGCCAGAGGGTTATAGGCACAGACCAGGTGAAGTTTCTTGGAGCCAAGTTGTAATGTTGCATAGATCACTTCGCAGCTGGAGAGGGTAGGTTGGGTATTGTGGGATATTGTCAAGTGAGGTTTAAAGAATATGGCAATCCCACTACCCCGCTTTGATGAGGGCCTATCTTGCCGAATGATGTAGTTAGGTAGAGAGCAGAGTAGATCATTGATGGAGGGTTTTAGCCAAGTTTCGGATATGCAGAGGATATCAGGGTTATGTTGTACAACCAGCGCCTCAAGTTCAACCTTGTTGCGAAGCAGGCTCCTAATATTTAGGTGGGCAATGCAGATGCCCTTTGTATCATACCAGTTTGCATCCTTACAAAGTAAGTTATTTGCAGGCCCTGGGTTCTTCTCTATATCCCTGGCTAACATCAAGGTTAGACGTAACAGGTACCAGAGTTTGCAGAGGATGTGGGAGGTGGGCAGGTTTGGGTTAGGTATCGGGGATTTATTCAGAGTGAAAAATAAATGGTATGTGAATTTATAATGCATGAGAAGAGGGAAGGTGGCAGGAGGCTGGTCTAGTGGCATATGCGTATAAGATAGCCTAGAGTTGTCAGGGTAGGCATTATTAAAATTACAATTACTGGATTTAGGGTAGTATAGTAAAGGGAGCCATATGAGGGTAAAAGCTGTAGAGGCTATTAAAAGTACGACAGAGGGAGTGATGGCCATATTTGGTATACTTAACAGTGTCACTAGAGTAGTAAGTGATTGTGAAAGCAATGTAAACCAGTGTTTTAAATGTGGTTCCCAGTAAGAAGGCAAAATTTAGATCAGGCGCCCTCTAGCAGTCAAAAGGTATAAGCTGCTAATGGAAAAGTGAGGAGATAGTTAAAATTTTGTGAGGGGCCTGCTAATGGGCATGGTTTCACACAATATAACTAGAGCCGGACAAGGGTGGGTGGGGAGCAGTCGCGCAGCAACCGAGGGGTTTCAGTGAGCAAGATCCAAGTATATCCCACTCTTGGGAGCAGTCTCCTCACGCTCGCTTGCACAGGGCAGACAGTGCAGTTTAAAATGTGCCCAGTGCGCGAGGAGCTGCTCGTAGGCTCTGATGTTTAGTTCCAAAATCAATATTTTACTTTAAAATTAAGCCTTTTGCCTTGCTGCTCGCAGGAGTAATTAATCCCCTACTTAGAGGAAGCCAGAATTACTGTTTTACTTAAAATGAAGCCTTTTGCCTTGCTGCTCGCAGGAGTAATTAATCCCCTGCTTAAAGGAAGCCAAAATTACTGTTTTACTTTAAAATGAAGCTTTTTTCTGAGCTGCTCGCAGGAGTAATTAATCCCCTACTTAGAGGAAGCCAGAATTACTGTTTTACTTAAAATGAAGCCTTTTGCTTTGCTGCTCACAGGAGTAATTAATCCCCTACTTAAAGGAAGCCTTTTCTACAGAGCTGCTCGCAGGCTTAGGCTATGCAGTTTAAAACGCTGGCTTATACAGAGCTGCTTGCAGGCTATGCGGTTTAAGTGAAGCCTTCAGCTACAGAGCGTCTCGTTGGCTACAGTCTGGTTTAAAGTGCACTGTGAGCACCGAAAACTCAAGGGTCTGTACTTGGAGCCTGCAGGTTACCTTGCACTTAAGTAATAAACAGTACTGAGGCACTTTAGAGTTACCGGCGCACTCTTCAGCCTTTACGAGTGGGATAGTGAAAAATTATATGGTACACTAATCACAAAACAGCTCTGAGAACAGCTAGTAGTGAAGTCTACGGAAACTGTAAGTCTTTTCGACTCAGAAACTGGTTCTTATTATTTTATACCGGGCAGATGGGTTCTGTGGAAAAGGCGCCAAATTTGAATCTCACACAAAGGAAAGGCTAAGCGAGGAGGTGCTGTAAGGACTGATGAAATTACCTTCAGTGCCTCGGGTGCAATGCTCCTTTTCAGGGGAGCTCCAGGGCAAGGTGTGCCCTCCAGTAGCCGAGGCTTCCGTGCCTCGGGTGCAACAGTCCTTTTCAGGGGAGCTCCAGGGCAAGGTGTGCCCCCCAGTAGCCAAAGGCTTCAGTGCCTCGGGTGCAACGGTCCTTTTCAGGGGAGCTCTAGGGCAAGGTGTGCCCTCCAGTAGCCGAGGCTTCCATGCCTCGGGTGCAACAGTCCTTTTCAGGGGAGCTCCAGGGCAAGGTGTGCCCTCCAGTAGCCGATACACACATTGTACCATAATGTGATTATTACCTCCTGCACATGAAACCTGAAGAGAGGGAGCCCTTCCCTATCAGCTACCTTGAGGCTGGATGGGGCAGGGGCACCATACCTAGATGGCAACACAAGTAACTTGGAGTTAGCACTGATGCTTAGTTTGGACAATGAGCTTGGGGCCACATACACCCCTTTATGGACAACATTGAGAGGCAAGTCCACAGGCCTCCCAGGGGGATCATAGCTTAAGCGCACTACAGGCTTCACAGTTCGACCAGTCTTTCTAGGGGGAACTGCTACAGTCTCTGCACTTTTAGGCTCACTTTCAGCACTGTCTTTACTTGCCAAGGGAGTCTCTCTGGGGGTAGAGTGGCTAGAACTTGGGGCACTTTCAGCTCCATGATTTGCAGTCTCAGAGTCCACAACACTTGGCTCACATGGAGAGTTTTCTGACACTGGCAGTGAACCATCAGGGCACTCAATGTACTCTTGTTGTTCTGGTATATCACCAGTCTGTTCCAATTCATCATTTTCCTCCTCTAAAAGCTCATACAGTTCCACCATGCACAGTGATTCCATGTCATCCAACTTGATACTTTGCACTTCACTTTCTGGGAGCATTGGCTCCAGGGACAAAGCTGGGGGCTTAGACAGTCCAGAAGGCCCAGCTTCATCTCCAGGACTGACTAGGGGATTGCCCCAAAACAATTGACTCAGTTTGTAAGAGGGGTAGTACCCAAAGTTGCGCTCACTTTCCTCTGACATATATTGACAGTCATTTTCAAGTGGGACCTGCTGTAAAGAACAGTTTAACTCAGCATCTATAGGTGCAGACTTTCTTTGCCTTTGCTTAGCAGCAGCTCGGGTCACTGGTCCAGAGGGAGCACTTTCTGGGGGCTCAGACTCAATCAAGATTTGTCCAATGGGCAATAAGTGATTTCTATGCATTGTTTTAACATCTTTTGAATTATTCTCAGGCCTTACTTTGTACACAGGCAGATCATCTAGTTTGCTCACTACAATGTGAGGGAGATGGTGCCACCTATCTGCAATCATGTGTTTGCCATGCAGTCCCAGATTTCTTAGCAACACCCGATCTCCCTCCTGGAGTTCCAGTGCTTTCACTTTTTTATCATACCTTTCCTTGTTGGCCAGATTTCTTTTAGCAGCCATGGTTTGAGCCAGTTGGTACACATGATTTAGTTGGGCTCTTAACTTTTGCACATACTGTAAATGGTTATCAGCTCAAACCCCATCAGGAGAAACTCCAAAACAAACATCTACTGGTAGTCGGGCTTCTCTTCCAAACATCAGGCAATGGGGGAGAACCCAGTGGCATCACTTTTGGTGCAGTTGTAGGCATGTACCAGGTTGCTAATTTGTTGGCTCCATCTAGGCTTGTCCTTTGGGTGGAGGGTGCCTAGCATATCTAGCAAAGTGCGGTTGAAACGTTCAGGCTATGGGTCCCCCCGGGGGGTGATAAGGGGTGGTTCTGGACTTTCGCACACACACCCCCACAGAGAAAGCATCTCTTTAATCAAATGACTCTCAAAGTCTCTCCCTTGGTCAGAGTGGATTCTTTGCTGAGCACCATAGTGAACAAAAAAGTTTTCTATAAGTACTTTGGCCATAGTGGATGCCTTCTGGTCCTTGGTGGGGAAAGCTTGGGCATATCTCGTAAAATGGTCAGTGACCACCAGCACATTACTGATATTTCTTTGATCTGGCTCCAGACTCAGAAAGTCAATAAAGACCAGCTCCATGGGGGCACTGGTGGTGATGTTAACTGGGGGGGCAGCTCTCTGGGGTAAAGCTTTCCTCTGTAGACAGCGACTACAAGTTCAGGTGTGTTGTTCAACATCAGCCCCCATCTTAGGTCAATAGAATATGGATCTTACCAAGTCAAATGTTCTGTCTTTACCAAGGTGCCCCATATGGTTGTGTAGGGACCTCAGCACCAAGTCTCGAAAGGCAGTGGGCAAAACTAGTTGTTGTTTATCTATTTGTCCCCCACTGTCTACTGTTTCTCTGTATAACAGTCGATTAATCAGTTTCAACTTAGGACCTTCCTTGTATAGCAATGCAGTTCTCAAATCAGTGGAACGTAACTTGAACACATCTTTCCCTGCGTAGAGGGCTTCTAGAGCTGATTTGATCATAGAATCTCAGGATTAAGCCCGCTGAATACTGTTATTGTCCAGCTGAGGCAGTGCACCAATGTCTAATGCAGAAAAGTGGCAATAAGCAGCAGGTATGCAATTCTCAGAGGGTCCCAAACAATCCACCATACAGTCCACTGCGTCCGTGGACATTTGTTCCTCACTGTCAAACTTCTGGCAGAGTGCTCGAATATCAGGTTCTGACAGTCTGACCCAGTCATTCCGAGGAACAGGCCTCTGTGAGAGAGCATCAGCATATATGTGGTTCAGACCTGCTCTGTATTCAACAGTGTAATCATATGTAGCTAATGCAGAAAGCCACCTATGGCCAGTGGCATCCAACTTAGCTGAAGTCTGCACATAGGTCAAAGGATTATTGTCACTTTTTACTAGTATCTTAGCCCCATACAAGTACTCGTGGAATTGGTCAACAATAGACCATTTCAAAGTTAGGAATTCTAACTTATGTACAGGATAGTTCTTTTCGGAAGGGGTCAGGCTTCTGCTGGCAAAGGCCACTGGTCTCGGGCCATTCTCGTGCTCCTGGTACAACACAGCCCCCAAACCTTGCAAGCTAGCATCAGTGTGTAGGACATATGGTTTTGCTGGATCTGCATAGGCCAGGACAGGAGCGTGAGTAAGTTGATATATAATCTCATGAAAAGCAGCTTCACAATCAGGTGTCCATGGTGCCCCAAAAACTTCATTAGGATGGAAATACACTCTCTCAGCCTCAGGGGAAGTTGACCTTTTGTATTTTTTGTGGGTAGGAGGGGTAGCCCTGAGTAAGATTAAGTAAAGGACGGATCACTCTTGAATAGTCCTTGATGAAACGCGATAGTAGCCGCAGAATCCCAGGAATCTTTGCAGTTCTTTTAGATTGTGGGGCTGTGGCCAGGTGGTCAGGGCTTCAACTTTACTCAGGTCTGTCTCTATTCCCTCGGTGGAGACTATATGTCCCGCATACTTTACAGATGTTTGGAAGAAATGACATTTATCGATGGACAGTTTCAGGCCAAAGTCTTCCAGTCGGTCCAACACCTTGAATAATCTGTTCTCATGTTCCTCCAGTGAGCTGCCAAACACAATAACATCATCCAAGTACACCAGGCACTCTAATAGGTTCATGTCCCCCACTGCACGCTCCATCAATCGTTGAAAAGTGGCTGGGGCACCTGAAATCCCTTACGGCATCCTCATGAACTCATAGAAACCAAGCGGGCAGATAAAGGCTGCCTCCTCACAGTCTTCTGGGGCCATCAGGATCTGGTAGTACCCACTGCGAAGATCCAGCACAGAGAACCACTTGCTACCGTTCAGGCAGTCCAAAGCATCCTGAATGCGGGGCATTGTATACTGATCAGGGTTAGTCTGCTGGTTTAAAGTGTGATAATCCACGCACATCCTTACTGTCCCATTCTTTTTTCTCTCACTACCACGATAGGGGAAGCATATGGGCTTCTGGATTCTTGTATTACACCAGCAGCAAGCATCTCTTGCAGATGCCATCTCACATCATCTATGTCAGCAGGTGCCAGGCGTTGAGACCTCTCACGAAATGGCCTTTCATCATGCAGCCAGATGTGGTGCTCAGCTCCTTGCACACATCCTACATACCATTCCTTTAAAGAAAACACCTGGTGTCTCTGGGCAAGCTTTCTACTGATTCTCATCTTCCATTCAGCGGCAACGGGGAGTCACCAAAATCAAACAAGTCGGGCGTTACTCGGTCATTCTCCCCCAAACACTTGTTACTGGGTAGCACTGCAGTATCTGCACAATGTACATTAGCCAAGGTGCAACCTCTATTTATTCGAATCTCTCTATCAGACACATTATGAACTTGGACCATTACCCTTCTGGCATAAGCATGGGCTTTGGCAGGCAAAATACTTGGTTTGACCAGCAGTCCTTCCGGCAATTTCCCATCGCCTGGTGCATCCAGCATAAGGATTTTATTCTTGACATCCTTTCTGATACAGACTTCCCCCTGTAGGGTACACTGGGCATTTGGCACCAGGATCAGAGACTCAGGATCCTTCTTCCAGACAATTCCAACCAGTTCCTCTGGGTCCACTTTTTCAGCATCTCTCTGTGCCTCATAGGCCTTCTTGATCAAGGCCAGAATTCTTAAAACTGTACCAGTCCTTGACCCCTGTTTTTCACATAACATAACTGCACCAACCATCCAAACATATGCGCATTTGTCCCAGTTAGTAGAGGGACCCCATCATACAGTCCAGTAAGGGGACACACTAGGGCCAGGGTCTCCACTTGCTCAGCCACTCCAGCCACAGAGGTAGGGAACAATAACCAAATTCAGATATAGCCGGATATAGCCGGAGTAGGGATAGGCCTTCTCACTTAAACCCCAGACATGCAGTCCTTCCAACAGTTGTAAAGGTACGTCTGACAAATGCTTCTGATACCAATCCTGGATCATAATTGTCACTTGGGAGCCACTGTCCAATACAGCTCTTGTAGACACTCCATTCACCTTTACAGTGGTCTCCATGGAGGGACCCTCCACCTTGGACCATTCCAGAGGGACAGCAGCAGGGGCCTGTACAGAGGATTTAGCCACATAGGAATTGGAGTTAGAGTTTCTTGGGCCTTCACTACAGTCATTTCGTGCACCCCTTAACCACTGATTTGTTCTCCGAAGCTCCCCTTGTAGCCGGCTCACCACTCTCTCTAAGTCTTTCTGCGACAGGCATTCCCTCTTCATATGGCCATCTCTTCCACAGTTGTGACACATGATAGGCTCCTGGGTCATTCTTGGAGAGAACATTTCTTGAGAAACTGAAGGATTGGCATGGGGTGGGGGTCCATTAGTGGCTGGCAATGATGGAAAGGGGGTAACGTGTCTCAGCAGTTCCTTCGGGGTGACAGTCAATCCTCTGATTTCACTCTGAGGGCTGTCCTTGTCATAGAATGTTTGGGGGGCACCCCCATCCCCATGGCAGTCACAGCCTGAGCAGAATTAGAATCTGGTCCCACAAGGGGAGCCATTGCAGGGGCGCCCGCCTTCAACTCTTGGAACTCCTTCAGTAGTTCATTTTTCCAAAGCTGGACCCAGGGCCGGAAGTCCTTTTCCTTCTCAGAGAACCCATTAGCTGCCAATCTCTGCCCCTGAACCTCACTTGACGGGTCAACCTCAGTCACTTGGGTCGTAGCAGCAGCTATTGGTGCAACCCCCCCCCCCCGGGTCACCTTTTCTCAACCTCTTGAATTTCTCTCATTAGCTCATCATAGGAGGGTGGGGATTCCAGTCGATTGGCCAAGTGTAACTGAAGCAACAGCTGTTCGAAGAAGGGGGCAGCTTAAGGATCCTGTCCAGCCTGGTTTGGTCCAATTCAATTGCTGGCAAACTACCCTTTCAGAGGCATTCTTGTGAGAATTTTTCCAGCCGAGATACATACACAGACAACTCCTCTTGGTACTGTTGTGCATTTCTTACTCTTCACCACAGGTCCTCATCGGAATCTGGGCTCCCATACACATTCTCCAAGGCCTCAAGATAGTCCTGTGCAGTCGCTTCAGGGTTACTGGCCCGTTTAGCATGGATGGTAGCCAGGGCAGGACCTCGGAGGCTCTCACTTAACCTCTTTTGCTTTTCTGCTTCCGAGCATTGCCATTCTAGCACTTGAAGGGCAACATAGTCTATCCCGGTCTCCCAGTCATCCTCCCCTTGGGGGGTGGGGAAGGTGCCCGAGAAGATCCTCAACCTGCGATAAGAATCATGACTAATGGCAGGTACAGACAATGGGGCTAGCACCGGCACGGGCTCAGAAGGGGCAATAACAGGTGCTGGAGGGGGAGGGGGTGTTGGGGGAGGAATGCCCTCGGGTGGTGGTAATAGTTTCTTTAAGTCCTCCACAGATTTCCCTTCCTCCAGCAACAGTCTAGCAAATTTTTCCTCAAAAGTTTCAGATAGTGGGGGAGGCTTGTTCTCCCCGGGTCTTTACTGTCTTTAGTTATCACTAGTAGCTTTCCTTTAAACCCATCAGTACCAGGGGACCCACCTGGGGTGGCCGGACCACTATGTAAGTAAACAACCCTCCATCTCTTCTGGTCACCTTTGGGTAGAATCATAGGGGGTATGTTCTCAGGGTCTATCAGGGAACTGCATGAGAGCAGCACCTGCAGCGTCTGTTCAACTAAGTCAGCATATCGTCCCTTAACTTCAACTTTAGCCACGGACTTAACATGTTCTGCAGTGGACACAGTGTCGGCATTGTTAGTCCCTAAGGGGACATCCAGCAATAGAATAGCCTTTTGAGGGTCTATTTCCTCAGCTTCGCACCACCCCATCAATTTGTGCACCATCAGCTTATGGGAGGCAATTTTTAGCTTGGGCGTAGCAAGTCCCTCCAATTTGTCCTCTAAATTGAGCACAATGGAATAATTCTTTCACATGGCCACTAGAGGACACTAATCTCAGCAGTGCCTCCAAGATGTAATCCCCAGGTGACACTATCCCAAGGGCTACTACCCCTGCCTGCTTGACTGTGGACAGGTTGAGGGGCCTAGGTTCTATGCGGGTGCCTCCACCCAGAGGTCAGGGATTGTAGTGGTTAGACTAGCTTGGTCAGAGCCCTATGGGACACTGAGACCCCCTTTTATTCCCTCTAGTGGCTCACACAGTACACAGGAGTTACAGCCCCAATACCCCACGTATACACACTGTTCACTTATAAAGTACCACTTACCCTCGAGACTGATTCTGCAGCATGTCTCAGAGGACCTGTAAAATAAGGTTAAACAACATACACAGCAAGATACAATACTTTTTCCATAAGTACCAACACCACAGACAGTATATAGTATAACAACAACAAATCTGATTTATTTAGGGGACAGTAACACGGGGGGGGGGCAATCAGGTTGATTAGCAGAATTAAATCACAGTAATGTGCACATGTATATATAGGGTCCAAAATGTCACTTTCTGGGTACCCAGGATGGAGAGGGCTAGCCAGGTCCATTGCCCGGGGTTGGCCGGCAGGTACAGATGGATGGGGCCCTGTAAGAAGAAAATATATGCACAACACCCACTTGTAATCCGGAGCCGGATGGCTCAGTCCATGAAGAAGTGAAACAACAGTGATTAGAAGACACACTTGTAATTGATAACAGGCTGCAGGGGAATACCCTGATTTGTACTCACAATACCCAAACTGAGAACTGGATGGTGGATGTTCTTCTGGACTGTCAGAAACAACAGGGCATGTAGACAAGGTCCTTGTGGCTGGACCCCACAGCAGTTGATAGCAAACGGATTTAGTCCGAGACAAGCTGGGGTTTGCTTCAGCTTCAACACACAGCACACCGTACAGGGGACTGTAAATAGGGATTCCCCACATGCACTACACACATTCATATGTAAAAGAAAAGTACTACTCCTCGATCCCGATCGCACTTACTGCAAAATACCCGGTAGCATACACAGCAGCTTCAGTTCCTGACAGACCAAGCGCAATTCAGCAATTTCTCCAGTCTTCTACAGGGTGAGCCTGGTTTCCACACTTCTGGTGTTTCTTTCTCCTCACAACTCGGATTCAGTCCAAACTGGCACTCACAACGGCTGCAGGCCGAAACTCAGGGCCTAACACGCGCTTCCTGCGCTAAACTACACACCGCAGAAGCACATAGCTCCTTCTCTCTTCACTGTCACAACTAATCTGACTTTCCAGTAACAGAGCAGGGCATTTTCTTTGAGTTCCTCGCAGTTCGGTTGGCTGATTTGGCTGTCACTCACAATAGAACTCCCTCTGTAGGTGAAAAAAGGTGCCAAGGTCAAAACTACATTTCCCAGAATCACTGCCCATACAATCCCCTTGTGGCTGGCTCAAAATTGAGAGTCCAAGTTCTGATTCATCCACAGGCTCCATTTTAAGGTCTTCCTATCATCCTGATTGATCCAAGTCAGCAATTCAGGACCAAAATGAAAGAGCTACACTGAAACAGGTTGTGCTGAAATGAAGACAGGTTAGACAAACTACATTTTCTCAGCCACTCTAAATGATTCCTGGCAAACAGTTATATCTTTCAACAAGGCTCCCTCTGCACATGTAGCAAAGGCAGAAACGGAGCGAATTGACAGCAGCTTGGGTGGGATTCGAGCATTAAATACACATTCCCCCCATACAAACTAATTAAGTCTGCAAGCAGACAGCTCTTAAAGAGACAGTACATGGAGGCTCAAATAGCACTCACTTGTAACCACATTTAAACAGCTCAGACGCCGAACACCACCCAGACTTGGAGCATTCAGGCAAGCTCCTGGAAGACTTTTGGGAACCCTCATTTGCAGGGGGCTTACACCGATATCTGCTGACTGCAGAAAATTATGTTTTCATTGAGCCACGAGTTATGTGAATTTCTATCCAAACAGCAATCATGGATGGTGTAGATCAGGAGCAGTTCTGGGAGTTTGTTCCATGAATCTTTTTTTGTTTTTTTATGGGTTTGTCCTTGTGCCTGTTCAAGTCTGTTCAGCTTGATTATGGAACTATATGGGATGATAAAATATTTTTTGTTATGGACTGTCTCTTTCTCTGTTACCTCCAATTTCCCACCTAGAGTCTTTACAGAGACATGTATTTTGGGGAATTGTGAGTGGACATTAGCACCAGTGTACGCTGGAGTTTTCAGTTGGATGTGTGCATACTGTTGTAACTTGTATTCTGTACAGTTCTCCTCACTTAACAAATTGAAATGTTAAACATGAGAATAAAATTAAGAATAAAAATATATGGTTGACATGGAAAAAGTGAGGGTATTTAACAGAATAAAAATGATTTCCTATCACTTTTAAAGATTTTTCTGACATTACACAGTACATGACTTTGGAGGCGTAGTGATGAGCGCAACAACAGGGAGTGACTCATCTTAAATTGGGGGACAAGACTTATAATGAGATATCATCTGCCATTACAGTTGTTCTGTAGTCTCAAGACATCTGAATTAAACCCCTAACCCCACCCTCTACTCCCCACCCAACCTCAAACCACATAGACCGTTAAATTAAAAATGCCAAGATACAAATCAGCTAACCACAGAAAAAGTAACCATGATGTAATTCGACATAACATTGCAGGATAAAATCTAGACAGCTGACAACGTACTAACCTGGCCATGTATTCATCAGCAGTAAAAAGGGGTGGGGCTATTAACAGGGTTTAGGTGTGCAGTTTAAAATCTAATTTTTGCCTCACTCAAAGGAAGAAAACCCTATCCAGCTCCCAGTCTTAGTTGGCTTGTCCCCTTTAACTGTTCTAGTACATCTGTGACCTAATTTCCTCTTATCCATTTAAGATGAAAGTCAGGAGGAAGAGGGTCCTGGTTAGCTTTTGTATCATGAGTTGGGAGTTGGGGAGACCACACGGACATCTCTCAAGCTACTAATATCTATGAAGTTTTGGTTAAATATATTTGCTATGCCCAAAGGGTTAGTACAGATTACTATGTTCCTTTTTAGTTTCAACGTGAATGACAGGCCTCGTTTAATCTCCTCTTAGTGGTGTCTTTGTGTTCAATCAGTTTTTGAAGGCGGCTTTCCTGGCTGAAGAAAACAGTGTTCAAAACTTTCTGTCAGCAAAATAATTTTAGTGTTTCTGTTGTGGCAATGACTGTCTGCTACATTAAAAGGTCAGGAGAGATATGATTGGCTAAGAGTGGCAGGTGTGTTTGATGAAGAGAGAATGGTGGGTGTTTGGGGGGATTTGTGTTTCAATCATGTCTAACTGGAAATGACTCCGAGGGGATGAACACAGATTGCCTACTGGTATCAGATTAATTAGTCTTTCATATGACAGGACAGGGGGAAAACACCCCACCCGAAAAGCACAACAATCCTCCTTCCCCAACTGAAGGGGAAACTGCCGACTGTCACACTTGTTAGAGAAACAGGAAACTGCTGAATAAAATTAAGCAAATGGTATTGGTTTCCTGTTTTTAAAGTGTTCTCCTATTTCACAAGTGTTTATGAAAACATCAAAAGGAGATTCTGAAAGATCAGTGGGGCTGCAATCCTACTGTGGTTTAGTATTGAAATACAGTTGGGTGGTCTCAGTTTGTGCGCTAGATGATGTAACATTTAACATGCCCACCTAAAGGTGCTTCCCAGCAACAAAATATCCATCTGTTTATCCGTAGTGAGTGGAACAGTAAGGACAGTGCATAGAGCAGGCCACCCTCACTGCCTTAGCAATGTACTGTTATCCTGACATGGAGGGACCACACTTCTCCTGGGGTGAGAGGGACTAAAGCCCTCTGCTTATCCACAAGAACGGGTACAGTGAGAGCAGTGCACAGTGCTGGCTTCCCCACACACTGCCCCACCAATGTAACGCAGCCCTGACCTGGAGCAATCACACTTCTCCTGGGGTTAGAGGGACTGAAGCCCTCTGTTTATCTACAGAGACAGGTACAGTGTGGGCAGTGCACAGTGCAGGCTTCCCCACACACTGCTCCACCTATGTGCCTCAACCCTGATCTGGAGAGACCACTCTTCTCCTGGGCTGGGAGGGACTGAAGCACTCTGTTTATCCACAAGGGCAGGTACAGTGTGTGTAGTATATGGTGCAGGCTTCCTCACACACTGTTCCATCAATGTAACCCAACCCAGACCTGACAGGACTACCTTTCTCCAGTGGTGAGAGGGACTGAAGCATCCCTGTATATCCACAGAGACAGGTACAGTGTGGGCAGTGCACAGTGCAGGCTTCCCCACATACTGCTCCACCAATGTGTCCCAACCCTGACCTGGAGGGACCACCCTTCTCCTGGGGTGAGATGGACTGAAACTTCCTGTGTATTCACAGAGACAGGTACAGTGGGGGTAATGTACAGTGCAGGCTTCCCAACACAGTGTTCCACAGTGTGCCCCAATCCTCACCTTGTAGGGACCAACACCCTCTTGGGGTGAGAGGGACTGAAGCTTCCTGTGTTTCCACAGAGACAGGTACAGTGGGAGTAATGTACAGTGCAGGCTTCCCAACACACTGTTCCACAATGTTCCCCATTCCTCACCTTGTAGGGACCAACACCCTCTTGGGGTGAGGAAGACTGAAGCTCGCTTTGTATCCACAGAGATGAGTACTGTGTGGGTAATGTACAGTGCAGGCTTCCCAACACAGTGTTCCACAGTGCACCCCATTCCTGTCCTTGTAGGGGCCAACACCCTCTTGGGGTGAGAGGGACTGAAGCTCGCTGTGTATCCACAGAGATGGGTATAGTGTGGGTCGTGTACAGTGCAGGCTTCCCAACACACTGTTCCACAGTGTGCCCCATTCCTGTCCTTGTAGGGACCACCACCCTCTTGGGGTGAGAGGGACTGAAGCTCCCTGTGTATTCACAAAGACAGGTACAGTGTGGGTAATGAACAGTGCAGGCTTCCCAACACAGTCTACCACAGTGTGCCCCATTCCTGTCCTTGTAGGAACCAACACCCTCTTGGGGTGAGAGGGACTGAAGCTCCCGGTGTATCCACAGAGATGGGTATAGTGTGGGTCATGTACAGTGCAGGCTTCCCAACACAATGTACTACAGTGTGCCTCATTCCTGTCCTTGTAGGAACCACCATCCTCTTGGGTTGAGAGGGACTGAAACTCCCTTTGTTTCCACAGAAGCGGGTACAGTGTGGGTCGTGTACAGTGCAGGCTTCCCAACACAGTGTTCCATAGTGTGCCCCATTCCTCACCTTGTAGGGACCAACACCCTCTTGGGGTGAAAGGGACTGAAGCTCGCTGTGTATCCACAGAGGCGGGTACAGTGTGGGTCGTGTACAGTGCGGGCTTCCCAACACACTGTTCCACATTGTGCCCCATTCCTCACCTTGTAGGGGCCACCACCCTCTTGGGGTGAGAGGGACTGAAGCTCCCTGTGTATCCACAGAGATGAGTACTGTGTGGGTCATGTACAATGCAGGCTTCCCAACACAGTGTTCCACATTGTGCCCCAATCCTGTCCTTGTAGGAACCACCACCCTCTTGGGGTGAGAGGGACTGAAGCTCCCTGTGTATTCACAAAGACAGGTACAGTGTGGGTAATGAACAGTGCAGGCTTCCCAACACACTGTTCCACAGTGTGCCCCATTCCTGTCCTTGTAGGAACCAACACCCTCTTGGGGTGAGAGGGACTGAAGCTTCCTGTGTATCCACAGAGATGGGTATAGTGTGGGTCGTGTACAGTGCAGGCTTCCCAACACAGTGTTCTACAGTGTGCCCCGTTCCTGTCCTTGTAGGGACCACCACCCTCTTGGGGTGAGAGGGACTGAAGCTCTTTTTTTATACACAGAGACAGGAACACTGTAGGTACCCCCTAAGGAGCACTTGGGTTTGAATCAAAGCACTGAGGAATGATCAGACTTGCAGAATTGGATTCCTAGTTTTCTATGAAGGCAGAGTCTTGTTGTATTTTGGAAGCATTTCATTTGCACTAATTAAAAGCAGTTGAGCACAAAGTCCATCAGCGATCTGGTTATATTTTTTGCCAGGAATCATTATTCTTTGGACTTTAGGCATCCCCACACACTGCCTCACCAATGTACCCTATCCTTGATCTGTAGGGGCCACCCTTTTCCTGGGGGTGAGAGGGGCTAAAACACTCTGTTTTTCCAAAGGGACAGGGACAATGTGGGCAGTGCACAGTGCAGGCTTCCCCACATACTGCTCCGTAATGTACCCAACCCCTGACTTGGAGGGACTACCCTTCTCCCTGGGGTGAGAGGGACTGAAGTCCTCTGTTTATCCATAGGGACAGGTACAGTGTGGGCAGTACACAGTGCAGACTTCCCCACACACTGCTCCACCAGTGTACCTCAACCTGACCTGGGCGGACCAACCTTCTCCTGGGGTGAGGGAAACTGAAGCCCTCTGTTTAGCCACAGAGACAGGTACAGTGCGGGCAGTGTATGATGCAGGCTTCCCCACACACTGCTTCACCAATGTACCCCAACCCTAACCTGGAGGGATCAGCCTTCTGCTGGGGTGAGGGGGATTAAATCCCTCTGTTTATCCACAGGAACAGTGTGGGCATTGCACAGTGCAGGCTTCCCCACACACTTTTTCACCAATGTACTACAACCCTGATCTGGACGGACCACGTTGTCTTGTGCAATGTAATTTTTTATTCTGTCCTGAAGCTAATCAGAGGAAGGTTTGCAGTGCTAGGACTAGAAAGGTCAAGTTTATTCTTGCGACTAGAGAGGCACCCATTACCTTACCCTCCTCCGTAATGACAGTTTGATGTCTAAGTGATCCTGGATCGGTTCCAATTAATTCACTGCATTAACTTGTCATCTCACGTCTGATGAAAAGGTGGGCAGCAGCCTTATAGGAAACAGTTTAACCACAGCGAGACCCCCAGAGTGAAAAACAGGCTTGGGTTTTTTTTTTTATGGAAAATGTTACAAAAGCAGAACTTTGGAGGTGAGAAAGTCCCAAGAAAAAAAAAAATGACAAAAACAGCATTAAAAAAGGCTTCTCCTTCATGGGGAAATTGGGGTAGGAAGTCCCATAGATTTCATAGATTACTTCAAGCTTGTAATACACGTACATCTGTAATGCTTGCCATTTACAAGGTTAACAGTCCTAAGTTAGAATTTATATCTGACCCTCAAATTTGACCTCATTACCCATAGCCCTAAGTTATGTTTAAAAGCATTCATGTCTTTACTTCCAATTACTTCCACCTGTAGCTCATTCCAAGCTGTAATTGCCCTTTGGCTGAACCAGTTTTTTCTACATAACAGGTTCCATTTTTCTAGATAGAGTTGCTTAGAATGTTTCCTACCGCTAACTCTACTTTGGTTGAAAACTACAGTAGGCCTAGCCCAGTTCTAAGGTTATTATTGTCCATTGCTCTGAAGAGCATACACGTCCCCTCGTGCCTTCTATGTTGTAATGAATAAAGGCTGAGTGCTATCAGTCTTTCCTGATAAGATATCCCTTTCAAACCAGTTATAAACCTGGTCATTCTTCATTGGACCGCTTCAACCCTTTTTATAGCTTCCTTATTATATGGGAGCCAAATCTGGCCACAATATTCCAGATGAGGTCTGACCAGTGCTACATACAGGGGAAGCATTACTTCTTTAGCTCAACTAGAAATATGCCTGAGGATACAATTCAGTATTTGGTTGGCCTTTTTCACTTGGTCCCTACAGTGTATATTAAATTTAAGGTCAGGGCTCATGGTCACGTCGAGGTCTTTTTCGCTGTGTGTTGCAATATGAGGTTCATTATTTAAGAAATACAGTACTTGCACTGTTTGTTTTGAGAGCCCAAATACATGATTTTATACTTGCTAATATTCAAAGTCAATTTGCTATGCTCAGTCGCTGAGAAAATGTAGTCCAAAGCTTTTTGCAATGCTGTGGTGCTTTCTGTCCCATTTACCACTGCTCCCAAATGACAGTCGTCCGCAAATTTTGACAACCAGATATTTGGCGAATCCAATTGCAATGAGGAAATATATATATTAAAAAGAATCGGACCCAGGACCGACCACTGAGGCACCCCACTAGTGACCCTGACCCATTCAGAAAATACACCATTAACCACTACTCTCTGCTGACGCCCCTCCAACCAGTTGGCAATCCAACCTTTGATATTACTACTCAAATTAAGGTCCCTTAATGTTTTAACTAGTTCAGAATGGGGCAACTTATCAAAGGCCTTGACAAAATCTAAGAATATTATATCCACTGGGTTCCTCCTATCTTTTTCCCTACTAACATTTTCATAAAAGGTCAGTAAATTAGTTTGACAAGACCGAGTTTTAGTAAATCCATGTTGTCCTGGGTCCACCAGTCCAAGTGTAAGTTGGTGCTGTTGCATATGATCTTTGATAATACTCTCCAGTATTTGCCCATTAAAGATCTCAGACTAATTGGTCTAAAATGTTCGGGTTTTGTCTGGGGTCCTTTTTTTAGAAGAGGTACCACCATGACAACCTTCCAACCCAGTGGTATATCACCAGAATCCAGAGAATGTTGAAATATGTGTCTCAGGGGTTAAAATATGTAATCTGCAAGTTCATGCAGGACTTTAGGGTGTATATCATCTGGCCCCGGAGATTTATTAACTGCTAACTTTTTGAGTCTTTCCTGCACTTCAGCATGGATATAACTCCCCAATTTTGGTTGTTAATGATTCAGTCCTTTTTTTTTCATTTTCAGGGTGTATTGCTCTTCCCCTGCTCTCCTGCCACGTTTGCGGGTTACTGGTTTGGCATCTCTTACCCCCATGTTCGGGGCTTACTAGTTCAGCCCCTGTTCTGCTATTTGAAGAGACTGGTCTTTGCTTCTTTTCTTGATCATGCTCAAAGGGTCAATGGTTCAGCTTCCATTCTGTCCACGTTCATGGATTACTGGTTCAGCCCCTGTCTCTCCATATTTAGGAGTTAGTGGCTCTGCCCCTTCTCTGCCCCGTTCACCCCCATGTGCAGGGGTTACTGGTTTAGCTCACAATGTAGGAAGTGGTAGCACCTCAGGATCCTGGTGCAGAAGAAACTAAGGCAACTCGAACAGGACAAAATTACACACCCAGCAACCCTTCTGTTAAAAGCAGACATTAACAAGCATTTGTCAATGCCGAATATGTGCTTGCTGGCATTGGCATTGGTAGTGTAGAAGTTACAGAGCTGCGTAATAGGAATGGCAGCGGAGTATTGAACTGAAGCCAACCCCACCACCACCCTGCAGAGAGTGACAGGCATTGGGGTGTGCCTTTGGGTCGTCAGGCATAACGATCACGCCATTTCACCACACCCTACCCTGCAGACACTGACAAGTGTCACGGTGTGCCTTGGGGTCTTTGGCCCTTATGCGCACCCCATTCCATCAGGAAATACGTTGAGATGGGAGCGGTATTGGAGAATGGGGTGAAATTTGGGCCTGAAGAATCCGAGGCACACCTTAATGCCTCTCATTGGCTGCAGGGTGTGGGTGGGGGTGGAATGGTATGAGCATGATAGGCAAGAATCCCAAGTCACACCCCTGATGCCTGTCATTCACTACAGGGTGGGGCATTATGGTCGGAAACCCTAACACCTCAGGCATTCATTGGTATTTTCACTCCAAATTTTCAACGTGGTTTTTTTGTGACCCCCAACTCATGAACTGTGGCAATATCAGTTTGTTAGCTGAAAACTGCTTTTGCACAGCAACTATGGCATTTGACACCACAGGTGCAAAAACACATTCCGAACAGGATGTGAAAAATGACAGCAGTACTGTTCATGGGGAGGTGTAAAAAATGGCAATGTTGAAAATCTGCTGTGAAAATCTTAAAAAAACTGGTGAAGTCACTGCCGCATATGAAACTGTGCAACGCGACACCCGTAATGTAACTAGTTTGGGGATTTTTTTACAGCAGATTGTTAACACAGGCATTTTGGGACCTCCGATCATGAACAGTGTCAGTGTGATTTTCTTTATCTGTCCCGAACAATGATTTCCCACAGCGACCACGCATTTCTGTGCTGAAAGTATGAAAACACATTTCAGCCATGTTATGGAAAATGACAGCTGTACTGTTCATAAGGAGGTGTGGAAAAATGCCACTGGTGAAAATCTGGACTGAAAATATTACAAATTCATGAATTTACGAGGGTGCGTGGAAACTGCACAATGCTCACTCGTAACACAGTCATTTTATGGAGTTTTGTCACCAAATTTTCAACATAGCCATGTCAAGACCTCTGCTCATGACCAGAGTCACTGTGATTTTCTTAATATGTTCTAAACATTGTTTTTGCACACCCAATGTACCATTGTGTGCTACATGTGCGGAAACACATTTGGGTGAGATGTGAAAAATGGTAGCTGTACTGCTCATAAGGAAGTGCAGTAAAATGGAACTGTTGAAAATCTGGTGTGCAAATATTACAAATTTGCAAACTTGCCAGCGTGCGTAGGAACTACGCAACGTGCTCTCCTAAAACAGTCATTTTTGGGAATTTTTTCACCAAATTTTCAACATAGCCATTTTAACACCTCTGCTCATGACCAGTGTCACTGTGATTTTCTCAATGTGTCGATACATTGATTGTACACCGACTGCGCCATTGTACGCTACATGGGCGGAAGCACTTTTTGGGTAGATGTGAAAAATGACAGCTGTACTGCTCATAAAATAGTGTGGTAAAATGGCAATGTTGAAAATCTGGAGTGAAAATATTGAAAATTTGCAAACTTACGAGCGTGTGTAGGAACTGCGCAATGCACACTCGTAAAACAGTCATTTTTAGGAATTTTCCCACCAAATTTTCAAAATAGGCTTTTTGAGAGCCCACCTTATAAACACTGGCAGTGTTGTTTCATTAATCATTCCCAAAAGGTGATTTCCTGCAGTGGCTGCGAAATCACCCTTTGGGTCCAAGTAACACCATGACAGTGACAGCATTCATGAGAAGGGATCCCAAAAACCCCATGTTGAAAGTTTGGTGCAAAAATTCCAAAAAATGCCCGAGATATGCAGCAAGGTTGAAAAAACCCTATCTATTACATTATACAGCTTACCGGCATTTCCTCAGTTCGTGGTTGGCTTTGAAGAGTGCAGACGTGTTCCTGGTCCACTGAAGATCATCATGCCAGACTCCAGAGGTAAGTATGGGGTGAGGGGGGTGTGGAGAGGCAGGGTGAGCAGTGGGTGGGTGCAGGTGGGGCAGGGAGACTGCAAAGGACCGTTTTTTACTTTACAGTTTTTTTTTTTATTACTAAGATGACGTGGGACGTTTGCCACGCTGGGGTGGGCTCCCAGCATGGCAGCTGGAAAGGCTGTTTGGGGTGGCTGGAGCTGACGAGGGATTGGGCACTCCCGTCGGCCATACAGGCTTGTGCCATGCTGGGGTGGGCTCCCAGTGTGGCAGCTGTAAGGCTGTTTGGAGGGGTTGGAGCCGACAGGGGATTGGGCATCCCCATCGGCCATACGGACGTGTGCCACACTGGGGTGGGTTCCCAGCGTGGCACCAGGAATGCTTTTTGGGGGGGCATGGAGCTGACGGGGCATTGGGCACCCCCATCGGCTATACAGTATGTGCATGGGGGGGCACGTCAGCACGCAATATGCGTGCGTGCTTGTTGAGGGGGGGAGCTCTGCTCACTGAAGCGGAGCTCTCCCTTTCAACTGTATGCCACTGAATTTTCAGATGTCATAGACAGCTGGAGCAGTGATTGGCGCACTGCGACCGCGCCTGCAAACACACTGACTGAATTGGAAGAGACTGACACACCTCTGGAAAACTTGGATGATGGCACTATGTTTCTTGCACATGCGTGCAAGCAAACATAAAAAGCACTACTTGTAGAAAGTGCCATTTTATTGAAAGTGCCAAAATGTGTCACAGTGTAACAAAGCTGGGAGATTTATACAATATTCCTCACTGGCAACCCTGCTTGTTTCTTTTTCTTGTAATTAATAATTTATTTACATTTCAAACTGGAACAGAAAATACATGTTTGCATGCAAAGAAAGTACAGCAAGGACAAAGGCAGTTAGTTCAACGCTGTTGAATAAAGTGCAGCAGAAATATGAGGGGATTGGTTCTAATATACATACAGCTGATAAGCTTTCCTTATAACAGAATGTTTAAATGGCACATATAGGACTGGGTGCACGTCAGAAGATAAAAAGCATCCTAAGCAATATAACTGGGGTTTTTACAGAACTTGACGTTCAGCAAAGGGTCCCATAGCAAACAAAATTTGTCAGCTCAGTTGTGACTAATGTGGGCACGATGTTTACAGTTTGCTGTTCTTACCATGTCCTAGATCTCAAAGTAATGTTCTTTTTTTTGCTGTTAGAGCAAAATGCAACCAATGTTTTTTTTGTTTTTATTTCTCTTTATTCTCCCCTTATGCTGAAGCCCCGGTCCATTGGGAGATGCACATGGACTTCCCCACTTCACTGCCTTACTTGGAATCCCTTTTGGACCCCCCATGGTGCCGTGGCTGTACCCCCCCAGGTGGGTACAAGGTGGGGCCCATACACCCCGAGAATTCAAATTTTGTCGGATCCCTCCGGTGGTCAGGCAGGCAGGAGCCATTAGGGTCTGTGCTTTGGCGCTCCATCCTCTCAGTGCTCCGGCATATTTTCCCCTGTTCTAGGGGTGTGGTGTGCACCCAACATTAAGATGTCACCACCAACGTCCACCACTCCCCAACCCCTTCTTGTGTGCTTTGCGCCTGCTCTGCCTGTAGCCACCGCCAGAGGCCAGTCAACTGCCGAGCCTGTACCACCCTCCCTCCCTGGGAGAGGAGAGCTGTCCTCTGGATGTTCAATCCTCTCCCTTCCTGCCAACCCTCGATGGCCCGGGCTCGTTCCTATACTTGGGTCGCCAGAATGGCACAAGGTGTGGCATCCAGCGCCTCGACCCTCAGCACCTCCAAACCACAGTTTTTTGTTAGTAGTTAAATCCGTCACATCAGAAAAAATGTCCAACATCACCAATTTAGAAGAGCAATCAACGCTGCGGATTAAAACTGTACAACAAATGAACCACACTACCATGCAGAATTTTGATATTTTTACAACATAACCACAGAATATGCATTATGGTACCCTGACAAGGAAGGCTTATCCAGCGTATGTCATCATTATAAATTCCTAGTACATTACACTTGTGTGTGGAACAGGGCCATCTATGATTAGGTGTGTACTGGATAAGCCTACCTTTTGTTTCTTTGCAAGCCTTATGAGTACTGGCCCAACTTTCCTCCCATTCTTGTAGTGAAATGTTTACCATTAGCTGAATTTCCCACTTCCCAATAAGTTTCTCCACTGGATTAGTGTAGGAATCCATCAGTAGGCTGTATATTGTTTTTTGACTGTAGTCAGTTCCAAAACTTTGACACCGTACATGACAATTATTTACCACAAACGAAGGCAGTAAACAGTGGATTCAAAAATAAAGATTTACTGTGGCAAATCTGACCCCAAAAGTTTGAAATTCATGGGACTGGAATATATACCTGTACCTAAGTATGGTGGTGACAGGATGAATGTGTTATTACAAAAGGAAAGCCAGTGGATATACAGACTGAAATGTATCAGACCAGTGGGACTTAACAATGGCTGGGACCTCAAGCCCTTTTTGCATAAAAAATTATTCTAAACATAAAACAAATCAGCATTGTGTTAAAAAAAAGGTTAAAAAGTATAAAATCACTTCTGACTTATACTACTTTAAGTATTGACTTATGTATTAGACTGTTTCTTTAGCCTTAGAAGTAGAATATAGAAATTGTTTAATATAATACATTGTTTTCTCTTTCTTCCATCTTTTACTGTTGCTCCTTCAGCTGCAGTATGTAGATCCCCTGACCTTTAGTGGAATTGTCCCTGAAAGATTAAAAGGGGATCACAGTTCTACCTTTCCTCATAGTGCCTCTATAGTGTATGGTGGAATGTTATACTAACTCAAAATCCCACCATTCTGAAATGCTGTTCATCCACGCACACAAGAATGAATGGAATGCTGTACTGATCGTACATGCAGAACAGCGTTCCGTTCATTTAGAACTGAAAGCTGGAGCCGCGGTTTGAAAGCATATACAGAAAATCACCATGCGCCAACATCCTTTGGGGTACATGCTAATTGTAATAGCGGTTTTCTGAAAGGGGAACAGACCATTTGCCATTACTCAGAATGCAGGATCAACCAGATATATAAGGTTAATTTACAGTTTTCACCACAGGCCGGGATATTCAGACTGCGCCAGGCTGGGGCGAAAGCCTGGGTGCAGCGCAACTGGAATGCGCCAGGGCGTGGTCTGGGCAATATTCAGTGGTGCCGCGCCAAGGCTCAGCACCGTTGAATATGGCACTGTGGCCACCTGCATTGCATATGGTGCAGTGGCACTGCACCAGCACAAGTCTAGAGAGGAGCAGGGGCATGCGCCACGCAAGTGCGGGTGCGCTAGGTGCATGAACCATGATATTCAGCGCTGTATATGCAAATGGGGCCATAATGCATGCAGGTGTGCCGATCCCTGGTAACTTGCGCCTGGCGCCCTGCCAGGCTGCAGCCGTCGGGGACCAACGCTCCCTGCCCCTCGGCGGCAACGCTCCCCAACACCTGATCGCGGGCTTTGTAAATGTAAAAGATCCCTGGTGGTCCAGTGGACCCTACTCCCTCGCCCGATCGTGGGCGTACTGAAAGAAATTCAGTCCCTGGTGGTCCAGTGGACCTGCCCCCCAGCCTGATCGCGGGCTTTGTAAAATTAAATGTTTCCCTAGTGGTCCAGTGGACCAAATCCAGCCCGATCGTGGGCTTTGTAAAATTAAATGTTTCCCTGGTGGTCCAGTGGATCGAGATCCAGCCCGATTGCAGGCTTTGTCAAAGAAGAATCCTGGTGGTCCAGCACTACCCTCCCTCCCCACCCGCCCATCAGACCCGCCACCCCGCTCCCCCATCAGCGGGGCGGCAGCTCCCCACCCTGGCCGCCCAGCCACCTGCCGACTGACAGCATGCAGTGCGGCTGTCGGCTCATTGGTCCACGGCGTGAGCCAATGAGCATCTGAACCATACTGTATGACACAGTCCCGATATGTGAATGGAATCCATTCACCTATCAGGACCGTGTTGACGAGTATGCCATGCCCGTATTGCGTATCAGTGGGTGTACAGCGTGCTATGCGCTGTCAGTCAGCGGCAACCAGGCGGCTGCGGGTGAGCTGCCACCCCGCCCGCTGGCGAGAGGCGAATGGTGGCCTGCGTGGTGAAGTGAGGAGAAGGACCGCGACCAACAGGATGCTACTGCGCCTGGTGGAGCGCTGCCGATCCTGGGACTACCGAATACATTTAATTTACAAAACCAACAATCGGGCTGGGACTGCAGTCCACTGGACCATCGGGATATATTACATTACAATGCCCGTGATCGAGCTTGAGGGACGCCTGGCCTGTGTCTCGGGGTCGAGTGGCCATCCACAACAGGCGCCTGCTTTGTTGTGCCCTGCAATACGGCAGCTCACCTGTGGGTGGCCAGTCCTTGCTCCAATTTTTTTCTGCGGATCTTTGGGCCCCCCCCCTGAGCAGCGCAAGGTGGGTGTGTGCCTGCATATGCGGCTCACATCCCAGGCTGAATATTGGGATGTGCCGGGTATGCATAGGCACACCCCCAGCACTTGCGCCGCATACATTACTGACGGTGCATTGGGATTTGCGCAGTGCAACATCCCCTTTTGAATATCGCGCCTGGGCGCATCAGTGGGTTGTGCAAGGCGCAACACTGTTGTGCCATGCGCAACCCCTTTGAATATCCCAGCCACAGTGTCCATTTCTGCTGTCACTAAGCAAGAGGTCCTGCCGCCATGCTGTTTTATTTTTGTAAATCCTGCCCACAGCAGAGCAGCAACCAATGGGTGTGTGTGCTGCTTAGGTAGGGATGCCCAGTCCCTAGCAACCACCCAATTCTGTCTCCTAGCTGGGGGAGACAACAATTTCTTTATCTATCATTTAAATACACCTTGGAAGCCTAGCAATGTTTTAAAAATAATTTGAGGAGCCTGCCCGCCGGTGCAGTGGTTGGATTTCTGCTTGTGATGCCAGCAACGCAGGTTCGGGAACGAGCCCAGGGAGCTGGAGGGCCAGCCTCAGTACAGCTCACCTTCTCCGGGGGGGGGGGGTGTCGACATCCCAGTGCAAGACTGGCCCCAGGCCGAGGTCTAGAGCACAGCATGCACTGAGATACAACAAGGAGAGGATGCCACGGACGTCGGCGCTATTCACCTTGATGTCAGAGTTCACACAACGTTCATGGAAAAAAACAAAACATGGAGGAAAACACTCTCCAGGCTCTGGGTAGACAGAGCCCTGGAGCAGACCCATCACGGCTTCCGCTTGCCTGGCTGATCCCAGAGCCAAACGAAACAGGTAAAGCTCGGGGTGTAAGGGCCCCACCTCATCCTCACCCAGGGGGTAAACCAAGGATACATGGGGGTTCACGGATGGCACGGGTAGGTGGGAGAAGTGGGGGCAAGACTCCAGTGGGGACTCCCGAAGAAGCGGAGCCTGGGGAGGAGAGGAGAGTAAAAAGAAATTAAAAAATTAAATAAATTGAGGGGCACCATACAATATAAAAAATACAGGATGGGTAACCCTATGCAGAACCTGTGTGTTCTGCCACTTCACAGGGAATTAGACCACTATGTGGCAGAACGCACTGGTTCTGCATGGTTACCCATCCAGTATTCTCTGTTTGCCACTAAGTTGGTAGTTAAGTCATAGGCTATATAATAGATTACAATAGCTTTTTGAAATTTGATTTACCTTTGTATTTAAAGAATTTAACCTTGACTGTATTATTATGAAGTATTGTTCTAGTGCAGTGTATTTCTTTCTTTATCATTATTTGAAATGTTTAAGACAGGAATTATTAAACTGCCTTATACAAATCAGTTTTTTGTTTTGAAATTAGTTTTTTCATGTTATTTCTGATTTGGTTTTTCAATCTTGATTTCATTAAGAGACTGTACTATGTACACCTGTTTTTGATTTTTTGGGGTAGTATAAAGTGAACTGCATTCTTGTTGCAGCCACACACCCTGAAGAAAGCGGTTGCCGAAGCGCTGGGGTCAGCTGTTTGCCATTGCTCTCTGATTTGTCACAGTAAATCCTTATTTTTGAAAGCAGTGTTTACTGCTTTCATTTGTGGCACATAACTGTCTTGTGGAGTGCTGTGGTTTTGGAACTGACTGTGAGTGTATGCTATCCACTCGTCCTCGGCACCCGTCCTGCACTGTGAGTCGCAGCAGCTACTTTTTGGAACTGGTATGACTATTTGTAGTTGTTAGGGTCTTATCTAAAGTGCTTACAGGGAAGGAATAACCGGTCTTGGTTAATAGTGACTTGTAAAGTATCCCTTAAAGAGCCGCTGACACAGTAGTGACAGTTTTGAGAAAATGTAATGTTTATCACAAGTGAACTTATATTTTAATATTGTTTCTGTATTCCTCATTCTCCTTTATTGCTAAGGACATTTACATGCAAACAGGATCACTGCCCTATCTGTTTTGGCTGCTTGCCTACATATGACATCATAGTTCTATTTATGACATCATAGTCTGTTGCTATGGGATAATTATGGTGCCATAAATGGCGGATTATTTATTTATTTAATTCATTTATTTAAAAGTTGGTAACTGGGAAAAGCACCATGACCAGAAGCTCATTTCCAGGTGCAGCCCAGACTATGATGTCATATGTAGGATAGCAGAAAGAGCAGATAAAGTCTAAGGGACAGAACGCCTCTTTCGCACAGCTCTCCTCGGTAATAAAGAAAAAAGGGTAAATAATTATAGAAAAAACATGAAATATAGACTGAACTGTCTAATTCTCACATTTTTTTCAGATTTTTCTAATGGTGTCAGAGGCTCTTTAACTGTGAATATTTATGAAATTCATTCCTTGAAAGAGAACACTTTTTTGTTAGATTGGAGAAAGGAGCAATGGTCCCATTTCAAGAAGCCATGTAATCAAAGCAGACTATCTACCAAAGAACCCTACACGTTTCACATCTAAAACCTGGGGCTTTTTTAAAGGGTGGAGTACTCTAAAAAGCCTAGTCCCCACAGTGTATGAGGGTTTTCAGCCCCTGTTCCCTGATGTTAGGGATTTCTTGTTTGGCCTCTTCCTCGCATGTTTAGGGGTTACTGGTTTGCCCCGTCTGCTCCAGGCTCAGACTGAAGGACAGAACATTTCTTGTAGTAGTCTATAACATGTCTATATACCCAAGGGCAGTAAATGTGTAGCCATTGCCCCTTATCTTCCTAATTGCCTCCATAGGTACCTTTGACCATTCAAATGACCTTTACCGTGCCCTGTCCTTCCCCTCGCTTGCTAACAGATGCCTGGCTCACTGTGCTAAGCTAACTTCCAAGCTTCTGGTGCGGTGTACTTCCTTCCTACCGCTTATGCTCCCTCCCTTCCCCCCGCGCCTTCCTCCCACTCCCTCAGCTCCTCCGACACCCGCACACTGCTAGTTACCTGTCGTACCACCCTCATCGGCCAATTGGATTTCTCCCATCGCTTCTCCAAAATCTGGAACTCCCTCCCACCTCAAATACAACACTCCTCCTCCTCCTTCCACTCCCCTGCCTGTGCCTTACATAACTTTCTCTCTGCTAGCTGCTCCTGCTACAATCCTCCTTAACTTGATCCCCTTTGAGCCTGCTTCAGCTTCATGCCCACCTCTTTCCTGCAAAACCCCCCCTCTACATCCTTCCCCCAGCACCCCTTCCTTTCCACCTTACTCCAACCCCGTCCCTCCTCTGTACCCCAGGTTACCCTCACTACCCAGTTACTATTGCTTGGCCTTGGCCTCTGGCAGAGTTCTCTGCATCCCGGAGGGGTCCAGAACCAAGGCAAACACTTCCCTCGCCTCCTATTCCCACCCCATTCTTTCCTGAAAGGGTTGGGTCTCAGCCCCTCTTCTCTCCCACTCCTTCTCTCTCTTAGTCCTTCTGAAGACTGCTCCCCATCGCTGCCTACTTCCCTCCTGCTGTGCCCTACCTCTGCAGCCTACAACCTGCTTCCCTCCTGCTATGCTCTACATCTGCTGCCTACAATCTGCTTCCCTCCTGCTGTGCTCTACCTCTGCCTTGTGCAGGCAGGGTCCACAGCATACTGGAGGGGCCAGGTCCCAGCAGACTCTTCTCTTCCCCCTCTTTTCCTTTCTGACTTGTTCTAACTCCTGCTGCCTACAACCTGCTTCCCTCCTGTTCATGCTTAACCTTCGCCTGGTGCAGGCAGGGTCCCCAGCATTCTGTAGGGGTCATAGAAACATAGAAACATAGAATTTGATGGCAGATAAGGACCGCTTGGCCCACCCAGTCTGCCCATTTCCCTACCTACTGGATAAGCTGCAGATCCTAGTTAACCAGCAGCCTACTTCTTCCTACCCCCACCCCCTAGAATTACCTTATGACTGTTCCATGCATGCTTGAATTCCACCACTGATTTTGACTCCACAACCTCCTCCGGAAGGCCGTTCCATGCATCCACAACCCTATCTGTGAAAAAATATTTCCTTAAATTACCTCTGAGTCGCACCCCCCATCTTCAAATTGTGCCCTCTTGTTCTTGCACACCTCTTTTTTTGAAAGATGCTACCCTCTTGGACTTTGTTGATTCCCTTGAGGTACTTGAGCGTTCTATCATATCCCCCCCTTTCCCGAGGGCTATACATATTAAGCTCCTTTCGTCTCTCTTCATGTCTTCCGGTGCAGACCCTGCACCATTTTAGTTGTCCCTCCTCTGGACAGCTTCCATCCTGTCTATGTCTTTGCGGAGATTGGGTCTTCAGAACTGCACACAGTACTCCAGATGGGGTCTCACCAGCTGTCTGTACAGAGGGATAATAACTTCCTGTTTTCTACTGGTGATGCCTCTCCCTATGCATCCCAGTATCCCCCCAGCCCTCATTGCTGCCCTCTCACATTGCTTGCCCATCTTTAGGTCATCTGATATGACTACCCCAGGTCCCTTTCCATTTTTGTTGTTGTTAGTATCTCACCCCACATTGTGTACTCTTCCCCTGGGTTTTTGTTTCCCAGGTGCATTACCTTGCATTTCTTAGCATTGAATCTAAGCTGCCATACATTTGACCATTCCTCTAACCTTGCCAAATCCCTTCTCATCCTTTCCACCCCACCCTGTGCATCAACTCTGTGCAGATCTTTGTGTCATCTGCAAAGAGACATACTTTTCCTTCCAGTCCTTCTGCAATGTCGCTCATAAAGACATTGAAGAAGACCGGTCCTAATACTGAACCCTGTGGTACCCCACTAGTAACCCCCCTTTCTTCAGAGTGGACTCCATTTACTATTACTGTCTGTGTCCTATTCTCCAGCCAATTCAATACCCAGGCTGTCATCTTGGGACCCACTCCCAGACTGGCTAACTTGTATATTAATCTTTTGTGTGGGACTGTGTCAAATGCCTTGCTAAAGTCTAGGTAGGCCATGTCCACAGCCCCTCCCTGACCTACTACTTTGGTCACCCAGTCAAAGAAATCTATCAGATTCGTCTGGCATGACCTTCCCACTGTGAATCCATGCTGTCTAGGGTCCTGTGCCCCTCTGGCCTCTAGATACTCGACAATTCTTTCCTTCAGAAGTGATTCCATCATTTTCCCTATCACTGAGGTTAAACTAACAGGTCTGTAGTTTCCTGCTTCTGCCTTGCTCCCACTTTTGTGAAGGGGAATCACATCTGCCCTCCTCCAGTCTTCGGGTACCACCCCATCCTCCCATGATTTGTTAAAAGGGTAGTCAGTGGTGCCACTAGTTCTACCCTTAGTTCTTTTAGAATTCTGGGATGAATCCCATCAGGCCCCATTGCTTGTTCACCTTCAGTTTTAAGAGTTTTTTCAGAACCCTTTCTTCTGTAAATGGGCTGGTATCAACTTCTGTATCCAGAGTGTTTCTACTGTTTGTTTTATGTACCTCCCTCTTCATTTGTAAATACTGAGCAAAAATATTTGTTTAGTATCTCTGCCTTTTCACAGTGTCCCTCTGCCTACCCTCCCTCCCCTTTATTAAGCCTCACTACTCCTCCCTTGGTCTTCCTTCGCTCCCTGATGTACATATAAAAGGTTTTATCCACCTTCTTAACTGAGTTGGCTATCTTTTCCTCGGTTTGGGCCTTTGCTGTTCTGACTGCCTTCCCAGCCTCCTTTTGCTTTAACTGATACAGTTCTCTGTCCTGCTCCTTCTGCGATTCCTTGTACTTCCTGAATGCTTTCTTTTTCTCTTGAACCTTCACTGCCACTTCCTTTGAGAACCATAGTGGTTTCTTACATCGTTTTGTTTTGTTTATTTGCTTCACACAAAGGCTCATTACCTCTGTGATGGCAGTTTTTATTATTCCCCATTGTTCTTCCACCCCTCCTTCCTGCCCATTTGCTAGTGCATTCCTTAGGCACTCACCCATTTTGGCAAAGTCAGCCCTCCTAAAGTCCAGTACTTTTGTCTTTGTATGGCTTGACTCTATTGCTGTGTTTATTGTGAACCATACTGTTCGATGGTCGCTAGTTCCCAGATGGCTACCCACTTCTACATCTGTAATCCTCTCTCCATCTCCATTTGAGAGAATCAAGTCTAATATTGCTCCCTCTCGAGTGGGCTCCAGTACTAGTTGTCTAAGGCATGCCCCCTGTAGGGCATCTAGAATAACTGCACTCTTCGGAGTGGCAGCTGCAACTGCACTCCAATTAACATCTGGCATATACAGATCAGCCATCAGCAATATCTCCCCTTTTTCTGCCATTCTAAGTAAACTTTCTATCATTTCCTTGTCCATTTCCTCCCCCTGAGAAGGGGATCTGTATACAACCCCTGTGCGGATTGTGGTGCCATTGCCTGTCTCCAAATTTACCCACAGTGCTTCTTCTCCTCCCTGTTTACCCTTTTGTTCTGTTGCTTTTATTCCTTCCCTTATGTAAAGAGCTACTCCTCCTCCTCTTTTACTCTCCCTGTCCCTCCTGTAGATAGTGTATCCTGGTATGTTTACGTCCCAGTCAGGGTTTTGTGTGTACCATGTTTCTGTGACTGCCACGATATCCAGATGTTCCTCCTCCATCAAGGCCACTAATTCAGGAAGCTTGTTACCCAGACTACGGGCATTGGTACTCATTGCTCTCCATTTTTTGATGGCTTTACCTTCTGTTGCAGCATCCCCCACTGACCGTTCTACTTCAGTCTTTTTCTCATTTAGTACCCTGTTTTGAAGGGAGAGGCTGGGATTTTCCTGCTACTCGTCAGTGCCTCCCCCTTTGACTGGTTTAAAAGCTTGCCAATGAAGCATTTAAACCGATTGCCCAAAAGACTTGTTCCCTTCCTGGACAGATGCAGACCATCCTGCCAGTATAGGCTGGTGTCCCTCCAGGTGGAACCCCAGTCTCCAATGAAGCCAAACCCCTGTGCTCCGCACCAGTTTTTCAACCATTCATTAAACTGCATGGTGCTAATTACCCTCGCCTCCCCCATGCTTTTGACAGGCAGCACCTCTGAGAAGGATACTGTGTGTGCTACTTGTCCTAGGCCCCTCCCCAACTCTGCAATGTCCTCCTGCACTGCTCTAATCTCATGATGAGCCAAGTCATTTGTCCCTAGGTGGACAATTACATCCAGCTCAGACTCCCTTGCAGCTGTTCTCATGATCCCGAGGATGTGCTTCCTGTCCCTCCAAGCCATGGCACCAGGCAGGCACCTTACTTCAGTTTTCCCAGCTCCCCCCAGGTCTATACTCCTAATAATTGAGTCCCCCAACAGGAGCTGCTTCCTTTCCCTTTGGTGTCCTCTGCCTCCTTCCTGTGGGCCTCCCTTGTGACAGTTGTCATCAGTCTTCTCTGCTGGTGCATCCATAGGGGAGCTATGCTCCCCTAGAATGGTGTATGGATTGTGGAGTGGAACAATTGATGCTTTCCCCTCCTCCAAATCACCTCTTTCACCCACCTGCTCTGAGATAATATGCCCCCACCCACCCACCTACCCACCTCCTCCTCTTCCTTGTTGTAGATATTGGCTAACCCCTAATCACTAATGCACTTATAGTCAACCTTGCACTTTTGTTACACCTTGCAAATTTTGTTCTATCTGTATCTCTCCTTGCAATCTTGCCCTAGTTTAACCTCCTTATATTCTATCCAGCCATTTTCTAACTACAAAGTTATGTCCCACCAAGTGTTTGCCCAAGATATTTGTGCTGTCGTACCTATCTAGTTGAAGACTGTTAGCATTGTATCCATCTAGTTCATACCTGTTAGCATTCCTCCTTTTCAGGACTTCTGTATAGTCTGCTCACTTTATTGAATGTAGTCAAATTGTATATTTATATTGTGTACAAAATCTCTGTATACTATCCTCATGTAACCCCCCCCCGCTGTGCACACCGGGAAACGAGCAACTGGTTGCTCAGTGTACCTTCCTGGTGAAACATTTCAATAAATAAAATAAATAGAGGTACTGCTGTGTGCTGCCTTAACTACCTGTTTCCAGGTATCTCTCAGACCCTGTACCTCCCACAGGTACTGCTGTCTGCTGCCTCAATGACCTGTTTTCAGGTATCTCTCAGACCCTGTACCTCCCACAGGTACTGCTGTGTGCTGCCTTAACGACCTGTTTTCAGGTATCTCTCAGATCCTGTGCCTCCCAAAGGTGCTGGAGTGTGCTGCCTTAATGACCTGTTTCAGGTACCTCTCAGATCCTTTGTCTCCCAAATGTTCTGGAGTATGTTGCCTCAACAACCTGTTTCAGGTACCCTTCAGATCCTGTGACTCCCAAAGGCACTGGAGTGTGCTGTCTCTATGACCTGTTTCAGGTACCTCTCAAATCCTGTGTCTCCAACATGCACTGGAATGTGTTGCTTCCACTACCTGTTTTAGGTACCTCTCAGATCCTTTATCTCCTAAAGGTACTGGAATGTGTTGCCTCAACAACCTGTTTCAGGTACCCCTCAGATCCTGTGACTCCCAAAGGTACTGGAGTGTGCTGCCTCCACAACCTGCTTCAGGTACCTCTCAGATCCTTTGTCTCTCACAGGTACTGGAGTATGTTGACTCAACAACCTGCTTCATGTACCACTCAGATCCTGTGTCTCCCAAAAGTACTGAAGGGTGCTGTCTCCATGACCTGTTTCAAGTACTTCTCAAATCCTGTGGCTGCCAAAGGTACTGGAGTATGCTGCCTCAACTACCTGTTTCAGGTACCCCTCAGATCCTTTATCTCCGAAAGGTACTGGCGTTTGTTACCTCAGCAACCTGTTTCAGGTACCTCTCAAATACTGTGTCTCCAACATGTACTGGAGTGTATTGCTTCCACTACCTCTTTCAGGTACCTCTCAGATCCTTTATCTCCCAAAGTTAATGGAGTATGTTGCCTCAATAACCTGTTTCAGGTACCCCTCAGATACTGTGGCTCCCAAAGGTACTGGAGTGTTCTTCCTCCACTACCTGTTTCAGGTATCCCTCAGATCTTGTAGCTCCCAAAGGTACTAGGTTGTGCTGCCGCCACAACCTGTTTCAGGAACCTCTCAAATCCTGTGTCTCCCAAAGGTACTGCAGTGTGCTGCCACCACAACCTGTTTCAGGTACCTCTTAGATCCTGTGCTTCCTGCAGGTACTGGAGTGTGTTGCTGCCTTCATGACCTGTTGTAAGTATCTCTCAGATCCTGTGCCTCCCTAAAGCACTGGAATGTGCGGCCTCCATGACTTGTTTCAGGTATCTCTCAGATTCTGTGCCTCCCAAAGGCACTGGAGTGTGATACTTCCACAATCTGTTTCAGGTATCTCTCAGGTCCTGTGCCTCCCATAGGTACTGGAGTTTACTACCCCACCATAATCTTTTTCAGGTATCTTGCAGATCCTGTGCTTCCTACAGGTTCTGTAGTGTGCTGCCTCCGTGACCTGTTTAAAGTACCTTTCAGATCCTGCACCTTCCACAGGTACTGAAGAGTGCTGCCTCCACGACTTATTTCAGGTACCTGTCAGATCTAGTGTCTCCCAAAAGTACTGGAGGGTTCTGCCTCCATGTCCTGTTTCAGGTATCTCTCAAATCCTGTGTCTCCCAAAAGAAATGGAGTGTGTTGCCTCAATGACCAGTTTCAGGTATCTCTCAAATCCTGTGCATCCCAAAGATGCTGAAATGTGCAACCTCTATGACCTGTTTCAGGTAGCTCTCAGATCCTGAGTCTCCCAAAAGGAATGGAGTGTGTTGCGATCAGAGACCTGTTTCAGGTACATCTCAGATCCTGTGCTTCTCAGAGGTACTGGAATGTCCTGCCTCCACTACCTGTTTCAGGTACCCCTCAGACCCTGTACCTCCCACAGGTACTGGAGAATGCTGCCTCTGTGACCTGTTTCAGGTATCTCTCAGATTCTGTGCCTCCCAAAGGTACTGGAGAGTACTGCCTCCATGACCTGTTTCAGGTGCCCCTCAGATCCTGTACTTCCCACGGGTGCCGGAATGTACGTCCTTCATGACCTGTTTCAGGTGCCCCTCAGATCCTGTACTTCCCACAGGTGCCGGAATGTACATCCTTCATGACCTGTTTCAGGTGCCCCTCAGATCTTCTGCTTCCCACAGGTACCAAAATGTGCTGCCACCATGACCTGTTTCCTGTTACCTTGCACTTCTTGTTTTGACCCATGATACCTTGCACTTCTTGACCCTAATTGGATTCTTTCTTGTTACTGTACCCCTGCTATCTCTGCTTACCCTTCATAGTATTGTTTATAATTCCTTTTCTATACTAATGTTATTACTCACCCCTGTTTAGTGTATCTGAGCGATATTTGTGTTATTACTCCTAATTTTGTTCCCATGTATTTGATGAATATGGAATTTTGTATCTTACTACTGTGTTTTGTTATATATTTTGTATGTTGCACAAAGGACATCCTTGCAAATGAGGTTGCTCAATGGATCTTATCCCTTCACAATAAACTGAACTGATTATAACACTGTTAAATAGTTAAACCATTGTCTCAACTAGCTGCCACGTCTCTATCCCAAATCATTTGATTATTCACAACACTTGGAATGAGAATACGGAAAAGTTACTTTGCAGGAAGCGCTTTCAATGGGATCCTAAAAGGGATGTCAAGAGATACAGAAATGTAGAACATGCTGGCAGATCATGACTGTTTGGCCCACCAGGGATCACACTATTTCTTGTCAGCAGTGGGCCTTCAGAATTTGAACAGGGATCTGACTAAATTTGAGCTTCTGTTTGATTGGGCCGGTAAGTTGAAAGAGGGAAGAAACCAGATTTCTCAATTACATAAAATTTTATTTCAGGCGGGAATTAACCCCGCAGACAAAACCAGATCCAGCCCAGTAACTGAGGTCAGAGACCAGGGGCCTGATTCCAAGATGGGCTATGCCGGCGTAAGGTGGGATATGCCAATCCCCATGGCATATCCCACGACTTACGCCATGCGTTACGCTCAGTGCAATTCCAAGAGGCCACCTATGCCATGACATCTGCAGGCTGTGACAATTGCAAGATAACGACTGCAGTTACGCTGCAGCTTGCTATGCCTGGCGCAACTGCGGGTGGCAACAGCAACTTAGCCCAATTCCAGGAGGGCTGCTGTTGCAACCCGCAGTTGCTATTCCGGGACATGCATTGATGTAGGTATCCTCCAATAGCTTGGAGCTGTCCTAAGTGGCATCCCATGGCTGGCACAGATGGATGCAGCCATGCAGCACTGTGGCAACGGTGCCATGCTGTCCCCCTGGCCCCCACATGCACACCCCCTCCCCCAAACCCCCGATCGTGAGGGACCCCCAGGGGTCCGTATCAGAGGCACCCCCCCAGATGCCTGTGCCATCTTTACTGGGCTCCCCAATGCCCCCCGTGTGCTGCAGTGGTCCAGGTTTGGGGGCTCCGGGGGGGGCTGCCTGTCACTCACCGTGAGTTGTGACATGTAGTTGCAATACACCATGCGTAGGCTACCACCACACGCATGGCATATCTCACATGTTACAAGTGCCAGGACCCTGCCACTTCTGGAATGCGGTGTAGGGTTCCTGACGTTGCAGTGATCAGTGTAACTCGCAACTGCATGCGAGTTATGCTGGCTGTCCTGGAATCCGCCCCCAGATCTCCACAGAAGAATGGGACAACCTCTGACTGAGGGAGTGGAAACTATTTGCCTCTCACCTGAATGTAATTTCGATGGAAGGTTTGCACCAGATATTTTCATGTGCCCACCATCGCCCAGCACTTTAGTAGACAGAACTACCCACTCTGTTCAAGAAACTGCAGCCAGCAAGGGACTCCCATGCATATTTTTGGACTCTGTCCACAGTTATCAGACTTTTGGGGGCAGGTCAAATCCGAGCTGGATTCAGTATGTTGTAAATTGTTACCTTATAGCTTTAAGTCAGTGATTCTGGGACTTGCACTTAAAGTGATTTTCTTAGGCTGCACGTTGCCTTACATTATTGTATACCCTGTGTCGGTATAAGTCATTTCTCACCATTTTAAATATTAAATCCAGTGTGTATATTTCGATACAAGGGCCTTGCTAGTCAAGTGGTGTACTTCATTAATCTCCAATTGGCCATCATAAGGTATAGGATACAAAATCAAACCCCATTCATTTCGATGAGGCGTGCCCCAGCACTCTCTCTCTTGCTGGATGTCATAGTGCAGGGGCATGTTCTTCAATCAGGATGTGAAAGAATCCACTTGGCCACCTTCTCGGGGCAAAAGTATGATCCCTTGTGTCTAAATACACATGCTGGATTAAATTTTGAAAATAGTGAGGAATGACTTTCACCAACATAGGGTATACAATAAGGTAAGGCAATGGGCAAGCGAATAAATTAAGAAAATCATGTTAAGGAAGTGGGCCCACAGAGAAAGAGACAGCACTGTACTCTTCTGTATATGCTGGTCTGTGAATGTATCACAACACACTGCTTTTGATACCTCCCCCATGAAGTTGGGTGAATGTAGGATCAGAGTGCAGGAGGTGCAAACAATGGAACGCATAACAGTGGAACTAAACATGAACGTAGACAAATACCTCTCCCTGGGGGCCTTGTGGGACACCCATCAGATAACCCAAACTGCCCTAGTGGCTGATTCTGAAAGGGATGGGGAGGAAGGGTCCAGGAACCCTACTTGGGCTATCAAGTTGAGGGGTCCTTGCAGCTAAAAATACTTTTTCCTCCCCCCCAATGAATGCACTTAGCTGTATCCTGCATGCAAACAGGCTTACGCTCACACATATACACACACACACACACTTCAGCAGACATAATTAATACCACACAGTTCATGTTTGGTTCCAGAGGTTATTATCTGTGTATTTTGTAGTTGCTGAATTCAGTTATTAACTACCTAGTTAGCATTGCGACACACTTGCATGTACTTGGCATCATGGTGACCATGCAATCAATGAGTTGTTTGTGTAAGGCTTTTCGAGGAAGGCTGTGATCTTAACTGTAATTTGTCATTGGTTTCTGTTGAAAGTCTGCAAACTGTGCCTCACTCCTTACCATCAGCTCCTAACTCATCGAATAAAGCTGAGTTAAAAAAAGGAAAAACAAGAAGACAAGTTATATCTGGGTCAGAAAAAGTTAATGTATTTAATTATATTTTAATGAAGTTGCACGCATTAAACAGTGCAGGAAGAAATCATAGAAGCCTGACGGTAGAACAGGACCATACCGGCCCACTCCAGTCTGCCCTATTTTTCCCCTTACACCTCCCCCTCCCTGCCAGCCCCTGTCCTCCTCCGATACTCAGCCCCACGTGCCTATCCCATGCCCTCTTGAATTTTTCCACCAATTTTACCCCCACCACTCCATCAGTCTGTTCCATGACTTCACCACCCTCTCTGTGAAGAAACGCCCTCACGCATTCCCCTTGTATCTTTTTCCTTGCAATCTAAGACTGTACCCTCTAGTTCTGGCTCCCTTCTTCCTCTTTAATAAATTCTCTTCTCTTACTTAATTGAGCCCCTTTACATGTTTAAAAAATTTCAATCATGTCTCCCCTTTCCCTCCTTGTCTCCAGCGTGTACAGATCCAGCTCCTTACACCTCTGCATGTATGTCTTCCTCTGCATACCCTGCATCATTTTTGTTGCCCCTCTCTGAACCCTCTCCAATGCATCTATATCCTTGCGGAGGTGTGGTCTCCAGAAATGAACCCTGTACTGTAGTTGTGGCCTCACTATGGCATTGTAAAGGGGCATTATTACCTCCCACCCTCCTTCTACTAGTGATGCCCCTCTCTATGCATGCCAACATTCTATTAGCCTTTCCCACTGCCCTGCTACATTGGATTCCTCCCTTAAGGTTTGAGGAGACTATGATCCCCAGAATCCCTCTCCTGTTCTGTTTTTTCGATTTCCTTCCTACTTAGGGTGTACCCTGCTCATCTAATTCTACTCCCTAAGTGCATCACAGCGCACTTCTTGTTCTTGGCACTAAATTCCAGCTACTACATCCCAGTCCACTCCTCGAGTGTCTTTAGGTCCTCCCTCATATCCTCCCCCCCCCCCGGGGTGTCCACCCTATTGCAGATTTTTGTATCATCAGCAAATAGGCACACCCTCCCCCTCAAACCCTCCACAATATCACTGATGTAGATGTTGAAGTGGTGTGGACCCAAAACTGACCCCTGTGGCACTCCACTCTTCACTCTCGCTGTCCTGGAGTGCACCCCATTTAGCACCACCCTCTGAGTACTTCCTGCTAGCCAGGCCTCCGCCCAGCATGTTATTTTCTCACCCAACCCCGGGCTTTCCATCTTGCTCACCAGCCCCCATAGAGGACAGTGTCGAAGGCCTTACTGAAGTCCAGATAGGCCACATTGACCGTCCTTCCCCCAGGCAATCTCCTGAACCACCCAATCAAAGAACTCAAGTAATGGTCAGGGGTTTGCAAGTTGAAATTCAATGCAAAGAAGTGCAAGATAATGCATATGGGGCACAAAAACCCTGGCACAATATATCAGTTGGGGGGTGAGGATATAGCACGCACCAAGCAGGAAAGGGATCTTGGGGTTATCCTCTCTGATGACCTCAAGGTAGGGAAACAGTGTGACAAGGCAGCAGGTAAAGTAAATAGGATGCTGGGATGTATAGGCAGGGGCATCACCAGCAGGAAAAAGGAGGTCATAATTCCACTATACAAGACAATAGTGAGGCCCCACCTGGAGTACAGTGTACAGTTCTGGAGACCATACCTACGTAAGGACATAGACAGGGTAGAGAAGGTTCAGAGGAGGGCAACAAAGATGGTGCATGGATTGCATCACAAGTCCTATGAAGACAGGTTGAAGGAACTGAACATGTACTCCCTGGAGGAGAGGAGAGGAGGGAGAGAGGGGATATGATAGAGACATACAAGTATTTCACAGGGAGGAACAGGGTGCAGGAATACACTATTTTTAAGCGAAAAAGATGTTCCAGGTAGGGTTGTCAGAACTAGTTCATCAAAGATTCGAATCTTCCTTGAACCCTGGTGTTCGAGTTCTAACTTTGAACTCGAACACTAAGAGGTTCGAAAAAGGGTTCGAATCTGAGTCCCAGAGTGTGTGTGTGGAGAGGAGGGCGGAGGAGGCACATCCCAGCAGGCAGCCCTGAAGGGGGGTGTAGGGGTATATGTGGGGACTGGAGGAGGCATGTCCCAGGCAGCAGCAGGCAAGTGGCAGCCCCGATGTGGTGGGGGGGGGCAGCAGCAGCAGTGTTGTTGGGGAGGTTGAACTTGCCATTGCCATCCACCGCGAGTTGTCTGTTTAGCTATGCGTAACGCATCATACGCATGTACTGTGAAGTCATCTTCCTCACCACCTGACCAATACTATGTGGTCAGGTGGGGGTCGAGTAAGCTGCGCGAGCCGCGGGATCTGTGGGGGGTATTTATAGGGAGATGCAAGCCGAGACAGAGCGCCATTTGCTGAGGATTCAGAGGCAGCAGCAGCCTACTTAACTGTAGCGTTAGCGGTTAGCGTACCGCTACTCTACCACCGCAGCCAGGCATTCTCTTGCCCGATACTTATAGGCCAAGGCCCAGGTCGGTGTGGCCGCAATCGGACTGCAGCGAGTACTTGCTAGTTGCTGCAGTGCTATTTAAAAAATTCCATCATCCATTTTCCTGTGAGACCAAGAACGAGAGAAAGGCTGAAAAAAAGGCTCAGTAAATTAACAGTCGGTGGGAGTGGGACTAGGGGGAGGTTCAGGTGGAGGGATTAATCAAGAATTGGGAAGGGATTGGGGAATAGGGAAGGATCGAGACCGAGATCAATCAATATCAGGAGGACTCAGGAGAGAGAATAAAAAAATTAAAAGAAGAACCTTTGTGAAATGTGATTGTGATTATTTGAAACTGCAGCACTGCACAGTGTTGCACACTCAGCAGCTTCCAGCAACAAGCATATAACAAGGGGGGCACAAAAAGGCAAATAAATCTGTACCCTACCCAGTGTAGTGTGTGTCACAGAGAGAAGCCCAGTGGCCAGTTGTGTGGTGGCATTAACCTTACATGACAGAAGGAGAAATATAATTCTCATTCCCTGAGTTGTGTGTTGGTTATGTATGACTCGCCTCCTGTGGTCAGCCCATCACCCTGCTACTGTGTGCCCTTGACTGCACTGTACCCTACCCAGTGTGTGTACAGAGAGAAGCCAGTGGCCAGTTGTGTGTGGCATTAACCCTACATGACAGAAATGTAGAAATATAATTCCTCATTCCTGGGTTGTGTATGTGACTCCATCTCCTGTGGCCAGCCCATCACCCTGCTGCTGTGTGCCCTTGACTGCACTGTACCCTACCCAGTGTGTGTTACAGAGAGAAGCCCAGTGGCCAGTTGTGTGGTGGCATTAGCCTTACATGACAGAAACGTAGAAATATAATTCTCATTCCCTGGGTTGCGTATGTGACTCCGTCTCTTGTGGTCAGCCCATCACCCAGCTGCTGTGTGTCCCTTGACTGCACTGTACCCTACCGAGTGTGTGTTACAGAGAGAAGCCCAGTGGCCAGTTGTGTGGTGGCATTAACCTTACATGACAGAAACGTAGAAATATAATTCTCATTCCCTGGGTTGCGTATGTGACTCCGTCTCTTGTGGTCAGCCCATCACCCTGCTGCTGCGTGCCCCTTGACTGCACTGTACCCTACCCTAGTACCCAGTGTGTGTTACAGAGAGAAGCCCAGTGACCAGTTGTGTGGTGACATTAACCTTACATGACAGAAACGTAGAAATATAATTCTCATTCCCTGAGTTGTGTGTTATGTATGTGACTCCATCTCCTGTGGTCAGCCCATCAACCTGCTGCTGTGTGCCCCTTGACTGCACTGTACCTTGCCCAGTGTGTGTTACAGAGAGAAGCCCAGTGGCCAGTTGTGTGGTGGCATTAACCTTACATGACAGAAACATAGAAATATAATTCTCATTCCCTGGGTTGCATATGTGACTCCGTCTCCTGTGGTCAGCCCATCACCCTGCTGCTGTGTGCCCCTTGACTGCACTGTACCCTACCCAGTGTGTGTTACAGAGAGAAGCCCAGTGGCCAGTTGTGTGGTGGCATTAACCTTACATGACAGAAATGTAGAAATATAATTCTCATTCCCTGGGTTGCGTATGTGACTCCGTCTCCTGTGGTCAGCCCATCACCCTGCTGCTGTGTGCCCCTTGACTGCTATGCGTATGCCTATGCCCAGCAGCCCAATCATTCTGTAAGCCTTGAACCTGGGATCCTTTAGTTGCAAACCGTCATATTCTTTAATTACTTTCAGTCTACTGCATCACAGTGTCGCACAACCAAAATAAAATTTTGGAGTTGTAGCCAGCGATCACAGATCACATTGCTTTCTTACATAGGAATTGTTTGGGTGTGGGTGTGTTCACCGCAGTATACTGGTAGTACTGGTACTGTCTGTTATTGCTGACACCAACATAGATGAAGCATCTGGTGCTGGTGTTGGAGCAGGTGTTGGTGGTAGTGGTAATCCTGGTGCTAGCAGAAACAACCAAAGAGCTTCATGTGATAAAAATTCAAGAAACAGCTAAAGAGCAACAGTGAAGCGTTCTAAAGAGGGATCTTTTAAGAAAACCTGTACAGCTGCTGAGGTCACACAGAGAGGCACCATAAGGTATGCCATTCATGCTGTTAAGATCCCTGTGACTAGCAGCAATAATGCAAGTGACAGTGAGTCCCTCTCTGACTCAGACAGTAGCTCTTTGTCTCAGTCCGACACTGTTGTGTCTCACGACAAATCATTACTTACATACTAACATACTAAAATGCCAGCAGAATAGGCCTAATGGTCTTTCGTGTCTGCTCGTTTGGTCAGCCCCCACCCTGGGTGCTGACCTTGCTGTCCCCCTCGCCTTCTCTGGCTTCTCCCTTCCCAGTTCCGGATATTCTTGCTGCATTGGATTTTGCTTCCTGAACCCTTCCCCTGTACCTGTCCCACCCCCTCTTGAACCCCTCCACTGTCTCTGCCTCCACCAGCCCCCTCGGTAGTGCATTCCATGGCTCTACCACCCTCTCAGTGAAGTAGCACCTCCTCCTTTCTCCCTGAATCTTCCCCTCCAGCTTCCACCCATGCCTCTAGTGGCCCCTCCTCCTTCCTTCGAAGCACCTCACTGTTCCTCCTCTATTTACCTCTTCATGTACTTGAAGACCTCTATCATGTCCCCCGGTCCCTTCTGTCTTACAAAGTGTACATATGTAGCTCTTCGAGCCTCCTCATAGGTCCTGTCCCCAAGCCCCAAATCATTTTGGTTGCCTCCTCTGACCCTCTTCAGGAGGTTAATGTCCCTCTTAAGTGCGGCCTCCAAAACTGCACGCAGTACTCCAGGTGCGGCCTCACCAAGCAGTTATACAGAGGGAGTATCACTTCCCTCCTTCTGGAGGTGATCCTCAGTGCGCATCCCAGCATCCTGTTGGCCTTGGCTGCTGCCTCCTACAAGTCTCAGAGTTGTTCATCTTGACATCCACCACCACCCCCAGGTCCCTCTCAGCCATTGAGACTTGTAGTATTCCCCAGGGTGTACACTTGGCCTGGGTTTCTGGCCCCAGGTGGAGTACCTTGCATTTCCCTGCATTAAACCTCAGCTTCCACTTTCTAGACCATCTTTCCAGAGCCTCCAGGTCCTGCAGGGCCACCCTCCCTCCTCCCCATCCACCACTCCCCAGTTTCGAGTCATCTGCAAAGAGACTCATCTCACTCCTGATTCCTGTCCTTATGTCAGATACGTGAGATGCTGAACAGAAGGGGCCCAAGGACTGATCCCTGTGGCACCCCACTAATGACCCTCCTTGGGAAGAGACTATCCCACCAACTCACGACCTCTGGTCCGGTCCTGGAGCCAATTGCTCAGCCATCTGATCATCTGGTTCCCCACCCCATTTCTCCCAGCTTATCCAACAGGCCCACGTGAACAGAGTCAAATGCCTTGCTGAAGTCTAGAAAGAGGACATCCACTGGTCTACCCAGGTCCAAGGCACTTGTCACCCAGTCATAGAACTCCACCAGGTTTGTCTGACATGATTTCCGGGATGAATCCATGCTGTCTATCATCCAGGCACCCTGACTCTCCAGGTTCCCCCAGCCTCTCCTTGACAATGCCCTCCATCACCTTGCCCACCACTGATGTCAGGCTGACAGGCCTATAGTTCCCTGCCACCTCCCTTGATCCCCTTGTGGATAGGCACCACATGCGCCACCTTCCAGTCTTGGGCACCCACCCTGTCCTCAGAGATGGTGAAATCTCTGCCAGGGTTTCACCAGGACATCTGCAAGTTCCTTCAGCACTCTAGGATGTAATTTATCCGCCCCGTGCTTTCTCCGTCTTAAGGGAGCTGAGGGCTTCCCTCACTCTCTCTGCTGTGATTTCCACTTCCAGTACTTCTTCTCCCTGCTTAGCCCCTCCCCCACCTGCCAGTGATGCCCCTCCCAGACCTGCCGATGTGCAAGGGCCCTCCTCATTATCTCTGTCTCCTCCCATGTATGATGCAGCATCCCATTTTCCTGGTGAAAACTGAGGTGAAGTAATCATTCAGTACTCAGCCTGCTCCTCTGGGTCTTGTGCCCATCTCTTCCCTGATCTAATCCTGCTAATCTGCCCTTCACCCTTCGTCTTTCCCCAATGTATCTAAAGAACCCTTTTCCTCTCCCAATTTCCTGGCCAGGTTCTGCTCCTTCTTTGCCTTAGCCACCCTCACCACTCTAGTGGCCCTTCTAGCCATCAGCCATACTCCCTTGATCCCTTTCACTCCTTGAGCACTTGAATTTTTATAGGCTGCTTTCTTTCCCGCACCACCTCCTGGACCTCCTTGGTCCACCAACAGGGTTTTTGGGCCTTACCGCATTTTCGTCTTACTCTTGCACAGGTGCTGGTAGCATCCTGCACCCCTCTCCTGATGATTTCCCACCTACTATCAGCGTCCATGTCTGACCCAATCCCATCCAAATGCTCCTTAAGGATCCTTCCCATTTCCTTAAAATCCACCCCCCGCAGTTGGTTACTTCCATCTTTGTGCAGCCTTCTACCCCTCCTAGGTCCAGGCAGAACCAGACCGTGGCATGGTCACTCCCCGCCAATTGGTCCCTTACCTCCAGGCCCCCAATCTGGTCACTGTCTGCCAGGACCACATCCAGTACCCGTGCCTCCCTGGTCGGTTCCCTCACCTGCTGAGTTAGGAATGCGTCTTGAAAGACATCCAACAACCTCTGTTCCCTGGTCACAGGTCTACAAAGTGAAATGAGCAAGTCTGCTGACAATAAATCAGGTAGTGCACTTGCAAATACATCCAGCACTGTTGGCAATGAAAAGGACATATCCATTGAATCCACCACTTCTGTGTTGGCCAGCAATGAAAATCCATCAGAGTCTTCTGCCCACTCTTCTAGCACCAAGGAGCATGTCCCGGGTTCTGTTAGGACAGGTGAAAAGACACAAACAGTCTTTAGCTATCTTCCTAGCACTCAAACAAAATCTGTCACATCTGAGGTGTGGAATTATTTCTCTGTCAGTAAAACTGATCCATGCAGAGCAATTTGTTCCTGTGTAAACAGAGTGTAAGTCGTGGTAAAGTTAGCCATGCCTTGGCACTACAGCTCTTAAACGCCATCTGAAAAAGCATTCAGTTTTGCTTGATCATCCAAAACCCATGTCCTTCATCTTCCAGACCACACGTGAGAAGGGTCAGGAATCTGAAATGGATACTGAATTGTCTGAACTTGATGCGGGCAGAACCACTGCCAGCCTATGGATCACTGTTACCACCAATGCCAGCACCATTAGTACCAGTTGAACATCCAGTGATGGCACTGAATGTATAAGTCCTAGTCCACCATCTCTGCGTCCATCTGCCCATCAAAGCACGGTGTATAATAAACCAGCAGGGACATGTTGTAAACAGCTAACGCTGTCTCAGGCATTTGAAAGGAAGAATAGCTTTACTAAAAATCATCCAAAGACCCTTCATCTTAATCACCGAATTGGTGAACTGTTAGCCGGAGCCCTTCTCTCATACTCTTTGGTAGATCATGAGGATTTTAGGGAGCTCATGACATTAGCAGAGCCTCGTTACAATGTTCCTCATCGAAGGTACTTTTCCTATGTTGAAATACCAAACATTTATCTGGCTTTAAAAGCGACAGTGATGCTTGCACTTAAAACTGCAGAGGGTGGGGTTATTCATGTCACAATAGATATGTGGACCAGCACTCAAAACATAGATTACATGTCCCTTATCACTATTGGGTCATGTTTTCTTGTGCTTCTTCAAAAACAAAGACACCCCAAAAGATGGTGCTGCTGCATATAAAGAAGTTTGGGCAAAGTCATAGTGCTGCAAACATCTTGCAGGAGCTAAATGACCTCCTTGACGAATGGGTTTATTCTCACAGTCTAAAATGTGGCTTCATAGTAAGTGACAATGGAGCCAACATCTTGAAAGCAGTACGGGATGGAGGATTTCTGCATGCTTCTTGCTTTGCACATTGCTTACATTTAATTGTCACGGGATTTCTCAGCAACGAAACACAAGTGGATGGTATGATTGCTGTTTGCATAAAAATTGTGACTCACTTTTCACATTCAACCAAGGCTATACGGACATTGTCCCAACTGCAAAACACAAGCTGCCCCAGCAAAAGCTGATTCAAAATGTTTCCACTGTTGAACTCAACGCTTATATGTTGCAGCACCTCTTGAGCAAAAGCAAGCTGTACATGAGTATTGCTCCAGTTACATTATTGGAGATGGCATTATGCTGTCTGTGCTGCAGTGGAAATTAATGGAGACAGTGAGCTGCATCCTAGCTCCTTTTGAGACAACCACAAGGGACATGTCTTCTGAAGGCGCATCTGTGAGTCAGGTTATCCCACTCATAATGCTCATTTCACATCATCTTAGTGTTCTAAATCTACAAATAGAAAAAGACAGATCTGAAGCGCAGACAACATGTCACCTGTATCATGGGAATCTCGAAAAGAGAATGAGCGAGCGCTTCAAAACCAATGACAAATTAGTCGCAATAACGAAATCAAAACACTACATCCTTGCAACTCTCTTAGATCCCAGGTTCAAGGCTATACATCTTCCAAAAACAGATGATATAGAGCAGTACAAATGTCTGTTGCTAGATGAGCTGCAGCACTTACAGGAGTCAAACAAAGACACGCACAGTACCCTCAGGTTGTCATCACCACAACATGCAGGTTCATCTTTACAAAGGGATACATAACTGGAAAAGTCACCAAACATTAATAGTAGTTGTTCCACAACTGCCACTTCTTCAACCCTTAGTAGCAAGCTAAATCTGTGGCAAAACCTTTCCTAAATTGCTGCCATACCAGCTTCTGCTGATTCCTCTTCTGAGCGGTCTGTGTCCATCATGGTAGACAGTTACCTGCAAGAACTGCCTATTCCTATTGATGCATGCCCTTTTGAATACTGGAGATCAAAAAAGTCAATTTGGACAGAGCTGTATGATGAAGCCTGTAAATATCTTGGTTGTCCTGCAACAAGCGTCTCTTCAGAATGCATGTTCAGTATAGCTGGCAATATTGTGACAGACACCAGAAATAGGTTGCTGCCAGAAAATGTACACACGTTAACTTTTATTAAAGTTAATAAGTCAAGATTTTCGTATCCCTACAAGAGTATAAAAAACTGATCCTGAAGTGACTGATGTTGTGGATGTTGATGGTGATGACAACTCAGATGGTGGTGGTAATATTGTGTGACAGAGTCTCTCTGCACCAAAAAGGAAACTTTTACAGACTGTGATGACTTTGGTTGTCTCTCTCCTTTCTCGATCTACTACCTTGGACTATACACCCCCCAAAACGTTCACCATTTCATGGCAAACTGCTTTGTAGCTAGGGTCTAAAGTCAACAAGTTTTATATACAGGGCAATTTTAACATCAGTGGGAACAGGCCCAAATTTGGCATAAAAGGGTCACTGTCACGTCAATCCTTTCCGTATCATATTATTTATAGTTAAAGTGTAAACATATATTTTTGGATTTACCTTCTGTGACTTTGTGGTGCATCAGTATGGGCTGGGACCGGGGACGGTCTATTTTTCAATTTTAAAGAGGACAAAACAATGAGTTCTAATTGGTAGCTGCTTATTATTTTTTCAATTACAGAAATGTTAGCCATAAACCAAAAATGGATGCTAGTACATGGGTGAGGGTTGTGGGTTGGTTTTAACATGGGTGTAAGGGTGGTATGGGTGCTACTGCACCGATGAGGGTGGTGGAAGAAAAGTGGAATGGGTGATGGGGTGAAAGGTGGGTGTTGTTTTAGTCCTTTCATTTACAGATTCGTGACCGCTGGGGTTGGTGAGGAAAAAATGATGACAGACCGAACATACTGTGTGTGTGTGTGTATATATATATATATATATATATATATATATATATATATATATATTTTTTTTTTCTTATTAAATACATTGCAAACTGCTGCCAACTAGCACAATTGTCCTGTCCCCTTTAAAAAAAGAATAAAGGAATCAGAAATAAAAGAAAATCTGCATCAGCGATTTTCACAGAATGTGACGTATCATAAAGTGTTTTTGCTTTACAAGTAGTGATAATTTGATACATAATGGGGTTGACAGACGCTGTCCCTTAAACATCACATGCCAACTGCTGCAGCTACATTAAATGTTCCTTAAGTTAGTATGTGGTGAGGAAACCACTTTTTTTTTATTTATGTAACTGAAATACAGATTTTATTGAAGTATCAGCTGCACAAATGCATCATCTTAGAAAGTTGTATGTATTACTTCAATTTGCCAACAAAAATGTTGGTATATGTATGCATTATCTTAGAAAATTGCATACATTTTTTGCCAGCAACAATGACTGGCATATTTTTTTTATTCATATGTCTTGAATGACTACGTTATGACATAATATGTTTTGTAACAGTTCCTCATGCTACTTGCTGTAGTACCTTGGCTTGACTTTGTTATAAAAGCTTTCTTTTAAACATAGCAACTTTTGATTTACTCATTTAAAACAGAAAGCAACAAATAGCTGAGATTAGGTAATATCAGTTATTTTTTCTCATAATTCATGACGATGAGTATATATAGCTGAGTACATAAATGGCTAATGTGCCTCTTTCTTTCACTAAGGAACTATGATGCAGCTGCAGCAGAATAACTTTAACACAGTGGGTGGGTGGGTGGGCCTGTTACGTATTAAGTTGCTGGCTTTAGCAAACAGAAGAACCCATAGATAAACCTAGTTGTATTCCTATCAATGTCACACATGATAAATTCATTACTGGCAGCACAATAAAAAAATAGGGTTCGAGTTCTAAAAAGTTCTAAAAAAGATTAGAACCCTAGAACTTTTTCTAAAGTTCTAGACTAGAACTAGAACCCAGAATTTCAGAGGGTTCTGACAACCCTAGTTCCAGGACTAGAGGGCATGGGATGAAGTTGGAGGGAGGACGATTCAGAGGAAACATGAGGAAGAATTTCTTCACAGAACGGGTGGTGGACAAGTGGAACACCCTGCCAGAGGAAGTGGTGGGGGCTGAAACAATCACGGGATTTAAGAATGCATGGGATAGACATAAAGGAATTCTGGAGGCCAGGGATAAGGGGCAACAGACTTCTAGGAAAACATAAACTGAACTTACAAGCTCAAATGGGCAGACTGGGTGGGCCATAGGCCCTTATCTGCCGACACTGTCTATGTATCTATGTAATGGCAAGGTAAGCTTGAAGAAACAAACTGCTGGAAGTGTTCGGGGTCACATGTTGAATGATGAGGCTCAACAACATCACCAGCTGTGCTAAACCTCCTCTCAGATGGCACACTCGTGGGGGGAACGGACGTATCTCACAGCCAGTTGTGCCAAGCGAGAGGATGAATGCATCTTCCATGTCCAGCGGCCTGATGAGCAGCCTGAAATGGCTCGAGACTTTTCAAAGTAACTGGTCAAGATATTTTCCACAGAAAAAGGCTGTGATTGTGTCCTTTTCTGTTGTTCTTGGTGTAAGGACATGCTGTGCAGTGCCCACTCTCTCTCATTAGTGCCACTTTTAGTAACATGTATTTCTTCCCCATCACCGCCAGTGGACCCATGCCTGCCATATGGAATTCCTTCCCTCTCATGGCCTTCTGTACCAGCCAGCAGTGTCACCACCCCCTCATGCAACCAGTCAGCCAATCACACGGCAGTTGTTGAACATTAGTCATTCTGTGGTTATCCACACCCATGTGCAGGATCTCTCATTTGAACATGGAATCCAGCATGGATGCGGAAATGTGCCAGTGACTGTCCAGCACCTTGTGTCCAGTTCAGCTTGCAGCTGCTCAGTGAGCAGAGCTGTCCCATCTGGAATCTCCCTGTGTTCCTCTACATATCTCTCCATGGATGCTTTCAGTATATGCACTGCTGGAATCATCTGAGTCAGAGTGGCAGTGGGTGCACTTAGATCATGGCTGCTTCTCTCAAATGGCCCAAGTACTCTCAACATTGTGTCAACCAGTGACCACTCATGGTGGCCTAGGACTTCCCCAGTCTTGCACTCCATTGCCATGTTATGAAGTGCACCCTACTGTTCTAGCAGCCTGGACAGTATCAGCCATGGTGAATTCCATCAGGTACTGACATCCTCTATCAAGTAATTTTGAGAAAGATGAAGGTGTTGTTACACTTTTCTACGTAGGTTAGTCACCGTTACAGAGCGACGAAAATGAGTAGCTGGAGCACGCTGTGGAGACGGTCTTGGCAGCCTCAGTACTGAGACATAGTGCAGATGTGACCACTAGATTCAAGTTGTGGGCAAAGCAATGAATGGTGACAACATTTCCTTCAGCAGTTGCTTTCACCATACTCTCTCTATTATCCGTGCCACAAAAAAACAACATGCAGATTAGTACCAACTGTCCATGACAGCAGCATGTCTTGAATGAATGCCAGGATGTTCGATGATGAGTGATCTTTCTTCACTAGCCCAACAGCTAAAAAAGCAGACCTGGAGTGACTGCCACATTGTGGAAGGTTGAACAGAGAGCCAGTGACACAGGGAGAGAAGGAGGAATCTGCTACAGGAGACATAGGCTTTTGAACACACCAGTGTATGGTCAAGGAGAGATATGCATGCATGGAGTTTGTACTGCTCCAGATGTCTGAGCTGCAGTGGAAATCCCGCCCCCGAGCATCTGACAGTAATGTGGAAATTACGATTTTCACACCTTCATATATCTTTGGCACCATAGTGTGTAAAAATGTGGAGTGTGATGGTAGTTACTACCGTGATGGAAAATGCTGCAGATGTCTGCAAAACCCAATGTCTTCCACAAGTGAAAAGGGTTTATTTATTTATTGTAAAATCGGAATTACAACCTTTGAGCTAAAAGCTCATTTACAAACAATCCTTGCTGAACATTAAAAAGGCTAAACAGTATTACAAATAGAAGGATGGGGAGAGACAGAATACACTGCAAAATCACTTAGTTACATAATACAGAGGAAAATAGTCCCATAACAGATTGGGTGAATAAAGTGCAGATTCCAACTATGTACAAAGTACAAGAATTCCCAGAATGCAGCTACAGAGCTTAGATAGCTTCCCGGAAGGAACAATTGAGTTGACCTCTGAAAAGGACAGTCATTAAGGGAGAGTAGGCTACAGGGTGGACGGGTGAGGGAGAGCACAATGGTGGGTGATAGCTTGAGGTCGGGGGGCTAAGCGGGTGTGGAGGTGGGGGGTATGGAGGGTCAGGAAGGCTAAGTGAGTGAGGGGCAGGGGGAAATGGGGGACCAAGGGGTGGGTTGGTGGGGATTGGTGGGAGATTCATAGGAGTCACGGGTCACCACAGCCAAGCCAGATTGTGTAAGGGGGCACTGGGAGGGCTAGAAGTGGCTGGGGTGTTGCAGATCCAGTGCCACCATTTCACCTACGAGCTGTGTGATGTGTTCAGCTGCTGGACTGGATAACTGGTACTTAGTTCTGGCCTGGAATGCTTCCTCTATTGCCACTAACCATGGACGATGGGCTGTTCCATGCTTGCGAGATGGTGTGGAAATAGCAGGAGACTGGTGCATGGCTGGAATGCCTGGGGTGCATGGAGGACCCTGTGCTGCTGAGGGAGTTGGAGTGGTAGCAGCAGCATTTGGTTCAGAGACAGGATCTTCTCTGGCATTGCCAGTCGCATGAGCATCACTGCCTGCATTATCACAATGAGATGGGATTGGTGGAACCACAGGCACAGACCCCGAAGCTGTAAAATCCTGGGGCTGGTTTACTTTTAGGTGGTTAATTAAGGAGGTGATTGTTAAATTTGCCAGAGATTTCTCTCTGCTGATAGTCATACTGTACAGGGTGCAAATTGCCCCCTGCTGATAGTCGTACTGCATTGTGTGCACACTGCCCCTGCTGGTAGCCATACTACACGGTATGCATACTGCCCCATGCTGATAGTCATACTGCACAGTGTCCACGCTGCCCACTGCTAATAGTAGTACTGCACAATGTGCACACAACCCCCTGCTAAAAGTCATACTGCACAGTGTGCACACTGCTCCTGCTGATAGTCATACTGCACAGTGTGCATACTGCTCCTGCTGATAGCCATACTGCACAGTGTGCACACTGCTCCTGCTGATAGTCATACTGCACAGTGTGCACACTGCCCCCTGCAGATAGCCATACTACACAGTGTGCATACTGCCCCCTGCTGATAGTCATACTGCACAGTGTCCACACTTCCCCCTGCTGATAGTCGTACCGCACAATGTGCACACTGCCCCCTGCTGACAGTCGTACTGCACAATGTGCACACTGCCCCCTGCTGACAGTCGTACTGCACTGTGTGCACTCTGCCTTTCTGTTACAGTGTCTTGGTAATGTGAAATGCAACCATACCGTGCTCTTTCTGCTCCTAACTCCACTCGTGTGGCTAGTGTCACCAGCAGCACCACCACCACTCTTTCAGCCCACACTTGCCTCTCTTGTTCGGACCTGTGTCTGCAGGTTTCCCCTGGCATCACTGGTACTCCTGCATTTGTTTGACTTGGCTGTTCAGGCTAGGATAGAGCCTGCTGAACACCATGCTGAAGGGTAGATTGTATCATTTTTTAAGGAGGAGAAGCCATATCCTCCTTTTGAAATTGAGTTTTAAATCTGAGCTCAAAACTTACTTACCAGACTTTTTCTGAAGGCTTTTTTAAATTTTAAATGTATGTTTATTATTTGATTATACTGTTTGTTCATCTCATTGTACAGCACCTTGATATCTGAAAGGCGCTTAAGAAATAAAGTTTTACTTACTTATTTACTTTCTTTGCCATTGCAACCTTGAGAAGATGAGTTTTTTGGCCACCCGACTTTCTTGTTTTGTGGTTCTCACATGCTCTCTATAGTCTGCCTCATCATTAGAGATGTTTAGGATAGCCTTCTCAGATGATGTATCAGTGTGCAGGATAGCCTCCTCAGATGATGTATCAATGTGCAGGATAGCCTCCTCAGATGATGTATCAATGTGTAGGATAGCTCCTCAGATGATGTATCAATGTGCAGGATAGCTCCTCAGATGATGTATCAATGTGCAGGATAGCCTCCTCAGATGATGTATCAGGGTACAGGATAGCCTCCTCAGATGATGTATCAGTGAGCAGGATAGCCTCCTCAGATGATGTATCAGTGAGCAGGATAGCCTCCTCAGATGATGTATCAGGGTGCAGGATAGCCTCCTCAGATGATGTATCAATGTGCAGGATAGCCTTCTCAGATGATGTATCAATGTGCAGGATAGCCTCCTCAGATGATGTATCGATGTGCAGGATAGCCTCCTCAGATGATGTATCAATGTGCAGGACAGCCTCCTCAGATGATGTATCAATGTGCAGGACAGCCTCCTCAGATGATGTATCAATGTGCAGGATAGCCTCCTCAGATGATGTATCAGGGTGCAGGATAGCCTCCTCAGATGATGTATCAGTGAGCAGGATAGCCTCCTCAGATGATGTATCAGGGTGCAGGATAGCCTCCTCAGATGATGTCTCAGTTTGAAGGATAGCCTCTTCAGATGATGTGTCAGTGTGCAGGATAGTCTTCTCAGATGATGTATCAGTGTGCAGGATGACCTCTTCAGATGATGTATCAATGTGCAGGTTAGCCTCCACAGATGATGTATCAGTGAGCAGGATAGCCTCCTCAGATGATGTATCAGTGTGCAGGATAGCCTCCTCACATGATGTATCAGTGTACAGGACAGCCTCCTCAGATGATGTAGCAGTGTGCAGGATAGCCTTCTCAGATGATGTATCAATGTGCAGGATAGCCTCCACAGATGATGTCTCAGCTTGAAGGATAGCCTCTTCAGATGATGTATCAGTGTGCAGGAAGGCCTCCACAGATGATGTATCAATGCACAGGTTAGCCTCCTCAGATGATGTATCAGTGTGCAGGATAACCTCCTCAGATGATTTATCGGTGTGCAGCATAGCCTCCTCAGATGATATATCAGTGTGCAGGATAGCCTCCTCAGATGATATATCAGTGTGCAGGACAACCTCCACAGATGATGTATCAGTGTGCAGGATAGCCTCCTCAGATGATGTATCAATGTGCAGGATAGCCTCCTCACATGATGTATTAGTGTACAGGACAGCCTCCTCAGATGATGTATCAGTGTGCAGGATAACCTCTTCAGATGATGTATCAGTGTGCAGGATAGCCTCCTCACATGATGTATCAGTGTGTAGGATAACTTCTTCAGATGATGTATCAGTGTGCAGGATAGCCTCCTCAGATGATGTATCTGTGCAGGACAGACTCCTCAGATGATGTATCAGTGTGCAGGATAGCCTCCTCAGATGATGTATCAATGTGCAGGATAACCTTTTCAGATGATGTATCAGTGTGCAGGATAGACTCCTCAGATGATGTATCAGTGTGTGGGATAGCCTCCTCAGATGATGTATCAGTGTACAGGATAACCTCTTCAGATGATGTATCAGTGTGCAGGATAGCCTCCTCAGATGATGTATCAATGTGCAGGATAACTTCTTCAGATGATGTATCAGTGTGCTGGATAGCCTCCTCAGATGATGTATCAGAGTGCAGGATAGCCTCCTCACATGATGTATCAGTGTACAGTTTAGCCTCCTCAGATGATGTATCAGTGTGCAGTTTAGCCTCCTCAGATGATGTATCAGTGTGCAGGATAGCCTTCTCAGATGATGTATCAGTGTGCAGGATAACCTCTTCAGATGATGTGTCAGTGTGCAGGATAGGCTCGTCAGATGATGAATCAGTATGTAGTAGTAAAAACCTTTATTTTTATACAGGAATTGTTGACATGAATTACATCATTAGGATAAGGTCTATTTACAAGATGCTCCTGTTGTATCATATTCTGTATGATATAAATTAGAGACAAACAAGTTAACAACAAAACAATACAGTCACAAACATACTAAAAAAAACATAAAATAATAAATACACTACATTCACTTATCAGCAATTAAATATAACATTCTTTTGAAACTGCTATACTAAAAAATTAATAAAATTAACCGTAGCATTCACACCTTATACTTAGTTCCACCTTTAGGCTAGATGAGAATGTTTTCACATCTTTCAATTTATTGCTCGCTACTGATTTTATCTCATTCCATGTTCTATCCACAATAACAGGAAAACGCATTTAACTGTATGTGTTTTTTAATTTGGGAAAAAAATAATGCCTTAAATTTTTGTTTCGCAAGTTATAAACATGTATTTTCTTTTCTAGTTTGTCACTTAAACACTCTGGCTGCTTCTGATGTATAACTTTATATATTTGCATAGCCCATGAGAGCTCCCTCTTTGCTTCCTGAGTAAGCCAACCCAAATCCTGTCATATAGTACAGTGATATGTTCCATAATCCTTTCTCAATATAAATCTAGCCATCTTATTATTCATTACATCGATTTTTTGCAAGAGACCTTTAGATGCCAGACCATACACATGGTTTCCATACTCAAGGACAGGTAGAAGAAGTTGTTTTATTACTGTTTCCCTTATTAAACTATTCATACAAAAGCTTGTTCTTCTGAAAACTCCCAATCTTTTGATTACTTTTGATATAGTATCAGATATATGTTTGTCACATTTTAAGGCATGATCAATCCAAACCCCCAACTATCTATATTCTAATACTTGCTCTAGTTCTTCATTTTGTAATGTCTTTATGATTATTTTTTCTCTACTACTATTCAATCTTTGATTAGTTTTACAAACAAACATCAATTTTGTTTTTTTACTATTAACTATCAAACCCGCTTTAGCCAACCATGTGCGAAGTCTAGTAAAGTATGCCTGCAACTTTTGTTCCAATTCACCAGGGGTACGTCCATCTGAGATCAATAGGGTATCATCTGCATAAAGGTTTATACTCGAGGTTTTGTATTACTTCTGCTAAATTGTTAATATAAATCAGAAACAATGATGGCCCCAAAATGGAGCCCTGGGGGGACGCCTCTCAATACTGATATTTTATTGGATAAGATCCCATTTATATTTACTTGCTGTTTTCTGTTTTCTAAATAGGATGTGAACCAATTATATGTTTCATTAATTAGGCCCATCTCTACTAGATGTTCTCCCAATAGTTTATGAGACACCGTGTCGAAAGCTTTCGACAAGTCCACGAACACCGCACTCACCGACAGGTCGTCCTCCAACCTTGTAGCCAAGTTGTCGATCATGACGGTGAGTGCGGGTGCTCATGGAATGACCTCTTCGAAACCCTGATTGGAATTTGGTCAACAAAGAATGCTTCTCCAGAAAGTCGGTTAACTGCTCTTGAACCAGTCTCTCTAAGATTTTTGATATACCTGATAATAAGGCTATTGGCCTATAATTTGTGGGCAAATATATATCCCCTGTTCCCTTATAAATAGGAATTATTTTTGCACTTTTCCAAACCTCTGGAAAAGTTCCCTCAACCAAACTCCAATTAAACAATTTTGTCAATATTGGGGCAATCACTTGGGTGGCATCTTTAAGAAAACGATTTTCTATCAAATCCAGTCCATAAGCTTTTTTTGATCTTAATTTTCTGATCTCATTCTTAACCTGTCTACAAGTAATACCCTTAAATCTAAATTTTGGTCCTTTTGGATTTTCGATCCATTTACCAGAATCTGTAAGTGTCAAACCAGAAAAGTTCAAATTGGGCAAGTTTACAAAATAATCATTCAATATGTTTGCTGACTGTTTAATTGACTGTAAGACACCTCTATTTACCATTTGAATGGGGGGACCCTGGTTTTGTGGAGATTCGAAAGACTTTATCAAGGATCAGAATGTTTTATTATCAGTAGTGCTATTTGACTTCTCTTCATAATATTTTTGTTTTTGTTTTCTTATTAATAATTTCAAACTATTTCTAGCCTTTTTATATTCATCCCAATCCTCAATTTTTAAGGTTTTCCCAGCGATTTTCCACAAACGATCTTTTACACGTATCAATTTCTTCAATTTTTCTGTAATCCAAGGCACATGGGATTTTCTCTGCTCACATATTTTAAAAGGGGCTAGTTCATTACATACGTCTAGAAACCACTTTGTAAATTCCTGAACTGCTAAGTCTATTGATGGTATTAAAATAATCTCTCCCACTTAACTTGAGATAATCTTGCAACAAAAGCCTCTTTATTATAATTTTTAAAATTTCTACGCTTGATTTTTACTGGTGGGTTCAATGTTTGATTAAACTTTATTTCCCCAATTCCAAAAAGACAGCTTAAAGAGCTATGGTCCCCCATAATAGGTTGATTTACTTCAATTGATTCAATCAGAATTCTCACTGATACAAAAATTAAATCCAGTATGTTTCCATTACTTTGTTGGGAAGTTTTTCTAGTGGGAGAAAGTACTTTTTGTTTTACATCTAACAGCTTAAAACTGTTTTCTGTATGCAGGATAACCTCCTCGGATGATGTATCAGTGTGCAGGATAGCCTCCTCAGATGACGTATCAGTGTGCAGGATAGCCTCCTCAGATGCTGTATCAGTGTACAGGATAGCCTCCTCAGATGACGTATCAGTGTGCAGGATAGCCTCCTCAGATGATGCATCAGTGTGCAGGATAGCATCCTCAGATGATGTATCAGTGTGCAGGATAGCCTCCTCACATGATACATCAGTGTGCAGGATAGCATCCTCAGATGATGCATCAGTGTGCAGGATAGCCTCCTCATATGATGCATCAGTGTACAGGATAGCCTCCTCAGATGATGTATCAGTGTGCAGGATAGCCTCCTCAGATGATGCATCAGTGTGCAGGATAGCCTCCTCAGATGATGTATCAGTGTGCAGGATAGCCTCCTCAGATGATGTATCAGTGTGCAGGATAGCCTCCTCAGATGATGCATCAGTGTGCAGTTGTACTGTGGGAAAGTACTCAAGGCCTGGATGACTGAGCCTGCTCTTCGTCTGCACTGACAAATTTAACAGTAGAGGAGACAGGCTGAGAAACAAGAGATCTCACAGTTGGATAGGACACAGTACTGGAAATAGCTGAGTAAATGGCTGGGGCCACAGTGGTAGCAGTGGCTAGTGTCACTGTACCAGTACTGGTGGTCGCCATAGTTACAGTAGCAGGCATGGTCTGGGTCGCAGTGACAGGGGTGGTTTCAGTCACCATAGAAGCATTGGCTGGCAAGGCCACTGTTGCAGCAGAAGTCAGTATATACTGGATGGGTGGAGATCAGAGCAGTGGTGGCTATTATAGAGGATGTCCTCATCCTGGAGGTACTGGTGGCAGTGGGCAAGGGATGAAGAGGACACATTCACATTTATTGTATCAGTGGCAGTTAATGACAGTGTCCTTCCAGCAGTGCTACTAACACTATGGATACTACGTTTACTTTTTTCCCTGGGGTTAGCTGATGCCATACTGTTGCTGTTAGAGACTGCAGGCTTCGATGGGGTAAAACATAATTTTGTACAGTGACTGCACCCTGAGTGTCTCTCTATACTATGCTGCAGCTCACCACCTCTTGCTTCTTGTTCTTCTACACCTGCTGCAGCTTTGCTGGGGCTGCTGGACCAACTACATTTTCTGTTACTACATCCTCTGTCTGCCATAGTTGTATTCCTCACAGGATGATGTATTAAATGGTGTACCAGTGCAATGCGAATCCCCATCTTTGAAATCCCCCACAGCAACAGTTTCGACAAGCTCCAAAACTGTCATTGTGGAGAACCCACCGCAGACTTCCACCTTTGTGCTGACTGTTTCCTCCCCCCTTCGAGTTAATTCTGACTGGAGTTAAAAATCCTAAAGGAGGGGTTGCATGGGGGATTCAGGGGTGCAGCCCCCTAATAGAAACACATCTGATGTCGACAGGCGGAATTTTGCCTGTCAACATTTGGGATGTCTGTATGCCGCATGTCGACAACACTGTTGTCGCGACGGCATAGGTAAACCGTATTAAATATAGTATAAAGTATATGGTGGTGTGTAATAAGTTTACACACTCTGAGGGATTAAATGCTACATAAACCTCAGAGTAGTTCAAGGTTTGTATAAGTATCTAACCCTGGGAGTATCTAAACCGAGTTTACACACACTAGTTTATATTTTATTTTATATAATTGCTGGGTTTTCCTTTTTTGCCACAGCAATTATATAAAATAAAAAAGTTATTCCTGCGTGGCCATGGTCCACTTAGGTTTAGCGCGCGGTCTGTGGTCACTTTTATTTATTCAAATTTTTATATTCCTTTATTTCTGTCTGGAGCTGAAATTTCCGTTTTTTATTTTATAGTTTCTTGCATTTGTTTGTGCCAGTCACTTACTACTGTTTCCGAGTGGTGGTTCCATCTCAGGAGGAAAGACGAGGCGGCCAGTGGTACGGGATGAAGAGCTGTGGTGGGCGCCTGCACAGAGGGAGGGAAACCATGTGCATGTTTGCCATAATAAACACTCCTTTATTACAGCAAAGTATGCCATTGTTTCCCTATGGGAAAAAGGGGAAGCCAGTTATTATAGTTAAATTATATTATTATGAACTATAGTCACTTAAGCCACTACAGCAATGCGGAGCTGAGAAGTTTCAGTGTCAACTAATAATAATCAAGCCTGATTTTCCACAGGAAAAACACAATTTAAAATTCTTCTTGGGCACACAGTCACAAACTTAGAAAAATGTCTTGAGTCCACAGCCATTCACATGCACAGAACAGACAAGCACCTAACTGAAGTGATGGGAGTCAGCTGGCTAGTTCCTCCCCCTAGCAGCTATGGTACACTCGCACTTGCTGAAGTGGCTGTGGAGGGATCCAAGCCTGGGTTCCTCACAAGAAGATTCCAGATATTATATTTAAATTATATTTATTATGAAATCAAGTCACTCAAGTCACTGCAGCAACGCTGAGCTGACAAATCTCACTGTCAACTAATAATAGTCAAGCCTAACTAACTCAGTAAATGCTGCAGGAAGTCAAGCAACTAACAATGGAAACATGTCCCAAAGCTAACTGCATTTCAGTTAGACTATTTGCCTTATACTTTGTTTCAGACAACAACGAAATTAGAAAAATATTACATTTCTAATCAAGATAAACCCCTACAAAACCTTCCTCCCTCCCTTCAGCTGTTAGTCTTTTTCAGAATACTGCATGTTTAAATCTTTATTTATTTATTTATTGAACATTTCGGGTTTACAAACCTTTGAGTCGGAAACTCATTTCCAAAGGCTCCACATCATTAGACAATTATACAGCAAGTAAGGACAACTTAATTTACGTAATCAGTAGAATTATGGGAGATTAACATGAAGAGTCCAGGTGCAGACTTTGCCAAGTCATGGCTGGGTAGTGTCAAGGTAAAAGTGGGACAGACCCTATAGTAGAAATTATAATAGCACTGGTGCTAGGGATGGGGGAGCAGGAGGAGAATCCATTGTTGAGGTGTATGTGCGAAGTCTGTGCACAGTCACAGCCACTGATGGTTTGAAGGTGATCCTTAAAGAGGGTTTTAAAATGGCTGCGCTCCGGTTCAGAGGTAATGGGGCAAGGAGTGTTCATCCAGAATGGGGCTCTGTAAGCAAAGGTACACTGAACTAGCGAGGTCCTGAAGCAGGGGACAAGGAATGGGGATTTAGTGGAGCTGCGGGTAGTTTTTATTAGGAGGGCCGGTGTCAGGAGGGGAGAGAGCCCAGGGGTGGAAAGCCCAGAGGAAATCTTTTTAGCCATGAGGCAGGTGTGGTATTTGAGTCTGTTGTCAAGGTTACGCCAACCAGACTGCTGGTAGAAGGAGCATGTGTGAGTGGTGCGGTCACATCCTAGTACAAGGCGGCAGGCTTTGTTGAGGGTAACTCTGACTCCCTGGAGGGATGTGTTGTCAGATGCACCATAGACTAGAATCCTGTAATGAATGTGGGCAAAGATGGAAGAGGAGATAGCTAGACAGAGGGCATCAGGGGAGAGGCAATGTTTGACACAATGGAGTAAACCAGTCCTGATGTTGACAGTAGTGCAGGGGTGATGAATGTGACTAAGTTGAGAGCAGGGTCAATGTAGATACAGAGGTACTTGAAGGAAGTAACCTGGTCCAGGGGTTGTGACAGAGAGTTAAGGACACAGAGGGTGTGATCCTTATGGCTGCTCTGGGGGTTGGCGAATAGCATAACTTTCATTTTTTTGTAATTTAGGACTAGGCGGTGGCCTGCGAACCAGGCCTCAGCTTCTGAGAAGGTTTTCTGAAGTGAAAGTTGGAGTTGTAGGGGGTCAGAGTGGGAGGTGAATAGGACCGCATTATCGGCGTACAGTATCAGTCGCTCAGAGCACACCAATGGGAGTGTGTTCAGCAATAGGCTGAAGAGGAGGGGCACCAAGGGTGAAACCCTGTGGGACCCCAGACCTGACAGGGAAGGAGGAGAAGGAGAGAGCGGCACATATCCTGACTTGTTGCATTCTTCCAGAGAGGTAGTCATGAAACCGCTTAGTGGCTTCAAGGGAAAGACGTAAGTTGGTCAGGGCAGAGAGAAGGAGGGCGTGGTTAACTGTGTTGAATGCTTTCGACAAATCCACAAAGACAGTCCCAGCGAGGTAGCCTTTGTCCAGTGCTAAGTGAAGGGGGGATGTGAACTCTAGCAAAGCAGAGCTGGTGCTGTGGTTCTGGTGGAAACCATGCTGTTGCTGGCATAGCAGATTGTACTTAATGAGATGTTCAGTAAGTTGGTCAGAAATTATTCTTTCAAGGACTTTGGATGGGGGGGGAATAGAGATACTACAGTAGTTTCTGGCATTGCTGCAGTCAACGCCCTTGTGGATAGGTGTGACGACTGCAGCTTTCCAGATGGATGGGAAGGTCCCAAGACAAAGGGAGTGGTTGATGATGAAGGTGAGTAGCAGATAGAGTTTGGCTTCCTCAGGGGAGACAGTCCTGAAACGAAAAGGGGGGTGGAGGGGGGTAATTGGGAAGCAGAGGAGTTGAAAAAGTGGGAAGGGAGTATATTACTGAGGTCAGAGAAGGAAGTATTAAAGGGTACCTAAACAAGCAGTTTTTTAAAACTGCAAACTCCAAAATCTAGCTTTGTAATGAGTTAAAGTAAAGGCTGTTGTTTACATTGATGATAAAACTGCATTTATGTAAATAACATAAATGCAGTTTCATAGTTTTTGAAAAACGTAAACATGAAGCCTTTCACTTTCAAAAAGCAGCCTTGGTGTCTCCCTAAGATGTCTGCCAAGTGTGTTAAGAGATGAGTCATGATGACATCATCGGAGCCAGAGACAGAGACCCACATATATTCCTATAGTGCTAACTAGTTCTTCTTTCCCTCTTTGTTTTGAATTGTTGTACCAGAATGATCAACACCATGTATTAACTCGTGGATTATTTTGTTCAGTACACATTAGGCTATGGTTTTGTTCATTTTGTTTACTTTAACTTGCTGAAAATGTTTTGCAATCCAGCTGACTTTCTCTTTGGCAAATCGCAGTACAGTACAACACTTCAAATACCTGATGATCTAGTGGTTACGTGATGCCCTGAATTTTGTTTTTTGTTAACCAGGAGAGACACACTAAGCTGAAAGCTTGTTTACAGGTGTGGCCTGGGAGCACAAGGAAGTTTAGTGACTTGCCCAGGGTCACACAGCAAAATACTGAGCTGGTCCAATTCCAAAGCTCATGCTTTCTTGTTAATCCACAGATAAGGCTTTCTTTTTCCATGTGTGAACTCCCCTGCACCTAGCCTGCCTTCTGTTGAACACCCTGCCATCTATACCCTGTCCTTAGTACTGCCTGGGGCCACATATGAGCTTACAGTCTCATGAAGAGAATTATCACACCTCAGATTGTAATCTTGTACCTCAGGGAGTTGTGCACACCTATACCAATACGCTTCATTAGCTGGCACTGTTACAAAATGCCTCCCAATTCACTCTCCAGTCCACTTTCTTAATGTTTGACTTCTGCTCCCACAGATAACATTAAGTGGATCACCACCCTTCTGCACAGTGAAGGTAGTATGTACAGTTCCCCTGTTTTGTTTTTTTTCCCGCCTCATTAACCAACAACTAGGTCTTCCTGGAGGGCCAAGCAATAAGCATCATGACCCACCAGAAAAATTGCTGTTCATGCCCTCATAAGGGCTGCACTTACAAAGGATAACAATATTTTTAGCAGGAGAGGCATACTAATGCTTTGAGCAAATCCGCCCAACTTCCAGTGTCAGTCTACTGTACTCCTTTACCTGTGATCTGCAGAACCCCACAGGGCAGTTCCCAGCAATTCTTCTCCAGTACTTTTCTGAGCTGTACTCCACAATGCGAGTTGGCTGGCTACCACCCTTCCAAATCCTAAATGAGCTATTCACAACTCCCTCAATACTGTCCTAACAAATGTCAACATCCCCCCCACCTGAGGGTAATCTCCCTACATTGAATTAAAGTAACAGTTTATGTGTAGCCCTGTCATTCTGAGTATTTTTCATTGCTGGCTGCTGTCATCCACAGTCAAGTAGTGATCACGATGCTGGCAGCCCCACATTTCAGATCTCACAGCGATCTGCTCAACGTCCTTCTTCCTGTCTTCAACTAACCTGAATATAGCTGCACCCTGCTGGAATGGACTATTCAGTCCCTCTCTGGCATTCATTCTTCTCACCTGCTCCCCACACCAAAAATTGGTGAGCTCACTACCCTTCCACATCATGAATGTGGTTAGTACAGTCTCCCGTGTTATTTTTACATATTAATAATAAACATGATCTTCTGGTAGCCAGGCTGACAGCAGCAAGGGACAAGTGGAAAAATAGGCTTTCCTACCCATATAGGATCTAAGCCACCTATGATTAGGCACTATTAAATGACGTGTATAATGATGTGCGCACCCATCATTTAATAGTGCCTAATCAAAGGTAGTCTAGATCTTCTAAGGATAGGAAAGCCCATCATTTCCCTTGTTCCCTGCTGCTATCAGCCTGACTTACTGGAAAGATATGTTTAGATTTTATATGGCAAAAAAAAACCGGGACTGTACTACTTGCATTCATGATGCAGAAGGGCGATGAGCTCACCAGTTTTTGGTGTGAGGAAGAGTAGTGAAGAATGAATAAATACCAGAGTGGGACTGAGAAGGCCACTTTTGCAAGGTACTGCTATATTCGGGGAAGGGGGAAGACAGAAGGGGAGAAATATGAGCAGATCACTGTGAGAAATAAGACGTGGGGCTGCCAGCACTATGATCACTACCTGACCTTGTTGTCCTGGCCAACATTCCCCTTCACATAAAACCAGTTCATGCAATTGTCCAAGGCTGTGTGTGGATATTAATGTATGAAATGGCTGCCACTACACATTCAGTCACTTCACTATCAGTCTAGTATTGCTTGTAAAGCACTTTGGGATACAATATGTATGAAAACCACTATTTAAATGCTGATTCTTATTATTTTTATTTCACATGGAAAAAAGAAGACAAGACAAACATATATTTGATTTTTGAGAAGGTATGAACTCTAACATTGGATTGCACAAGAACTTTGCTAAAAAAAAGTGGTGGATCTAGAGGTGGTGAAGGGTGTGGCTGCACCCCCCCCCCCAACATTGTAATATGCTTGCTTGCTCCTGTAGCATTTCACTTTGTTGAAGTCTGATTTTTTTTCTCTGTTTATTTGTAAGGTCCTACTGTCAGTCCCTCAGCCCTGGTCATGGCCCCTCAGATTCCACCTACCATCTATTGCCATCCTCCCCAGTTACCCCCGGCTTACCCCTCTTGAGGGTGGGGCCATGACATCAGTCCCTGGTAACCCGAGCTGCGGAACCAGTTACTGGTCGGGAGAGTGGTGGCGATGGTGGCTAATTGAAGCCCCAGGGAGGGCTTCACATAGTGGGACCCACCCGCTTCCCCTTTTTCCTGCGATTTTCTTTCAGATGCGGGGACATGCAATGAAGCCAGCATCTGCCCCACCTCCCATACGTGCAAGCGCCGGTAGCTTGAGAGACTCCCGTTCTCCGCCACGGGTCCTCCTTGTACCGGGCACTGCCCCACCCTCCCTCCGGAGAAGGAGAGCCACCCATAGGACCCTCCATCTTTCTCCCCCCTGGCTGGCCCTCCAGCGATCCGGGTCCATTCCCGAACTCGGGTCACCAGTGTCGCAAGCATAAATCCAACTGCTGCACCAACGGGCCGGCCGAAGAAGTCTGATTTATTGATTATACAAATATTTACATTCAAACTATAGATTACATTTATAGGTTCTGTCAAAAATGTACTAGAAAAGAATAATAGCAAAAAATATAAAGGTTTAATAGAAATGTTAAAAAGTGCATATTAAGTATGCACACCACCTCAGCACCCCCACTGTAGCATTCTGGATCCACCATAACCACTAGACCACCAGATTATTCAAGATTTGTACTGCACTATGGTTTGCCACAGAGAAAGTCAGTTGGATTCAAACACAATTTCAGCATGTTAAAGTAAACAAAATTAACAGAACCATAGCCTAACATGTGTTTTATACAAAATAGTGCACATGACCATTTGGGTGAAACAATTCTATACGAAGGGGAAAAAAGAACTAGCTAGCACTAAAGAGAACCATATATCTCTCTGACTTTGGCTCCAATGATGTCATCACTGAACACATTTGGGGGCCATTTTAGGAAGCAGGTAAAACAGTTTTTTTGAAATTGGAAGGCTGATTTTACAATTTTCAAATGCTCTGGAACCACATTTAGGTAAATTATAGAAATATAGTTTTAGTATTAATGAATACAGCAGCCTTTCCTTTAGTCACCTACCAAGTCAGATTTTTGAATAGTTTGTTGTCAAAATGTTGTTTAGGTGTCCTTTAAGGATTTCGGCCATGTATTTGAGGTCAGAGGCAGTAGTGCCATTCCTGATGATGAGGAAGGGGGGATCGGGGGTTTACCATTCTGTTCTTTAAGGTTATCCCTGAACTTTCTGCCTGAGCCCCAGGTGGAGGTGAGAGAGGACTTGTAGTGTTCAGCCTTAGCCTTGAGAATCTCCCAGGTGTACTTATTTCACATGGCATGATATCTTCGACGATCGGCCAGCTTACCAGAGTTGAGAGCAAGTTTCGGGGGTCACGTTGGCACATCAAGTTCAAAAAGGCATGGGTGATCCGGGGAGGTAGAGTGTCCTTTGATGATACATTTCACAAGAGGAGCAAATATGTTGCAGGCAGCAGAGAAAGCAGAGATAAAGTAGTCTAAGGCCGAGTTGATGTCAGGAGCTGTACAGATGGGTGACCAGTCAAGGGAGTTGAGGTGCAGTTTCAGGCACTACAGCATGCCAGGCTAAGACATCATTGAAAGATGAGTTTGGGGGGGTTGTTTTCTTACAGGACCAGGAGCAGGTCACTGGAGAGTGATCACTCATGGTATTGGGGAGCACTGATACACATGAAATTCTGGAGGGTTGGTTAGTCAGGATCAGGTCAAGCGGGGGGCAGTGCCAGATTTAGGGTTATGCCTGGTGGGGTTGGAGATGACTTCTGTGAAGTCCATCACAGCAATGGGGTCCTTGAGGGGTCCTTGGGGTCCTTGAGGGGGGGCAGTGGTGGGGGAATGACAGTTGAAATTGAAGTCACTAAGAGCTAGGCATTCAGACTTAGGAGGCAGCTTAGAGAGATAAGTTAGGGTAGTGAGGAATCCAGATTTTTGATTCCTAGGGGGAAAGTAGACCACAGTGACAAAGAGAGGGGTAGAGGCTTTATTGACTGTAATTTTCAGAGTGAGGGCTTGACCACTATGATCTAGGTAGGCAAGAGAGAAGGTGAGGCACTGCAGAGAATCATGTAGGTAGATGGCACAACCCCCACCTCACTTGCCACACCTGTCAGCCCAGAAAACAGAGTAGCCAGGGATGGAGATGGCAGTGTGTGGGGTATTCTTGGAGAGTCAGGTTTCAACCAAGCAGAGTATGTCAGGCTGATGCTGGTTAATCCAGCCTTGGAGGGGGTCAAACTTGTTCTGCAGACTGCAGATATCAAGGGAAGCTGGTCTCAGGCCATCAGTAGTAGAGTGGTTCAGGGTGGAAGAGAAGGGGGGTCCTGGGTTTGGATGGACGTTGCCAGACAGTAGTATGAGAAGTAAATGCATAGGCTGGAGCAAAGACAGCTGAAGTTGCTTGTAGGAGTGGCAACTGAGGGAGGTTTAGAGGGAGATTTGAAGACCAAGGACAGGGATGGGGAGAGAGAGAGAGTACAGTATTTGGGGAGCGGCGAACAAGAAAAGATGGGGGCAGAAGGATGGGTGGAGGAGGGGTTGCAGCAAGTGGGGAAGGGGGAGTGGGGTGGCATGGGAGAACAAAGTGTTGGAGGTGGGTGGAAAGGAGGGTGGGGGGAGGAGGAAGCCAAGATGGAAACATGAACAAGAGAGAGGAGTAGCAGAAAGAATATAGCAGATGAGAGGGTGGGGAGGGTGGCCATGGCGAGGAGGGGTGAAGGTGGTGGCAGTATGAGAAGAAAGTGATTAAGGGCAGAGAAAGCACTACCCTAACAGGGGAAGCTGCTGTAGAACAGTGGTATTGTCACCGCCCCTGGGGCAGAGGGTGCTGGGTTTGAAACTGGGCAGAGGACAGTGAGATGGAGTAGAGGAAGACAAGGAAATGGTCAGAACTGAGACTGGGATAATTGAGGGAGCAGCAGTGACTCCTAGTGGCCAGAAAATATAAGGAGCTAAGGGGTAGACAGACACTTAGGAAAAAAGCTGATGTTCACGTGACCGGTCACGTGACTAGGGAAGGGCAACAAATTAAGGGACTCCCTTGGGTGGGTTGCTGGGGTGGGCTAACACCCCTAAGGAACAGAGCAGTAGTGGGTGAATATTACCTTTGGGGTCCCATGGAGCACACACTGGCCAGCTAATCTGTTTAGTGTATATACATGCACACATATCACACAAACAGACACATACACACACACTTTAAGCCACAGTCATTTTACACTTGAAAAAAAAGTCCCTCTACCTTGCTTCAAGAGAAACCATTAGGTTGCCACTAATGTGGCCATTGCAAGCCTTGCAGATATGTGTAACAGACCAGACAGTTTAAACATCCAACAAAGGAAGTCACTATTGATATTAGCGAATTTACCAATTGTTCAACAAAGTTCATTATAGATTCATTGATTCATAGATGATTATGAGCTAAGGAGACAGATTATGCCTTTATTAAGCTCACCACCAATCACTGGTGGAAAAAAAAATGTTCATCGCTCATGTAAGCATCCAAATTATTTTTAAAGGTGTCCATTGTTCCACTCTCTATGACGCTTTTAGGATGTGTATTCCAAGCTGTTACTACTCTCTGAGTGAACCAATGATTCCTTTCCTTTGTATTATTTTTGGTACCCATGAGTTTTTTTATCATGCGATCTAGTGTTTACCTTTGAGAGATTTCTTGTCAGACCAATTGTTGTGAAAGTTGCTTCTTCATGTAAAGCTCTGTATACTGTACATAGATCACCCCTTAATCTTCTGTAATGTAGTGAATAAAGATTTAGATTTCTCAGCCTAGTGCCATACTCCAAATTCTGCATAGTTTTGATTTTTCTAGTGGATTTTCTCTGTATGTTTTCAATGGCTTTACTACTTCTTATAAGTAAAGGGATACATACTGCAGAAGAATATTCCAGGTGGGGACGAACCAGGCTAGAGTAGAGGGGGATAATCACTTTCTCATGTCAGCTCTTCATATTTCTCTGAATACACGTGAACACATCCCAATATTTGATTCCTCTTTTTGATGGTATTTCTAATGTGTGTGTCAAAGGAGAAATTGTTAGAAACTGCTACTCCCAGATCCTTTCCATCATCTGTTGTTTGTAAATACATATTGTTCAGTTTGTAGGGATAACAAGGATTATTTTTTCCTAAATGCATGACTTTGCATTTCAATATGTTAAAATGCAGCTCATTTTTGATTGACCAGGTCTCAAGATGAGAAGGATTATTCTGAATCTGAGCAGCAGAAGCCCCATTTGTCACTATGCCTCCAAGTTTACAGTCGTCGGCATACTTGGCCACCCAGCAATGTTTGTTTAGGGGAAGCATGGAAGTGATCAGTGTTCCTGACTCATAATTTATGTTGGAAGAACTATATGCCAGGCAAAGAAAAGGTTCCTTGTACTCACATGGCATTAGGAACAAGATCAGTCTGTTTGCATGTAACCTCCACCCAGGTATGCCATTTCCATCTTGACAGCACTACCTGGTGGGCTAGGTTCAGGGAGAAATGTGTCACTCGGCACATAGGGTAGGTTTGGCTACTCTGCACAGGGGCACCCAAGTAACTCCGGACACAGGAAGCAATAACTGTAATGTCCAATACCAGAAGAAGGATTCTAAAGTGTGGCTTTTATTCACATCCAACAGAATAAACAAAGCATAGATGGACCTCCACGGGGCTACACTCCTGGTAATGCAGATTTATGGAGATCAGAACACATTCACTTTCACTTTAGCCCTCAGGCTTTGAAACACACTGGGCACACAGCCCGAACTTGTACTCTGCTCTGGGTTTTCCCTGGCTCGGCTCCCTTGCAGCCACTTGGACACTTTCCATATAGCATGGAACATTTCTCGGTGGCTCCCTAAACCACCTCTGAGCACTTCTGGCTCCATCAGGGAATCTTCCTCATCAATCCCATGTCTGGGTACTTTCCTCAGGCACTGGCCAGGTACCTGAGAGAAGGCAACAGGTGTCCCAAAGCAAACTCGTAGAGGTGAATTTGGTTACTACTGATGGGGGATCTCTGGACTGTAACACCTCATCCTTTAAAACACTTTGCTGTGTGGATTCTTTTTAAATGTATTCACATTCAATCTACTGTCTTTACATCCCATTTGTGCTGAACTTGAACATACTTAGTAAGTGGCTGTGTCCATTACTCTAGACCCCCCACAGAATTAAGCAGTCCAATCCCCACATCGTCCAAACTGTTCTTGGCTGTCTTTTCCTGACCCCACAGTAACAGTCACTTTAGTTTCATTTTGTTTCAGGTGAAAACACATGGCCCTTTAGCAGACCGAACTCACCCCCTTGGTTGCAGGTGCCCCACAGGCATTTTCTCTTCAAAGGAAATCTCCTCTAGAACTTCGGGTGCCTCAGCATGAACTTAAATCAGGCAGCTTCTTTTTTCCCCTGGCCAGACTGGGGGGGTTGCCCCTGGAAGCAGGCTGATTCCTTCCCCCCATCCCTGCAGGGATGGGGCCCTGAACCACTGAAAGCAGTCTCTACCACTTCAATGTGTTCTTCTTGTGTTCCTCTTCAGGTGAGAACACACACCTATACCAAAAAAATAGCTCTTTGACAGAGCTTAGAGCTCTGAGAGCCTGCTTACAGCAGAGCACCTCTTCTACTGACTGCACAGACTCTACTCAACTCACTTCAAAATCCCCAACGTTCTATTCTAACCTCCAACTGCAACATTCCAGTGTGGCTTATGCAGCTGCCACTGTTCTAAAATGATGTCATCCCTCAGTCTCAGCCGAGACTGAGGACAGAGTGAGTCAGTGTGAAACCCATTTAACTGGAGTTTCACAAGCTGCCTTCCCTGCCTACCACTAGGTCTTACTGGGATTCTAGTAACCCCGGGGTAACAGGGGGGTTACATGCAGATGATACCACGATAGGGGTAGTGGTGGACAACATAGAGGGGTGGCAGGGGCTACAGAAGGACCTGATCAAACTGGAGAAATGGTTGGAAAAGTGACAATTGAGCTTCAGTGTGAAGAAGTGCAAGGTTATGCACTTTGGAGCAAGGAACCCAGGGAGAGCTACCAGTTGGGAGGGGTTCAGATAGAGGGTGCAGAGCAGGAGAAGGGGTTATCATAACAGGTAACATGAACAACTCAGCTCAGTGCAGGGAGGTGGCAGCTAAGGCCAACAAGATGCTGGGGTGTATTGAGAGAGAAATCTCATCCAGAAATAGGGAAGTGATCCTGCCACTGCACAGGTCATTAGTGAGGGCACATTTGGAGTACTGCGTGCAGTTCTGGCATCCCTTTCTGAAGAAGGATATCAGATTGCTGGAGGGGGTGTAGTATAGGGCAACTAAGATGATCCAGGGGCTGGAGGGCTAAACCTATGAGGACAGGCTGACTGAGTTGAATATGTACACTCTGGAGGAGAGGAGGGATCGGGGGAATATGATTGAGACCTTCAAATATTTGAAGAGGATTAACAAAACTGGCACAGAAGAGATATTTAAGCTGAGAAAAGGAAGGGACACCAGAGGGCATGGTCTCAAGTGGGAAGGGGGAGATATCGGAGAAAGATGAAGAGGCATTCTTTCACAGAGAGGGTGGTGGAAAATGGAACATTCTACCCATTGAGGTGGTATCCCGTAGCACGGTGGGTAGTTTTAAAAGGGCATGGGACTGAGTTTGGGGGGGTAAGGGTGAGGGGGAAGAGGCAGGGGGGCAGCTGCAATATAAGGGTGCTAGCTGCGCATTGGAGCAGACTAACTTGATGGACCATAAGGCCTTTTTCTGCTGGCAGATTCATATGTTCCTGTGTTCATATTTGAGGGACATTTGAAATAAAAATCTTGATTCAGCTCTGGGCTTACATTTTAAAAACTGGCATGATAGTGACCCAAGAGCTCTTAAGTTCACAATTATAGAATATGTTAAACCACTTGCCAGGAAAGATGATAGAGTTCAGGCTCTCTTACAAAAAGAATCCTGTTGGATTTTTACCCTTGATTCCCTCTTTCCAGGAAGTTTGAATAGGGAACTAGATTTAAGTGTCTGTCTCTAAATGGATATCTCATGTTGTCCTGTATGATACTGGTGCACGATACAGTTCATTTTTTAGGATACCCTTCAATTAGTTCAAATCAGAATGATACTGTGTTTTTATAGCCTCTTGGCTATTTACCTCTTATTACCTGTCTCTTTATGGATCTCCAAAGTTTCCTTTGCACTATTAATGTACAGCTCTAAATGGATGAGATTTGTCATGTGTTTTTAGTTGAAAGAGACTTGTGGAATTATTGTGATCACCAAGGCAGATCCATAGTACCCATGGGGTATCCACTTTAATAGTTTGGTGACAGCCCATCCATGTATTTAAACTAACAGGTTCCCCCACTGTTTTCACTCCAGTTTCACTTTTCTTTCCTTTACCTCTTTTACCTGTTTCTGCTATTTTTGCTTGCTCCTACTTTCTCTTTTTCTTTTTTCTTTGACTTTTTATGGGAGAGAATATTCTTTTGTAATGATGTTCAGAAATGCTGGAACAACTCATACTTATTCTTTTTTATTTAATTTTTATGAGGTTGGCAATCTTTAAAAAAAACAAACTTGTATCTTATATTGGAGCACATTATGTTGCTTACAGAAGTGCAAATGTTTTGTGATTAACTTTTTGCCAAGCTTTTTACTTTTAAAATGCATTATTGAATGTTTAAGCACTGGTGTCATCTGAATGTGATTTTTTTGTATTCATATGTCACATGACTACAGTTTGAAACTACATGGCAAAACTTTGAAAAACGCATAGACACATGATGTATTTAAATGTGATGGTTTGGAAATGACTCTGCCCCCCATCGATGAAGAGGATTGTTCCCTCGAAGTGCCAGAGAATCTTTTGTGGATGCTGCAATAAATCACTTTCTCCTTTGAGCCATCAGTGTAGTGCTGCATTTTCCCAAAACTACAAATGCTGCCCCTATAAAACTACAAACACTGCCCCTGTAAAACTACAAACAATTCCCCTGTAAAACTACAAACACTGCCCCTGTAAAACTACAAACAATTCCCCTGTAAAACTACAAACACTGCCCCAGTAAAACTACAACCAGTGCCCCTGTAAAACCGCAAACAGTGCACCTGAAAAACTGCAAACATACTCCTGTAAAACTGCAAACATACCCCGGTAAAACTACAGTACAAACAGTGCCCTTGTAAAACTACAAACATTGCCCTTGTAAAACTACAAACATACTCCTGTAAAACTACAAACATACCCCTGTAAAGCAACAACCCATTCCCCTCTGAAACTACAAACAATTCCCCTGTAAAACTACAAACATACTCCTGTAAAACTACAAACATACCCCTGCAAAGCAACAAACCATTCCCCTCTGAAACTACAAACATACCCCTGTGAAACTACAAACATATCCCTGTAAAACTACAGTACAAACAGTGCCCTTGTAAAACTACAAACATTGCCCTTGTAAAACTACAAACATACCCCCTGTAAAACTACACACATTCATGTGTAAAGCTGAAAACATAGCCCTGTGAAACTACAAACAATTCCCCTGTAAAACTACAAACATACTCCTATATAACTACGAACATACCCCTGTAAAGCAACAAACCATTCCCCTCTGAAACTACAAACATACCCCTGTAAAACTACAAACAGTGCCCCTGTGAAACTGCAAACAGTACACCTGTAAAACTGCAAACATACCATTGTAAAACTGCAAACTGTGCCCCATAAAACTACAAACATTGCCCCTATGAAACTACAAACATACCCTCTGTAAAACTACAAACATTCATCTGTAAAACTGCAAACATACCCCTTTAAAACTACAAACAATTCCCCTGTGAAACTACAAACATACTCCTGTAAAACTACAATTTTCTTGAGAAACTACAAACATACCCCAGAAAAACTGCAAACATACCCCTATAAAACTACAAACAATTCCCCTGTGAAACTAAAAACATACCCCTGTAAAACTACAAACATACCCTTACTACAAACCCTGACTTCATCTCATTTCAACTAGTCGTTGTGACTGCCTCGCCTAATCAGAGGCCCACTGCTCACTGCCCTCCACTTCGGTCTTGACAGCTACCTCTCCCCGCCTTGGCCCCTGCTACCTGCCTACCCCCTAGCCCCCTCTCTCTTTCCTCCCCTCGGGCATTTCCTGACTTTTATCCCTCCCCTCTCTCCCCTTTAGAGCTCTTACCCTCACCCTCTATCCTCTAACAATGGCCTTCTTGCCGACATACCCCCTTTCCTCTCACCTGCAGTGCTTATTTCTAAGATTTCCCTTGGCTGGTATGTCATGCTACCTAACATTTGGCACATTTTGAATTACTGGAATTTCCTAAGCCTCACTCTATTACTTCTTTTTATTGTGTCACTATATATTATTATGTTGACCTTTGTATGTATGTATACCCCCCATTCCTTCGACGTGGAACCTTTGTAAATGAGAAATAAATACCCCTGTAAAACAACAGACCATTCCCCTGTGAAACTACAAACATACCCCTGTGAAACTACAAACATACCCCTGTAAAACTACAAACAGTGCCCCTGTGAAACTGCAAACATACCCCTGTAAAACTGCAAACATACCATTGTAAAACTACAAACAATTCCCCGGTGAAACTACAAACATACCCCTGTAAAACTACAAACATACCCCTATAAAACTGCAAACATTTCCCCAGTGAAACTACAAACATACCCCTGTAACACTACAAACAGTGCACCTGTAAAACTGCAAATATAACACTGTAAAACTACAAACACTGCCCGTGTAAAACAACACACATACCCCTGAAAAACTACAAACATGCCCCTGTAAAACTACAAACAGTGCCCCTGTAAACCTATAAACAATTCCCTTGTAAAACTACATTCATATCCCTATAAAACTGCAAACATACCCCTGCAAACTACAGACAGTGCCCTTGTAAAACAGCAAACACTGCTCTTGTAAAACTACAATCATACTCCCTGTAAAACTACAAACATGTATCTGTAAAACTGCAAACATACCCCTGTAAAACTACAAACAATTCCCCTGTGAAACTACAAACATACCAGATGTAAAACTACAAACACTGCCCATATAAAACTACAAACATTGCCCTTGTAAAACTACAAACATACCATGGTAAAACTACAAATACTGCCCATGTAAATCTACAAACAGTGCGCTTGTAAAACTGCAAACATACCCCTGTAAAACTACAAACAGTGCCCTTGTAAAATTACAAACATTGCCAATGTAAAACCACAAACATACCCCCGTAAAACTACAAACATTTATCTGTAAAACTGCAAACATACCCATGTAAAATTACAAACAATTCCCCTGTGAAACTACAAACATACCCCTGTAAAACTACAAGCACTGACCCAGTAAAACCACAAGCAGTACACCTGTAAAATTGCAGATACAGTACCCCTATAAAACTACAAACACTGCTCTTGTAAAGCAACACACATACACCTGAAGAACTACAAACATACCCATGTGAAACTATAAACAGTGCCCCTATAAAACTACAAATAATTCCCTTGTAAAATTACAATCATATCCCTATAAAACTGCAAACATACCCCTTCAAAACTATAGACAGTGCCCTTGTAAAACTGCACATACCCCTGTAAAGCTACAAACACTGCCCCTCCAAAACAACACACATACCCCTGCAAAACTACAAACATACCCCTGTAAATCTAAAACAGTGCGCTTGTAAAACTACAAACACTGCCCTTATAAAACAACAAACATACCACCTGTAAAACTACAAACATATCCCGGTTAAACTGCAAACAGTGCACCTCCAGCACTGCAAATATACTCCTGTAAAACTACAAGCACTGCCCCTGTGAAAGTACAAACAGTGCACCTATAAAACTGCAAACATACCCCTGTAAAACTGCAAACACTGTCCCTGTAAAACAATACAGATTCCCCAGCAAAACTGCAAACATACCCCTGTGAAATTACAAACAGTGCCCCTGTAAAACTACAAGTGCCTCTGTAAAACAACAAACATTGCCCCTGTAAAAGTACAAACATACCCATGTAAAACTGCAAGCACTGACCCAGTAAAACCACAAACAGTACACCTGTAAAACTGCAGATACAGTACCCCTATAAAACTACAAACACTGCTCTTGTAAAGCAACACACATGCCCCAGTAAAACTATAAACATGCCCCTGTAAAACTACAAACATACCCCTGTAAAACTACAAACATACCTCTGTAAAACCACTAGCTGCGCCCTTGTACAACTACAAACTTACCCCTGCAAAATTGCAGACACTGCCCCTGTAAAACTATAAACACTGCCCATGTAAAACTACATACACTTGTAAAACTACAAACAGTACCCTTGTAAAACTGCAAACATTACCCTTGTAAAACTACAAACACTACCACTGTAAAACTACAAACATACCCCTGTAAAACTACAGTGCCCCTGTAAACTACAAACACTGCCAATGTAAAACTACAAACAGTGCCCCTGTAAAACTACAAACAGTGCCCATGTAAAGCTACAGTGCCCCTGTAGAACTACAAACATATCACTATAAAACAATAAACAATTCCCCTGAGAAACTAAAAGCATGGCCCTGTAATATAACAAACATACCATTGTTCAACTATTAACATACCCCTGTAAAACTACAAACATACCCCTGTACAACTACAAACATACCCCCGTAAAACTACAAACATACCTCTGTAAAACTATAAACAATTGCCCTGTGAAGCTACAAACATGCCCCGTAAAACTATAAACATACCACTGTGAAACTACAAACATACCCCTGTAAACTATAAACATACCCCTGTAAAACTATAAATAATACCACTGTGAAACTACAAACATACCACGTTGAACTGTAAACATACCCTGTGCATCTATAAACATACCCCTGTAAAACTATAAACATACCTTTGTAAAACTATTAACATACCCCTGTAAAACTGTAAACATACCCGTGTAATACTACAAATATATTCCTGTAAAACTGTAAAAATACCACTGTGAAACTATAAACATACCTTATAACACCAACACTGTACACATACCACTGTGAAATTACAAACGTACACCTGTTAAACTGTAAACATACCCCAGTAAAACTATAAACATATCCCTGTAAAACTATAAACATACTTCTGTTAAAGTGTAAACATACCCCCTGCAAAACTGTAAATGTACCACTGTGAAACTACAAACATACCTCTGTAAAACTGTAAACATACTCCTGTAAAACTATAAACACACCACTGTGAAACTATGAACATATCCATGTAAAACTGCAAACATATGTCTGTAAAACTGAAAACATACCACTGAGAAACTGCAAACACACCCCTGTAACACTGTAAACAGACCCCTGTTAAACTGTAAACATACTTCTTTAAAACTGTAAACATACCCCAGTACATCTATAAACATACCCATGTAAAACCATAAACATATGCTTGTAAATCTGCAAACATACCCCTGCAAAACCACAAACATTTCCCCACAAAACTGTAAACATACCCCTGTAAAACTGTTAACATACCCTGCACATATATAAACATATCTCTGTAAAACTATAAACATACCCCTGTAAAGCTGTAAACATACCCATGTAAAACTGTAAACATACCCCGTGCATCTATTAAAATACCCCTTTGAAACTATTAACATACCCCTGTAAAACTATAAATATACCCCTACAAAACTGTAAACATACCCCTGTAAAACTATAAACATATCCCTGTACATCTATGAACATACCCCTTTGAAACTATAAACATACCCCTGTAAAACTATAAATATACCCCTACAAAACTGTAAACATACCCCTGTAAAACTATAAACATACCCCTATAAAGCTATAAACATACCTCTGTACATTTATAAATATACCCCTTTAAAACAATAAACATACCCCTGTAAAACTATTAACATACCCCCCTTTAAAACATAAACATACCCCTGTAAAACTGTAAATATACCCCTTTAAAACATAAACATACCCCTGTAAAACTGTAAACATACGGCTGTAAAACTGTGAACATACCCTTGTAATACTGCAAACATACCACTGTAAAACTACAAATATAACCCTGTAAAACTATAAACATAAAGCTACAAACTGTGCTCCTGTAAGACTAGAAACATACCCTTATAAAACTACAAATATACCTCTGTAAAACTATAAACATACCCCATAAAACTACAAACATACCCCTGTACAACTATAAACATACCCTTGCAAAACTACAAATGTGTTCCTGTAAAACTACAAACAATTCCCCTGTGAAACTACAAACATACCCCTATAAAACTATAAACAGTGCCCCTGTAAAACTACCAACATACCCCTGTAAAACTATAAACATACCTCTGTAAAACTATAAACATAACCCTGCAAAACTACATACTGTTCCCCTGTAAAACTATACATATGAACATACAGTATGAAACTGCCAGCAGATGCAGGCCTTACAGTCTGTCTAGTCTGCTCAAGTGTGCAGCACTTCAGCCTTTTAGACTGCAGCTGTCCCATTTGCCTCCCCCCTTCTGTTTTACCTCCTGCTTCATTCTCCCACACCCCACATTTACCCTCAGTTTAGACCCTCCCTTTAAACATGTCCTACACCCTCTTGAAGCTGCTCAGTGACCTCAGTGATACCTCCTCCTCTGGCAGTGCATTCCACCCTGTGACCACCCTTTCAGTGAAATAGTGCCTCCTCTTTTCCCTCCTGAATCTACCTTCTTCCAGTTTCAGACTGTGCCCCCCTGGTTTCCCTCCCACCCTTTAATCTGAAAATACTCTCTGTGTTCGCTCTGTTTATTTACTGTATTTATTGAAATGTTTCACCAGGAAAGGCACGCTGAGCAACAAGCTGCTTGTCTCCCAGTGTGACCTGGGGGGAAGGGGGAGTAGGGGACAGGATAACATGCAGGTTATCAAGAGATACAATTAGCATAGTTATACAGTCGAAGGAGGATTACATTCAGCACGAATTACATAGGTTGCTGTAGGCACAATACCATCTAGATAAAACATTGATGCATTTAATATGAGGAAACAAAAGGGAACAAATGACAGGACATAGGATGAACAATAAGTGCAGAAGTTGGTGCAATAAACCAGCATCCAAAGCATAATCTAGGTGCCGCTGGTCAGGCAATCAGGGGGGTATGGGGGGATGTAGGTGCAAATGAGCAGGTATCATGTGCAAGAACAATTTACCATGAGGTAATTTGCCAGGGCAGTAGACGGGGAGTGGGCAGAGGAGGAGAGGCTGATTTGAGGGGGAAGCTTATTCCAGAGTAAAGGGAAGTGGTATGAGAATGCTGCTTGGCCGGTGGAGGATCTCCGACGAGGCATTAATGGTTGGCGGGAGTCAAAAGATCTAATGGTGTGGGTGGGGGTGGAGGGTGAGGATAGTATGGCTGCAAGATAAGATGAGGGGCACCAAGCCAGAATTTTGAGACAAATTTAGCGCAGTGCAGTAAGCGGCGATTTTCCGGGGATGTGAAACCAAGAGATCGGTAGAGTACACAGTGATGGGTGCGAGAGGGGACATTGAGATCAAAACGGCAGAAAGCATTCTACAGGGGGTCCAGTTAGGATAGAGTAGACTTGGGAGTGGCACTGTAGACTATGTCGCAGTAGTCAAAGGAAGGAAGTATCATCTTCTGGACTAGATCATGCCTCACGGGGAGTGGGAGGCTACTACGATTCTTGTAAAGGGCACCGAGCATAGGACGCAGTTTTTTCAGTAAGGCATCGGTGTGGTCAGAGAAGGATAGATGGCGGTCGAGCCAGACCCCCAAGTACCGAACGGTATTTATGTCATCTAGTATTGTCCCATCCAGGGTGTGGTAGGAGGGGATGGGAGGGAGTGGAGCCTGGACAGGCGTTGCCTTGTGCCAAAGGTCAAAGTGATGTTTTTTTTTGCATTGAGGGAGAGCAGGTGAGAGCAAAACCAGTGCTAAACTTTGTTGAAATCAGCCTGAAGGGTAGTTACGACCTCTTCCAGTGAAGAGTCGGTGGAGAACAGGACTGTGTCGTCTGCATACATTTGGATAGATTCAGATGAGCAGGTTTCAGGCAGGTCATTTAGAAGAATGGAAAAGAGAATGGGTCCGAGTACCGACCCCTGAGGGACTCCGGTATATGCCTTTGGCAAGCAGACTTAAAGGACACCTAAAACCATAGTTTGTTCTGCAAATATTACTGAAAACCAGTCTAATATGCTTGTTCACCATAAACCACCCTGTTAAACAATGTGGATCCATACCAGGAAATGTAGTTTAATCCAGTCTGAGAGTCTGAAATCTGTAAACAAACCTCTCTCCCGTTTGAAAACTGGCACCCAGGTTGTTACCTAAGATAGTGTGAACATCATACACAGTGATGTAATTGGACTGAGACCGCTGGTCAGCAAATGCAGGTGTTACCCCTATGTGGTGCTATTCCAAGGGCTACTACCCCTTCCTGCTTGGCTAGTAGCAGGTTAAGGGGCCTGGGTAATGAAATGGGGGCCTTCATCCGGAGGTCAGGGTTGTTAGTGGTCAAGCTAACCTAGGCACAGCCCTCTGGGACACTGTAACCCCCCTTTTTCCCTTCTAGTGGCCTGAACAATATACAATGATTACTTTCACAATGACCCTTATTCACCAGGCAATTACCCACACTGTTTGCACTTACCATCTGGGTCGGTTCCTCTAGCTCGACCCTGGGAACCCCCTGTAAAACAAGGTTAAGCATAGCAAATAGCAACGGTACAATACTTTTGGCACAAACTGGAACCACAGTCAGGTTAAATGCAAACTAAGTTAAATCTGATTTATTCAGGGGACTTGAACAAGGGAGGAGTGTAATCAGGTTGATTTGCTTAAAAGCTATATTAATCAGACAGTTATGCATGCAGTTCAGAGTCCCTACACAGTTACACACTCTGGGTACCCAGGTAGGAAAACGGTGGGCTAGTCAGAAATGTTGCAGCTAGTTGGGGACCTGTGATGGAAGAAAGCAGCATGCACAACACACACTATTTGTAATCCAGAGCTGGAGGGTTCAGTTCATGAAAGAAAAGGCAACAAGACAATCAGATGACAACACTTTCAATTTGGCTGTTGTTGCAGGGAGCTACCCTGATGTTTACTCACGATACCCAATACTGGACACAGGCAGGGTGAAATCGAGACTGCAGGCTGTTGAGCTGGAGTGCCCGGAGAAGCAGGGCCCACACGAATCACTGAGGCGTCGTTCCTGTTCAAGGCGAAGCAGGAGCATGATCCCCAGGTTGTCCTCTGTCGATGACTTTCTCATGTAGCAGATATTCTGGCTGGGCCAGTGTAGTAGGGCCCAGTCAAATGGAAATGGATACGGATTCAGTCCGTGGAGCTGGATACAGTCTCCAGCAAGCAAAACACAGTTCAGACACACAGTGGGGAACCAAATCATGACCCACTACAAGCACACAGCACATTCACATGCAAGGAAATTCCACTGTACCAGGCAAATGACTCTCCGGTCGCAATTACATAGTCTCTGCATAATCCGGGAGTTCAGAGGTAGCTGGAAGTCCTGAGAGGCCAATCACATTCGTAAATCTTCGGTCTTCTTCAGGTTAAAGCCTGGTCACAATTCAGTGGCTTAATTCGCTCTCCAAATTCAGATTCAGTCCCCAAAAAAAGCACAAGTTCCCTCTCGGGAACAGCAGTCAGGCATGCAGTCCAAACTCAGGTCTTTCCACAGTTCTCCCACGCGAATCCACTATCGATTGCTGCTCAAACTAACTTGAGCTGTTACTTCTTCACTTCCCAACTCAGATCTAACTGAAACTGCAACCAGTGTGGAACTTTCCCCAAGATCAAAAAGGTTCGGTTGGCTGATCTGTCTGTCAGTCACAACAAGGGCTCCCCCTCCAGGTTATTTTAGGCACCAAAAGCCCAAAACTACAATTCCTACAAGTTTTGACCCCACCAAGCTCCTGTAGGCAGACTCCATTTTAGAGTCCCAAATGTACTGATTGGCCCATTCTGCAGTCCAGGACCAAGATGAAGGAAACAAACAGAACTGTCCATGCTGCAAAGAAGGCAGGTTAGAACAAACTGCAATATTATTACTACTCTAGCAAATGATCAGCAAACAAGAACACCTTCTAACAGAGCTCCCTCTCAGATTAATTATGACTGCAATCCAGGCAGCTCTTAAAAAGACAGCACACAGAGGCTATACAGGCACTCTCTGGTAATCACATTTAAACTGCTAAAAGACAGAACACCAGCCTGGCAGTGAGCATTTAGGCAAGCTCAAGGAAGACTTTTTGGGAACCCCCATTTGTAGGGGGGTTACATAGGAATCCTATATTCACTCTGTAATTATGTCAGTGTTTGACCTCTGTGATGGACAGCAACATACTAATCGACCCTAAATACATGTATTACAAAGCCCAGTAAGTGTTAGTGGTGTCTTGGTGACATAAAGACACCACTGTAGCTGTAGCTACAAGATTGACAAAGTCCACCTGTTCGTGGAATGCAAACCTGTATTTGTGCAACTGTTGCTTTAACTGTGTGTGTCTGCATTTCTTAATACTATCAAAATGGAACAGCACTGTTATTAATCTCCTTACTGAACTCACAGTTTTATTTATTTGCATTGTATATTCCTTGATTTACCTCTTCTCTCTTGTTTATGTCCTATATTATTTTTCATTTGATGTGGGACCTTTGTAAAAGAACCCCTGGTTCAAAGGTATTTGTAATCCTAGTTATGAATAAGTAATAAAATGATGAAATATGTAACTACAGCATGTTAGTGCTGCTAATACTAAAGGCAAAAGTATTAACGATGAAAAAACTAATACGGACTCAAGCAAGCTGCTGAAGACAGCAGATATGGAATAGAATGTGCCAAAAATCAGAGGAACATAGCTGAGGTACAGAGGGGTAGGGCAGGGAGACTCGGATGGCAGCAAGGAAAATGAGCATGGCCCTTTAAATGATCCTGACTGGGGTTGGCTGGGCATGGCAAGTGTCACTCAGTGTACAGCATACTCCAGGCCACACCTTTGCAGTTCAGGAGGAAGAGAGTGTCCTCTGCTCAAGAACCCCAACCTTTCCAGCAGAAAACTATTATAGCAGGCGAAGGTCACTGAGGGATCATTTTAACTTCGGCTTTATTCACCTCAGTACAGGGAACGGTGCTTAGGTCAGCAAAGTATGGGCATGGAGTTGATAGTTCTAGCGGGATTCATGCCCGGGACCTGTCTACACATTTCTGCCTCTCCAGCAGCCTCTGCACTTGTAACACAGCTGCTCATTGGTGTACCTTTCTTGTTCTGTTGAGCTGACAGCAATTATGCCGAAATAGTTACCTGAAATGTGTGCCCTTTCATAAAATATTTCCATTTTCAAACTGCCTTCATCTATTTGCATAGACTGTTACAAATGTTGACACAAAGTTTCCACTTTGTATAAAACAGATTTGATGCCCCCCCCACCACCAGGTCTGTGCTATAGGAAGTGTGGTTCTGACAGCCTGTTTGAAGTGGCACAGGGGAGGGTTTCTGTGGTTCAATGCACGAGGCAAGATCTGGCACAAAGCTAGGCAGGGTCAGCTGTTTCCACTAATGGTTTGAGGTGTCTGCCCCTGTGTGGCTGCCTCTGGTAACCCTGAGAGTGCAGACCTCATTGTAGGCCTAGCTTCTAAACACCAGCCTGATTAAGAATTTAACTCAGTGTGCTGGTGTACTGAAATCTCAATATCTTGAGGGCTGTGAGTTTGAATCTTAGCACCACCGACCAGGAAGGGATGTGAAGGCAGTCTGCTATGGTATTGACTATCCTGAGGGCTGTGTGTTCGAGTCCCAGCACTGCCAGTCTGTATGGGATTTGAACCTAGTGTGCTGGTGCACTGAACCTCAATGTACTGAGCGCTGTATGTTCGAATCCCAGCACTGCCAGTCTGTATGGGATTTGAACGTAGTGTGCTGGTGCACTGAACCTCAATGTACTGAGCACTGTATGTTTGAATCCCAGCACTGTTGGTGGGATTGGGATCTGAATATAGTGTACTAGTGCACTGGCTTTCTGTACCCAGAGGACTCTGTGTTTGAATCCCACCACCACCATTTGGTGTGGGATTTTAAACTCTGTATGTTACTGCACTGACCTTCTGTACCTGGAGGGCTAATGGTTTTAATCCAAGCACCACATGGCAGCCTGGGATCTGAACTCAGTGTGCTGGAGCACTGACCCTCTGTTTTGAGGGCTGTGAGTTTGAATCCAAGCACTGCTGGTCATGGTTGAGTTGGGATCTAAACTTGACGCACTGGTGAACCAACCCTCTGTTTTCTGAGGGCTGTGAGTTTGAATCACACTACTGTGACTTCCCCTACTTGTGTGGTGTTGTGTTAATCTGAGGGATATAAATCTCAAACTGCAGATGGAGAGACAGATAAATCCAGTCCGAAGTCTAGGAGTGTTCATTCCTGTTTTCTAACACAGATGTGGGGAATAGAGTTTTCCTTTATGTAAGACATGTGTACGAGCAAATGACTGATAGACAGAAGTGTTCTTCCACGTGCTGTCCAGAACAGCAAACACACACAACGTACACACACACGCACACACACCACATGCACCAAACACACACACCACACACACGTGTGCGCGCACACACAGAGACATCACACCCCCACACTCCACACACACACGCCACACACACACATATACACACACCCACACACACATGCACACACACACACACACACACACACACTTTCACTCACACACTACACCCTTTAAGTAAAGAATAAAGGTACTGACACCTGAATGACCCCATAGCCCCTCGGGTAATTTTATAGGTTATCAGTGAGTGGGTGGGTTGGAGGGTGTGTGGGATTCTGGTGGAATATAGTGACAAACTCAGAGTTTCTGTTAAAGTTTTGGTCAGGCACCTTCAGTAGGAGAGCTGTTACAATATTAGATGTTAATATGTCTCCTGGAGCAACTCGTTGATGTATAAGAGTGGTTTTACGCTCCTTCGGCTGGAGAGAGAACAGTGAAGTGAAGCTGCGGTGTTCTGGCTCAAGCTGAAGGCAAGTGAAACCACTCTAATACAGGAATGAGTGGCAATGGGGGACGTAGTAATATATTATTGATCGAGAGCGATCAACAATATATATATTTTTTTCTGTATTATGCTTTTTACCCTCCATGCCAACCCAGCCCCCCACTCCTTCATGTGGTCAAGCCCCGCTGTCCCACTCCTCCAGTCGTCGTCCATTGCCCCTCAACTTGTCACCTCCTGACCAACCCGGCATATCCCTTCACCAGGAAGCCCCCCTCCTGTGGCAGGGACCAGGAGGACAGATTTTCATGTGCTTAAAGGCAGACACTACAATCCTCACCAGGGGCAATGAGGGTGCAGCACGGGGATATCCTGGGCTTCGTGGCAACAGGAGGATGGACTGCCGTCATCCAGGTGGCATGAGCAGCCATCTTTTTCATATTTTCTTGTCCCTCCCACCTCCCGAGATGAATCTATGCAATGGCGACCTGGGGTAGGGACGTACAGCGGCGTGTCGAGGCAGCACATCGCCTAGTACATCTCCCAAACCACTCCTGGTGCCAAAGGTCCACCCCTCATGAGGGAAGCATCTAAACAGACACTTGTACTCCCTCTCTGCCGGTCTCCACTCCTGGGACCAGGGCTCAGGGCATGAACCCGGGTCACCAGAGTGCCATGCGAACCCCTCCGCTTGGCACCATGGAGCCAGCCAAGAATATATTTAAAAAAACTGTTCCCAGAATGTGATCATTTTCAGGGTATCTGCACATGAGATGCTCGTCACAGAATAAGAGTGTCTCACACACAGTGTAAAGGAGCGATTCGATTGCTATAATAATCCCTCTGGCACATAATGCTAGTAGTCCAGTTCCTGGCCAGTAACAGTTGAGTCAGGAAGGTCGGATTCCTTGGAGAGGAGTGCTAAATAAATACCTCAGTGAAGGCATCAGGGAATGTGTCTCAGTCAGATCTCATAACACTGTGCTGTGTCAAAGTTTCTGTGATCTGTCATAGAACGGTATCACTCTGTGTCACAGGCATGGGAGTTCAAATCCCAGCACTGCCAGCCAGATTGGGATTTGAACTCAACATGCTGGTGTGTTGACCACCTGGACCTTGGATTTAAGATTGGAAAGGACTTCAGGTCCCTGATGTGCACCCCCACCCCCACCCCACTTCATAAGCAACAGGAGATAATAAGCATGGTGTGCAAACAGTAAATTATAATGATTCCCTTCCCACTCTACTAACCAGGGTATGAAGGGATTCCCTCCCCACTCTACTACCCAGGTTATGCAGGAGTTCCCTACCCAGTCTACTACCCAGGGTATACAGGGGTTCCCTCCCCACTCTACTACCCAGGGTATGCAGGGGTTCATGACCCACTCTACTACCCAGGGTATGGAGGGGTTCCCTACCCACTCTACTACCCAGGGTATGCATGGGTTCATTTCCCACTGTATTACCCAGGGTATGCAAGGGTTCCCTCCCTACTCTACTACCCAGGGTATCCTGTGATTCTGTACCCACTTTACTATCCAGGATACCTGGTGATGCCCTCATCCCTATCCGTTCTACTACCCAGGGTACCCAGTGATTCTCTACCCACTTTACTGCCCATAGTACCCAGTGATTCCCTCCCCACTCTAGTACCAAGGGGGTTCCCTACCCACTCTACTACCCAGGGTATGCAGGAGTACACGTCCCACTCTACTACCTAGGGTATGCAGGGGTTCTCTCCTCACTCTACTTCCCAGGGTATGCAGGGGTTCACTACCCACTCTACTACCCAGGGTATGCAGGGGTTCCCTGCCCTCTCTACTACCCAGGATATGCAGGGGTTCCCTCCCCAATCTACTACCCAGGGTGCCGGTGAATCCCTCCCCACTCTACTAGCCAGGTCACCCAGTGATTCTCTACCCAATCTACTACCCAGGTTCCCTACCCACTCTATTAGTCAGGGTATGCAGGGGGTTCCCTACTCACTCTACTGCCCAGGGTATGCAGGGGGTTCCCTATACACTCCTCCAGCCAGGGTATGCAGGGGTTTCTTACCCATTCTACTACCCAGGGTACCCAGTGATTCTGTTCCCATTCTACTACACAGGGTACCAACCCTACTACCCAGAGTACCAGGTGTTTCTCTACCCACTCTACTTCCCAGGGCGCCCTGTGATTCCCACCCAACCTACTACACATGGTATCCAGTGATTCTTTACCCACTCTTCTACCCAGGATAGCCAGTGGCTCCCTAACCATTCTACTACCCAGGGCAGCTGGTGATACCCTATCCTCCATACCACCCAGGGTACCTGGTGATTCACTACCAGCCCTACTACCCAGGGTACCCAGTGATTCCTTACCTGCTTTACTGCCCAGGATACACAGTGATTCTCTAACATTCTACTACCCAGGGTACCTGGTGATTCCCTACCCACTCTACTACCCAGGGTACCCAGTGATTCCCTACCCACTCTACTACATGGGGTACCCAGTGATTCCCTACCCATTCTACTACCCCGGGCACCTGGTAATTCCCTACTCACTCTACTACCCAGGGTATCCAGTGATTCCCTAACCATTCTACTACCCCGGACACCTGGTAATTCCCTACCCACTCTACTACCCAGAGTACCCAGTGATTCCTTACCCACTCTACTATCCAGGGTACTCAGTGATTTCCTAACCACTCTGCTCGATCTGGTCTTCCTTCTGGGGATGGAGATCACTGACTTGGTAGTGGAACTGGTTGGCTGGTCAGACCATCACACTATAAGGTTCAAATTTGAGGCTCTCCCCCTATAGATCTGCACCTATCGAGATGGTTTGGTGCCGTCCTTTAAGGGGTTTGACCACTGATGGTCTTGTGGTACTGGACCTATCAGGTGTGTCGAGTTATGCAGAGAGCACCGGGGGAACTGCTACTTGCCTATAATAGGGCGGTGACAGGTGCCCTCAACTGTCTAACTCCTGTCTGGGTCCTCCCTCACTCTCCACCTGAAGTCCTCTTGGTTTGATGGGACTTTATATTAAATAATAATAATAATAACATTTATTTATATGGCGCCTTATCCAAAACCAAGATGCCTCACATTTTAAAACAATAATGATAATAAAAGCATAACATATTCAATAAAATCATACAAATATCCATAAATTAACCAGAACAATTCAATTATTAAAAACTTGAAGCCACAAATGGGTCTTTAACGCCTGCTTGAATGCTTCCACAGTTGCGCACTCCCGAATCCGATGGGGTAGAGAATTCCAAAGGGTAGGAGCAGCGAACTCAAAAGCTCTTGCCCCAGAAGATTTTAAACTTACCCTTGGAACCTCTAGCAAGCCCTCGCTGGCTGAACGGAGTGAGTGACTGGGCTGGTAGGGGATCAAGGGCTCTTTCAGGTAGTCCGGGCCTAGTCCGCGTAGGGCTTTAAAAGTCAGCAAACCGACGTTATAGGTGATCCGCCACTGTACTGGCAACCAGTGCAGCTCACGCAGCATCGGCGAAATATGACAAGATCGTGAGGACCCCGTCAAAAACAGGGCTGCTGCGTTCTGCACCAGCTGCAAGTGACGGATTTCTACCCCAGGAAGCCCTAGGTAAAGGGAGTTGCAATAATCTAAGCGAGAGGAAACAAAGGCATGGATCAATGTCAGAAGGCCATCAGACGGAACTAGGCGCCTAATTCTGGCGATATTCCTAAGATGGTAAAAGGAAGTTTTGATGATCACCGACACCGCGAATGCAAGGTCAGCCCTTCATCAAAAATTGCCACCAGGTGAGGCACCGTCGAGAAAAATTCCCGAGGGTGCACCCTCCCCTAACCCCCCTATCCGACGACCTGGATCCACAACCATCACCTTAGTTTTGTCTGGGTTCAACTTTAGCCAACTGGAATCCATCCAGTCTTGGATTTCTTTCAGACAGTTATTAAAGACTGATACAGCTCCATTATGGTCGGGTGCAAAAGATAGGCTGAGCTGGGTATCATCAGCACAGCAGTGAAACCTCAGCCCATACCTTCTTAAAATGTCTCCGAGGGGCAGCATATACCCCGTAAATAACATGGGTGAGAGGACCGAACCCTGAGGGACTCCACATGACAGAGAAGTATGGTCTGAGGAAAAAAACCCCGACGCCACTCTCTGAGTTCTACCCATGAGGAAAGATGAAAACCACCTGAGGACTGTTCCCGACGGTCCACAGATGAACCTCAGATGGCCCAACAACACCTCATGGTCCACAGTGTTGAAAGCTGAAGAGAGAGATCTAGAAGGACCAAGATGGAGCGGTTCTTCCAATCTCTAGCCATCAGGAGATCATTGAGCACCCGAACCAGTGCTGTCTCGGTACTGTGTCTCTTACGAAAACCAGACTGGAGTGGTTCATAGATGTCATGGATGGTCAAATGGTCCTCCAGTTGTGCAGCCACCACTTTCTCAATAACCTTCCCTATAAAAGGAAGGTTAGAGACAGGTCTGTAGTTAGTGTGGCAGTCTGGGTCCAGGGAAGCTTTCTTCAAGAGAGGTGTCACCACCGCCTCTTTCAGAGAACTAGGAAACTTTCCAGACTCCAAGGAGCACCAGACAATCCATGCCAGGACCAGACCGATAACCTCAATACATCCCAAGATTAGGGAATTAGGTCCAGGATCCAATCTACAGCACGTAGGGTGCACACTCTGGATGATTCGCATGACATCCATGAACTCCAGCCGGCCAAAGGTACTCCAAGACAACCTAGGTGTAGTAAAATCACACTGATCAATAGCAGCGCCCATAGAGTGTGCCGGCTGGAGTCCCACCCTGATGCCGGCCACCTTATTTGCAAAGAATCAAGCAATTTCATTGCACTGTAATTGCAAAAAGGCTTTCCGTACTTGTAGGCAGGCTGGGTTGCACAGTCTGTCCACCGTACGGAAAAGCTGAGCTGGTCGATTCTGAGCAACTGCAATCTCCCTGGACAGGAATTCTGCCTTCTTACGGGAGATTGCAGATTAATAGATTTGATATTGGTCCAACAATCTAAGGCGGTTGGCATCAAGGGTGGACCTCCACCAGCAATGCTCCAGCCTTCTACCTAGTCTCCACAACTCCCTCAAAGTCCCATAAAACCAGGGAGATCGAGGACGAAGGGAGAGAGGTCAAATGGGGACAGGCACAATGAAATCCAAAGCTGTTGAGACGTCCGAATTGACTTTGAAGGAATTGAAGCGAGGGGGTCAAAGGTTGGAGAGATGGTGGCAGAAATCGGGCCTGTTGGTTGACAGACTTAGATTGATAGCTCATTATAAAGACTATTAATCGGCCATCTCCTGTAAGAAGGCAGAATCCTGTGCAAGGAGATTGCTGTGGCGAAGAATCAACTGGCCTAGCTCTTCCAGATTGTCAACAGATTGTGCAATCCAACCTGTCTTCAGTTGCAGGGAGCATTTTCACAAGTTGAGTGTGATGAGTTTGCTCACTTCTTCACCGATAAGATTGCCACCATCAGGTCCAAGATCCATTCAGTGTCCTGTAATGGGCAGTGCAGTGATTGGCATGGGGTGGTAAGCATCCAGTCTGTTTGGTCTGACTTCGGCTGGTTGACGATCAAGGGCATTGTGCGGGTTGTCCAGAGCATGTGCCCAACCTCTTGTAGTTTGAACACAAGCCCAAAGTGCATCCTTGTGGGGTGCATTGAAGTCATTGGCCCAGTCCTCACTGAGATAGTCTGGTGCTCATTGAAGACAGGGGTGTTTCCAGATTCACTAAAGGAGGCAGTAGTGGTACCCCTCCTGAAGAAATTCTCCCTTGGGGGTGTGTGGCTTGGATGCCGATGAAGATGGACGCTTGAATCCTCAGCTCCCTTCCCAGCTGGATCATATCTATGCCCTATCTCCGTGATCCAGGGGTTATTTCCATCTGAATTACTTCATCAGCTGCTCTACCCCCTCCCCAACTGTCCAGCACAGTCATCTTCATGGTTCATCAACCGGTTATCATCTTGTCACGCCAGTGCGCCCGTGAGTCAGCTCAGACGGTGCTAGGCCGTGTAGGTCTGGATCCTGGCACTCACCAGCCGGGGTCAGCTACACCCTACTGTCATAGCCAGATGCCTCCTGCTTCACCTGCTTGGTCCGCTACTGCAAATACATCGCCTATCTATCCTCTTAGCACACCAGACTACTGAGGCCCCCCCCAAGTTCGCTATGGCTTCTCTCACACCACAACGACTTACTATTCCTCTGGGAAGCAGCACAACTCCAACCCCATATTCCAGTGTGGGCACCTTCTTACAGTATATTACCAGCATGCTGGAAATGTTGCTCACCAGGGGTGGATGGTATTAATGATGCTCTGATAGGTACAGTAGCGGACATGCGCAACCTCCAGGATAAAATGAATGTGGTCGAGCAGAAAGCTGAGGACTTGGAGGTGCAACAGCATAAGATTTAGCAATGCCTCCAAGCCCACAAAACCAAGCTTGCTGCCCTTTGGGACCGTGCTGAAGAGCAAGAAAATTGGGGGTGCCGTAACAACATACAGATCACTGGCGTTCCCAAAGATTCCGAAGGGCAGAATATGGAGCGCTTTTTAAATCATGCCATTCAACAGATGCTAGGCAAAAGATGGAAATGGCCTGCTGAAGTTGAGAGAGCGCACAGGCTATCAATCAGGCCCCGCTCACCAGGGCAATCCCCGCAGCACATTATAGCGTACCTCTTACTGTACTCCACTAAAGAAAGAGTGATGCGGGCAGCCAGGGATAGAGGGGACATCATATGGCAGGGAAACACGATCTCTTTTTTCTGAGATTTCTCGCAGGAGGCCATGGTGAGACAGAAAGCCTTTGTTCCTAGCAAGAAAATACTTCAAGCCCAGGGATTTCAATACCGATTTCAAGAATCTTATCTCGCTATTAGTCACCAAGGATGGAAGCGAAATCGTTGCTTTCCAGCCTAAAGACATTGAGACCTAGGTTTCTAGGCACTGCCAGAATATACCTTTTCAAACTACAACACCCAGACACCATTGGGTGCCAGAGGACTGCAACCAGTGCAGAGGGAACCAAAAAATGGAAAGTCTGATTCCAGGGAGCTCGAATTCCGACCGGGCAAGTCCGCCACCTGTAGGTTCCCCAGCCTTGCCTACAGAAATGACTCAGGAACTCCTACAGCCAATGTTGTCAAATTTATTGCTCCTCCTGCTGCTCTGCACCTGTAGCTCTGTCACAATGCTCTCCTGCCCAACTGTCCCGCTCCAGACAACGCCCCAGAAGCAGCCAGGCCCTGTCTCCAGATTGCCACCTGAATGCTCCACCAGCTAAATTCCCCAGAGATGACTACCCACCAGATGAGGCTGCTGCAATGCCGGATGCCTCTCCAATGGATGTGGTGGCTCCCTGAGATTGGTCTGAACTCCCAACTGATGCTGGCACCTCTAATGAATCAACCCAGCTTCCCATCAAACTCGGACTCAAATCGTTTGCAGAAGCTGCTGCTACTGGCCTGTCTAGCCCTGCAACCTCAGCCTCCCTGACAGAGGACCCTCTAGCATAAGGACTTATGTTTGTATATTGCTGTTTATTTTTGACTGTCTCTCATATCAACAGGGTTCTCCATCCTGGGAGGATACAGCATCTCTGAGGGGAAAATCACTGCTTTAACCCACCAATGATCATTGCACTCCCATCGTGTGACACTTAACAAAGTTAACATAAGGGTTTTTCCTCTCCCCTCTCCCTTCTTCCTGCTTTAGGGGCCATCCATGTTTATTCCCCACACATTTGCCCACCGTTTTTGGGCACCAGCCATATGCAAATACCCAGTATGAGGGAATGCTTTAGATAGTCCCGGCAATACTCTACCCCTCTACAGCCACATCCCTGTCTCCTAAAGTAGACTGGAGCCTAGATATTCATTAACATCAAGTTGCAATTAGCCAGCCTGTCCCCTGGATACGAGGATAATTCCCCGCCCAGGTGCTCTAGTGGCTTGTGGGGGTCCCCCCCTCCCCTCCTCTCTAAGTCCACCCCGGGCTGTGATCAAGACCCACTGCACCATCACTCATATGACTACAGCAGCTGGGGGTCTCCCCCTACTCCTTCCTCTCCCTGCATTGCCCACCCCCACACTTTGGGTCCCCCTCCCTCTGACTCCCTCCCCTACCTCTCCCTCTGACTCCCTCCCCTACCCCTCACCCTCTCCTGGTAACAATCTTTATGAAACCATGGAGATACTCCAGCTGGGGGAATGCAGTCCATTTGGCTCTAACTCAACACCCCCTAGTTACTTGGTGAGTGGAACAGCATGGCCGAGATACGCCCTGGTGTAAGGGTTTTTCTCATGCATACACTTCTTCACCATTAGTGTACCACTGTTCATTTAGATACCTTCCTACTAGCCTCGCTTTCCTGTTACCTCCTAAACATTTAATCTCTGCTAGGCCAGCCAGCCCATCAGCACAGCAGTTGGATTTCCGCTTGCGACCCTTCCGATGACCGATGTTGAGGTGGACTCGGGTCACTGGAGGGTCAGCCGGGAGAAGGCTTAAGCGCCCCACGACTGCTCGCCTTCTCCGGGAGGAGGGGCCAAGGCCCGCTGATTGCCTGACCTGGAGTGGAGCCTCGGGGTACAGCAGAGTCCTGCTTGCAGGAGGAGCTGGCTGAGACGCGTGGTGGATGTCGGCGCACAGCGCCTTGACGACAAGGGTGCACATCACGCGAGGGAGAAACACCGGAGGAAAAAGCCTTGCATCTCTAGGAAGACGAGGCACCAGAAGCGTGCCCTCGATGTGCCACCACCCACCTAGACTGCTTTGCCTGACACAACCAGATGTGTACAGGGTATATGGGCCCCATCTTGTTCCCCGCCCAGGGGAGATAACCGCGGCCCCATGGAGTGCAAGGTTGGTCATAGGTAGGGAGGGTGGCTGGCAAAGGAATGACTCTCAGGTGCCTCCGAAGGGTCAGAGATGGTGGGAAGTAGGAGGGAAAGATAGAAAGTAAAAAAAAAATAATCTTTGCAAGGCCAACATAGTTGTCACTGTCTACTATCTTTAACTACTTTTTGTTACCTAGTTCAACTGTTAACACAGCCTGTTTTCAGCAAGTTTGATCATGTTGTTGTTGTTCTATTTACAATCTATAGGGTACTATCACTGCACTTCCCACTGACAGACTTAGTCGAGCAGGAGTTGTTGTCACCACTGCCAAGAAGTTTCAGGTACCCCCGCCCCCCGTTCTCCACTTCCACTTTTCCTGGGGGGAATACACCTAGCTTTGACCACTTTCTGGGAATCAAGATGCCAAATTCCAACCAAGTTTGCATCTTGGAATGTAAAAGGGCTGAACCACCCTATTAAATATACTAAGGTTCTCCAGCACCTACGCTCCTTGCAGGCTAATATTGCATTCCTGCAAGAAACGTACCTCACTGCCAGGACCATACAATGGTTGAAAAAATCCTGGGTGGGGAAAGTTGTTGCTAGCTCAGCTTCCATGAAGTCAAGAGGTGCAGCTATATTAGTCCGACGTTTCTGCTGCTGGGTAGAAGAAGAGGTTAAAACTGGTAAGCAGGGACACTGGGTAGTGGCCAGATTTCCCTTCCCTGGGGGAAAAGCTGTGTTGGTTAATGTATATAGCCCCAACACAGATAGCACCAATTTCTTCCCCAACCTTAGTCAGGCTATTACATCCCTTACGGACAACCACCCTCACATACCCATTCTGACTGGGGGTGACTTCAATCTTGTGTCAGACATTTTTCTGGACAAGTCCAAGCCCACCCCCCAGACACAACCCAAAGCCCAAATGGCTCTTCAGGACACGATAGATGAGTGGGGCCTAGTAGATGTATGGAGACGTGAACATCAATCTGGCCAGGATTATACCTTTTATTCTGCTGCCCACTTCACCTACAGCCACATAGATTTCTGCTTGGCTAACTCAGTAGCCTCTCACAGTATATCCTTGCCCCAAATCAGCAACATCCTTATCTCCAACCATGCCCCTGTTATGTGTTCCTACACCCCACCAGGACACACTAATTCTGGTACCAGATGGTGCTGTAACCCAGTGCTGTTGCAGGACCCCGAATTTCGCTGGGTGCTACAGTGAACAACTAGAGACTACTTTGCCATCAACGCAACAGGGGAGGTTGCTGCCAGAACCATATGGTAAGCCTTTAAGGCCGTCCTACGAGGCTACATTATCTCTTACACAGCCACTAAAAATAGGGCTAGGAGAGCGATCCTCAGTCAACTTCAGAGGGAAATGTCAGAGTTGGAGGCCCGCTTCAAAGCCTCAACTGCTACCCCTCTGGACTGGTCCCTTATCCGGGAAATCTTTGGAGTCAAATACCACATCAACACCCTACTTCAACAGAATGCAGAGTGGATGCTGTTCCAAGCCAAACATGCCCATTGGGAGGGAGGGAGGGGACAAAGGCAGGAAACTTCTCGCCTACCAATTGAGGAAACAACAGGCGTCTTCTCGCATTCATGCCCTTAAGGATGCTTCCAGATCAGTGATTTCAGAGCCCAAGGGGATTAATGCCAGCATGCAGCAATTTTATCAGAAATAATTTTTTTATTTTTATTTTAGTCTTTGGTAACTGGATAAGGCCCACTAGGCATAAGTGCCTGTTTTCAGGGGTGACCTGGGAGCACTGGGCAGTTAAGTGACTTGCTCAGAGTCACACAGTATGCAAGTGGAAGTTGTGAGAATCAAACTCAGGTCTGGTCTGCTGGATGTATCAAGCTTGTTCACACCTTGTTCCTCTAACCTGTAGGCTATACCAGCCCTGCACCTTTCTGGGCTCTGCCCAATTATCTACTGAGCTAAGAGAGTTCTGCCTCTCCTCTTATGTACCTCATCTTCCCCCGGCCATGGTGGAGGCCCTGGATAAGCCCTTTTCAGCCACTGAAATCAAGCTAGCCCTTTCATAGCTGGCAAAGGGTAAAGCCCCAGGGCCTGATGGCATGAGCGCAGAGATCTACCAACTTCTCAGCTATGAGATTGCCTCCCCTCTCCTCCTTGCCCTGCAATAGGCCCATACTGCCGGTACTCTCCCGCCACAATGTGAGAGGCTGTTGTCACTCTGCTCCCCCAAAAATCTGATGATCCCTTGGATTTCCCTAACTTCCAGCCCATTTCCCTCGTCTCGGTTGACACCAAAATAGCAGCCAAAATCTTAGCTAACCGGATGAGAGAAGAAGTGCCATCTATAAGCCACCTCTCCCAAGTTGGTTTCACTAAAGGAAAGTCCATGTCCAACAACACCCAACTGGTCCTTAACCTTAAATGGTGGGCTCTACACTCTCAGACCCCCATGGCAGCCATGGCAGGCATCGACTTCTTGAAGGCATTCGACTTGGCAGAATGGCCCTACCTGCATGAAGTTCTCCGCCTATATGGCTTCGGTCCCTACTTCCACCAATGGGTCTCCACCTTATACAACTCCCTGATGGCCAAGATCCTCACCAACAAGGACATCTCCCCTCCATTTCCACCATACGGGTACCTGCCAAGGCTGTCCCCTTTCACCACTGTTGTTTCTGGTAGCCCTAGACCCACTAACCCAGAAACTCCTCTTCTCTAATGAAATTACAGGCATCCAAGTGGGACAGCACTCCTACCTGTCCGCCTCATATGTGGACGACTTTTTGCTCACCCTTTCCCATCCACAAGACTCCCTCCTGACAATATTGGCCATTTGGCAAGACTTTGCCCAGCTCTATGGCTTGCAAATTAATTGGAGAAAAAAACACCTTAGCCCCTGTAAATTCTGCTTGTACTAAAGAATGTTTGCAGGGCACAGACGTGGCCTGGGCTCCTCAAGACTTCTCATACCTTTGTGATTCCCTCTGCATGGAAGGACTTAGAGTCTTCGAATTTCTCGCCCCTGCTGTCTAGCCTTTCAACAGAGATCAATCGCTGGCACTAGCTAAACCTTTCTCTCCGAGGCAAGGTAGTTGCTATACGCATGCTCCTCCTCCCAAGGGTGGCCTAGGTCCTCAATAATCTCAGTATCCCCCTCTCGCCTAAACTGTATCACCCCTTGGACAAAATGGTCTCACCTTTGCTTTGGGAAGGCAAGAAGCCACGTTGGAGTCATCGTAGGAAAGCTGAGGGCCCACTGGACTGGGGTGGATTCCCAGAGGGAAGTGAAGTGTTCAAACAGTCACTATATGGTGTTATTTCAGTGTTACAGTAGCAGTGTACACTTCCTGCACACTTCATTTCATAATGCAGTCCATCAGTGTTTAATCAGTGCATCTTCAGGTCTCTTTTGGTGTACATGCAGTGCTGATACAGTGTGTGTGCGAATTATGATAATTAGCACTGTAATCACACTGCAAAAGTACTGCAATTAGCAGTGTTTTCAACACTGCCTGAAGCAGTGTTCTGTCAGCAACACTGCCTTAAGCAGTTTTGCACTGATTTTTCAGTGTGTGTGAATTATGTTAATTAGTACTGTAATCACACTGCAAAAGTACTGCCCTTAGCAGTGTTTTCAACACTGCCTGAAGCACTGTTGCATTGCTTTTTCAGTGTGTGCGAATTATGTTAATTAGCACTGTAATCACACTGCAAAAGTGCTGCCCTTAGCAATGTTTTCAACACTGGCTGAAGCAGTGTTGCATTGCTTTCTCAGTGTGTGTGAATTATGTTAATTAGCACTGCATCAACACCTGTAGTACACTTCAGTGTGCAGTGTGATTTTGGTAGCACTCCTGTCAGCAGTGTTGCAGTTCTGTTTCAGTGTATTAGGCTGCATTAAAGATGGCATCACACAAAATTCAACAAAAACAAAGCAGTATTCATCTGCAAGTATCTGCAACCTCAGCAGAAGAAGCTTTGCTTAAGGGTTCCTGAGTGAGAAAGTCGTCTGTGAATTCCAAAGAAGATGGAAATCTTGGGGGCTATGTCTGTAGGAGGTACTAAAGTCTGTTACCCCATGTTTGACTCAAAGTCAAAGGAAGGGGGTGGACATTTAGGTAAAGGAATGACCACCAATGGTTTTGGTTTGCAGAAAATGGTATGGAAGCCTCCCTGATATGCAGGTCCTCACCAGTATTTCCAGGTTTACCTTCAAAAAAAGAAGAAGAGAGCCTCTTCGGACTGGGAGCATATGCACGGTGTGGAAAATTATTTTCAGTATCAAGGGGCTGTTCGAGTGAAGTGTGTGTGTGTATGTATCTCTCTCTCTCTCTCTCTCTATATATATATATATATATATATATATATCTGTCTCTATAATGGGATTATCAATCGCATTGGACAAACGCCATTAGGTGACTGTGCGTATATCGTAATGCAACCACACACCTGCACTTTTACTCCCCTCCAAAATAATTTTGCCATTTTATAAGATAGATAACCCCCTGTGTGGTGTGTGGAAGAGCAGTGATACACACACGGCTTGGGTGGTTGATGCACTCGGCCTGCGGCCTTCTGTGCAACAACACACACCAAGGTGTGCGTATATAAGAGTGTGACCGCACACCCTACAGTGGGTTATTACACACACACACACACACACACACACACACACAGTACTTGTTGCAAAACAAAAACACTACATTAATGCAGGCATTAGAATGCAAAGCACACAAAGCAAGAAAATGAAAAACAGGGTTTGAGCCTCACAAGTCTTGGCAAATTGATTGTGTGGTGTTCCCTGGAGTTCCCAACCTTGATGCCCATCCCATACCCCCCACCAGCCCATAGTCTCCTTTCTAAAGCACAAGGTACAGCTCCAACCCAATGCCTCCCACAGCAGCCATTCGTACCTGTAAAACAAGAACAGCAATGGGCTCACAAAGGATCTGCAGCTCGTTATGAACTATTATATGGCAAACAATGTAGGGTAAACAAAAAAACAATACTTATCTGATACATATGGTCAGTGTCCTCCTACTCCCGGTCAATGTCCTGCCAGATCTGTAGATATAAAAGGGAAAATGGGTCAGTATGAAAAATAACAATACTGATCAGCTGGGTCAGTTGGGAAGGCTCTGTAGAGGTTAAAATAAAAAAAAGGGGTTGGGGGGGAAGATACCAGACCTGTACCATACCATCAACCTGGCTTTTAGAATGGACTCGGTCACTCAGGGGATGTCATGGTTGGGGGAGGGAGGAGGACTCCTTGCCCCTGCCCCTAGAACTGATCTTTTTGGGGGGTAGGTCGTCATGTTGCTCCACACATCAACCAACACAGGGTAGGATAAAGACACCAAGGAACAGATATTCAAAGCACAATGAATGCTTCCCTGGTGGTGTAGTGGATCCCCCTTCCTTTTCCCAATCTGCCTGTAGAATACATAGGAACACAGGCATGTGATGGCAGAAAGGGACCGCAAGCCCACCTAGTCTGCTCAGTTCGCCTAGATATCCACTAGGCCTTTTCTGTACCCTCAGACACGATCCCCTGCAGATGGAACCCACCAGACCTGCCTCCCCACCTCAGTAGACCACCTCCCTGCTGCTGGACCAACCTCCCAGTCTCACCAAACAAAGCACCCTCCTTAGAGCAGGACCAGCACCCTCTAGATAACAACTCTTTCTGCAGCTGGACCCACCCAGACAACCCATCTTGCCCAGATACCAGTTGCCCATCCCACCACTGACCACTCTGCTTGCACATAGAAAACCCTGCCCTGGTAGATACCCTTTTATAATCCCAACGCTTATTAGTCTGACATGCTGCATCCCACACACAACAACCCAACAGCCCCAGCAGCCCAACACACAGTGGCCTGACCTAGGACAGCGCCTGACATACTGTCAGGCCAGAGGAGGTTGGGATGCTGTGCGGCTGTTGAGTGGATTTTCCACAAACACATGAAGCACCCGATCCCGACCTATGTCACCCATCCCAGGACCTGAGACACTACTGAACAGCACTGACAATGTCAAAACACCCACCCCCTATGTGGTGCACCCTCCAAGGACACACTGACCTGAACACGGACATCCTGGTAAGGATGACTGTCTCACCATCCATGAGACAGGGATTAAACAAATAGCCGTGCATGCCTCAGTGTGTTGACCAGCCATCCCAGGCAGCATGGTGGATTGTCCGTGCATCCCTGCATGCATGATTATGTCAGCTGACTGCCAGCCAGCTGGGCATGCATGAAGGAATTGGAATACCATGCCTGTTGGTCAGTGCGTGCATGACACTGCAGGCACACAGCAGAGTGGCACAGCGAGAGCATGGATAACTGCACCAGGAAATGGTCCACAGAAACACCACATGTGGATGCCAGGACACAGAGCAGCATGCCACAGCACCAACTGTGCAATGTGCGCATGTGGCTGTGTCATGCTAGCCCACTATGGGCCTGCAGTAACCACACAGAAAAAAGTCTGGAGGTGTTTGGGGGGGGCCTGTGCCACAGGAGCTCACTGTGGCATGAAGGCTGCCAGGTGTGTTGTGGGGGGTTCCACAAGGGCCCATTGCGGGAATGCTGTTACCACACAGTTGCACAGCTGGAAGGGGTTGGTGGGCACTCACACAGCTTCAGACCTGTGCAATGTGTGGCACACATGAACAGCTGAAAGGATTTTGAGGTGACTCACACAGAGTCAGGCCTGTACGACATGCGACACACAGTGCAGATGTGGCAGTGTGCAGTGGGCTGCTTGGCAATACCCAGCAGTGCTGTGATGAGACATCACCACCAGGTTGGGGTGCACATTAAATGGGGGGATGAAACTTTATTCAACAGTAGGGGGCCACAGTGGCAACCGGGTGGCTGTGCATGATGTGTACTGTGGACCAGGTTCACCACAATATATCCCAGGCACACTGCCTTAGGGGTAGCTGGTCCATTCCACTGGGGTGTCAAACAGACGAGGCATACTGATGAGTCCTGGTAGGACAAAACACGTGTCTATGTCTTCTGTTAGCACCCTTTGCAAACTGTGTGAGAGGCCTTTCGGCACCATGCAATTCTGCTTAAAGTTGGACCAGCATAACATTCTGTGGTGATTTGCATATGCAGCCCATGATGCTTTGCATTGTGGGGGCATGTGTGATTTGGTATAGGTCCATTGCTGTTCCCTGTGGAGTTCTGCTAGCATTGTCATGACCCTTACATGCACCTTCCCAAGCAGGGCATGGAGATGGCAGTGCCAGGTCTCGACATTGCTTTAGGTCCACGGTATACCTCACTCATTGAGATCTGCAACCAACCACAGCTGAGTGGGAACATGGGGTCGTATCTCGTGGGCACCTTGGTCACCCTACTGTACAGCCAAGTCCTGCCCAGCACATGTGTCTGCTTGAAACAATAGAAGAGTGTGGTGGCATTGGGTGGAATGGTTGACTTCAGGAGGCTGAATGCTGCTGGAATGTCCTGTGCCAGGAGATGGGCGAGGGCCACGAGTTCATGGATCTTCAGGCTGAAGTCTGGGTCACTTCTGTATTGTGGTGCAAGGCCAAAGCTCTGGACCTTCCTCCACACAATCTGCCCAAAGTGGAACAGGCATCCCTTGTTTATGGCTTGTGGAAATTCCATCTTACAGGCATTGATCGCAGCCTGCTCAAAGTCAGTGATGATCGTAGGTGGTTTGAGGGTGCAGGACTGTATACTGGCATATTTATTCAGCTCCTGGAACAAGGTGCAGTAACATTGCAGGCTCATTGTCGTCATCAGTGTATACACCAATGACATAATGAGGTTGTTAGGGCCCATCCCTATGGGTGCATGGATGGTGTACAATGAGTGAACAAGTGTGACACAGTCTTGAACGTACCATCCATCATCCAGAAGGGTGCCTGTACTAAGTTCCTGATGTTGTCCTCTATGGTGAGTAGAAGGACCTGGTGGGTGGTGCTGCCGGTCATCCTGCTGTACCATGGCCATCCAGTCACCGTCTGTATCTGCTTGGGGATAGTGAGGTCAGCCAGTGTCACTGTTTCTGGTGAGAGGTCCTTGCGGTGGGTCCTGTTCACAGTCTGCAGCAGGGCCCTCTTCTTGCAACTGTTGCCACAGCTCAGTGGTCATGCAGTTGCCTTACTCTGCAGTAGCTATGCGGGGCTAGCCATGGTGCTGTGTGCCTTCTTCTTGATGCCAGCCAACACCTGTGCTGGTAGAGCATCTGTCACCTCCAGAGCATGACTGTGCTCATTCTTTTTCTTTAGGTGGTGCTGGCCATCCTGGAGCAGTGTGATGGCCTGGCCGAGGCAGAACTTGGACTTATGGTGCTGGCAGCACCATTACACTGTCTCAGGCTGTCCCAGTGGTGCTGAGGGTTGAGGCGCTGGATGCCATACCTTGTGCCATGCCAGTGACCCGGGTTCAGGATTGAGCCTAGGCCATCGGGGGTTGGCAGGGGAGGACTGGGATTGAACATCCATAGACTGCTTTCCCAGTCCTGGGGTGGGCTGGGGAATTTCACTGTGCTGTTGCAGCCCCCTGGGGATGCTCAGGGGCGCTACTAGTGTCAGTGACACTAGATGGGGAGCATGGCACATGTCGGTACGTTGGTCCTGGACATCATTGCACGTCCGTGCTACTGGGGCCAATCGAAGGAAAATGGCTGGGCATGACCTTTCAGCTTGATGGCTGTGCTCTGAGCCACCCAGAGGATTTTGGTGGAGTCCTGTTGAGGAGGGTCTGGGGCTGTCCTGGCTGGTAGAGGCAGAGGGGGAGCTCTCCAGCAAGATGGCATGATGGCCGTCCCTGATCCTCCTGGGTGCAGTTTGAGCTACCCAGCTCTCCAGGTGGGTGGAGCTGGTTGCTGGATGCCCCAAGCTGGAGTGTGTGCAGCAGCAGGTGAAAAATATGATATGTTAAAAAAACAGTACACTGTCTCATTGCAGGTCCATTCATGGACCAGGAGGTAGCCATTCACATTTAGCTTGGACTTTCCCTTCCTGGATGGTACCACCTCACAGATTGTCCATGTTGTTGGGGTTGAAGTTGAGCACCCTGGCCCCTCCATGGCTTCCACGCTGTCCTCCATTGTGCCAGAGGACTGTGCAACATGACCGGCTTTGGTTCCAGCTCAGCATTCGGGTGTGATTGCATGCACATCACACTCCATGGGCCACACCTGTGGCAGTTGCTACTTGTCTGTGGGTGGTTTGTACCAGTAGTGTAGTCCAGTCTCTGCCCACAGTCCCAGTGCTTCAAGGCTGTGCTGCGCACCACGGTCACATTCAAGTTCTGTGTCCACAGTGTCCTGGGCCCCCATCAGCTACTGTGCTGCAGTGGGGCTATGCTCCATGGTACACTTCCCTGCTGTCCAGCATGCAGGGATGCAGGGGTCCCTGTGTGTTGTGCACTCTGCCTACAGATCAGTGTCCACCTACCTAAGCTGGCCTTTGCACCCCCCAGCATTGGCATCCGTAGTTCCCATGCATGCCTTCATGAGTCCATGTCTGTGCGCTGCCCCATGCATCATTTTCTGATGCCTACCTGTTCTCTATGTTCTCTTCAGCTGTAGTTCCCTGACCTGAGACTTCTCCGGTAAATGATCTATTGTAGCCCTCACTGTGCTCTTTCCTATGGGGCTTGCATTTTCTGCCCCTGTGCCAGTTTGTTTGTCAGAGTTTCAGTTCACCTGCTTTGTTTACTAACCACTCTCCCTGCATCTGAAATGGGCCCTACCCAGCCAACCACTCTTCCTGCAGCTGAACCACCCTTTTGGCCCCTGGAGAAACCTTCCCCAAGGAAAGCACTGTCCATGGACCATTTCACAGTTACAAGGAGGGAGGAAGAGGCCCCCAGCTGAGTAGGAAGCAACTGCTGGTGGGGAGTTAATTGGGGGATAGACTTGCGAGCAGGGTGGGGTAAAGGAGGGAGGTGAAATACCTGAGAGTACTTTGGCTTGGAGGATGAGAGCAGATACAGTGGATCATTAGGCAGCAGGAGATGAGAGGGAGCTAGATGTCATTGTCCACCTGGGACAAATGACCTAGCAAGGGGCAGGGTAGGGTAGTGCAGGAAATTTCAGGGATAGGGAGGGTCCTCTAGCATGCATGGTGGCTTTGCCAAGGTTGCCTATATACATCTTGGGAGAAGATAGGACTCTCCACGACTTTCAACAGTTGGTTAAAGCGCGGGTGCAGGGTGGGGCTCAGTACTAGGAGTGGGCCTCTTCAGTGTCTTCATAAGTGAAATTGCAGAAGAACTGAATGGGAAGGTATGACTTTTGCAGATGCCACCAAAACCTGTTATAGGTTGACACTCAGGAGGTGTGGAGAAAGGGTTCACCCATGCTAGTGTGACAGCCATGTTGCTGATGCCGATTGCAGCACAGGCCACATTACAGCACCAGGCAAAATGTATCCTGGGGTTACACACCAAAGAGCCCTCCTGGGAAACAGTCTCCATTGGGCCTCCTCCTAATTATCCCACAAGTCCAGGTTCTTAATTTACCTGTTCTCAGTCCTACCCCATCCTACAATCACCCCGCAGGTATACAGTAGATTGTTACTATCCCTGATGTTCAGTGGTTCCCATTTATTTATTTACTCATTCATTTGTTTACCGAGTAGGTGCATTGGTCCGAGAACCATTTTCAGGCATGACCTGGGCCATTGAGGATGGCACAGGAATAAAACCAAGTACAAAGGAGGCTGGAAAAAGGCATACAATAGATAGTAATAAAAATATACAGGATATTTATATGAAAATATATATAAACTTGCAGCACGATGGATAAATAACATTTATGACAATAACAGGCACAGTAGTAGCCAAGTTGTAATACAAATTAGGCATGATCTGAGATGAGTAAAGGAAAAAGTGCATCATGGCAGTGTAGGTATGGACCAAGAAGGAAAAGGAGGGAAGGGAAGTAGAGGCATGATAATAAGTTGGAGGGCAGGAGCAAGTAGTGGAGGACAGAAGGTGAGATCCAAGGAGAGAGTGGAAGAGTCCTGAGAGTCAGTGGTGCTAAATGGAGTGGGCAGGTTGTTCCAAAGGAAAGGGGCTGCAGATGAGAATGCACATTTACCCATATAGTGGAGACTAGGGGGCACTCAAGCATGGGGTCAGCAGTGAGGCAGAGCTCTAGAACAAACACTTTTGGCCAAAGGAGGTGGGATTGCGGAGAGGTAGCTCGGTTTTGGATGGCCTTATTGACTGTGCTGGCCAGGAGATAGGTCTGTTGGGCTGATGGGGGAAGCCAGCCCAGGGCCTGATAGAGTGAGCAGTGGTGTGTTGAGTGAAAGTCCTTGCCCCCTGTATATCCAAAGTCCCCACCATGACCCAGTTAGTTCTTACAGAAAATACTACCCTCTGGTCCCCAGCCTTACTATATATTTGACACCCTTCCACATTTGGCACAGACCACCCTCTCAGCTCCTTGATCAGCCACAAAATGGATAGTTCACAATCATGTGCTAACTGTACACAGCTGTTTATACAATTGGCACATGACAGCAAAACTGGTGTTCTGTCCTCAGTTGGTCACAGAGGTTAGCAGAGTGTCTGTGCCAATTGCTACTGTGGGGAGAGTGCGTAAACATATGGTGGGGGCCATGAATGGTGCAAGCGGTGGGACTGGGTGAGCAGGTAGTTATTGGCAGTTTCCAATGTATGGAATGGACAGCAGCACCACTGAACACCATGGGAAGTGTGATATTACTGATGGCGGGAGCTCAAAGGGGCAGTGGTAGGAGGCAGAGGTGATACTACCTGGTTTAGGGAGGCAACAGCTTTTAGATCCATTTACCAACTGGTCAGAGACTCACTAATTATGCTATTCAAGATATCATTTTGTGATCCTACCCTGTTTTTGGGGTGCAAAGTGTAGTTTGAGAGTCACTTACCCATTTAGCGATCGCAAATGCTCTTTGAATGTTCTGGTCTATGTGAACAATAACAGTCCATTATCAGTAAGATAAAGACAAGGGAACAAATACAAATATGGAATTGAGAGCTGTTCTCCATGAGGTTGATAATGTAATTTATCTTAACAATGTGTTAGAGTACAGAGTATGATGAGATTAATACTGGTACCACTGTGCTACCACAGGAGTCTAGGGTTGCTGTGAGAGGTACCAAATACTGAAATGTCAAAATAACACAGTACCATTGTGCTACCAGTGTACCAGTATTTGTGGGAGCCAACAAAATCTCAAAATTTCATTGATACCATTGTATTACCAGTGTATGTATGAGAGACAGAGAAAATGGTAAAATGCATAGGGATACCATTCTGCCAGTGCACTACCAATGACAGAGGAAAATCTATATATCACCTACCACTGTGATACCAGAGTACCACTGGGTAGTACTATTGTGGATTTTTCAGCTGACCACAGTATTGCCATTCATACCACTGTAATGCCATTGTGACAAATTCAGTAAGGGTAACCAGGTTGCTGAGACAATGCTGTGCTAAAGAAGTGTGATAAAAATTATAAAGTGTTGCCAGTACTACTGCAGTGTGCAGCAAAATTTTGTGAAGGAAATACAGTGCTAAAGAAGTGTGCATGAAAATCTAATAATTATTTGCAGTGCTCTTACAGTCTGCATCAAAAAATAAGAAAGATTGAGCAGTGGTACTGCAGTGTGCAGCAAAAATTAGTGAAGGAAATACAGTGCTAAAGAAGTGTGCATGAAAATCTAATAATTATTTGTAGTGCTCTTACAGTGTGCTTCAAAACATAAGAAAGATTGAGCAGTGGTACAACAGTGTAGTAGAAAGTCAGTGCAGTGTATTAACAGTGCACTGATGAAAAGCAGTGCTTTGTCAGTCTGGACTGAAATAAGACTGAAGATGGAAGTGTACACTCCACTTCCCTCTGGGTTAGGACTCCCATGGTTCCATGGGTTGGCAGTATAGCCTAGAAGTTAGAGGAATGAGGTGTGAACAAGCTTGATACATCCAGCCGACCAGACCTGAGTATGAGTCTTACAACCTCCACTTGCATGCTGTGTGACTCTGAGCAAGTCACTTAACTGCCGAGTGCCTGGATTGCAGTCATAAGTAATCTGAGAGGGAGTTCTGTGAAAGATGTAACTATTTGCTGAAAATCATTTAGAGTGATAATGATAATGTAGTTTGTCTAACCTGCCTTCTTTGCAACAAGGACTGTTTTGTTTATCCACATCATTTGGCCCGGGACTGCAAATTGGACCAATCAGTACTGGTGGGAATTAAAATAGAGCCAGACTACAGGAGCTGTCTGGAGTCAAAATCTGTAGGAATTGTAGTTCTGGGCTTTTGGCGCCTTTTTGCACCTGAAGGGGGAGCTCCTGTTGTGACTGACAGATGAATCAGCCAACCGGACCTTTTGGATCTTGGGGAAATTCCCAGGCTTGCTGCAGTTTGAGTCAGATCTATGTTGGGAGATGAAAAAGCAACATGCTTGAGACAGTCAAGCAGCCGTCTGAGTAGTTTCACACGGGAGAACTGTGGAAAGGCCTGAGTTGTGGCCTGCATGTCTGCCTGCTGCCACTGAGAGGGAGAGAAGAGAATTATTTTGGACTAAATCCAAGTTTGTGAGAACGAAGTAAGCCACTGATTTTTTACCAGGCTCATACCTGAAGAAGATTGAAGATTTTTCTGAACGTGATCAGCCCGTCAGGATTTCTAGCTGCTTTTGTATCCCCAGTTTGTGCAGAGACTTTGCAATCGTGACCGGAGACCGTTTTGCCTGGTACAGTAGAATTTCCCTACATGTAAATGTGCTGTGCATTGAAAGTGGGTCGTAATTTTGGTTCCTCACTGTGTGAACTATGTTCTGCTTGCTGGTACCATAGAATCCTTTACATATAAATGTGCTGTGTATTGAAAGTGGGTCTTGATTTGGTTTCCCGCTGTGTGAACTGTGCTCTGCTTGCTGGAAGCTTTATCCAGCCTAATCGGACTGAATCCACGTTCATCTCCATTCGGCCTGGGCCATGCCACACTGGCCCTGCCAGACTACCCCACTGCACAGAGAAAGCCACCAACGAGAGACCTGCCTGGGGATCAGCCCCTGACTCCACGCTTGAACAGGAATGATGCCTCAGCGAATTGTGTGGGCCCTGCTTCTTCTGGCACTCCAGATTAACCACCTGCTGTCTCGATTTTCGTCCAGCCTGCATCCAGTCTTGGGTATCGCTAGTAATCATCAGGGTAGCTCCCTGCAACAACAACAGCCAAATCTAAAAGTCTGTCATCTGATTGTCTTGTTGTTTTCTTTTCACAAACTGAGCCCTCCAGCGCCAGATTACAAATAGTGTGTATTGTGCATGTTGTTTTCTTCCATCACAGGGCCCCAACCAGATGCAACATTCCTGGCTAGCCCACCATTCTCCATCTGGGTACCCAGAGTGTGTGACTGCTTATGGACCCTTAAGTGCATGCATAACTGTTTGATTGATAGAGCCTTTAAGCAAATTAACCTGATTACACCCCTCCCTTGTTCAAGCCCCTTACGTAAATCAGATCTCTTTTTTGCATTTACCCTGACTGTCGTTCCAGTTTGTGTAGTACTGTACTGCTGTTAGTTGCTGTGTATAACCTTGTTTTACAGTGGGTCCCCAGGGCCGAGCCAGAGGAAATCCCTGATGGTACTGTAAGTGCAAACAGTACGGGTACTTGTGTGGTGTATCAGGGGTATTGTGAAAGTGATTATTGTGTATTGTTCTGGCCACTAGAGGGGAAAGAGGGGGGTTACAGTGTCCCGGAGGGCTGTGCCCAGTTTAGCTTGACCACTACCAACCCTGACCTCCGGGTGGAGACACCCATTTCAGAACTCATGCCCCTTAACCTGCTACTAGCCAAGCAGGCAGGGGTAGTAGCCCTTGGGAAAGCGCCACCTAAGGGTTACATTTTGGAGGCTCACTGCTGGGATTTTGTGCCTTCTAGTGGCCATAAATTACAAATTATTGTTAAAGATTAATGGCTACCCCAGTAGAAATGGCTGTACACCAGTTGGTGGGGTGGTATACTGGGCAGGAGATTGACCCCCCCAAATGCTCTACTTATACTGGATATTCCTCTGGGTACCAGTAAAGACACTGTAGAGGGAGTACTCTCCAAAGCTGAATGTTTAAAAAACCTTGTGGCGGTGTGTCGACAGGCTGATTCGATTGCCCAAACTTTCATAGCCTTTGTAGAGTGTAGTGACCTCATGGACAGCTCTAAAGTGACACAGACTATTACCCCAGAAGGGGTTCCAGCTGCATGGAGAGTGATAACAAAAGACAGTGAAGACCCCATTGAGGATGAGCTCCCACCATTATATGAGACTTTTGAGGAGAAATTTGCTAAGTTGTTGCTGGAGGAAGGGAAAACCGTAGAGGACTTTAGAAACTATTCCTGCCACCTGGGGTGTTCCTTCCCAACACCTCCTCCTCTCAGTACCTGTTCAGTTGCCTTCTGTGCCCATGCCAATGCTGACCCCTATATCTGTACCTGCCATTAGTCACGAAGCCTACCGAAGGCTGAGAATCTTCTCAGGCACCCCCCAGAGGAGGATGACTAGGAGACACGGATAGACTATGTTGCCCCTCTAGTACTTGAATGTCAATGCTCAGAAGCAGAGAAATGAAAGAGGTGTGAAAGCCTCTGAGGTCCTGCCCTGGCTACCATCCATGCCAAGTGGGCCAATAACCCCGAAGCAACTGCACAGGACTATCTGGATGCATTGGAGAATGTGTATGGGAGCCCGGATTCAGATGAGGATCTGTGGTGGGCAGTAAGAAACACTCAGCAGTACCCAGGGGAGCCATTGTCTATGTATGTACCTCGGCTTGAAAAGCTGCTACAAGAGTGCCTCAGAAAGGGTAGTTTGCCATCAAAAGAATTAGATCAAAATAGGCTGGACCAGATCCTTAAGTCTGCTCCATTTTCAGAATTGTTTCTGCTTCAGTTGCTCCTTGCCACCCGATTGGAATCACCCCCCCCCTATGATGAGCTAATGAAAGAAATTCGAGGGGTTGAGCAAAAGGCGACCTCATGGAAGGTGCATCATATCTGCTGCTGCTGCACAAGTGACCAAGAGTGATCAGCCAAGTGAGGCTCAGGGGCAAAAGTTATCACTTAACGAGCGCTCTGAGAATGCAAAGGACTTCCCACCCTGGGCCCTGCATTGGAAAGATGAGCTACTAAAAGAAGTCTGAGAGTTGAAGATGGGTGCCTCTGCAAGGGTTTCCCCCATGGAACAAGATTCTGGTCCCTCTCAGGATGTGACTGCCATTGGGGTGAGGGTACACCCTCAGGCATCCTCTACCGAGGGTAGCTCCCAGGCTGAAATCCAAGAATTGACTGCCACCCTATAGGAACTATTAAGATATGTTGCACCACTCTCACTGCTGCAAGCAGATATTGGACCCCAATCCATGCTCAGCCTCAGTCCCTGCAATGTTCTCTCCAAGGATGACCCAGGAGTCTATCATTTGTCACAACTGTGGAAAGGATGGCCATATGAAGAGAGAGTGCCAGTCTCAGAAAGACTTAGAAAAGGTAGCAAACAGACTCCAAGGGGAGCTCCAAAAAGCAAATTGATGGCCAAGTGGTGCCCGTAATGACCACAATAACGTTCAAGAAATACTAACTCAAATTTCTTTGTGGCTAAATCATCTGTCCAGGCCTCTGCTACTGCCTCTCCAGACTGGTCCAGAATAGTGGTCCCTTCAGTGGAGACTTCTGTGACTGTCAATGGTATCCATGCTAGGGCTGTGCTAGATAGCAGGTCACAAGTAACCATTGTATTTCAGGATTGGTATGACAAACACTTATCTGATGTGCCATTACAATCCCTGGAAGGTCTACATGTGTGGGACCTGAGCGAAAAGTCTTATCCCTACATAGGGTTTGTCCATCTCTGGTTGTCTTTTCCTGCAACTGTAACTGGTGTAGAGGAGTGAGTAGAGACATTGGCCCTAGTGTGTCCCCCACTGGACTGTATGATGGGGTCCCCCTGCTAACTGGGACAAACGCCCATATGTTTGGGAGACTGGCGCAACTCTGTCATGAGAAACAAAGGCAACAGACTGGAAGGGCCCTGAGAATTCTGGCTCTGATCAAGAGGGCCTATGATTTGCAACAGAAACCCGAGGAAGTAGACCAGGATGAACCAGTGGGGATTGTGTGGAAGAAGGATCCCAATTCAATGGCACTGGCCCCTAATGCCCAGTGTATCATTCAAGGGGAGGTCCACCTCCGGAAAGATGTCAAGAACAAAATACTGATGTTGGATGTGCCAGGCAATGGAAAATTGCCAGAAGGATTATTAGTCAAGCCCAGCATCTTGCCTGCTCATGCCCATGCCTATGCATGATGAGTGATGGTCCAGATTCACAATGTGTCAGATCGGGAGATCCGAGTGATCAGATGGTGCACCCTAGCTACGGTATTGCCCAGCAACAAGCACCCTGGTGAGAAGGAAAGAGTGACCCCAGACTTGTTTGACTTTGATGACTCCCCGTTGCCAGCTGAATGGAAGGCTAGAATTAGCAAGAAACTTGTCCAGAGAGACTAAGTGTTTCTATTGAAGGAATGGGATATGGGATGTGTCCAGGGTGTGGAGCATCACATACGCCTGCACAATGAACGGCCATTTCAAGGGAGGTCCCGATGCCTAGCCCCAGCAGACATAGATGATGTGAGAAGACACCTGCAGGAAATGCTTGCTGCTGGCATGATACAAGAATCCAGGAGCCCATACGCCTCTCCCATTGTGGTTGTGCATAAGAAGAATGGGTCTGTGAGGATGTGTGTTGATTATTGAACCCTGAACCGGCGGACCATTCCAGACCAATACACTGTGCCTTGTATACAAGATGCCCTGGACTGCTTGAATGGGAGCAAATGGTTCTCGGTGTTGGATCTTCACAGAAGATACTACCAGATCCCAATGGCCCCGGAAGACCATGAGAAAACAGTCTTTATCTGTCCGTTGGGGTTCTATGAGTTTTTGAGGATGCCACAGGGGATACCACCTTTTAGCGACTGATGGAACGTGCATTGGGAGATATAAATTTGCTGGACTGCCTGGTGTACTTGGACGAAGTTATTGTGTTTGGGAGCACCTTAGAGGAGCATGAGAACTGACTGTTTAAAGTCCTAGACCGACTGGAAGACTTCAGCCTCAAGCAGTCCATTGACAAGTGCCAGTTTTTCCAAACCTCCGTGAAGTATGTGGGGCACATAGTATCTACAAAAGGGATAGAGACTGATCCCAGTAAGGTTGAAGCACTGACTACTTGGTCCCAGCCCCATAATTTGAAACAACTACAATGTTTCCTGGGGTTCTGTGGCTACTGCCGCAGGTTCATAAGACTATTCCAAGGTGATTCACCCACTCTTGAACCTTACCCAGGGTTACCCTCCTACCAATCGTAAATACAAAAAAGGGGCCATTAAAGAACCAGAAAAAGTATACTTCCACTCAGGTGAACTCTTCGGGCCCCGCTGGACACCCGACTGTGAAGCAGCCTTCCATGAGATCATATACCAGCTCACCCACTCCCCCATCCTCGCCTATGCTGACCCCACCAAACCCTATGTGCTGCATAAGGACGCTAGTCTGCAGGGTCTAGGAGTGGTGCTGTTTCAAGACCATGAGGATGGCCTGAGACCAGTAGCTTTCGCCAGTAGGAGCTTGACCCCATCCAAACGAAACTACCCGGTGCATAAGTTGGAGTTCCCTGCGCTAAAATAGGCCATCGTTGACCAGTTTCATGAATACCTCTATGGGGCAAAGATATTGGTGAAGACTGACAATAACCCGTTGACCTATGTACAGACTTCAGCTAAGTTAGACGCCACTGGGTACCGGTGGCTTTCTGCATTATCAACCTATGATTATGCTGTCGAATACAGACTGGGCCTGAACCATATTGATGCTAATGCCCTATCACGAAGGCCCACTTCCAAGAGTAATTGGGTCAGGCTGTCTGAACCTGACATTCCAGCATTGTGCCAAAAGTTTGATAGAGATGAACAGATGTCTGCAGAAACCAGTGGACTGTTTAGTAGATTGCTTGGGCCCTTCTGACACCTGCATACCAGCTGCTTATTGCCACTTCTCTGCTCTAGATATTAGTGCACTACCTCAATTTGACAATGACAGCATTCAGTGGGCTCAATCCCAAGCTCCTATGATTCAGCCAGCACTTGATGCCCTGCGTGCGGGGAAAGATGTGTCTAAGTTATGTTCCACTGAATTGCGAACTGCTTTATTGTTTAAAGAAGGCCTCAGATTGTAGTTGCTCAATCAGTTGTTGTATAGCGAGACAGTAGATCATAGTGGCAAAGTAGACAAGCAACAATTGGTCCTGCCCATGGCCTCTAAAGATTTGGTACTGAGGTCCCTCCACAATCACATGGGGCACCTCGGTACTGACAGAACCCTTGACCTGGCACGATCTCGCTTTTACTGGCCCAAGATGGGGCCAATGTTGAGCACCATGTAAAGACTTGTAGTCGCTGCCTGCAAAGAAAAAAACTGCCTTAGAGGGCTGCCCCCCTTGTTAATATTACTACCAGCGCCCCCATGGAACTAGTCTGCATAGACTTCTTACATTTAGAACCTGATCAGTGGAACATTGGCAATGTGTTAGTGGTTACAGATTGTTTCACACGGTATGCACAAGCTTTTCCCACCAAAGATCAAAAGGCATCTACCGTGGCCAAGGTGCTAGTGGAAAATATCTTCATCCACTATGGCACCCCCCAGCAGATTCATTCTGATCAAGGTAGAGACTTTGAGAGTTGGCTAATCAAAGAAATGCTCTCTCTATGGGGGGTTGTGAAAGTCAAGAGCCATCCTGTATCACCCGAAGGGAGACCCTCAACCAAAATGTTTTAACTGCACCCTTCTAGACATGCTGGGCACCCTCCACCCAAAAGACAAGCATAAATGGAGCCAGCAGATTAGCACGTTGGTACACTCATACAATTGCATGAAAAATGATGCTACTGGATTCTTCCCCTACTGCCTCATGTTCGGGAGAGAGGCCTGGCTGCCAGTTGATGTCTGTTTTGGGGTCTCTCCGGATGGGGTCTGAGCCAAAAACTACTTGCAATATGTACAAAAACTGAAAGCTCAATTGAACCATGCCTATCAACTGGCCCAGACAATGGCCGCCAAGAAAAATCTAGCCAACAAAGAGAGGCATGATAAAAAAGTAAAGCTCAAGAGCTCGACCTGGAGACCGTGTGTTATTACGCAATTTGGGACTGCATGGTAAACACAAAATTGCTGATCGGTGGCACCATCTTCCCCATGTAGTATTTGGAAAGTTGGATGATTTACCTGTGTATAAGGTGCGCCCAGAAAACAACTCCAAAGCTGTCCAGAACATGCACCATAACCACGTGCTACCTATTGGACAAGTCATGATTGAGGCTGAACCCCCAGAAATTGAGCCCCCTGGGCCGGTGACTCATGCTGCTGCAAGACAGAGAGTCAACCTACCCCAGTGGTCACAGATTTAAGGTTTCCTCCGCAGCAGGCCCAGAATGATAGTGACTGTCAGTCCACTTATGACGAAAGTGAATATGACCATGCATATTATTCCTCTTATGAACTGAGTCAGCTGTTTCGAGGTAACCCCCTGATAAATTGTGGGGATGAAGCTGGGCCTTCTGGACTACCTTGCTCCCCAGCTTTATCCTTGGAGCCAATGCTCCCAGAAAGTGAAGTGCAAAGTATCACGTCTGAAGATGTTGAGTCTCTGTGTGTTGTGGAATTGTATGATTTGCCTGAAGAAGGGGCTGAGAGTTTGAGTCTTTCTGGCGACATACCAGAACTTGAAGAACACTATGAGAGTGCTGACCACCCACCCCCTTCAGTGCCTCAAAGCTTGATTGTGCCTGAGCCTTTGTAAAATGAGTCAAGTACTGTAAAATCAGAGCCTGCAGAGCAAGGAGCCAACAGTGCCCCAAGCTTGGAAGTTCCTACCCAGGCAGAGGCACCCCTCACTAGTGACAAGGGTCCCCAGACCAGTGCTGAGAGTACAGAGACTGTAGTTGTCTCCCTCAGAAAGACTGGCCGAGCTGTCAAGCCGATAATGTGCTTCAGTTATGATTCTCCCGGGAGGCAAGTGGATTTGCCTCTCAATGTGGTGCACAAAGGTGTTCATGTCTCAATAAGCTCACTGCCCAAATTGAGCTTGACAGCGAATTCCAGGTTACTTGTCTTTCCCTCTTTCCATGGTGTCCCTGTCCCCTCTAGCCCAAGTTAGATGATAGGAAAGGGCCCCGTCTTGCATTGTTTAAGGTACAAGAAGTTATTACCTGATTCAGTATAGTAATGTTCAATTTACCTGTGTGAAATATGCAGTGTGTTGTCAGAATGGATATAGTATCATGAAGTGTAGTGAATATATATAGTAAAGTAATACGTTTATGTTAACTAATGCATGATGGTATAGACCTGACATGGATGCCAAGTTTTCTCCAGGCAGGGAAGGGTGTAGCCCCCCTACAAATGGGGGTTCCCAAAAAGTCTTCCTCGAGCTTGCCTAAGTGCTCGCTGCCAGGATGGTGTCCTGCGTTTTAGCAGTTTAAATGTGATTGCCAGAGAGTGCCTGCATAGCTTCTGTGTACTGTCCTTTAAGAGCTGCCTGGATTGCAGTCATAAGTAATCAGAGAGGGAGCTTTGTTGAAAGATGTAACTTTTTGCTGAAAATCATTTAGAGTGATAATGATAATGTAGTTTGTCTAACCTGCCTTCTTTGCAACAAGGACTGCTTTGTTTATCCACACCATTTGGCCCGGGACTGCAAATTGGACCAGTCAGTACTGGTGGGAATTAAAATAGAGCCAGACTACAGGAGCTGTCTGGAGTCAAAACCTGTAGGAATTGTAGTTCTGGGCTTTTGGTGCCTTTTTGCATCTGAAGGGGGAGCTCCTGTTGTGACTGACAGATGAATCAGCCAACCGAACCTTTTGGATCTTGGGGAAATTCCTAGACTTGTTGCAGTTTGAGTCAGATCTAAATTGGGAGATGAAAGAGCAACATGCTTGAGACAGTCAAGCAGCTGTCTGAGTAGTTTCGCATAGGAGAACTGTGGAAAGGCCTGAGTTGTGGCCTGTATGTCTGCCTGCTGCCACTGAGAGGGAGAGAAGAGAATTATTTTGGAATAAATCCAAGTTTGTGAGAATGAAGTAAGCCACAAATTTTTATGTTGCTTGCATGCATGTGCAAGAAACATAGTGCCATCATCGGAGATTTCGGGGGTGTGTCACCTCCTCCTCCAATTCAGGCAGTGTGCTGGCAGGTGCAGCCCCTGTAAGCCAATGCATTTTGGAGCTGTCTATGACACGCTCAAAATGCAGTGACATCAAGATGAAAGAGCTACGCTTAGTGACCAGCGATAAGAAGCTGCTCACCAACAGCTCCCCCATAAGCGTCGCACCTACATTGCGTTATCCGATCGTGCCCAATCCCCCGGCTGAGCAGCGTTGTCCCCAGTAGTTGGTGCCACGCTGGAGCCCACCAGCGTGGCAATTAGTCCTTTGCCGACGGGGTGCCCAATCCCCGTCAGCTGAACGCTCCCCAACGTCCTTGTGCCATGCTGGGAGCCACCCCAGCATGGCAAATGTCCCTAACGCTTTTTTTTTTTTTTACCTGTAAGACAAAAAGCGGTCCCGTGAGTGCGTCTCCCGACCCCCACAATCCGCACCCACCACTGTCACCCAGCCTCCCCACCCCCCCCCAATACTTACCTCTGGACTCTGGCGCGACGATCTTGGTGGACGGGAACACGTCTGCACTCTTCAAAGCCGACCGTGAACTGAGGAAATGCCGGTAAGCTGTATAATGGGCTAGATAGGGGTTTCAACTATGCATATCTCAGCCATTTTGGGAATTTTGCCAAATTTTCAACATGGGTTTTGGGACCCTTCTCATGAATGATGTCACTGTCATGGGCGTTATTTGGGCCGAAGGGTGATTTCGGCGCAGTGACTGCGAAATCACCCCGGGCCTGAAAACCGCCATGACAGTGACATCATTCATGAGAAGGGGCCCTGCTCCCATGTTAAAATTTGGTGCCAAAATTCCAAAAATGACTGTTTCTGACGTCGTTGCACAGTTCCCTCGCAGGCTCGTAAGTTGCGAAATTTCAATATTTTCACTCCAGATTTTCAACATTGCCATTTTACCACACCTTCTTATGAGTAGTATAGCTGTCATTTTCACATCTCACCCAAAATGTTTCCGCTCATGTAGCACAGAATGGCGCAGTCGGTTTGAAATCAATGTGGGGCAAATTTTGAAAATCACTGATGACACTGTTCATGAGCAGAGGAGTCTTAAAATGGCTATGTTGAAATTGATGAAAAAAATCCTAAAAATGACTGTTTCTGGCGTGGTTGCGCGGTTCCTCCATGCAGCTCGTGAGTTTCTCGAATTTTCAATATTTCCACTCCAGATTTTCAACATTGCCATTTTTCCACACCTTCTTATGAGTAGTACAGCTGTTATTTTTCACATCTCACTCAAAACGTGTTTCCGCCCATGTAGCGCACAATGGCGCATTTGTTGTGCAAACTCAGTGTATGGGACACATTAAGAAAATCACAGTGTCACTGTTCATGAGCAGAGATCTTAAAATGGCAATGTTGAAAATTTAGTGAAAGAATTCCTAAAAATGACTGTTTTATGAGTGTGCGTTGCACAGTTCCCACGCACGCTCGTAGGTTTGCGAATTTTCAATATTTCCACTCCAGATTTTCAACATTGCCATTTTACCACACCTCCTTATGAGCAGTACAGCTGTTATCTTTCATATCCTGCCCAAAATGTGTTTCCGCCCATGTAGCGCACAATGGCGCAGTCGGTATGCAAACTCAATGTATGGGACGCATTAACAAAATCACAGTGACACTGTTCATGACCAGAGGTCTTAAAATGGCTATGTTGAAAATTTGGTGAAAAAAATCCTAAAAATGACTGTTTTATGAGTGTGCATTGCGCAGTTCCTACGCACGTTCGTAAGTTCGTAAATTTTCAATATTTACACTCCAATGACTTCCAAATACCTAAACAGCACATAGAAGCAAGCAACATTCGGCATTGACAAATGCTTGTTTTACCAGGCTCAAACCTGAAGAAGACTAAAGATTTTGCTGAATGCGATCGGCCTGTCAGGATTTCCAGCTGCTTTTGAATCCCCGGTTTGTGCAGAGACTTTGCGATCGTGACCAGAGAGCAGTTTCCCTGGTACTGTAGAATTTCCTTACATGTCAATGTGCTGTGTATTGAAAGTGGTTCATGATTTGGTTCCCCACTGTGTTCTGCTTGCTGGTACCATAGAATCCTTTACATGTAAATGTGCTGTGTATTGAAAGTGGGTCATGATTTGGTTCCCCACTATGTGAACTGAGTTCTGCTTGCTGGAAGCTTTATCCAGCCTAATCAGACTGAATCTACGTTCATCTCCATTCGGCTTGGGTTATGCCACACTGGCCTGCCAGACTACCTACTACACAGAGAAAGCCACCGATGAGAGACCTGCCTGGGGATCAGCCCCCTGCTCCATGCTTGAACAGGAATGATGCCTCGGTGATTCGTGTGGGCCCTGCTTCTCCTGGCACTCCAGATTAACCACCTGCTGTCTTGATTTTTGTCCAGCCTGTGTCCAGTCTTGGGTATCATGAGTAATCATCAGGGTAGCTTCCTGCAACAACAGCCAAATCTAAAAGTGTGTGATCTGATTGTCTTGATGTTTTCTTTTCATGAACTGAGCCCTCCTGCTCCGGATTACAAATAGTGTGTGTTGTGCATGTTGGTTTCTTCCATCACAGGGCCCCAACCAGCTGCAACGTTCCTGGCTAGCCCACCATTCTCCATCTGGGTACCCAGAGTGTGTGACTGTTTATAGACCCTGAAGTGCATGCATAACTGTTTGATTGATACAGCATTTAAACAGATTAACCTGATTACACCCCTCCCTTGTTCAAGTCCATTAAATAAATCAGATCTAACTCTTTTTTGCATTAACCCTTACTGTGGTTCCAGTTGATGCAAGAGTACTGTACTGCTGTTATTTGAAACATAGAAACATAGAAACTGACATCAGAAAAGGACCGCAAGGCCCATCCAGTCTGCACATTTATTTTTCTGCCTTATGAATGTGCCATAGGCCTTTGCTCTGTCAATGGCCTATCTATTCATAGTCATCTGTATTGCTCCCTTCTGCCTATCCCATGCCTGTTTGAAGCCCTGCACTGTATTCATAGCCACCACTTCCTGAGGTAGGCTGTTCCATGCATCCACCACCCTTTCTGTGAAAAAGAACTTCCTCACATTACCCCTTAATCGGCCTCCCTCTAATCTCATGCTGTGTCCTCTTGTCCTGCTATTTTTCTTATATTGAAACATGTTAGACTCTTTCACCTTGTTAATGCGTTTAAGGTGTTTGAATGTTTCAATCATATCACCTATCTCCCTCCTTTGCTCTAGGGTATACATATTGAGTTCAGTTAATCTGTCCTCATATGTTTTCTGATGTAGTCCCTGCACCATTTTGGTTGCCCTTCTCTGGACTGCCTCAATTTGGTTAATGTCCTTGTGAAGGTGTGGCCTCCAGTACTGCATGCAGTACTCCAGATGGGGCTTAACCAGTGTCTTGTAAAGAGGGATTATTATCTCCCTCTTCCAACTTGTGATACCCCTACTAATACACCCCAACATCCCTCTAGCCTTACCTACTGCTTTAGAGGTCGCTTGGATGATTTCAGGTCATCGGTGATGAAGCCCAAGTCTCTTTCTTCCCTTGTGACTGCCAGCAACTCCCCTCCCATCCTATAGGTGGCTTCAGGGTTTCTGTTCCCTATGTGCATGATCTTGCACTTCTTTGCATTAAGCCCCAGTTGCCACTCTTCTGACCATTTTGCTAGTTTATCCAGATCTCTTCTCATTCTGCTCACACCATCTGGATCATCTGCTCTGTTGCAGATCTTGGTGTCATCTGCAAACAGACAAACCTTACCCTCCAGTCCATCTGCAATGTCACTGATGAAGATATTGAAGAGGATTGGCCTCAGGACTGATCCCTGAGGCACCCCAATTGAGACTTGCATCTCTTCTGATTGTATACCACCACTCTCTGTTTTCTGCCCATCAACCAGTTTGCGACCCAGTTGACCAACGTCTGACCCACCCCGAGCCTACCCAGATTATTAATCAATCTTCTATGTGGAACAGTATTGAAAGCTTTGCTGAAGTCAAGGTAGGCAACATCAACTGCTCCCCACTTGGTCCCCCACTCTGGTTACCCAGTCAAAGAAATCTATGAGATTAGTTTGACAGGACCTTCCTGTTGTAAACCCATGCTGTCTTGGCTCCTGTGCTCCTACAGATTCCAGGTGTTGCACTATCCTTTCCTTAAGGAGTGCCTCCATAATCTTGCCCACTACTGAGGTAAGACTGACTGGCCTGTAGTTCCCTGACTCCTCCCTGCTACCCCTCTTGTGGAGCAGGATCACATGAGCCCTTCTCCAGTCTTCTGGGACCTCTCCTGTGCTCAGAGACTCACTAAACAGTTCTGATAATGGCTCTGCTAGTTCCACCCTTAGCTCCTTTAGTACCCTGGGATGTATGCCATCAGGTCCCATTGCCTTGTCCACCCTGAGCTTATCGAGATCTTGTAGGACCCTTTCTTTTATGAAGGGACTAGTGCACACCTCCCTTCTCCCTGTGTCCATGGTGCAGAGCTGTAGGCCCTGCCCTACCTTCTCTTCCGTAAATACTGAGCAGAAGTATCTATTTGGGATAGATGCTTTTATAGGGTCCTCCTCCTTGCACACCCCCTTATCACCTTTGATCTTAGCAATATCCCCTCTGGACTTTCTCCTTTCACTAATGTATCTATAGAAAGTCTTGTCACCTTCTTTTACTGCTCGTGCTAGTGTTTCCTCGGTTTGGGCCTTTGCCTGCCTTACTGCCTTCCCTTAGGGAAGTTTGGTATGCCGCCCTATCTTCATCCTGCTGCGTTCCCCTATATTTCCTGAAGGCCAGCCTTTTGGCTCTGACCTTTTCTGCTACTGTGTTTTAGAACCAAAGTGGTTTCCTTCTTCTTTTGCACTTCTTTTTCTCACTAACACAATGGGATGTTGCTTCAAGTATTGCATCTTTAATGTTTGCCACTTTCCTGTACCCCTCACCTGTATTTCTTTTGCCAGGGCTAGCTTAACTCTGTTGGCCATCTTATCAAAGTCAGCTCCTCTAAGTCCCATATTTTGCCTTGGAATGGGGTGATTTTGTTCAGTGGCCAAGCTGTAATACCATGTGATGGTCACTGGCCCCAGGTGACCTTCTACCTGGAGATCTATGATCCTTTCCCTGTTAGTCAGTACTGGATCTAGGATAGCCCTGTCTCTTGTGGGTTGTTGTACCAGTTGTTTGAGGCCCTCCCCCTGCAGGGAATCCACCATGTGTCTAGTTCTGGCAGATGTCCCTACTGGTATTGACCAATCTGTATCTGGCATGTTGAAGTCTCCCACTATCAGAACCTCCCTTTTAGCTGTCATGTTTTGTATATCTTCTGACAGTAACGTGTCTATGTTCTCCCCCTGGTCTGGAGGCCTGTACACAGCCCAGTTCGTATGGCTGTCCTATTTCCTGTTTCCAGTGTGATCCACAGTTCTTCTGGCTCCTTACGTGTATTCTGAATTTCTGTAGCTTTGATATTTTCATTGACATAAAGGGCAACTCTACCCCCCCTTTTTGCACCTCGATCTCTTCTGAACAGTACATAGCCAGGTACTGAAGTCTCCCAAGTGTGGTTACTGGTACACCATGTCTCGCTAATGGCTACTATGTCCAGTTTAGCCTCTGTCATTATTGCCTGCAGGTCTGGCATCTTGTTTCTCAGACTGCAAGCATTTGTGTACATGATTTTCCATTGGTCAGATTTTGTTGTGTTAGTTATTGGGCGAGGTCCGGCATTTCCCCTATGCATTGTATGGGGCACCAGACCTTTTTCTTTACCTGTTGATGCAAATGAACTACAAACATGCTGAACTCCAGTTTGACCACTAACTGAGGGGGGAAGGGTGTTCTTCTCAATCGATGTTTCGGGGTGCTGCACCCCTCTCCCCATTTGCTAGTTTAAATATTCTGCAAAGACATCAAACTTCTGCCCCAATGCACTGACTCCCTCCTTAGTCAGATGCAGTCCATCAAATTTAAAGAACTTTTTCTCCCCAAACTGTTGCCAGTTCCCTATAAATTTGTGTCCTTTTTCCTGGCACCAGCCTTGAGCTACATGTTTAACTCCCTATCTCCCCTTCTCTGACCTTCCGTCCATCTGTCCTCTCTCCCAGACTGGCAGGATCTCGGCGGCGGGGGCGGGGTGAGTGGGGCTTAAGTGAGTGGGTGGGGTGGGGGACAGTAGGTCTCAGGGATGTGTTGGGGGACATTTGCACAATCAATCCCGCGATCGAGTTTTCGGTCCACTGGACCACCAGGGATATATCCGGGAGGTGGGGGTTAATACTCAGTCCTACAATTGGGATTTTCAGTCCACTGGACCCCAGGGATATAATCGGGAGGTGGGGGTTAATACTCCAATCCACGATCGGGATTTTCGGTCCACTGGACCACCAGGGATACGTTGGGGGAGGACATTGCTGCCACGATCGGGCTGGTGGGGAAATTACACTATGCCGATCAGGCCAGTGGGGGGGTGGTGGGATTCTACACTGTTGCCACAATCGGGCTTCAGGGGCGTCGGTCCCTGATGGCTGCTGCCCGGCAGGGTGCCAGGCTAAGTCCTCGGGATCGCGCACCTGCATGCCAATGTCATGCAAATGGGGCTGATAATCAGATGCAAATGGCACCCCTGCACCTTGCATGAATTATGGCCCCATTTGCATGTCACCTTTTGAATATGGGGATTTTGCGCATGGCGCCAATGTGCTACATCCACCGCCCAAGTTGAATGCTCCACTCTGACAGCTTGCGGTGGTGCAAGTTCCACTGCACCATGCACAGTGGCTGTGGGGGGGTGATATTCAAAGGAGTTGCTCAAGGGTGCAACTCCTTTGAATATCACACTGGACACACCCCTGCTCAACTATTTTGTGCAGCGCAAGGGCTTGCTCCACAAAATAGTGCAGTTTGAATATCTGGCCCAATGTGTTACATGTAAGGCCTTAATCAAGGATCCTGTTTGTCTGAGTTTATTACAGCTGTAGTTGCTATATTATATCCATTATATGATGTTGGAGAGGAACCTAGGTTGTTACACATAGGTGCAAGGTTGTAAATGCTCCTGTGAAGCCTGTGTGAGGGACGATGCAGCATGGATCAAAGAGATGTCATTTGAAACATGAGTCATGCTGAGGATTGCAAAATTAATACTTTGAAAAGCCATTCCATTTTTTGTAGAAGATATATATTTTTTACATATAATCTGACAGAGGAGGAGCTAGCTGACCTCACACAAAAAGGGGTTGGCCAATACAGTATGCTTAAGAAATATTCTGTTTTACTACACAGAGACACACTTTGATCTAGACTCTCACTAAGAAAGCATCTTTGGAGCACTTGTAAACAAGTAATTTAGAAAGAGAGTCAAATCTAAGTACTGTAAGTAGGAATTTGCACTGTTTAAATCTTGTTCTTTTAAAAGATTTGTATGTCTTGTGATATAAGAGTTCTGTATTTTGTGTTTTACATATTTTTAACTATTTTAGTAAAATTCTTTTTAGCACCTACTTGGTCTGTCTTTGACTTCTTTTTAGTTGTAAGAAAAGTATGTGGTTATTGCAGATACTAAACATATGCTTGAATGATGGTACCAAACTGGAAAAAGAGAAGCGTTTTAAATCTGAGGTCTTTATTAAAGTTTTTAAGGGTTCATCTCTGTATACCTAGTTAGGTGCCCATAGGCAAAGATATCTGGCACCCCAAAGACAGAAATATCTGAGCCTGTGCATTGGGTACGCTAGTAAGAGGTTCACAGTTTGAATCCCTCCAAGACTTGAGACCAAAGGTTGATCTGAACTCACAAAACAGACAAGAGGGGTTACCTTGTTCTGTTAAACTGTTCACAAGACTGTGCTGGGAGTTTGGCACTTTGGGAGTAGAGGGCCTGACCTGCTGAGTGGGTTTGTGACAATTCTTACAGTACATTTCCTCTTGAATATGCAATTTGAGGTGGGCAATCTCTGCCCATGCTGTCTGGAGCTGAGCCCTAAGATCTCCAGTGGCCCAGCATGTACGACAGTGTCCTAAATCCTGTAAAACTGCCCTTCTAAAAAGTGTTCCACAGTACCTGCAGTTAATGATATCCATTCCAGGTTAGTTGCTGGGTTTATAACCTGGTCAGGGTAATTAGGAGGAAGAAAATGAAAGTAAAAGTTTAATTTTGTGTTTTGCTTGTTTGTTTGTTTTTGTATAACTTGTTATAACAAGTTAAATTACTAGTGCACCCTGTAAATGAGGTCACTGTGTGGATACCCCTCTGATCCGCCCCTTCTTGCTTTGCTACAGGAAATGTTACGACTGTGCTACTAGTGTAGTGTGGGGTGGTTGGGGATGGGGGTGGGTGGCTGGGCCCTTCCCTTGCTGAAAAAGAAGAACCACAGATAAAAGAAACAAGGAGGTAAGAGCAGAAACAATCAGCCAGCAACAAATGTAGTAGCCTTGAAAGCTTATCCTAATGATAGATAAAACTGTAAAACCTGTAAAGCACCACCTGTAATAATTTCACAGAAGATATACTCTGTAAGAAACACTTTGCTACAGAGAAAAATAAAGCAGTGACAGAAGATATACCTTGCAAAAGACAATTTGAATCAGAAAATTACAGCAGTAATCTGTAAGCACATACCTGTGGGCACACCCTGTAATAATGCAGCAGAAGGTATACCCAGCAACAACAATTTGAATTAGAGAAAAATAAAGCAATAAAATGTTAGCAACAAACAGCAACAATTCCTGTGAGTACAAAATAAAAATAACAGCACACAGTAAACCTGCCTAGCCAAAAGAAGCCTTAATCCTTATTGTTGCTCTGATTAGGTTATTTGCTCTGTCCTTTCAAGCAACCTAGAAGAAAATAGTTCAGGTGAAGCTAGCAAACCTAGTCTTCCACCTCCAAGATATCAACTAACCTGGCCTTTTAACCCTTCCCTCTGTTGGAAGGGACTGACAGTTTGTCAGCTCCACCCCCAGACACCTAATCCCCTTGGAGAGCTGTGGGAGGAAAGCAATTAACTACTTCAATGTGAGAAGGAGACTGCAACACCTGTGAGGTAAAGAAAAAAACTTTTAGCAAAAAAAAAAACCCAAAATAAAATAGCTGTGTATAACCTTGTTTTACAGGGGGTCCCCAGGGCCGAGCCAGAGGAAAGCCCTGGTGGTAAGTGCAAACAGTGTGCGTACTTGTGTGGTGTATCAGGGGTATTGTGAAAGTGATTATTGTGTATTGTTCCAGCCACTAGTGAGGAAAGAGTGGGGGTTACAGTGTCCCAGAGGGCTGTGCCCAGGTTAGCTTGACCACTATCAACCCTGTCCTCTGGGTGGTGGCACCCGTTTCAGAACTCAGGCCCCTTAACCTGCTTCTAGCCAAGCAGGCAGGGGTAGTAGCCCTTGGGATAGTACCACCTAGGGGTTACACTAAAATAAAATAAAAATAAAATAAAATGGATATCACCTTGCATACCTGTCTACTCAGGTCATGAAGTGGTTCGTCCCACCCCAATCACAGCCCCCTCTTTGACACAGCTAGAAATCCAAATAGCAGAGGCCTCTCTAGTACACTGCTGGGTGCACCTGCCACCTTACCTTAACCCCAATAATAGCAGAGACTGGGGTCTTGGTGTCAACTCATGGCACTATCCAATACCCCAAATCTGCATGGTCCCCTCTCTCTGAGAGATGTCAGTCTCTGGAACAACCAACTCCTGACTGTGGACAAAAAATTGATACACTGGCCCAGTTGGGAGAATCGGGGCATCAAGCTCACTCAAGACCTGTACTTGCCTAACTCCACTGAATTAAGGCCCTTCGAGCAACTGCGAATTCAGTGTGATCTTCCTACACTGCAAAAAACAACATCTTGATAAGCCTAAATATCTTATTTCACTAACTAAAATCTTGAATTTGTATCCCCAAGTTTATCTCTAGAGTTTCTTTCTTATTCATTAAGAAAAAATGACTTATATCAAGACAAAGTATCTTGCTTTATCTTCTCAAGAAAAACAAGCTTATTTTGTGGTATACGTTTCTTATTTCAATCATTTTTAATCTCTGTGATTAAAAATCTTATGTTTTAGCTGTATGGCTTCATCCTGTTTTTAGACTAGAATACTAGTTTTTGAAGTTCTATTTTTTCTCTCAATACACTTCTAGGATTTATTGTTTGGCAAGTTTTTTAACCTTAAGACCACAGTCCATTGTCATTATACACCCTGGAAACCCCCCAAGATATGAAGGCGTTAAACTTCCCCTTTGCAGGCTTTTAATCTGCCAATTTTTGCCAACCTCCCTTGCAGGCTATTATTCCCCCCCCCACGAAGGCTTTAAGCCCACCTCACCACAAGCTTTTAGGCCAACCCCATTGCAGGCATTTAGCCCCATTACTGCTTATTAGCTCTACAGTACATGTACAATTTACACCCTCCTCCCTCTTTGCAGACTTTCACAGGTTACTAACCCATTTCCCCTCACAGATTATTAGACCCATCTACCCCTTGCAGGTTTATTGCCCTCCTCCAGATGCAAGTTATTTGCCCCTTTTCTCTTGCAGTTTATGAGCGCCTCCCCTTAGGTTATTGGCCCCATCCACAGAAAAATAGACTTTGTCGACAGATAAGGACCGCTTGACTCACCCAGTCTGCCCATTTACCTACCTATTGGATAAGCTGCAGATCCTAGTTAACCAGCAGCTTACTTCCTCCTACCCCCCACTAGAATTGCATTATGTCTCTCCCATGCATTCTTGAATTCTGCCACTGTTTCTGACCACACGACCTCCTCAGGAAGGCCTTTCCAAGCGTCCACCATCCTCTCTGTTTTAAAAAAATACTTCCTCACATTGCCCCTGAGCTGCCCCACATCTTCAAATTGTGCCCCCTTGTTTTTGCGCATCTCTTTTTCTGAAATATGCTACCTCCTCAGGACTTTGTTGATCCCCTCGAAGTACTTGAAAGTCTCTATCATGTCCTCTTCTCCCTCCTTTCCTCGAGAGTATGCATATTAAGCTCCTTTAGTCTATCTTTGTATAGCTTATGGTGCAGATCCTGCACTGTTTTAGTTGCCCTCCACTGGACTGCCTCCATCCTGTCCTTGTCCTTGTGGAGATAGGGTCTCCAGAACTCCACACAGTACTCAAGTTGAGGTCTCACCACTGTCTGTACAGAGGGATAACAACCTCTTGTTTTTTACTGGTGATGCCTTTCCCTGTGCATTCCAGTACCCCCCCAGCCATCCTTACTGCCTTCTCACATTGATTGCCTACCTTTAGATCATCTGATATGACTACCGCCAGTCCCATTCCATTTTTGTTGTTGTTAGTACCTTCCCCCCATTGTGTAATCCTGCCCTAGGTTTTTGTTCCCAAGGTGCACTACATTGTGCTTCTTTGCACTGAATCTAAGCTCCATACTTTTGACCATTCCTCCAACCTTGCCAAGTTCCTTCTCATCCTTTCCACACACCCTTGTGTATCAACCCTGTGGCAAATCTTTGTGTTGTCTGCAAAGAGGCATACTTTTACTTCCCACCCCTCTGCAATGTCTCCTATAAAGACAAGAAAGAGGACCAGTTCTGGTACTGAACCCTGTAGTACCCCACTAGTAACCTCCCTTTCTTCAGAGTGGACTCCCATTTACTATTACCCACTGTGTCCTGTTGCCCAGCCAAATATTTACCCAGGCTACCATCCTGGGACCCATTCTCAGGGGTAGCCTGTGAAATGCGTGACTGCGATTGAATGAACTATAAAATGGTGACTCAATCATGATGCATGTCATGGGGCTGCCAGTGAGGTAGGGCAACCGGATGGGGGTGGGTTCGTACATGTAGCAGCAGCAGGATGTCACTACTTGTATGTGCATGGGGGTGTGTGGGAGTGAGCATACTCAGCGATGGGTGGGAGGGGTTTTGGGGATGATGCCACGGTGTGTTGCCGAGCTGGCCCCATGGTGTGGTGAGTGGGTTCACAGCTTGGGTGGACAAGGTGCTCGGCTCAGGTCTGGGTGCAGGTACGTTATTGTTGCGCCCGGCCCAAATTTATTTTGTTAACATTTTGCACCCCCCCCGACATGCACCCTCCTGGAGTTGAGAATCCTTAAGTAGGGAGGTGCTGGTGGGGGTAGTGAAGCCCCTGCATAAAACGTTAAAATTGTAAGTCCCCAGCTCTATTTTGCTGTGCGCTAGGGAGTCACAGTGCCAAAACAGATTTTCAGCACTGTGACTTCACTGTAATGGTGATCGTCTTTCAGCAGTCGCCGTTATGACATAGAACCCTTTCAGGCTGGCTAATTTGTTTATTAATCTTTTGTGTGAGACTATGTCAAATGCCTTGCAAAATTCTAGGTAGGCCAAGTTCACATCCCCTCCCTGGTCTACTGCTTTGATCACCCAGTCAAAGAAATATATAAGATTAGTCCCTGGACGTGACCTTACCACTGTGAATTCATGCCGCCTTGAGTCCTATGTACCACTGGCCTCTAGGTACTCAAAAATTATTTTTTTCACAAGTGATTTCATCATTTTCCCTATCACTGAGGTCAAACTAACATGACTGTAGTTTTCTGCCTGTGCCTTGCTCCCACTTTTGTGAAGGAGAATCACATCCACCCTCTTCCAGTCCTCTGGTACCAGACCATCCTCTCATAATTTGTTAAAAAGGGTAGTCAGTGGTGTCACTAGTTCACCTCTTAGTTGTTTTAGAATTCTGGGGTGAATCCTATCAGGCCCCGTTTCTTTGTCCACCTTCAGGTTTAGGAGTTCTTTCAGGACCCTTTCTTCTGTGAACAGACTGGTGTCGACCCCTCTACCAGAATGCTTCTACTGACTGGTTTATTACTTCCTCCTCCTCTCCTTTTGTGAATAGTGAGCAGATGTATTTATTCATTCAGTATCCCTGCTTTTTCACTGTCACCTTCTGCCCACCTCCTCCCCTTTATGAAGCCTTACTATTCCTCCCTTGGCCTTTCTTTGCTCCCTAAAGTACCTATAAAAGGTTGTATCCCCATTCTTAACTGACTTGGCTGTCTTCCAGATTATTCACCTCCAACCTCCTTGTAGGTTATTAACCCCCTTCCCACTGCAAGTTATGAGCCCTCCCCCATCCATTTAGCAGGTTATAGGCCCCCTTGCAGGTTATTATTACCCATCATCTAGTGAAGAGTTCTAGATCCCTGCCCCCTCCTTTTATGCATGCTTTAGATTCACCCTCCCTCAGTAGACATTTGGTTCCCTGAGCAGCAGTGCTGGACTCCAGCACAAAATGCCTTTTGAGTCAGTGCGTTTTACACTAAAGAAAAAAAATCATTGCCAAGCCAAAGACCTGCTATTAAGCAGTATTGGGGGGAGGTAGATATGGCACTTTATAACAATCGAGAAGGTATCCCCCCATGGCATACCAAGTAATGATTCAGCGCACCATGTAATGTATAAGAAAATATATATTTTTTATAATGAGGATAAAAATGTTTTACCTACATTTTTGCCCATTGCATACAATTGTTTATTTGTAATTTACAATGCTTTGCCTCTTTCATACCAGACAGCCCTTCACTGGCCATGCATCCAGCCCCATCACCACCTTCCCCAGGACTCACCACCACCACCTGTTCTTCCCTGGCTTGTGCACTGGGTGAGGCCATCAGATTTTAGCTCAGTTTGGCAGTGGAAGCTGTGGTAAGTGGTGTGGAATCTGCAGTGTAGAGCCGGCCTCATGCTGCTTCACCTGTGCATTTTCATTTGCGCTCCCACCTGCAAGAATGCAACCCAGTCTCTTAAGGACTCATATATACGTGCTGGTGCGTGGTGATGAACGCATCTCAGTGGTCAGTAAGCTCCCTCGCATACTCTTGCTGCACCAGTTTGTGCCACCATACTGTATGTGGTCACACAGATGAGGGCAGCACCGCAGAAATGGATGTGAAACGATGGACACATCTCAGTGGTTAGCGATCTCCTGCTCATATTCCTGCTGCTTCAGCTTGCACCACCACCTGTGGTCACCCAGATGAGGGTAGCACACCACAGACAAACTGATGCATGGAGATGGACATGTCTCTGTGGTCAGCAAACTCCATCTCATATTCCTGCAGCTCCAGCTTGCACTACCACCTGTGGTCAACCAGATGAGGGTAATATAGCAGAGATGGATGCATGGTGATGGAAATGTCTCTGTGGTCAGTGAACTCCCTCTGATACTCCTGCAGCTTTAGTCTGAATGGTCACATCTGGTCAGCTAGGGGATAGTAGCACAACAGAGACTGATGTGTAGTGATTCATGGGTCCTGGTGGTCAGCATCCTCCCTCCAATACTCCCACAGCTCCAGCTATCACCACCACCCATGGTCACCCAGATGAGGGTAGCACAGCAGAGACTGGTGCCTGGTGAGGGACATGTGTCAGTGGTCAGCACCCCCTCCCCCATACTCCTGCAACTCCAGCTTGCACCACCACCTGTGGTCACCCAGATGAAGACGGCACAGCAGAGACTGATGTGAGGTGATGGACATGACTCAGTGGTCAGCGAACTCCCTCTCATACACCTGCAGCTCCAGCTTAAGCTGCCACCTGTGGTCACCCAGATGAGAGTAGCATAGCAGAGACTGATGCATACAGTGTTGCAAGTAGTAGACAAGAAGTACAGGAACTTAGACATTGGAAAATATGAAATGCAAAATGAAGATTCTCCATCTGAAGGATAACGCTTTCAAACAAGACACATCTGTATGGTACTAGCAGATACAATATGTCTAGGAAAATTACATTGTTATACATGTCACCTTTTGTCATGGAAACCCCTGATTTCAAATCACAGTCCCAGATATGATCATTATATTGCTGTTTTAAGAATTTGAGTTCCAGACTTCCAGTTTGATGGCTACCCAGTGAGAAGCTCTCTCAGATAGCTCCCCTGCCCTCCTCCACAAAGTGGCTGTATTTCTGTACACTCATACCTAAACTGTGAAGTAAAGGCTTCTAAAGATTTGCTGATTGCCTGGGGAAACCGTCTTTCACTTTATCAGAGCTCAGATTGATAATGGAAGCAGAAATGAAGATGCCGGCTCTCCGCCACACTCCCCCGCCAACTCCAGTTAAGGACAAAAACCCCAAATGAGCAAAAGCGGGTGGATCAGAGGATCCTACCTTTCTGAAACAACAAGCTGCTTTAATGGAAGAGCAGTTTCTGGAGGAGTTGGCACCAATGAAGGAAACTCTGCTCGTGCGTGCCTCAGATCTTAGGGGCATGAAAGTCTCACTGGAACAGCTGAACACACGCACGAAAGACAACGAAGCCAGGATTTCTTCACTAGATGATAGGAGGGCGAGAATGGATCCAGAAATGGTTACCCTATGACATAGAGTAAAGAAAGCAGAGGATCGCCTAGAGGATCTCGAGGGTCGCTCGAGAAGAAACAATTTGGTGGTACTGGGCCTTCCGGAGGGAAAGGTGGAGCGGCAAGCAGTGATCTTTGCCCAAAAGTTATGTGAAAAGCTGGCAGAGCCTTCCCCTAATGGGCCTACTTTTATTATTGAAAAAGCCCACGGATCGTTACGCCCTATGCCCCCATCGGGATCGCCCCCTCGCCCCTTTCTCTTCCGGCTGCTGAATTTCCTGGACAAACAATATATCTTGTCAAAATTAAAAGAGGCAGCAGAAGTGCAGTGGGAAGGAAAATGAATTTGCATCATTCAGGATCTTCCCTATTCAGTTCGTCACAAGTGTTCAGCCCTCCATGCATTGGTGTCTAAGTTGATATCTGCTGGAATTCGTTTTAGGGTGCACTACCCGGCTACTTTACAGATTAACAGGGTTGGTCAATGCGCAGGGCCGGCTTTAGGGTTTTGGGGGCCCCCAGCAGAATTAGTGAAGTCATGGGGCCTCTCTCCTTGGCCCACCTTTAGCCCATGTGTTTTACTGTAGCCCATAGGTGCAAGATTTTATTTGTGGTGATACTACAGGCAGGAATAAATGGGCAGACTAGGTGCGCTAAGCAGTAGTTATCTGCTGGCAAATTTTATATTTCTTTTGTTTCTATGTATAGCTTTAGTATAACCAGTAGTATTTAAAACATTTTTTAGGAGGACACAGCAGTGTCAGTTCTTGGGGCTGGTCTTCCCATTCCACCCATTGCTGCCTGTCCACCTCATATTGACTGGATCATAGCTTGCTGAGGTATTTCATGACACAACCAGAAGGATCTGCATAGTCCTTTACTGATGTTTTAAAAATATATTAAGATAAAAAAATGTTTAAAAATGAATAAGGTAAACTTCTCTGCTTGGGGGCCTCCATGAGTAGGGGCTCCCAGCAACCGCAGGGTTCGCTGGTGCCTAAAACCGGCTCAATGGCATTCTTTTGAGTCATTGGAACTAGCTACAGAAGCATGCAGAAAGTGGTATCCTGATTTGATTAAATGAGCCCTCTCTACTATATTTCCGTGGTGAAGACTGTCATCTAGTGGACATTTAGTTAAATTGGGAGTGCTCTGCATTGTAGTGTGTATAACACTTTGCTATCAAAATTTCATTTGATGGGGTTTTGCTATATTGGGAAAGGTAAGCTGCTAATCCGACTCAGTAGAGGAGTATTAGAGGGGCATTCTTTCTTTTTCCCCTCAAATTTTATTAGTACAAAGTCGGGTCATATGGTAAATTATGATGCCATAAAAAAAGGTTTGGGAATAACTATTATTTTCATAAGGGGTACAAGCTAAGGGTTTAACTGGTTAGGTTTCTGTACTTGTAAGTGTTAGCTGATTACTAGTCTGACCACAGGACGAAGTGGGACTCTGGCTACCCTGGGTGGTAGATTCTTTATGGTTTAATGATAATGCCCTGTAGCTGTATAGCTTGATGTTCAAGGAGGATGGGAATGTTTATTGGTTTTATTGTTGTGCCTGACTTTTATAGAGTTTACTGAGTTTTATTCATAATATACGGTAGGAGTTAAGAATTATAAGTGGTTTGAGGGGTTCTATAATTTATATATTTCGCTCTAGTAGTGTTATTGGGTTGGAATTGTAAGGGGGTGGGGGAGGGGAGGAGCAATCAGGGGTAGCATGATAAACATCACGCCGAATGCGCAGTTTGGGGATCAGTCTTTGGGACTGGGGGTGGTTTATTCTATATTTGCCTACAGGGGCATACCTTATAGGTTTGTGAATATGCCCGGGAGGGATTTATTAGGGGATAAGGGTAGCACTTTTAACTTGCCCAATGTAGCTAGGATTGTGGGGGATCATGGGGGGTGTATAGCTAGTCTTCGATGGTATATTTTAAATTAAAGGTCACACATATAAGCCGAATTTCTGGATTCTTATTTCGATTAGTCTTAATTAAACGGGTACATCGATAAGAGAATTGCCTCATGGAATATTAAGGGGGCAAGAGCTGGACTGAAACGTCATCAGAGCCTCAAACATTTGGCTTTAATGAGCTCAAATATTACATTTTTACAGGAGACACATCTGTTGGCCGGTGAAGGTAACTTATTCCGTAGAGAATGTATCGACTATGTTTAAGCAGCAGGCAACTCCACTTCCCAAAGTGGAGTTGCAATTTTAATTACTAAAAGGACCCAATTCAACTCCTACAAGAAATGGGAGATCCGCAAGGGAGGTTTTTATTTGTAAGAGGGTTGGTTGACCATAGCGAAATTATTTTAGGCACTGTTTATGGGCCTAACCACTCCTCTCCTGAATTTTTCTCCCAAATAGCCCTTAAGTTAGCCCCATTTAAACAATTGGCAATAATATTAGCAGGGGATTGGAATCTTACATACGAGAATAAGCTGGACAGATCCACTCAGAGGGGTCAGAGTCTATCCCCTGCACAGAAATCTTTACATGAAATGATGGAGGGATTGGGCCTCTCAGACCCTTGGCACCTCCTTCACCCGAATGTGAGGGATTTAACTTTTTACTCGGCCTATCATAAATCTTACTCTCTTTTAGACTTTTTTTTAGTGAATCAGGCCATGTTGATGGGCCCAATGGATTGTGGAATCTCCCCTAGAGTGTTGTCAGACCACTTCCTGATATGGTTTGAAGGCAGGATACCCCAAGCAATTCCTAAGGTCACCCAGTGGAAGCTTAACATTCAGTTGTTATCCCAAGAGGATACTGTAAACAGAATCCATACATTAATTGATCAATACATAGAACAAAATAGGGGCTCTGTAGTAGCATATGATCAACTTTGGTGCTCCCTGAAATGCTACCTAAGAGGGTAATTTATTAGAATGGCCGTTACCGGTAAAAGGAAAAGGGAGGATGCAGCAAAATCGTTGCTGGATTCTATTCAGAATTTAGAAAGTAGGATTGGTATCTGCCCTACTAACGAAGATTTAATCCGGCTTACGGTTCTTAAAGATCAATATGCGGACACACTAAGAGAAAAGGCTGACTATGCCTTGTTCAAAACCCATATTAGGTATTCGGACCAAGGAGACAAAGCTGGGCACCTCTTGGCTCTCAAGCTGAGACAACAAAAGGAGTCTAGACTGGTTGCTTGTATAACTACTGCAGATGGGGGTAACACAGTGACAACTCCTAAAGCCATAGTGAAAGAATTTGAAATGTTCTATAGAAATTTATATAGTCATCCGGACAGTAGTCCTACTCATACTGAAATTCGACAGTATCTCTCTAAAATTCACCTTCCCACCCTTAATCATGAGCAGAAAGCCCGGCTGATCGCCACTATTTCGACGGCTGAGATATCTACTGCCATTCAATCCCTTTCACCGAACAAAGCTCCAGGGCCAGATGGATACCCATCAAATTTTTACTGAACGTTTGAGAAGGAGCTTACTCCTATCTTTCAAGAACTATATGCCCATATCTGTGCCCAGGGCATTGTTGATTCCACTTTATTAGAAGCTATTATTATTGTTTTGCCAAAACCGGGGAAACCCAAGGATAAGGTAGCAAATTATAGACCGATTTCCTTGATGAACTATGGTGTTAAAATATTAGCTAAGATTTTGGCATCTAGGATTACTAAAGTTTGGGTTAACCTAATTAGCCCTGAACAGATTAGGTTTATTGGTGGTAGAAATCCTTTAGCTAATTTTCGTAAACTTGCCCATATTTTCTCCGTATCCAGGGAGGTAAATGTACCAATAGCCCTTGTCTCCCTGGATGCGGAGAAAGCCTTTGATTGGGTTAGTTGGCCTTTCCTTTTTAGTACCATGAGTCAGTTCGGATTTCCCCTGGAGTTCATTGGGTGGATTAAACATTTATATTCTAACCCTAGGGCTAGAATTTATTGGAATGGGATTTTTTCCAATAGTTTCCCATTACATTTGGGAACGTGTTAGGGCTGCCCATTGTCACCTTTGTTGTTCAACCTGTATTTGGAACCTTTGATTCACACTTTGCAGTTATTTCCAAACATAACGGGTATTCCAGTGGGCCCATTTGAGTTGAAACTGTCGGCCTATGCAGACGACATGTTACTCCACGTATCAGATCCAGCTAAGGTTATCCCCAAAATGTTGGACATAATTGATGAATTTAGTAGTTTTTCAAACTATAAGTTGAACATTAACAAGATGGAAGTTATGCCACTCAGTGTTCATGTTCATAAAGGGGTCATGGTTAGGTTTAGGATGGCCTGGACTAACAGACTTAAATACCTTGGTATTATTTTGTCGACTTCAGCTTCTCTTTTGAAGAAGCTCAATCTTGATAACCTTCTCCTAACCATTCAGCTAGATTTAATTAGATGGTTTCCTTTATACATTTCCCTTCAAGGTAGAATTAACATTATCAAAATGAATGTGTTACCCAGAGTGTTCTATTGAATATTTTGAATATCTACCTCCCCCTATCATGGTTTCGGAAACTTCAGAGCATGATATCTAAATTTTTATGGCAAAATAAACCCCCACGGAGATCTTATAATCATCTAAGTGCTCTGAAAGCATTGGGGGATTGAAGCTCCCGAATTTTTATCATTATTATTTGGTGAACCACATTGCTAAATATATGCGGTGGATGATTACCTCCTCAAATAACATTCAATCTCAATATAATCCTTTATGACTGCAAATTGAAAGGAATCTTATTAAAAGATCTAAAGTATCACTTGACAGTCTTTGGTATATACTCCCCAATGATTTACCTAATTTACTTTGGCCTACGGTTATTTTTACTTTGGTTAAGGTTCATAACCAGGTATGTAGGTCTTTGGGGATTATGCACACTAAAGATGTCTCGCAACCAGTGTTTGGTAACCCTAATTTTAAGGTTGGTAAAGCTTTTCTCTCACCACATAGGTCAGGATTACCTCCAAACATGAAAGTTAGTGACCTAGTAGAGATAGGGAGGATACGTTCAGTCCAAGAAATATTGGGGAGTTTCCACTTATCACCCAGGCATGCCTTCTATATTTACCAAATTAAACATTTGCTTATCACTCGGTTTGGATCAAATCAGTGGGACACTAACCATGGAGAGACTCTTTTGGAATTCCAATCTCTAGCGGGGCAACCACATGTGGTTTTGGGTCTAGTGGCGGCTGTACATGGGAAATTGTATCCAGGTACAGCTGACTACTCTCAGTATTGGATAGATACTCTCCCTAACAGTTGTATTAACTGGGAACACGTATGGAAAGGAATTTATACATACAGTGTTAATGACAAGCTCAAATTGACACAATATTATATTTTGCATACTATGCACCTGACCCCTGTGAAGCTGTGTAAAATGGGTGAATTGCCAAAGGATGACTGCTTTTGATGTGGTCAGGTGCAAGGTTCTCTGTTGCATATACAGGTATTTTGGGAGTGTCCCTTGATTGATCCTCTATGGTCCGATATTAAGGCTAAAACTGACCCTTTACTAGGGCTACAAGATCTTTTTACTCCGCAGATTTGTCTGTTAGGTGATTACACAATGGTGGCGGTGAGGGAAAGGAGATACTTTATTAATTTAATTTCACTCACAGTGAAAACCTTAGTATTAAAACACTGGAAGGATCAGACTTCCATTACCTATCAGGAATGGCTTGCCGGTTTATTATACAACTTAAGGATTGAGAAAACCATTACTAGCTATAGAAATACAATTTCTAGGTTTAACACCAAATGGGAGAAATTCCACGACCTATGGTCAATTGTACCACCACAGTAATAAAGGAGGCAGAGGCTTTTTATATCACTTTTGATTTACTTTCTTTAGGTGGGTGCAGGTTACTGGTTCTTTAAGTGATGACGTCCTCATACCTCTTTTTTAGGTTGTTGTTTTTCTGTTTTTTCCTAATGGGGCCAGAGGAATGACCTGTAATGATATAATGTGTGTACTGGCTTTGGGGAGAGAGGTTTAACGGGGGGAGGGAGGATTTATGGGAGGGATAAGAAGGGGGGATGGAGGAGGAGGTAGGAGGGAGGGACGGATGGGTGGGGAAAGGGGTGACTTATTGGACAGTTATTTAATGTATTGTATATGTAATTGTTCTGTGTTTCATCCCTTGTAATGTACACTGCATTGTTTGTGAATGAAAAACTAAATAAAGTATATTTAATTAAAACAAAAAGAATTTGAGTTCCAATATCAGTGGGAGAAGTATAGGAACTCTGTTCCTGCTGCAAAAAATGTACAGAAACTGAGTTCCTGTGCATTCCTGTTCACTTTCATCACTGGATGCATGGTGATGGACACGTCTCAGTGGTCAGCAAACTCCATCTCATACTCCTGCAGCTCCAGCTTGCGCCACCGTATGTGTACACCTAGATGAGGGTAGCACAGCAGACACTGATGCATGGTTTTGGACACTTCTTCATGGTCATCGATGTCCTTCTTATGCTCCTGCAGCTCCAGCTTACACCATCACCTGTGGTCACCCAGATAAGGGTAGCATAGCAGAGGCTGATGCATGGTGATGGACACATCTCAGTGGTCAGCAAACTCCCTCTCATACTCCTACAGTTCCAGCTTGCACCACCACCACCTGTGGTCACCCAGATAAGGGTAACACAGCAGAGACTGATGTGAAGTGATGGGCACATCTCAGTGGTCAGCATCCCCCCCATACTCCTGCAGCTCCATCTTGTATAACCAGTTGTGGTCACCCAGATGAGGGTAGGACAGCAGAGACTGATGCATGGTGATGAACATGTCTCAGTGACCAGCAAACTCCCTCTCATACACCTGCAGCTTCAGCTTGAGCCACCACCTATGCTACCCAGATAAGGGTAGCACAGCAGAGACCGATGAACGGTGATGGACATGTCTCAGTAGTCATCAATCTCCCTCTCATGCTCCTGTAGCTCCATCTTGCACCACCACCTGTGGTCATCCAGAGGGCAGTAGCACAGTGGATACTGATGTGTTGTGATACATGCATCCTGGTGATGAGTGCCTCCCTCGAATAGTCCCACAGCTCCATCTTGCACCACCACCTGTGGTCGACAAGATGAGAGCAGTAGTGCATAGGACACTGACAGTCCTCCCCTCCCAAAGGGGGGATCATCCCCTCAGATGTTCAGTCCTCTTTCCCTGGCTTGCCCTCTGATGAGTCAGGCTCATTCTTGAACTGGTGTCATCGGTGTCACAAGCGATTGTGCTAGTGCTGTGCCAGTGGGCTGACCACTGCTGCATACATTTATGGAGTGTGTATGTTTTTACATAGGTGGCATGAAACAAGTTACCCCATCCCCCAATTTTATTATAAGAAATAAAAATAGATTTGAAGACATGCTGCACGTAATTTATAGATACAAGATTAACAATTAATAATAAAACACAGCACATATTTCTTTTTGTACAAACTTTTTATTATAATACTTTGGTGACATACTCTGATAATCTTTTTGTCTTCATTGGTAAGATGACAGAACACTGCAGACTGACAGCCCTCAATGAAGTCGATTTCTAAATTTAGTATTAAAGTAGTCATTAATTTGTCCTAGAAGACTAATTTAGTCATTTTACATACTAACATACTAACATACTATTTGCCAGCAGATTAGGCCTTATGGTCTATCAAGTCTGCTCGAACCTAGATCCTTAGTTGGGTGCCGAGACCCTCCCATCCCTTGTGCTCCAGAAACCCCTATCATCCATCCCCACCCCCCCGGGACAGGCCATCATCTGATACATCCACTTTCTGTGTCTGTCCCACCCTCTCTTAAAGCTCTCCACTGTGGATCTCTTAACCAGCTCGCCAGGCAGAGCATTCCAAGGGTCCACCACCCTCTCAGTGAAAAACCTCCTCCTCTTTTCCCCCCTCACCTTCCACCTTCCAACTTCAAACCATGCCCTCTGGTGATGCCTCCTGCTTTAGTCTAAAGATCCCTCCATGTTTACCCTATTTATTCCCTTGAGGTACTTGAAGACCTCAATCATGTCCCCCTGTCTCTCCTCTCCTCCAATGAAAACAGGCAGAGCTCCTCAAGTCTGTCCTCGTAAGTCAAATCCCCTAGCCCTCTATCATCTTTGTTGCCCTCCTCTTGTACCCTCTCCAGGGCTGTATGTCCCTCTTTCAAGTGTGGTCTCCAGTACTGTACACAGTACTCAAGGTGGTCTAACCAGTCCATTGTACAGCGGCAGAATCACTTCCTTGCTCCTAGAGGTGATCCCCTTCGATGCATCCCAACATCCTGTTTGCCTTGCTAGCTGCTCTCCTGCACTACTCAGTGTTATTCATACATGTATCCACCATGACCCCTAGGTCTTTTCCCCTGTTGAGGCTTCCAGCACCTCCCTCCCAGGGTGTACCTGTGTTTAGGGTTTCCCGACCAAGATGCAACACCTTGCACTTGGTGATATTGAAATTTAATTTCCATGTGTGAGCCCAGCTTTCCAGGGTGTCCAGGTCCCTTGCAGGGCCAACCTCCCTCTTCTCCCTCAACTACTGCTCCCATCTTGGAGTCATCCGCTAAGAGACTCATTTCACACCCTATACCATCCCTGATGTCTGATATGTATGCATTAAACAGGATTGGACCCAGGACCGAGCCCTGTGGTACCCACTACCAACCTCTGTAGGGTTGAGCTCCCCACAGACCACTACTCTCTGAGGTCGTCCAGCTATCCAGTTTTCAATCCATCTGACCATCAAGGGCCTACTCTAGCAATCAGTTTCTCCACCAGACCATTGTGGGGACAGAGTCAACCCTTGCTGAAGTCCAAGAATAATACATCCACAGGCTTACTCTGTCCAGTTCTGATGTTACCCATTCATAGAACTCCACAAGGTTGGTTTGACATGATCTACCTGGCACAAACCCATGCTGCGACTATCCAGACCTCCCACCTCCTCCAAGTAAACCCCAATCGTTCCTTTAGTATACTCCATTAATTTTCCCACCACCAAGGTTAAACTGATGGGTCTATAGTTTCCTGGTACTTCCTTGACCCCCTTGTGGATTGGTACCACATGTGCCTCCGCAATCCCTAGGTACCCTCCCTGTCTCAAGTGACCTGTTGAAAAGCTCCCAGGGTGCAGCCAGTATGTCCGCCAATTCCCATAGTACTGGATGAATGCCATCCGCCCAGGATTTGGTTCTTCTTTAGGGCCTTGAGGGCAAACCACACACCTTTTGGTGGGGATGGCATCATCCGTCCCCTCCACCTTACTGGTCTTTTATCCTTATCCAGATGTGACACCCTAGGTACCTTTCCCTCCCTTTTGCTCCATTTCTGTTGCTCCCTGATCCTCCTGCCGCTTCTATCCCTTTGTGTCTTGCTTTGTAGATATCCCATCCCCCTCCCTAGTGAACACAGAGGCAAAGTACTCGTTAAATACCTCTGCCTGGTCCCTCACCTCTTCCACCCACCCTCCTTCTGATCTCAATCTGCTGAGATGGCCCTTAGTTTTTCTCCGCTCCCCAATGTACCGGAAGAACCCCTTTTCCCCTCCATGTATCCGCTGTGCCAGCCGTTGCTCTTTACTGGACTTAGCTCCCTCACCATCTGGTGACTTTTCTAGATGCAAGCTGGTACATTTCCTTATCCTATCCCTCTAGTTGTTTTATATTTTTGTAAGCCTTCTTTCTCTGACTGCTACCTGGACCTCACTGGACCACCAGCATGGTTTATGTGACCTTGCTCCCTTACGTTTCAACTTAGCGGAGATCCTGACTGCCTCATGAAGTCCCGTTTATGACCTCCCATCTCCTTTCCACACTTGTTGTTGGTAATCCCTTCAAGTGATCCTTGAGAATATTTCCCATGCCCATAAAGTCTGCCCCCTAGAAGTCCACTGCCAGTGTCCTAGATCTAGCCCCCACTCCCCCAATGCTTATTTGAAACCAGACAGTATTGTGGTCACTCCCAGTCAGGGGTCCTGTACAACCATGTCCCTTACAGATCCCCATCTGCCAGAACCACATCCAGGACATGCCCTCCCTTGTGGGCTCCATCACATGCTGTGTTAGAACACATCCTGGAAGCCATCCAGCAGCCTCTGCTCCTTGGCCACCTTAGAGGACATGGTTCCCAGTTTGTACCTGGCATATTAAGGTCCCCATCAACACCACTCCTTCCCTTTTGGACCACACTGGGCAATGATGTTGTCCAGCAAACCATCCTCTAGAACATCACTCATCCCGGGGCCTTATGCTACACCCAGCTTGACCTTATCTCCTGCTGGGGATCGTAAGGTGACCCATAAGGCCTCCACGTTTCCCTCTGCCTCTTCTACCCTCGCAATTTCTATGTCATCTCTAATGAACATAGCCACTCCACCCCCTCTGCCCTCCTTTCTATCTTCCTAAGCATAGTGTACCCCCGTACATTTAGGTCCCAGTCATGGTTTTGTTTGGCACGTTTCCGTGACTGCCGCCACATCCACCCCGAACAGCATGGCCTGGAACTCTGGCAACTTGTTTCCAAGCTCCTGGCATTTACTAACACTAACCCCACCCCTTATCCCTGATCCTTTTTGAGACCCCACCCAGATTCCTTATACTTCCATCCTCCCCTGCTCCTCCTGAAACCCTCCACCTCCAGTCTGTTTCCCCTCCCCCTTTGGCTTGAAGGCTACTCCCCTCATCTGGAGGGGAGGGATTCTGGTCAGCCCCTCCCTTATCCCTTCCCCCCCTTACATTTTAATCATCTTTAATTATCATTAAAAGAATACAACCACTAAGCATACTAAATTCTAAGAATATTCAGCAGACTAGTTGTTTAAAAGTAAATTATTACTAAATAAGGATTAGAAATAGGACTGCAATACTTGTCAATGCACAATTTTTACTACTGAATCATAAATGAAGATTACAGTCAGCCAAGTAATTCAAAGATTTGAATTAGCCATACAAGACTGGGTACATTCCCATGCATTTTACTGCTATTAAGTAAGGAGGCAGATAAAACAACCAGCAACATTAATGAATTTTAGAGAAGGTAAGCAATCATAACCTGTGGGGTTTTACCTAGAAATAATATGAGTTAAAAAAAAAGTGTCCCTTTAAAAAGTTTACTGAGCTACGTTTTCCAGAAGTATACACAGTCCATGAACTACATTTTCCAGCTCACTTCCTGTTTGCTGCTGTAACACCCTCTTACACGGTGTCTCTGTTTTGTAAGCAGTACTTGGCTAGCCTAGGTTCGGGGAGAAAACATTTTCTCAGCATCATGGCTAGGTTTGTACTTCTGGTCAGGGGCACCCAAGCATGGGTGTAACAAGGCATACTCCAAGTACTCCATGGAGTGCAATTTTATTTAAATGAGTAGCAAATAGGCTCTGAACTGCTTCCTTTTTCCATGAAAACTGACAAAGAAAATGCTGAACCTTTCTGTGATTTTATTCCTGGGAGTCAAAACTAGAAGGACTGGTCACTAATACTGTCTTTGCATCCCAAGGACAATACAACTTTATAGGCTCTGGGCTGGTATGTGGGTGTGGGTGTGTTAGGGATCAATGCATGGCATTTGTATTTACCCATGCATGGCAACAACCATTGTCATGAGATACAAAAGTTGTATCTATTGTGCCAAATGAGGCAACAAACACGGTTCTGGTGTACATTTGTATATTGTCTGGCTACACCCCTGCACCCAAGTAACTCCAATCACAGGAAGCAATAACTGAGAATGTCCAAACCAAGAATGGGATTTTACTTGGTTTACTCGTTTTTTTGGACAAAAGTAGGCCGAAGGTCCATCGAGATTGCCCTCCATATTGATGGATCATACACCCAGGTACCGTTTAGTCATCCAGTTATCGAATTTATTCTTGAATATTGATATATTTGTTGAATTGACAATGTCTTGTGGTAATTTATTCCATAATCTAGGTGTTCTAATAGTAAAAAAGTTTAATCTCTTATTGTTGTTTACTTTTTCAATTTCTAATTGTCTGTTGTGCAATCTCAGTACTATTTTTCTTGTTGAGTAAGTAATACCACATAATTTCATTTGTTCAGGTGATTTAAGTATTTTAAACAGTTGTAAAAGATCACCTCTGGTTTGTCTTTGTTCCAGAGAGTGTAATCCAGTTTATTTTAGTCTTCTGTTATATTCTAAATGAGTAAGATGTGGTAATAATTTGGTAGCTCTATGTTGTATTTGTTCAATTTTTTTATGTCTTCCTTTAAATAAGGGTTCCAAAATGGTGATCCGTAGTAAAGATATGGCCTTACATGTGACCTGTACAGTGACAATAGGCATTCTTCTGTTTTAGAAATGAATGTTTTATTAATTCTACATAGTAAAGCATTTGTTTGATTTGCAATTTTTGAACAATGGGATGAGAATGATAGTTTGTCATTCACCATGATGCCCAGGTCTTTTTCTATAGATGATGCCCTAATTATACTGTTATTCAAGTAATATTTTTGTTTTGGATTATCTTTTCTATAATGTAGTACAGCACATTTAGTTACATTAAAGTACGTTTTATTAACACTGGCCCATTGTTCAATTAAGAGGAGATCCAAAGTCAAATTATGACAATTAGTAGGGGTGTTTACCATTCCTCCGAATTTAGTGTCATCGGAGAATTTAACCATTGTATTGTGTGGTGAGATATACATGTCACTGATGAAAAGATTAAACAACACTGGACCCAGAATGGTGCTCTGCGGGACACCACTCGTCACATTATCCATACCAGAAAGCACCCCATTTACCCTAACTCTCTGTGTTCTGTTGCACAGCCAGTTATTTATCCAAGATATGATGGGAGATGAAAAGTCTAATTGGTTTAGTTTATTGATCAAGATATTATGCAACACTTTGGCAGGGTGTTCCACTTGTCCACCACCCATTCTGCAAAGACGTTCTGTAAAGACGTTCTGTAAACCCTGGCACAATATATCAGTTGGTGGTGAGGATATAGCATGCACCAAGCAGGAAAGGGATCTTGGGGTTATCATCTCTGATGACCTCAAGGTAGGGAAACAGTGTGACAAGGCAGCAGGTAAAGCAAATAGGGTGCTGGGATGTATAGGCAGGGGCATTACCAGCAGGAAAAGGGAGGTCATAATTCCGCTATACAAGACACTAGTGAGGCCCCACCTGGAGTACAGTGTACAGTTCTGGAGACCATACCTACATAAGGACATAGACAGAGTAGAGAAGGTTCAGAGGAGGGCAACAAAGATGGTGCATGGATTGCATCACAAGTCCTATGAAGACAGGTTGAAGAAACTGAACATGTACTCCCTGGAGGAGATGAGGAGAGAGGATATGATAGAGACATACAAGTATCTTACAGGGAGGAACAGGGTGCAGGAAAACACTATTTTTAAGCGAAAAAGATGTTCCAGGACTAGAGGGCATGGGATGAAGTTGGAGGGAGGATGATTCAGAGGAAACATGAGAAAGAATTTCTTTACAGAATGGGTGGTGGACAAGTGGAACACCCTGCCAGAGGAAGTGGTGGGGGCTGAAACAATCACGGGATTTAAGAATGCATGGGATAGACATAAAGGAATTCTGGAGGTCAGGGGTAAGGTGCAACAGACTTCTAGGAAAACAAACTGAACTTACAAGCTCAAATGGGCAGACTGGGTGGGCCATAGGCCCTTATCTGCCAACACTGTCTATGTATCTATGTATCTATGTACTTTATCAAAGACCTTACTATAATCCAAGAGAATAACATCAGTGGGTATTTTACGGTCAAGGTTGAAACTAATATAATTATAAAAAGTAATCAAATTTGTAGTACATGAGTATCCTGTTCTAAAACCATGTTGATATTCATAATTGATGTTTAATATAGCCATCTCTTTTTCAAGTTGATGTTTAATTATTTTTTCCATTAGTTTGCATGGTATGGATGTTAAGCTAATAGGTCTGTAATTTTCAATTCTGGAATGGGAGCCTTGTTAAAAAATGGTTGTGACAATAGCAGTATGCCAGTCATTTGGGACTAAAGATTCATGCAGTGATTTTTTTAAATATAATAGCCAGGGGGAGAGATATTGTATCCTTAGTTTCTATAAGGAATCTGGAACTAGTATTGTCTGGACCAGAACTAGTATGATGTTTGAGGGTATCAAAGAACCACTGAGTATCTTGAAACAGAGTTTCATATGCTCCAAGTGTAAAGTCCACTATAGAAGAAGTAGCTTTAATAAGTTCAGGAGTGAAAACTGATGAGAAATATTTATTCAGCTCAGAAGCTGTATCAATATCAGATGTTATAGTCAGATTATTACATATCAAGGGACCTACTGCGTTGTTATTACTTTTCTTTCCATTTAGATAAGTGTATAAAGCCTTATAATTGTCCTTTGTGTGTACAATTTTGAATTCAAAATTACATTTGGCTAGTAAGATGGCTTTTTTTAACTGTCTAACCACATCTTTATATTTAAAGAGAATGTTAGTTTCCTGATCTGATGAACATATTTTTTAAAGCTATAAATAGTCTTCTTTTTTTTTTTGTTTAATTAAAGATTTAATATGACCGTTAAACCATGGGGGAATTTTCCCTTTATTATTGTACTTGAATTTGTCAGGAATATATTTTTTTTCCAGTTCCAAAATCTTAGTTTTTAAATAGCTCCAAGCTGCTTCAGTGTCCATTGGTTGCAATATTTGTTCCCATTTAAGGGATTTTATCTGTTGATTAATAGTTATAAAATTTGCCCTATTATATTGTTTCATTTTTAGTTTGTTTGTTTTGGGTAGTAAAGGTAATTGAATAGAAAAGAAAAGAGATAAATGGTCGCTATTTCCCAGGGGATTAAGTAATTGAACATCGGATATATGAGTCTCCGGGTTAGTTATAACTAAGTCTAATATATTTTTCCCTCTAGTTGGATGTTTTACACATTGAATTAGTCCCAGATTAATAAACTGTTCATCATGCTTATTAATTCCAGAAAGTGCACCCCAGTTTATAATGGGAAAGTTAAAGTCCCCTAAAATAAGAACAGGCTCTTTATTGACTAATTGGGTGATTTCACTACAAAGTTGTTTAGTTTGGTCAATATCCGATGAAGGTGGACGGTAACAAGTTCCTATAAGGAATTGGTGGGTACTGGTGGGCCTAATATGAACCCAAATACTTTCGGAATGTATAGTAGTTGATGATTCATATGATGAGATATCGTCTCGAACATACAGACTAACCCCACCACCTTTTTTTGTGTCTACTCTGTTTTTGAAATAGTGTTTAAAGCCAGAAATTTCTGTTCTCCATTTTTTATCTGTGTTTCCCCAAGTTTCAGTAATTGCTATTAGCGCTAAATTTGAGGTTTTAGCAAAAATTTCAAGTTCCGCAAGTTTAGTGGTTGTAAGTGATCTGGCATTTAAAGAAAGGATGTTGAAATTAGTCAAATGAGGTGCACATGGACTACTATTACAGGGGATGAGTGTAGTCCTCATCCCCCCCTTCCTATTAGTTTAAATGACTGCTTATGAAATTTGTTATTTTTTATCCTAATATTGAACTACCTCTTCTACTGAGATGTAAACAATCCCAACAAAAGAGTGAGGGTCTGTCCTCAAACTCCTCCCAGTGAGTTAAGCAGCTTATACCCTGTCGATAAGACCACTTGGGAATCCATTCATTTAGTGCTTTTATTTTATCATTAATGTATTTAGTTGCTCTTGGAATGGGCAGGACCTCGGACAGACATATATCGCAACCATACTCAGTTAGTACATTACATAAGGCTACATAATCTTGCTTAATCTGATGACGTGGGGATTGTGTAATGTCATTAGAGCCAACATGGGTAATCACCAAAGGTTTTTCTCCAGATTTTGACAAAATTTCCTTAACCATTAAAATAAGGTCAGCTATTTTAGCTCCCTTGTAGCTAGAGCAAGTCCGATTTTCTTTGTCAGGATTACAGACTATTCGGTCAATGTATTTTGTTATAGAGTCACCCAATACATATATTTGTTTTTTTGGTAAAGGTATATCAGGAATATGTATAGATTGGGACACAAAAGGAATATTCAAAGGGATTATATTATGGGGGGATTTAAGTACTGGAGTTTTGGATGCTTTGTTCTTTGGTGTCTTATAACTATTAATGACTGGCTTATCATGTACATACTCGATGGTGCCCAATGCGGTAATGTATGCTTCCTCGTCCAATTCGTTGAGAGGTTCAAAAGAATTAATGAGTGGGATCGTGTAAGGCTTGGTAGCAATTTTATTTTTAGTGTGAGTTTTTGAGGAAGTTAACGACCAGTTCATAAGCTGCGAGGGAGAGTCCACTGAGTTTTTAATAATAGTGGTTAAAGGAGTTGAGGAGTTTGTTGGGTGCTCAACCAGAATAGAGTGTGGTAAACAGTTAAGTGATGCATCGCTAGAAAAAGAGTTTCTTAGACATTCAGAGGTGGAGGTATTGGCTTCTACAAGTAATGACATATGGTCGATGTACTCTTCAAGTGCTTTAATATCAGAACTAATGTTATCACTTGGCTGCAATTTTTTAATTTCCTCCTGTAATTTTCCAATCAGAATACATTTGTCACATAAAAATTTTGGGTCTTGTTTACCAGTAGTATACAGTACATTTTACACTCCAAACACATTGTGTTTGCTCTCTTCATGTTTGTATTAAGAGTGTGGCTTTTATTCACTTCATCACCAGAATAACAAAGCAAGATGGACCCCTACAGGGCTTCACTCACTGGAAGTCCAGATTTACAGAGGTCAGAGCACATCTTCTTTACTACACAATACCCTCAGGTTCTGAACACAACTGGGCTCACACAGCCCAAACTGGTACTTCTTCTACTTTGATTCCTTGACATGGCACCCTGGCCAGTCCTTGGGCACTTTTCCATAAAGCATGGAGTTTGATGGTGGCTACCTCAACCACCCATGAGCACTTTCTAGCTCTAAAGGGAAAACATCCTTAATCCCATCTCTGGGTACTTTCTGCAGACACTGGCCAAGTGCCTGGGAGAAAGCTATAGGTGCCCAACGTGAACCCGTGGAGGTAAACCTGGTTACTCCAGATGGTGATCTCCCACCTCTTGTTCCCAAATCCATACCCGGCCATTCATTTGGAACTACACCTTTCCTCGAACTACTGATTGTAGATGCTATCTCAAAATGTATGACACATTTAACATTCTACTCTGTATGTAGGTGGTGTCCTGACTCAAACAGTTCTGTTAGTGGCTATGTCCATTCTTTAGACCCCCACTGTCTCAGATACTTCCAAGTCATACACAAAGTTAAAAGTACTGTACTTGGTTACTCTTCTCCTGACCCCGCAGTAGGCAGTTACTTTTACACAATTCAGTCTTGGTGAAAACATGGGCTCTATTTCAGAGCAGACTCACCGTGGTATGCTGGTGACCCAGGGCTTCTCCCCACAAAACACTTGTTCTCTGGTACCTCAGTACAAAATCTTCTGTAAGGCAGCTTTTTTCCTTTCCAAGCAGGGCCAGGGGATTGCCCCTGAAATGTTGGTTCCCCCCCATCCCTCCGGGGATGAGGCACTGGAACAACTCAGGGGAGCGGTCTCTACCACTTCTGCTGGTCTCTTCTGTGTTCTTCTCTAGGGTGAGAACACACTATCCTCTTTGTTGGTGTAGCTGTATAGCAGAGCTAGGCTCTGAGGGGCTGCCAACTACAGCACATCTCCTCCTTCTCTTGAGTCTCCATCTAGACTTCTCCAGACCGCCTTTGAAAATCCCCAACATTCTAACCTAACCCCTGCAGCCAACATTCCAGTGTGGCTTATGCTGCTGTGAGAATTCTGTGGTGATGTCATCCCTCCAACTGAGCTGAGACTGAGGACAGAGTGAGATAGTGTGAAACCTATTTAACTGGTGTCTCACAAGCTGCCTTTCCCTGCCTGCCACTAGTTCTAAGTGGGATTCTAGTAACCCCAGGTGACAAGGGGGTTACACTGCCTAGCCTGAAGGGGGGAAAAAATGACACGAGCACAAGCAGTCTCCATTTTGGAGAGCGAACAACCTTCATTTGCTTGCAGAAAGGCTTCACATGTATGAGGTAAGTTATTATGTTTAAATACAAAACGAGTATTATTTTAACTCCCTGTAATGTTAAATACAGTATGAGAATTATTGCTGAGGATTTATTTAATTGAAATGTGCAGGTTTCACTATCAATATTTTGTTATGAAGAAACTGTCTCTGCTCTGAACTCGTGGCTACAAGTCTTTAAAAAGCCTTTAAAATACAGTTTATTTTCAATCAAATCTCTCCTTAAAGTGTGCATTGTGCAAGTAGATTACCTAATATTTGTAGTATATCTTTTATTGATTTAGTTACTTTATGGTTGTAGTTTCTTTGGGGGAAGGGATTTCATTATTTATATATTTATTTATTTAAAAGTTTTACCAGGAAGGCATACTGAGCAGACTACCGCTCAATTCCAGATGCATCCTGGGGGGTAGGGGATGGGAGGATACATACAAATATGTACAAAAATTAGCAATATATAATGGTATGTACAGAATGAATACAGAATGCGACACCACAAGCAACCAGAATATCTGGGTGTACACGGCAGCTAAAATGACATGCAGTACAAAAATGACATTAGCAGCAGGAAGATTGTATGAATGAGCAAACTGAGAATGTATTTTCCGTCTGTATGTCCATTCAGTAGCCTTGCTGTAGGGAAGTAGTTAACTATTATTTTGTTTTGTTATGTTTGCTTGCACGCATGTGCAAGAAACATAGTGCCACCATATGAGAATTCATAGGTGTGCCTCCCTACTTCCAATGCCCTGCTGCCTTTTGCAGGCACGGCCCTACTGCACCAATGAATATAGGAGCTGTCTATGACAGCTTTTGCAAATGCAGCGACGTACAGTTCAAAGAAAGGCACTGCAGCGTGTAGGCAATTTGCATACTGCGTCGGCACTACACTGAAAGAGCTGTCATAGACAGCTCCTCTCCCCCCAAACAAGTAATACGCTGAGAGCCCACCCCAGCATGCACATGCACTCTCCCCGCATACACAGTGTGTCCGACGGGGGTTCCCAATCCCCCGTCGGCTGCGCTGCACTCCCCCCAACAGTCTTCCAGGTGCCACGCTGGGGGCCCACCCCAGCATGACAAACCTCTCTATGGCCGATGGGGGTGCCCAATCCCCTGTCAGCTCTGCTGCCCCACCAAAAAAAACTTCCTGCTGCCACGCTGGGAGCCCACCCCAGCATGGAAAACATCCTGCGTTGTCTTCCTAAAAGTAAAGAAAAACCTATAAAGAAAAAAAGTTCGCTCACTACCTATCTTGACCTCCTCCCCACCCATGCCCACCCTCTACACACCTGCCTCCTCCACCCCCCACCCCATACTTACCTCCGAGTCCGGCGCGACGATCTTCGGTGGACCGGGAACACGTCTGCAATCTTCAAAGCCAACCGTGAACTGAGGAAATGCCAGTAAGCTGTATAATGGAATGAATAGGGTTTTTTCAACTTTGGTGTATATCTCAGGCATTTTTGGGAATTTTTTCACCAAATTTTCAACATGGGGTTTTTGGGACCCCACCTCTTGAATTCTTGCACTGTCATTTTGTTATTTGGTCCCGAAAAGTGATTTCGCGGTCACTGCACGAAACCACTTTTTGGGACTGATGTATGAAATGACAGTGTTGCAGTTCATTAGGCAGGCCCCCAAAAACTCTATGTTGAAAATTTAGGGAAACAATTCCCAAAAATGACTGTTTTATGAGCATGCGTTGCACAGTTCCTACGCATGCTCGTAAGTTCACAAATTTTTAATACTTGCACTCCAGATTTTCAACATTACCATTTTACCACATCTTCTTATGAGCAGTACAACTGTCATTCTTCACATCTCAACCAAAATGTGTTTCCACGCATGTAGCGCACAATGGCGCAGTCAGTGTGCGAAATCAATGTTTGGGACACATTAAGAAAATCACAGTGACACTGTTAATGAGCAGAGGTCTTAAAATGGCTATGTTGAAAATTTGGTGAAAAAATTCCAAAAAATGACTGTTTTACCAGTGTTCATTGTGCAGCTCCTATGCACGCTCGTAAGTTTGCAAATTTTCAATATTTTCACTCCAGATTTTCTACATTGCCATTTTACCACACCTCCTTATGAGCAGTACAGCTGTCATACTTAACATATTGCCTAAAATGTGTTTCCGCCCATGTAGCGCACAATGGCGCAGTCGGTATGCAAAATCAATGTATGGGACACATTAAGAAAATCACAGTGACACTGTTCATGAGCAGAGGTCTTAAAATGGATGTGTTGATAGGTAGGGATGCAGTAACATGGTGTTTCCACAGGAGGGAGGTGTTGCCTTTGTTTATTCACTAGTTAACTAATTTACTGAGTAGTGTGATAAGGCTATTGTAGCTAAGGGGTTTAACAATGTAGCAGTAATAGGACACATGTTCCTTTTGGAGACGTGGGTTAGTAGATCGGGTTGCTTACAGTGTTCAAGTTTTGAGACACTTACGAAAAGAAACCATCAAGTCAGAAAGCCTCACTAGTATCCAGGAAGGACTGGTCTGTGATATTTTGTCAGCGGGGAGAATTGTCTCGAGCATAGCAAAGGCTTTAGCCTCATAGTTATTATTTGATTGGTTTCCCTTCTTTTCTAGCACCTGTTTCCGTATTTTGTGTTAGAGCACATGTATGCAGATAGTATGATGTAATGGGAGATTTCTTTTTTATAGGAGCCCTCTTAAGCTTCGTATTTGATAGCGAGGGTCAAATTTTGAACTTAAGACTTATTGCATAGCTTGAATGTTTCAAAAGAGATTATATATACCTTGCTAGTGGGACAGCTGGAGTTTACATAACATGGGGCATTTGGGGGAGAGAATATGGTGAGCGGGCAGGAGGGGAAAGGTGAGGAAGTGGTGTGCTGCAAAACGATTCGCAGGATAAAAAGGGAGGTAGGGAGGGCTGGGGGATGGGGTATTCATGGGATTAGTGGTTTGGGGTCTTTTTGAGCGATTTTTTTCTTAATTGTTTAGTAGGATATAGGAGAGGGGAGTGGGGTAGGGAAGGGTTAGAGTGGGGTTTAGGGGTTCCACAGTCCAGTGTAACAAAATATCTTAAGGGTTCAAAATTAACAGGGTTCAACTTTGGAGTAGGTTCAATTTGTGATTAGGGAGGATGGCTAATGATGTGTATATTTCCACATGGAATGTTAAAGGGGTCCGACAGAAAATGAAACAATACAAAGTTTTGAAACATCTAAACATCTTAAATTGTAATATCTCTTTTATTCAGGAAACTCATTTATTAGATTCCGTGGCCATTCAGATGAGAAAGCTTCAAATAGGGCAGGTTTTCTCTGCTCAAGGTACCTCCAATAGTTGTGGAGTTTTAATTCTCCTGAATAGGAATATCCCATTTACTCCCACTCAGGTGATTAAAGACCCACAGGGCAGATTTGTATTGGTTAATGGTACTCTTTATTCCAAGGAAATATTACTAGGGAGCATTTATGGTCCTAATAAGGAAGATCCTCTTTTTTATATGCAATTGTTAAATACTATGCTGCCATTGTTACCTGTGTCCATAATTTTGGGGGGGTGATCTTAATTTGGTGTTGGACTCAGGTAAAGACCGCACTAGCAATACTTCAGGAAGACCTTCCCCTGCCCAGCGCACTGTACATGATTTAATGGACCGCCTGGGGCTTTGTGATGTATGGAGAGTATTACATACAGAAGCTAGGGAGTATACCTTCATATCCCCGGTCCATAGATCCTCATCTCACATTGATTATTTATTGTTGTCACAACAAATCCTGCCTGGGGTGATATTCTTTTCTATTCAACTGGGACCCCCTTCAGATCATTCAGTGGTGCAGGTTGGGTTGTCTTTCCCTTTTATTCCCAAACATCAAACTCGATGGAAGTTGAATGATCAATTACTCAAGGATTCCAAAACAGCTGAGTGCATTAAGGAGCATATCACACAATTTTCTGAAATAAATTCTACACAGGATATTAAACCTGATATTGTGTGGTGTGCCTTTAAAGCCTATCTACGTGGTATTTTAATCAGTTTGGCATCCAGCAGGAAAAAAAAACAGGAATTAAAACAGAAGACTCTGTTATCCCAGATTAGACTATTAGAAGCGGATATACATCCACAATCAACAGATGAGGTCAAACAGAAATTAACAAAATTGAAGGATGCTTACATTGGCATTCTCAATGAGAAGGCTGAGTTTGCAATTTTATGTGCAAGAGCCTCATATGTAGATCATGGAGAAAAGGCAGGGAAGCTATTGGCACAGCGAATTAAACACCAGGAATCAGCCCGTTTATTCCCCAATCCATTCTAGTTTGGATGGATCCTTAAAATCCTCGACTCAGGAAATAATCTTGGAATTTACCAGGTATTACAAGCAATTATACAGTGTTATGGAAAATCCTCCCTCTAAGTCATCTCTCCTTCTTTATTTAAAAGAGGCTCAATTGCCTGCACTCTCTGAAACCCAGAAAATGAACTTAGTGGCACCAATCTCATCACTAGAAATAAAGGAAGTAATTCAGGGGTTACCACCAGATAAAACCCCGGGACCTGATGGGTTTTCGCCTAATTTTTATAAACACTTTAAGGAACTGATTATCCCACATCTACTCTCTCTATATCATTTCATATTATCTGGCATGCAAATGGATCCTACATTATTTGAGGTTCTCATAGTTCTTTTACCAAAACCCGGTAAGAATTTAGAATTAGTGAAAAGTTACAGACCCATTTCTCTACTAAATCAGGATATTAAGATACTAACTAAGATTTTGAAAGATAGGCTTAGTTTAATCCTTCCAAATTTGATAGGCCCACAACAGATAGGATTTATGAGGGGAAGATCCTCCATAGATCACTTGCGCACCCTTTCTCATGGTCTCTCTGTGTCTAGGGATGTCTCCTTTCCGGTAGCATTGGTATCCCTGGATGCAGAAAAAGCCTTCAATAGAGTTAATTGGAATTTTTTGATTCAAACTTTGAATGCCTTTGGCTTTCCACAACAATTTCTTGACTGGGTCAAAGTGCTCTATCAAAATCCTTCTGCCAAAATTTTGGGCAATGGTGTTATTTCGGATTCTTTTTCCTTACATTCTGGTACTAGTCAGGGCTGTCCTCTTTCCCCCCTGCTTTTTAATCTTTACTTAGAGCCATTAATCCACAAACTGTCTTTATGTCCACAGGTACAAGGTATTACAATCCTAGATACTGATATTGAAGTGTCTACCTATGCCGATGATTTACTGTTGCAGCTTTCATACCCAGAGGCCTCTATTCCTGTCATGTTAAATCTCATAGAGGAATACAGTAAGCTTTCTAATTACAAGCTTAATATTGATAAGTCTATTGTATTCCCTTTGAATCACAGAGTTTTTAAGCATAGTATTACTGCCTTGGGCCTGTCAAGGGCAAAAGAATCCTTACGCTATCTTGGTATTGAATTAACTAGAACTACACAGCTCTCCATCAAGAAGAACCTGGACTCATTGTTAACGATAGTCTCACAGGATTTGGAACGCTGTGCGGCTCTTCCCATTTCTTTGTGGGGAAGAATAAATGTAGTCAAAATGAACATACTCCCCAGACTGCTTTACCCTCTTCATTTATTGAATATTTCTCTACCTGGATCGTGGTTCAAAAAGGTGCAAACCCTAATAATGAAATTTATCTGGGCCAAAAAACAACCAAGATTAGCATATCATAAGCTAGCAGCTTCTAAACTCAAAGAGGGATTAAGACTACCACATTTCAGCTTGTATTATTGGGCTAGTCAAGCTTCCAGATATCTTCAGTGGTTGGTTCCAAATCCACTGCTTGCTCTTTCTCCATGGTTCAAAATTGAATTGGAAATGATCTGTTCATGTAACATGGATCCTTCCACATTGTTATTCTTAAAGGTATCAGATTTGCCAAAAAGCTAAAAGGTACTACCACAGAAATGTTCATCAGAATTCATTTATAGTGATGTGGGTTCTTAAAATACAAACAATACGCAGATCTCTCACAATTGAATTTGGAATTCTCCAGCCTTTAGAATAGATAATAAATTACTATCATCTACGTGGTTATCATAACTAGGGGAGGGGAAACTGTCCTTGTTCATGAAAGATGATGGAACATGGTTATCTTTAGAAGAGCTTGTATTGAAATTTAGGTTACGGCCAAAGGACCACTTTAGAATTCTTCAATTAAGACATCTTTTGGTTAAAAAATTCAAAAGGACAGCTCCCATATTATCAAAGTGTTCTTTCCACTATGACCTATGTCTCCTAATTACTTCCACAAAGGTAATTTCCAAAGTATACACTTTTTTATATGATTGGCGTTTTCTTGAGGCTTTTGGACCTTCATGTTACTGGTCTGAACTTTTTCCACAATGGAATATAGATTGGCCTGTCCTATGGAGTAATTGTCACCATTTTGTAGCTCAAGACAGGTTACAGTTGATGCAGTTTAATATATTGCATAATCTTTATTATTCCCTGCAAAAATTGGCAGCTTGGGGAGTAATAACCTTCAATCTATGTACCAGGTGCTCACAGAGTGAAGGCACTTTGTTACACATTTTCTGGGAATGTCCCAAGATAGCTCCTCTCTGGAGAATGATACAAGACAGAGTAGATCCATTGTTGGGATTGTCCGATTTATTCTCACCTGAGATATGCCTTCTCGGGGACTATTCTCAGATAACTGTGAATATCTGTAAATATCACATAGCTATGATTTCTATGTCTGTGAAAAAGATGGTCCTTAAATATTGGAAAAATGCTCAGTCATGCCTCTACTCTGAATGGCTTAACGAGTTTTTAACAAATCTTTGAACAGAAAAGGTTATTTCTAGTTTAAATAATAATAATGTGAAATACCAAAAGATATGGGCTCCTTTACATATGCTATATTCTACCTAACATGTAGATGTGTCTTAAATATAGAATTTTGTACTACTGTATACCGGACTGTGGGGAGGGGAGTGGGGTGGGGGATGGTGGTGGGGATGGGATCATGTATGTTGATTCATTTTTGGCTATATGTTTTCCTGCATAATCATAATCCTGTCCATTGTAAAATGTAAGAGGTCAATAAACTTTATATTAAAAAAAAAATGGCTATGTTGAAAATTTGGTGAAAAAATTCCCAAAAATGACTGTTTTACAAGCGTGCGTTGTGCAGTTCCTATACACGCTCATAAGTTCTCGAATTTTTAATATTTGCACTCTAGATTTTCAACATTGCCATTTTACCACACCTCCTTATGAGCACTACAGCTGTCATTTTTCACATCTCCTCCAAAATGTGTTTCCGCGCACGTAGCATACAATGGCGCAGTCGGTGTGAGAAAGCAATGTTTGGGACAGATTAAGAAAATCACAGTTACACTGTTCATGAACAGAGGTTTTAAAATGGCTATGTTGAAAATTTGATGACGAAAGTTCATAAAATGACTGTGTTACGAGTGAGCATTGCACTGTTTCCACGCACCCTCGTAAATTCATGAATTTGTAATATTTTCAGTCCAGATTTTCACCACTGACATTTTTTTCACACTTCCTTATGAACAGTACAGCTGTAATTTTTCACAACATGGCCGAAATGTGTTTTCACACTTTCTGCTCAGAAATGTGTGGTCGCTGTAGGAAATCACTGTTCGGAACAGATTAAGAAAAGGACAGTGACACTGTTCATGAGCGGAGGTCCCAAAATGCCTGTGTTGACAATCTACTGTAAAAAAATCCCCAAAGTAGTTACATTAATGGTGTGCGTTGTGCAGTTTCTATGCATGCTCATGGCTTCACCAGTTTTTATGTTTGCTTGCACGCATGTGCAAGAAACATAGTGCCATCATCCGAGTTTTCGGCGGTGTAGCAGGCCTCTTCCAATTCAGTTAGTGTGTTTGCAGGCATGGCTGCAGTTCTCCAATGCCTGCTGAGCTGTCTATGACAGCTCCAAAATGCAGTGGCGTACAGTTGAAAAGGGGAGCTACGCTTCGGTGAGCAGCGATAAGATGTCGCCTGCTCATGCGCGGTCCCCCTTCACACACACACACACACATATGCATGCATACTGCGTGCTCGCCCCCCCGGACTGTATAGCCGATGGGGGTGCCCAATCTCCCTTCGGCTGTGCTGCGCCCCCCCAGAGTCATACATGCCACGCTTGGTGCCCACCCCAGCATGGCTACACGTGTATAGCCTACGGGGTGGCCAATCCCCCATCGGCTCCACTGTCCCCCCCCGCCAGAGTACAGGGTGCCACGCTGGGAGCCCACCCCAGTGTGGCAACAGATGCTCTCACCGATGAGGGTGTTCAGTCCCCTGTCGGCTCCACACCCCCCCACAAGCCATCCTTGTGCCATGCCCCAGCAGGGCAAACGTCCTGTGTCGTCTCCTCCTTTGTTAAAAAAAAAAAACCTGCAACAGAAAAATGATCCCTCACTGTCTCTGTCCCCACCCGCCCACCCACTGTGTACCTGCCTCCCCACCCCCCACCCCATACTTACCTCCGGACTCTGGCGCGACGATCTTTGGTGGACTGGGAACACGTCTGCACTCTTCAAAGCCAACCGCGAACTGAGGAAATGCTGGTAAGCTGTATAATGAAATGAATAGGGTTTTTTTCAACTTTGCTGCATATCTCAGGCATTTTTTGGAATTTTGGCACCAAATTTTCAACATGGGGTTTTTGGGACCCCTCCTCATGAATTCTGTCACTGGCATGGCATTAATCAGGCCAAAAGGGTGATTTCACAGTCACTGCACGAAATCACCTTTCGGGACTGATTAATGAAATGACAGTGCCAGTGTTCATAAGGTGGGCTCTCAAAAAGCCTATGTTGAAAATTTCATGAAAAAATTCCTAAAAATGACTGTGTTACGAGTGAGCATTGTACAGTTTCCATGCACCCTCGTAAGTTCAGGAATTTGTAATATTTTCAGTCCACATTTTCACCAGTGGCATTTTTTCACACTTCCTTATGAGCAGTACAGCTGTCATTTTCACAACATGGCTGAAATGTGTTTCACACTTTCAGCACAGAAATACGTGGTCGCTGTGGAAATCATTGTTAGGGACAGATAAAGAAAATCACAGTGACACTGTTCATGACCGGAGGTCCCAAAATGCCTTGTTAACAATCTGTTGTAAACAATTCCCAAACTAATTACATTACAGGTGCATGTTGCACAGTTTCTACGCACGCTCGTGACTTCACCAGTTTTTAATATTTTCACTGCAGATTTTCAACATTGCCATTTTTTACACCTCCCCATGAACAGTACAGCTGTCATTTTTCACATCCTGTTCGAAATGTGTTTTCACACCTGTGGTGCCAAATGCCGTAGTCACTGTGCAAAATCACCTTTCGGCTAACAAATTGATATTACCACTGTTGATAAGGTGGGGGTCACAAAAAACCCATGTTGAAAATTTGGAGTGAAAATACCAACAAACACCTGAGGCATTAGGGTTTCCGACCATAACACCCCACCCTGTAGAGAATGACAGGCATCAGGGCTGTGACTTGGGATTCTTGCCTGTAATGCTCATACCATTCCACACCCTGCAGCCAGTCAGAGGCATCGAGGTATGCCTTGGACTCTTCAGCCCCAAAGTTCACCCCATTCTCCTATACCACACCCATCTCACTGTATTTCCTGATGGAATGGGGTGTGCATAAGGGCCAAAGACCCCAAGGCACACCGTGACACCTGTCAGTGTCTGCAGGGTAGGGTGTGGTGAAATGGCGTGACCATTATGCCTAATGACCCAAAGGCACACCCCAATGCCTGTCAGTCTCTGCAGGGTGGTGGTGGGGTTGGCTTCAGTTCAATACTTCACTGCCATTCTTATTATGCAGCTCTGTAACTTCTACACTACCAATGCTAATGCCAGAAAGCAAACATTTGGCATTGACAAATGCTTGTTTTACTATTTTCACTGCAGATTTTCAACATTGCCATTTTTTACACCTCCCCATGAACAGTACAGCTGTCATTTTTCACATCCTGTTCGAAATGTGTTTTCACACCTGTGGTGCCAAATGCCGTAGTCACTGTGCAAAATCAGCTTTCGGCTAACAAACTGATATTACCACTGTTGATAAGGTGAGGGTCACAAAAAACACATGTTGAAAATTTGGAGTGAAAATACCAACAAACACCTGAGGCATTAGGGTTTCCGACCATAACGCCCCAACCTATAGAGACTTACAGACATCATGGGTGTGACTTGAGATTGTCACCTGTAATGCTCATACTATTCCACCCCCACCCACACCCTGCAGCCAGTGAGAGGCATTGAGGTGTGCTTTGGACTCTTCAGCCCCAAAGTTCACCCCATTCTCCTGTACAGCACCCATCTCACCATATTTCCTGATGGAATGGAGTGAGCATAAGGGCCAAAGACCCCAAGGAACACCATAACACTTGTTGGTGTCTGCAGGGTAGGCTGTGGTGAAATGGCGTGGACGTTATGCCTGATGACCCAAAGACACACCCCACCAATGCCAATGCCAGCAAGCAAACATTCGGCATTGACAAATGCTTGTTTTTTTTATCACAGTCACATGCAGTTTGCTTTTCAAACCAAATGGATTCATTCAACTTTGTTAGCACACTTATTGAGAAATGTTTCAGTGGCTGTTTAGAAAAATACTGTGTTTGATAATTAATGTATTCAGTTTTGTTCATGTTTTCCTAAGTAACAAGCTGAATGAGCTTTGCACAACCAGCAGGCTGGGGTTTGATTCCCACAACCTCCACCTGCATACTGTGGGACTCTGAGTAAGTCTCCAGTGCTCCTGAGTTTCCTCTGAAAATATGGACTTCTTTCCTAGTGGGCCGGTTACCAGAAGAATGCAACAAACCAGTGGTCCAGATACTGTTTTGTACTGGGAAGTATTTACTGCCACCTACTTCTACCTGGTAGTATTTCCCCCTAAATGGTAGTAATACCATCCATTGACCTGCCTAACCCCCAACCTCTAAACCAAGGCTCAAACTCGCTGGGTGCCTGCAGTCATGGACTCTTTTTTTTTTTCTGTCACATGCTGTGGTGTCCTAACGTAGTTAGCTGCTTACTGCCATACAATGCTTCGCCCCTATTTTTAATATTTTTTCCATGTTGCAACTATCCTTTTGGCAGCCGCCAGCCATCAACATACTGTTAATGTGCAGGGTGGGAAACAAAGTCCTAAAATCAGAAAGCGGGAGTAAATCATGCAAACATGGCAGTAAAATACTCCCCCTCCATCTGTTCCACTACTAACCTTTATTTCAGTAGCACTTTAGACATATTGATGTGGATGATGGTGGAAGGCTCTGGACCCATGCAAATAGCATAGTATGTATCTGAGTCAGTGTGATTTACACTTTACTACCACAACACTACCTGCCACTCTGCCGATTTAAACATTGGTGATCTATGGACCTGCTAACACTGTATACGGACCAGCTTATGCTGCCTGTGGTTAGTTGGTATGGCCATTTTTATGTTTTTTTTTAGTCTATTTGAGTTGGGGGACTCTGCATCTGCACCCTGCCATGTTTTTTGAGAGTAACAGAGGGGAGGGGGCTACTAAAATTCATAGAAAAACCTGCAGGGCCACACCAACCAACTTTTCGTATGAGTAGCACGGCTAGCATGAATGGGTACGTAGAGTTACTGCTGGAATCAGTGGCGCGATCAGAGTGGGGTTCAGGTGGGGTTCAGTGCATGAAGGGAGAGTATCGTTACCAACATAAGTGGGTCCCCTGCTTATGTGGGAGGGGGCAGAACTGATGGGCTTAGACTCCATTTTGGTCAGATTTTAAATTACTATGTTGTTACTCAATGCATAAAGTATTGGTGTTCACAAAGAAAATCCCTTGTCTAGAGCTCTGATTTACTTTGCTTCAGGATGGGAACAGTCGATACAGGTGAGATTTATCTTTTGTCTGAGGGAGGGAGATGATTCTTTGGGGATGGGATTGATGCTTGGGGATGCTGATGCTTGGGAGAAGTGGGGTTGACACTTGGGGGGTGATGTTATTGGGCCGATGGTGAAGTGGATCAGGAGATTAATGATTGGGTTGCTGTGGCTTGGGGGAGTGATGCAGGGATGGGGAAGGGACTGATGCTTTGAAGAGGGGGTCGATGCTTGGGAGGAGTGGCGCTGAAGTTTGGTTTGGGAAGATGCTGTAGTGGAGGGGAGATAATGCTAGAGGAAAATGGCTTATCCTGGGGTGGAGACTGGGCAGATGAAAGAGAGAAAGGGAGGAGATTGGCAGGGGAAGAAGCAGAGTTACCGACAATGAGGCAGCAGAGGTAAGAATTGCTATAGAGAGCTGATAACATTTATGGGGGAGCAGGAGCTGAAGATGGCTGTGACTAGGTTTGCAGTGTCTGGCAGACAGAATTTCATATACTTTCAGTTATCATTTCCCACAGTAGCTTCTAATACTTTGGCAGGTGCATAAGAATAAAATAACTCCCCTTGACAGGCCAGCCTGTCAGGGCAGTGGTGCGGCTGCTGCTCATGATACTGAAAATCTCTGTTTGGTAATGTGCCCAGGGTGTAGGAGGGCTGGCCGGAGGAGAGGGCGGCCGCAGCCAGCCTGTCAGTGTGGCAGTAGGGCTGCTGCTCATGATACTGATAACATCTGTTTGCTAATGTGCCCAGGGTGCAGTACGGCTGGCCAGAAGAGAGGACAGCTGCAGTCAGCCTGTCAGTGCAGCAATGGGGTTGTTGCTCTTGATACTGATAACCCCAGTTTGGTAATATGCCCAAGGTGCAGGAGGGCTGGCTGAAGCAGACAGTGGGTGCCGCCAGCCTGTCAGTTCAGCAGTAGGGCTGCTACTCATGGTACTGATAACTTCTGTTTACTAATGTGCCCACAGTGCAGGAGGGCTGGCTGAATCAGAAGGTGGGTTCGGCCAGCCTGTCAGTGCAGGAGTATGGCTGCTGCTCCTGATACTGATAACCTCTGTTTGGTAATGTGCTCACTGTGCAGCAGGGCTGGCTGGAGGAGAGGGCAGGTGAACCCTGTCTGTCAGTGAGCAGTTGGGCTGCTGCTCATGAAACTGATAACCTCTGCTTGGTAATATGCCCAGGGTGCAGGAGTGCTGGCCGTAGGAGAGGGGTGGCTGCAGTCAGCCTGTCAGTGTAGCAGTAGGGCTGCTGCTCAAGATACTGATAACCTTTGTGTGGTAATGTGCTCAGGGTGTACGAGGGCTGGTTGGAGGAGAGGACGGCTTCAGCCAGTCTGTCAGTGCAGCAGTACGGGTGCTGTTCATGATACTGATAACCCCTGTTTGGTAATGTGCCCGGGGTGCAGGAGGGCTGGCGGGAGGAGAGGGTGGCTACAGCCAGCCTGTTTGTGCAGCAGTAGGGCTGCGGCTCATGATACTGATACCCTCTCTTTGGTAATGTGCCCGGTGTGCAGGAGGGCTGGCCGGAGGAGCGGGCGGCTGCAGTCAGCCTGTCAGTGCAGCAGTAAGGCTGCCGCTCATAATACTGATAACTTCTGTTTGGTAATGTGCCCATGCTGCAGGATGGCAGGCCGGAGGAGAAGGCGGCTGCTGCCTGCCTGTCAGTGTAGCTGTAGGGCTGCCGCTCATGATACTGATCACCTCTGATTGCTAAAGTGCCCGGGGTGGAGGAGGTCTGGCCTAAGGAGAGAGTGGCTGCAGCCAGCCTGTCAGTGCAGGACTGGGACTGTTCATTGTGATTCTGATATCCTCTGTGTGGTAATATGCCCAAGGTGCAGGAGGGCTGGCTGAAGCAGACAGTGGGTGCCACCAGCCTGTCAGTTCAGTAGTAGGGCTGCTGTTCATGATACTAATAATCTCTGTTTGGTAATATGCCCGGGGTGCAGAAGGGCTGACTGGAGGAGAGGGCGGCTGCAGTCAGCTTGTCAGTGTAGCAGTAGCTTTGCTGCTCAAGATACTGATAACCCCTGTTTGGTAATGAGTCCAGGGTGCAGGAGGGCTGGCCGGAGGAGCGGGCGGCTGTAGCCAGCCTGTCAGTGCAGCAGTAAGGCTGCCGTTCATGGTACTGATATTTTCTGTTTGGTAATGTGTTTATGCTGCAGGAGGGCTGGCCAGAGGAGAGGGCGGCTACAGTCAGCTTGTCAGTGTAGCAGTAGCTCTGCTGCTCAAGATACTGATAACCTCTGTGTGGGAATGAGCCCAGGGTGCAGGAGAACTGGCCGGAGGAGAGGGCGACTGCAGCCAGTCTGTCTTTGCAGCAGTAGGGCAGCTGCACATAATACTGATTACCTCTGTTTGGTTATGTGCCCGGGGTGCAGAAAGGCTGGTCGGAGGAGAGGGCGGCTGCAGTCAGCTTGTCAGTGTTGCAGTAGCTCTGCTGCTGAAGATACTGATAACCCCTGTTTGGTAATGTGCCCACAGTGCAGGAGGGCTGGCCTGAGGAGAGAGTGGCTGCAGCCAGCCTGTCAGTGCAGGACTGGGGCTACTCATTGTGATTCTGATATCCTCTGTGTGGTAATGTGCCCAGGGTGCAGGAGGGCATCCTGGAGGAGAAGGTGGCTGCAGTCAGCTTGTCAGTGCAGCAGTGGCTCTGCTGCTCAAGATACTGATAACTTTTGATTGGTAATGTGCCCAGGGTGCAGGAGGGCTGGCCGTAGGAGAGGGTGGCTGCAGTCAGCCTGTCAGTGCAGCAGTATGACTGCTGCTGATGATACTGATAACCTCTGTTTGCTAATATGCCCGGGGTGCAGGAGGGCTGGTGGGAAGATAGGGCAGCTGCAGCCAGCCTGTCAGTGTAGCAGTGGCTCTGCTGCTCAGGATACTCATAACCTCTGTTTGGTAATGTGCCCGGGGTGCAGGATGACTGGCCACAGGAGAGGGTGGCTGCAGTCAGCCTGTCAGTGCAGCATTGGTGCTGCTGCTCCTGTTACTGATAACCTCTGTTTGGTGATGTGCCCAGGGTGCAGGAGTGCTGGCCGGAGGAGAAGGTGGCTGCAACCAGTCTGTCAGTACAGCAGTAGGACTGCTGCTGATGATACTGATAACCTCTGTTTGATAATGTGCCCAGGGTGCAGGAGGGCATGCTGAAGCAGAGGGTGGATGCCGCCAGCCTCTCAGTGAAGCAGTAGCGCTTCTGCTCATGATACTGACAATCTATGTTTGCTAATATGCCCGGGGTGCAGGAGGGCTGGCGGGAGGAGAGGGCAGCTGCAGCCAGCCTGTTAGTGTAGCAGTGGCTCTGCTGCTCAAGATTCTGATAACCTCTGTTTGGTAATGTGCCCAGGGTGCAGGATGACTGGCAGGAGAGGGTGGCTGCAGTCAGCCTGTCAGTGCAGCATGGGGCTGCTGCTTCTGAAACTGATAACCTCTGTTTGGTGATGTGCCCAGGATGCAGGAGGGCTGGCCTGTGGAGAGGGTGGCTGTAGCCAGTCTGTCAGTGCAGGAATAGGGCTGCTGCTCAAGATACTGATAACCTCTGGTAATGTGCCCAGGGTGCTGGACAGCGGGTCGTAGGAGAGGGTGGCTGCAGTCAGCCTGCCAGTGCAGCAGTAGCTTTGCTGCTCAAGATTCTGATAACCTCTGTTTGGTAATATGCCCAGGGTGCAGGAGGGCTGGCCATAGGAGAGGGTGGCTGCAGTCAGCCTGTCAGTGCCGCAGTAGGGCTGCTGCTCATGATACTCATAACCTCTGTTGGGTAATGTGCCCAGGGTGCAGGAGGGCTGGCCAGAGGAGAGGGCGGCTACAGTCAGCTTGTCAGTGTAGCAGTAGCTCTGCTGCTCAAGATACTGATAACCTCTGTGTGGAAATGAGCCCAGGGTGCAGGAGAACTGGCTGGAGGAGAGGGAGACTGCAGCCAGTCTGTCTTTGCAGCAGTAGGGCAGCTGCACATAATACTGATTACCTCTGTTTGGTTATGTGCCCGGGGTGCAGAAAGGCTGGCCGGAGGAGAGGGCGGCTGCAGTCAGCTTGTCAGTGTTGCAGTAGCTCTGCTGCTGAGGATACTGATAACCCCTGTTTGGTAATGTGCCCACAGTGCAGGAGGGCTGGCCTGAGGAGAGAGTGGCTGCAGCCAGCCTGTCAGTGCAGGACTGGGGCTACTCATTGTGATTCTGATATCCTCTGTTTGGTAATGTGCCCAGGGTGCAGGAGGGCATCCTGGAGGAGAGGGTGGCTGCAGTCAGCTTGTCAGTGCAGCAGTGGCTCTGCTGCTCAAGATACTGATAACTTTTGATTGGTAATGTGCCCAGGGTGCAGGAGGGCTGACCGTAGGAGAGGGCGGCTGCAGTCAGCCTGTCAGTGCAGCAGTATGACTGCTGCTCATGATACTGATAACCTCTGTTTGCTAATATGCCCGGGGTGCAGGAGGGCTGGCGGGAGGAGAGGGCAGCTGCAGCCAGCCTGTTAGTGTAGCAGTGGCTCTGCTGCTCAAGATTCTGATAACCTCTGTTTGGTAATGTGCCCAGGGTGCAGGATGACTGGCCACAGGAGAGGGTGGCTGCAGTCAGCCTGTCAGTGCAGCATTGGGGCTGCTGCTCCTGTTACTGATAACCTCTGTTTGGTGATGTGCCCAGGGTGCAGGAGTGCTGGCCGGAGGAGAAGGTGGCTGCAACCAGTCTGTCAGTACAGCAGTAGGACTGCTGCTGATGATACTGATAACCCCTGTTTGGTAATGTGCCCAGGGTGCAAGAGGGCATGCTGAAGCAGAGGGTGGATGCCGCCAGCCTCTCAGTGAAGCAGTAGCGCTTCTGCTCATGATACTGACAATCTATGTTTGCTAATATGCCCGGGGTGCAGGAGGGCTGGCGGGAGGAGAGGGCAGCTGCAGCCAGCCTGTTAGTGTAGCAGTGGCTCTGCTGCTCAAGATTCTGATAACCTCTGTTTGGTAATGTGCCCAGGGTGCAGGATGACTGGCCGCAGGAGAGGGTGGCTGCAGTCAGCCTGTCAGTGCAGCATTGGGGCTGCTGCTTCTGAAACTGATAACCTCTGTTTGGTGATGTGCCCAGGGTGCAGGAGGGCTGGCCTGTGGAGAGGGTGGCTGTAGCCAGTCTGTCAGTGCAGGAATAGGGCTGCTGCTAAAGATACTGATAACCTCTGGTAATGTGCCCAGGGTGCTGGACAGCGGGTCGTAGGAGAGGGTGGCTGCAGTCAGCATGCCAGTGCAGCTGTAGCTTTGCTGCTCAAGATTCTGATAACCTCTGTTTGGTAATATGCCCAGGGTGCAGGAGGGCTGGCCGTAGGAGAGGGCGGCTGCAGTCAGCCTGTCAGTGCAGCAGTAGCTCTGCTGCTCAAGATTCTGATAACCTCTGTTTGGTAATATGCCCAGGGTGCAGGAGGGCTGGCCATAGGAGTGGGTGGCTGCAGTCAGCCTGTCAGTGCCGCAGTAGGGCTGCTGCTCATGATACTCATAACCTCTGTTGGGTAATGTGCCCAAGGTGCAGGAGGGCTGGCCGTAGGAGAGGGCGGCTGTAGCCAGCCTGTCAGTGCAGCAGTAAGGCTGCCGCTCATGATACTGATAATGTCTCAATCAATCAATCATCAAATCTTTATTTATTCAGGCGAACATCATTGAGCACAGCTCGTTTGCAAGATGGACCTGATAAGGTCAAGGTTCAATATTTGGTACATATACAGGTATATTTAAAACACTTATTTACAGTATTCAAAAGCAGAAATTGTCTAAAACATAACAAGACAAGGTAGGAACATATGAATGTACACTAAGTAATCCAATATATACATATCAGCATTGGAAGTATCATGGTATATATTCAAAATAAAGCACCCAAAATTCCAATGTTCCAAGGTAAGTCATTGTGGACAAGGAGACACAGTGATTGAATGACTGAAAGGTGGTGGTCATAGACTGTGATAAGAGTCATGGTAGGAAAGTGTATGAGTGACTTAAACAGGGGCTGGGGCTAGTACTAGGAGGTGTATGGTAGGAATAAGGGCTAAGGTAAGTGCCAGGAATTAATGGGAGAAGATTGAGAAGATTATAGACTGGAGGTGCGGTGTCTGTGCAGATAAGTTATAAGTGTATTGCCATGTTATGTTGGCTGCCTGAGAGGGGGAAGGTTAGGAATACAAGTAAACTAGAACTTGTGGAAGCAATTGCATTTTTCTGGGAAGAGACTTAGATATAGATGCTTGAAGGATGCTAATGATACTAAATTGTTCAGCTTCAGGGTCTTCTGTATTGTATTCCATGATATAGCTAGTGCATAGCTGATAGCAGATCTCCCATGCCGGGTGTTGAATTTAAGCACTTTGAGCATGATGAAGTTATGGCTTCTTAGGGCATAGATACTAGCTGTGGCCTGTGAAAAGCAGTCTAATATTTAATTTGGGAGCATCTTAGTCAATGTTCTGTATGTCCATACTGCAGCATTTCTGCTTCTTCTGAGATGTAGAGAAGTCCATCAGACTGCAGCATAGAGAGAGCAATGGTGAGTGCTAAATGGTAGATCTGTTATGAACCTCAGTGCTCTGTGGTATAGTGTATCCAATTTGCATAGGTAGGAGATAGGGCAGTGACTGTAAAGGAAATCTGCATAGTCAAGCACTAAGAGAAATGTGGCCAGAACCAACCTCTTTTTGGAGTCTCTGGTTAGAAAGTGCCTTATTCTGAAAAATAGACCAAGCATCTGGTGAGGTTTTTTTAGAAGTTCTTCAATGTGAACTGTGTAGTCAAGTCTGCTATCTATCCACACCCCCAAATACTTGAATTTTTCTACATAATCAAGGCTTTCACCAAGGATAGTGGATAGCTGGGGGAGATTGTTTAGTGAGGAGGGACTTGTCTGGGTTTAGGTGGAGAAAAACATTGCTTTTTTTTTTGCATTTAAAATATTTTTTTCCAATAGTTGATGTTGTAGTATATAGAATTCTGCTTGTAGAACTTCACAAGGTGTAGCAGGCAATGGGTTGCTGACATATAAAACAGTGTCATCTGCAAACAAGTGTACAGTGGTTTTGGTAAGATTTGAATCAATATTATTAATATAAATGGCAAAGAGGATAGGGCCCAGAATAGATCTTTGTGGAACTCCTCTTAGTAGTGGTTTGAGTGGAGATAGGTCTCCTTCAGCTTTCACTTGCTGTGTCCTTCCCGTGAGATAACATCTGAACCATGTAAGGGAGGATGGATCTATACCTATGGAATGCAAGGAAGAGAGTAGCAGTTTGTGGTCCACCATATCAAACGCCTTGCTTAGGTCTAGGAATACAGCACAAACACTATTCTTTTTATCCAGTTCGGTTTGCCAGTCATTTGTTACTTTAGCCAGTGTAGAAATAATACTATGCCTAGCTCTAAACCCAGATTGTGCTGGATTTAAGAGATTAGTTTCTTCAAGATATTCTCTTAGTAGGATGCTCACTAGTTTTTCTAGCAGCTTGGATAGCACTGGAAGGATAGAGATTGGTCTATAGTTGTTAAGGTCCATAGGGTCCCCTGATTTCAGTAGAGGGAAAACTTGGGCTGTTTTCCATGTTGCAGGAATTGGACCAGATATTAATGACAGATTAAAAAGGTGTGTTAATGGAACTGCGAGTGCTTGTATTGCAATCTTTAGAAAATAGGGGTCAAGGGAGTCTGCACCTGTACTTTTTTTGATATCCATCTGCGAAAGTAGATCCTCCACTTGTTTCAACAAGACCGGTTTGAAGGAGAAGGAGGATTCAGTTATCTGAGTTCCAGTGTTCTGGGAGCTTAGCTGAGTACGTAGCAGATTAGCTGGAGAGGTATCAAATGCAACGCCAGCAGTTGTAAAATGATTATTGAATGCATCCAGTATTTCCATCCTGTCTGAAATTGTTCCTTTGTTGTGGTGTATTTGAGCTGGTAGTGTAGTGCTAGGATCCTGTCCTATTATGTCCGTTATGGTGCTCCAGAACTTGGCAGGGTTGTGGTAGGAGGAGTCGAGTTCAGCCATATAATAGGCAGCCTTTGAATCCCGTACTTTCCTGGTACAGCAATTTCTGGCTTTCTTAAATATCATCCAGTCATTTGGGTTCTTATTCTTCCTTGCCTTTTTCCATAGCTTATCCCTCTCAAGAAGGGCTGATTTAAGGTCAGTTGTAAACCAGCGGCAAGTTTTGTTTTTTATTCGAACTCTAGTAATTGGTGCATGAGTGTTAAGGGCACCTAGTACTATGCCATTTAACACCTCATGTGCTTTTTCCACAGAGTCTGCTAGGTAGAACTCTTGCCATCTTGTAGAGTGATTTAGTTCTTGAAGATATGCCTCACTATTGACATTTTTCTTGGATCTCCTCAGTAGGAATTTAGCCGGGGGTGTTAGTTTGCCGGATGATCTTATTCCAGCAATAAGGCAGTGGTCGCTTATATCACTGAACAGCACTCCAGCGTGCGTGAAGAGGTGGGGTTTATTCACCAGTATGATGTCAAGTAATGTGCTGTTGCTCAGATTCTTTTTGTTGATTCTGGTTGGTTCATTTATAAGTTGTGTAAACCCATATGTATCACAGAATGATATTAAGGGTGCTGCTGCCTTGGATAGCCAATTTAAGTTTAGGTCACCTAGGATCATGATTTCTTCTGTACCCATCTTCATTAGGTTCCCCAGGTGGGCTAGAAGCTTAAGATCAGCTGAGGGGGGCCTGTAGCAGCCAATTAGCTGAAATGTTGCGGTGTTGGAGAGAGCCATTTTGAGGGATAGACATTCAAATTCTTTGGGCATAGATGTTACATGTAAGCAAGTTACAGATAGATTGGATTTTACATATCTAGCTACTCTCCTGCCCCTTGTCTGGTGATCCGCTCTGAATATTTGATAATTGGGTAAGTTTATGTCTCTATCTGCTGTGGCGGGTCTGAGCCATGTCTCTGACACCACAAGGAAGTCTGGCAAAGTATGGTTAACCCAGGCTTGTATCATCTTGAGCTTTTTTAGCAGGCTGCAGGCATTGATATGGAAAAAGCTTAGTCCTTTGGTAGAGGCTAAATCTGCTGGTGAGGTAATGCACTGTGGAGGTCCTGGGTTAATTTCCACATTTCCAACGCAAATCAAGATAAAAATTAAGAGTTTCATAAGGGCTTCAAGAGATAAAATGAAGAGACTATCTTTGGCCCTCCTTTTACTTTTGAGGGGCCTCTGTTTTAAGGTATGCCAGTTGAATAGGGGGTTATGGGTTCGTGCCAACTCACTAAACAACAATCTGGTGGTCAGAAATAATGGGGAGCTGTGTACCCAGTAATGGATTACCGACCCATATGTTAGTAGAACAGTTTGAGTCCCTTCATGGAGGTTGCCCCACTGGCTGTGTTGCAGCATAGGTAGGGCATATCTGAGGATCCGGCCCTTCTTTCGGCATAGAAAGTATACTTAGAATGGCAGAAAAAGGGGAGATATTGCTGATGGGTGATCTGAACATGCCAGTTGTTAACTGGAGTGCAGTTACGGCTGCTACTTCCAAGAGTGCAGTTATTCTAGATGCCCTACAGGGGACATGCCTTAGACAACTAGTACTGGAGCCCACTCGAGAGGGAGCAATATTAGACTTGATTCTCTCAAATGGAGATGGAGAGAGGATCACAGATGTAGAAGTGGGTAGCCATCTGGGAACTAGCAACCATCGAACAGTATGGTCCACAATAAACACAGCAATAGAGTCAAGCCATACAAAGACAAAAGTACTTGGACTTTAGGAGGGCTGACTTTGCCAAAATGGGTGAGTGCCTAAGGAATGCACTAGCAAATGGGCAGGAAGGAGGGTGGAAGAACAATGGGAATAATAAAACTGCCATCACAGAGGTAATGAGCCTTGTGTGAAGCAAATAGACAAAACAAGATGATGTAAGAAACCACTATGGTTCTCAAAGGAAGTGGCAGTGAAGGTTCAAGAGAAAAGAAAGCATTCAGGAAGTACAAGGAATCGCAAAGGAGCAGGACAGAGAACTGTATCAGTTAAAGCAAAAGGAGGCTGGGAAGGCAGTCAGAACAGCAAAGGCCCAAACCGAGGAAAAGATAGCCAACTCAGTTAAGAAGGGGATAAAACCTTTATAGGTACATCAGGAAGCAAAGGAAGACCAAGGAGGGATAGTGAGGCTTAATAAAGAGGAGGGAGGGTGGGCAGAGGGAGACTGTGAAAAGGCAGAGATACTAAACAAATATTTTTGCTCAGTATTTACAAATGAAGAGGGGAGGTACCTAAAACAAACAGTAGTAACACTCTGGATACAGAAGTTGATACCAGCCCATTTACAGAAGAAAGGGTTCTGAAAGAACTCTTAAAACTGAAGGTGGACAAAGCAATGGGGCCCTGATGGGATTCATCCAGAATTCTAAAACAGCTAAGGGTAGAACTAGTGACACCACTGACTACCCTTTTTAACAAATCATGGGAGGATGGGGTGGTACCCAAGGACTGGAGGAGGGCAAATGTGATTCCCCTTCACAAAAGTGGGAGCAAGGCAGAAGCAGGAAACTACAGACCTGTTACTTTAACCTCAGTGATAGGGAAAACGATGGAATCACTTCTGAAGGAAAGAATTGTCGAGTATCTAGAGGCCAGAGGGGCACAGGACCCTAGGCAGCATGGATTCACTGCGGGAAGGTCATGCCAGACAAATCTGATAGATTTCTTTGACTGGGTGACCAAAGTAGTAGATCAGGGAGGGGCTGTGGACAAGGCCTACCTAGACTTTAGCAAGGCATTTGACACAGTCCCACACAAAAGATTAATATACAAGTTAGCTAGCCTGGGAGTGGGTCCCAAGATGACAGCCTGGGTAAAGAATTGGCTGGAGAATAGGACACAGAGGTAATAGTAAATGGAGTCCCACTCAGAAGAAAGGAGGGTTACTAGTGGGGTACCGCAGGTTCAGTATAGGACCGGTCTCTTCAATGTCTTTATGTTTACATTGCGAAGGACTGAAGGTAAAGTATGTCTCTTTGCAGATGACACTAAGATCTGCAACAGAGTTGATGCACAGGGTGGGGTGGAAAGGATGAGAGGGGACTTGGCAAGATTAGAGGAATGGTCAAATGTTTGGCAGTTTAGATTCAATGCTAAGAAGTGCAAGGTAATGCACCTGGGAAACAAAAACCCAAGGGAAGAGTACACAATGGGGGGTGAGATACTAACAACAACAAAAATGGAAAGGGACCTGAGGGTAGTCATATCAGATGACCTAAAGGTGGGCAAGCAATGTGAGAGGGCAGCAAGGAGGCTGGGGTTGGGGGTTACTGGGATGCATAGGGAGGCATCACCAGTAGAAAACAGGAAGTTATTATCCCTCTGTACAGACAGCTGGTGAGACCCCATCTGGAGTACTGTGTGCAGTTCTGGAGACCCAATCTCCGCAAAGACATAGACAGGATGGAAGCTGTCCAGAGGAGGGCACTAAATGGTGCAGGGTCTGCACCGGAAGACATATGAAGAGAGACTTAAGGAGCTTAATATGTATAGCCTCGAGGAAAGGAGGAGGAGAGGGGGACATGATAGAAACTTTCAAGTACCTCAAGGGAATCAACAAAGTCCAAGAGGGTAGCATCTTTCAAAAAAAGAGGTGTGCAAGAACAAGAGGGCACAATTTGAAGATGGGGGCGGCTCAGAGGTAATTTAAGGAAGTATTTTTTCACAGAGAGGGTTGTGGATGCATGGAACGGCCTTCCAGAGGAGGTTGTGGAGTCAAAATCGGTGGTGGAATTCAAGCATGCATGGGACAGTCATAAGGCAATTCTAGGGTGTAGGGGTAAGAAGAAGTAGGCTGCTGGTTAACTAGGATCTGCAGCTTATCCAGTAGGTAGGGAAATGGGCAGACTGGGTGGGCCAAGCGGTCCTTATCTGCCGTCAAATTCTATGTTTCTATGTTTCTATGTTTAATAATGGTGTAATAGAGAGAGTAGGAAAGTGAGTCACACTTCCCAAGGTGACAATGACAGAGAGGATATCTTTCTCCCGAATCACCATGAGTAGCAGAGCCAGAAATATTCAGGGGGACCCCCCATTATGAAAGCAGTGCTGATGATTAATTCAAGCTAAAATACGGCAACGTAGTTAGAGAGAGGACAGTAAGGGAGGGCTTCCAATTTGATGGCACAGCAGTGGTAATGAGGCAGATTACTGGTCAGCGCAGTGCTGGGGGCAAGAATTTGTAATTCAGCGGGAAGATGTCTATAAAATAACACCCAGAAAGGCTGAAGGGCAGGTGGGTATAAATTTTGCGGTTTTCTCATACCTTCCCTCGCTGTCCCTCCCAGATTGCTGGTCCCTGGAGGCGGCTCGGTGGTTGCCAACCGCCCGGTGGCAGAGTGTAGCCCCGGTGCTCAAATGAGGGCTTCAAGCAGGGAGCTTCAACTGGGAAGACACTTACTGATTACCATGCTGAAAAGTCTTGAGCTGCTGCTTGCCATGACATGTAAACCTCTGGAGCTACATTTTCAATGTTTACCACAATGTAATGGCAACCTCTTGAAGTCTTTACAGCATGGTTAAGACCATACATTATCCTCATGTATTTTATTTCATATGTCTTCTTAGCTCTCTCACCATTTATTGTCAGTTCTGTATTTTTGTTTCAGACTGAAGCAGCAGTAGTGATGGTCAAGGTTCAGTGATGTGTGAGGCTAACCTCTCCCAGATAGTCACCCTACCCACAAGGTTTAACTATAAAACAGGCAGCCACTCGACCATAGATTGGGTACTGGTGTCTAACCCTAAAAATATTTAACTGGCTGGCACCATGGCGGATGCCCTCAGCGACCGCTCACCCACCTTCTGTGTTTGGAGGAATAGGACAGTAAGGGTCCCTCCTAGAATACTCACTTCCAGGGACTACTCAAAGTTCTCCCTGGAGCACTATAATACCCTCCTGGGCAACCTGGACTGGACCCCTATTAGATGTCTCTCTACCTTGGATGAGGCGGTGGACTTCTTAAACAGGTCAATCACGTGGGCCGCTGATCTCCTGGCCCCATTTAAAACCTACAGGGTAAAGGGCCACTGCTATACGTGGATTACCCCTCCCTTAAAAGCCGTGATGATCAGCCGAGATAAAGCTTGGAAAAAGTCCAAGGACACAGCTCTTCAAGCAGACCGGGTCCTCTACAGGACCCTCCAAAACCAATGTAAACAGGCCACCAAACTAGTGAAAAAGGAGTATTTCAACCACCTCCAAAAAGCCAACCTTGGCAACCCTAGGACTTTCTGGTCCCACTTCAATGAACTAATGAAGGGAAAAAAAAAGATTACCTCGGGACCCATCACCGCCAATGGAAAGGCACTACATGATGCGGCACAAATTGCTGAGACCCTTAATACATACTTCACCAACCCTGATAAACATCAGGCAGGGCCATTGGTGCCTAAAAACCCGGTCGCTCCGCCGGTTACTCAATCGCCTGACTGTCCACCCTTTCACTTGAGGCTGGCTAAGGTAAAAGAGGTCTTGGCCATCCTAAAAACCCTGAAAACAACAGATTCAGGAGGCCCGGACAGACTCAAAGCGAGATTGCTAAAAGATGGTGCCACGGCGCTCATGCAGCCACTCACCTGACTGATCAATAGGTCCCTACTTGAGGGATATGTCCCGGAACTGTGGAAACAGGTGCACGTGGTTCTGATCCATAAGGAAGGGCCTGCAGAACCAATTGAAAACTACAGGCCAATCTCCCTGCTCTGTACCCTGGCAAAAATACAGGAGAAAATCGTATATGCCCAGCTTAAGGAGCACCTTGAAACCCACATGCTGTTGTCCCCATCGCAACATGGCTTTAGAGCCAATCATGGGACAGACACTGCCCTAACCAAATTCTCTTCAAACGTACTCAAAGACCTAGATGCTGGATCCAACACAGGGGCAGTTTTTATAGACCTCTTCAAGGCCTTCGACCAGGTGGATCACAGACTACTCCTCCAAAAACTCCTCCACGTAGGCCTAGATGCCCACGCCCTCAGATGGATAGAAAGCTACCTCACAGGTCGGACTCAGAGAGTTAGGTGGCAGGACAAACTCTCCAAACCCCAATCCCTAACAGAGGGAGTACCCCAAGGGTCCATACTCGGGCCACTTATGTTCTCGTTGTTCGTCAATGAACTGTACATGCACTGTGGAAGCAGCAATATAATCCAATATGGATGATGCTGTTATTTACCTCCTCTAACAACCTGGATGACCTATCAGTTCTCTCAAAGGACATTCACATCATGGAGAGGTGGCTCATTAACAACAAAATGGTCCTAACACCAATAAAAAGTTATGCTGTTCGGACCAAGAGCCTTAGGACAGGATAGATCGCAAATTCTCCAGCTCTCATCTCTGGAGGGAAACAAGCTAGAAGTTGTTCCCTCTACAAAATACCTCGGCCTCACCCTCGACCAGGGCCTCATGTTCAAACAACACGTGGACCAAGTCACTAAAGTAATCTATTCCAAACTCAGATTACTATATCGGCTTAAAGAACTGTTAACCTTTGAAGCTAGGACTGCTATAGCAGTGAGTGTCCTACTTCCAACATTGATATTTGCGGCCTCGGTCATCCAGGGTATCTCAAAGTGGGATCTGATAAACTACAGGTTCTTTACAACAAAGTGACCCGCTTTGCCTCTATCCCACTCAAGGAGCCACCACTGTGAGGCGCTAGTAAAGCTAACTGGCCATCCTTTAAGCACACCTCAGTTACCCCATGCTCTGCCTGGCAAAAAAATAATTAGTCCTTCCTCCCCAGCCTCGGGGACTCCTCACAGTAAAGAGAAACCTGCGCGGCTGGGTTTCGGGCCCAAGCGTTGCTAGAGGTTCCCAAGGCTAGGACTAAGGCAGGCCAGAAATCCTTCTCGTATGCAGCCCCTTCCTTATGGCACCACCTCCTGTTGGAGGTGTGAGAAACCCCCTCAGTGCCATACTTCCACACCAGACTCAAAACCCATCTCCTATCAAAAAGTGTATGCCAGTGCCACTACACCTGACACTACCTAAACTACCACTACGAACTAAAAAGTCAACCCCCCAAATCAAGGTAGCACTAATTTTTCTCCTCAATGAACCATCCTAATGCTCTCGAAGTATGTCACCCAAGGAATCCATAATGCTGTCTCACTTTCATGCAGGACAAATGTTCGAATGTTATGAACTACAACTTACCAATATGATATATAATACCCTAATAACTACTGCTATGTGTAAACAGCTGAATACTGTATGCCCATGACTTCCTGTATTATGTAACTGCACAAAGTTCATAATGTCTGTACTGTTATTCCCGGGTCGCCCCTGAAAAAGGGACCTTCGAGGCCCAGTGGGCCTACCCGGTCATCAAAATTCAATAAATAAAATAAACAAATGTGTGATTCACATTGCAGTATTTATGAGATCATGTTTTAACGGTACATAGTACTTAAGGGATGAACATTACAGCAATGATGCCATGCAGCCTTGCTGTCTGTCATCTCGCTCAGTGTTCCATAGTAGAGGGGTGCAGTCCAGAATTATGGTAAATAAGCGGTTACACCACTGGCTTATAACTTTTCCCATACCTTAGTGATGTGACATAATTCTAATATCACAGGTATAGGTGATGTTTAAATGCAATTACACACTTGTTGTTAGCTATGAAATTGGCTGCTGCAGGAATATTGCAACATATACTACCTATACCTGGGCCTTACAAGAGTACTTTGTATTGTAGGATGAGGTTGATTACCTGGAACGTAAGCTGGAGGAAGCAACGAAGGCTCACCTTCTTGATCGGACTGACACTTTGTAGTGAGGAAGTGAAGTGGGAAAGATAGGCCCAGAGTCTACAACATTAATTCATCAAGAAATAGACATTGTCTGAATGAATCATATCCAGGAAGACTTGGTGGTGCAGACCCAGCTGTGCAGAACTCCTTCCTTTACTGGGGCGTATGTTCTACTTTGCCAGGGTGGGACGGGACGGGCACTGTAGGGGAACTTGCAGCATTTATGCAGGTAACCATGAACACATTGGTGGTCACGGCATGAGTCACGACTGTGATGTAACCTTTACTTTCACAGTGCTGCTGTGTTGTGTGCTACTGGTACTGCACTGCAGCATCATTCTGTTACAAAGTTCGGTGTCTGCGCTATGCCATGCTTTGTCATGGAACCGTGTTATGTTGATTGAAATGTGCATTAACTTCCTGGTTGAATAACAGTTTTCTTGTCTATGCTGGACGTCATATCCTGTTCTTGTTTCTTCAAGTGTTGACTTGGTGGCATTTTACTGTATACATATATCCTCTACTTATACCGTGTGCATTATCCTATATCATAATACTGTGGTTTTGTTACAAATTCATTTGTCCCAGTTTGTTACAGAAAGGCCAGTACTGAGTAGTAGTAGTGCAGTAGCTGTCAAAGTTAAATATGGCTGGTGCATCACCTCATCGTAAAACTAACAAGTATGTAAGTACATCACTACTGTTGCGCAGTGAGAAATCTGAAATATGCAATCTGTGTTTTGCTCCAAAATTGAGGTCTCACAGCAATAGTAAGTCTATTGTTTGGAAGTACTTTGGCTCACTGTATGTTAAAACACAGGTCCCAGGTACATCTTCAGGTGACCCAGGTTCAGTTTCTTCGATCTTGCTTGATGACAGTAGATATTTCTGTTCCCTTTGCTTAGATGCACAGCAAGCAATGTATGCAAAAGGTCAGTCTACTGCACACATTAGCAAAGTTAAAAGTTATGCCTTGCAGGCAGCTACTACATCCTTAATGGAACATTTAATCCACATTCATAATGTAGATGTACGTGAGGGCAACAAACTACAGAAACTGAAGCAAACAACTATTAATTTAAGTCTTGGTGGCAGTACTGGTAGTGTGCAGCCAGCTTCCTTTGATTTTGAACTGGTTCGCGATGTCTTGGTATGGTTTTCTTTGATGTGATGCCTTCTGAGTCAGTCAACAAAGATGGATTCCAACTTTCTTTCTCCAAGAATTTCACAAGTATGAAAATACCTAATGAGAGAAGCTTACGTGGTAAAGCTCTACATGATGTATACAGTTTATTAAAAACCAAAGTAAAAGACGACCTCTGTACAGTGCGTTCAGTCTGTATTATGTCTGATGGATGGACCGACAAAATACAAATGTCGCCCTTACCGTGGTATCCGCCTGGCCTATATTAACATGGGTTGGGACTTTTGCATTATTACATTGTCTTGTAAAGTGTTGCCTAACCACACCGGGGAAGTCGTGGCACAGCATGTCCGCAAAGAACTTGAGGATTTTGCGATTGACAGAACAGTGAAACTTTCCTTGACACATGACAGAGCAGAGAACATGAAGAAAGCTAGTCACATGGTACGGGTGGAACATTGTAATCACTGTGTTGCGCATGCATTGCATCTGTTGCTGATGACGGATTCCCATGAATCGTGTCATGGACGTACAAGACTTGATTGAGAAATGAAAATCCATGGTGACCACATTACATTTCAAAGGGTATCTCCTTGAAGAGGAAGTAGCCAACAGTAATGACCGACAAGTGATAGACAGCCTCCTGGAGAAGATCGCAAATACGTAAAACATTCTGTCACTGGATTCCGAGTACCCCGTTGAAGACAATGGAACTGGAACAGATGATGAGGATATGCATTCACCTGTTGGACTCTATCTCAGTGATGATGATGATGATGACGATGCAGCACCAGAACCCATTCACAGTGGCACACAGGAAAGACACAGTCGCAACAGTGACTCGGTTAAAGGAGCAACATCCTCCAGAATTGTGCAACACAGACAAAGGCATCACATAACTTTAAAACAACAGGTCATGAGTAGGTGGAATTCGGTACTTGTTATGTTTGAAAGCATTGTAGATCTTCACCGGGAGGCTGAGCAAGCTTTGAAACGTACTGGACACAGTGAGCTGTGCCTCACAACTGAGGAGTTTGATATTGTTGAAGAACTCAGACATTTTCTTCTCCCATTTAAGGAGCTGACTGATCTTGTCAGTAGTAATCAACCACACCTGGCACTGATACCACTCATAAAAAATGAGAATGTGGAAAAATCACAGATAAGTAAAAAAGGTAATCCTACTGTGCAGCAGGTGAAATGGCTAGTGCTGAAAAATGTCGAGAGGCGCTTTCCAGAAAGTGATACCGTCAAACTGGCATGCTTACTGGATCCAGACACCAAAGATGCTTTACAGCTGTCTAGGGAGGAGCAAACAGCAGTACTGAAACATGCAGTGGAAGAAATGAAGGAATTTGAAACTATGACAACAGCTTTTTCAACAAGTACTCCAAGTAGACATCCCAGAGCCAGCAACGCACCATCAGTGACAATACCACTTTCAAGTGTCTCCTTCAGTGATGAAGAGGCAGAGGATAAAGATCCAAACTGTCATGCCGATGAGGATAAAGGCATTCCTATGAGTAAGACGAGGAAAATGCTTCAGAAGATCAAAGTAAGCTTGCATCTCTGTGACGATAGCTCAGCTGTGGAAGACGAAATAAACAGATATTTGACAGTGAAACCTACAAGTGAGGAGGAAGATTTCCCACTGACATTTTGGAAGAATAACGAACACAGATACCCTACTCTGGCTCAGCCTGCAAAAACTTACCTTGGTGTAACGGCATCCAGTGTGCCAGTGGAATGCATGTTCTCAGTGATCGGGATATTGCTGAATGGTAAACGGTTGAGCATTGCCCCATATTGTCTGAACTATATGTCATTTATTCATGATAACTATCCACTTTTTTTCCCATTGCCAAATAAAAAAAAATAAGCCCAACCCCAACAAGTGTGTGTGTGTGTGTGTGTGTGTGTGTGTCTGTGTCTGTGTCTGTGTGTGTCTGTGTGTGGTGGGGATATAAGACATCTGGTGCAGTCCAACCCTACAAAAGTTCTTGTGGCTGCCTGCTGCCAATGCTGTCTCCCATCAGCTAACTACTTGTCTTGCAGTGGCTCACAATAGACACCACCCGTACACCCGCCATTCCACAACACGTTCAACCACTATACCTGTTACTGTTCGTATGCTGCAAGGTATATAGATATATGCCAACAACATTAATATTAGTCATGTAAATATGACAACAGCAATCTGAGTCTTTCCTTTGTCTGCCCTGAGTTCCTGTTACCACTTGACCTAAAGAGCACCTTTCATGACTGGCTTCAATATTTTGCATCACATGTACCTGTCCTGGGCTGCTTTCTCCACAATTGGATGCATCACCCTAGGCACAGTACTGAGTAACAATGTTCAGCATACTGCACTCTGTGTCACAGCTCTTTTGTAATGGGAAATTACCAGTAGTCACTGGAGTTTGTGTTCCCCTTCCCCAACACACCCATCTGCTGCTGTCAGCTGTGCATTGTACCTGCCAAATCATCCATGGCTTGTCACTCAGTTTACTTGTAAAGCTTTCCACTGCCTCTGCAGGGTTGTGAATAGTATTTACCCTAATAATTTGACAGCAGCAATGCCTCCTTCGTACCCATGCCATAGCAGAGCCTTACTTGTCTCTCTGTTGTAGAATATGATAGTCACCACAATGGAATGTGGATATGAGGCAGTAGTAAAATGGCATTATTCAGGAGGCATTACTGCTTTCAAATTATCAACATACAGACAGTAATCACAACAACGGATAAACTGATAGCTGGATAGACTGACATTGACAGCAACTTTTGATGAATTATCATTTTCAGTGAGATCTCAGACATCAGGTACCACTGCTGCTCTTCTCTGCAGCTGTCACATGGAGGGTTTGGGTTGCACCGCTTCTGCATGGACTGATGCCAGCTGCCCAGCTCAGTATCAAGGTTTTCTGTTTTAAGTTTATGAAAGTCACTGAGTGCACAGAAGGTTGTTATACATCATCACATCTCCTGTCTTAAGTTTATAGAGATGACGCCTCACAGCATCCCCACTTATTTGCTGTTCATGCTTGAGACTCGTTCCCAAATGGTACCCGATGTCTAACATCCCCTCAAGGATCTACTTTTTTTCCTCACCCAACTATTTTTATGTTCCTTCAGTCTTCTGAGGCATCTCTCAGAGGAGCCTGCTTGACTCAGATCTGCTACTCCATAGTGAGACTCCCCCCCAAGTGACCCCCTCCAACAGACATATCGGCCCACTGGATCACCTCCCAGGGGGGCCTGCCTCTCCTGCCTTTAGCGGCATCTATCTGAAGTTACAGGGTTCGTCTCTGCAGGTAGTGCCTGTGGATCAGTGGTGCAGCACTCCGGTGTTGGGGATGTGTGGCCTGGTCCCTTAGGCCCTCATCGCCTCATCAGCCTTCCGGGGAGTTTTCCTTGTGTGTTGTCCACTGGAGTGTGGATGTGCAATGACATCCAGTGCAATGCGGGTAAGCTCCCTAACCCACGTGCAGGACATCTGCCATTGCTCCCGTATCACCAATGTGTGCTCTGCATCTTGCTGCAGTCTACCAGATTCTGCCAGGAACAGCTAGAGCAGCGAAGAGCACCAACAACCCACCCCAGGAAAGGAGGGCTTACAGATGCTCAGTCCTCTCCTCCACCTGCTGACCTCTGGTGCTCAAGTCTGTTCCTGAACACGGGTCAATAGCACAGCATAAGGCATGGTGTCCGGCCCAAAGATCTATTGTTAATGGTAAGTTGTTGTGTAACTGTTCTTCTTAGGGATGTGGATATGTTGTTCTTATCCACTCTTGTTGGCATGCCCCTTTCCCTTTAAATCTTGCCAGAAGGTCTAAATGCTGGCTCCTCCCACCCACCCAGGTGGTAGAGGGCAGCCTCAGACACATTTCCGCTCCACTGCATGAACCACCACCTCCTTGGGATTTACTGCTGATTTGGGCAAAGCTCATGGACAAACAATTTGAACTGATGTACAGGTGTGAGATGTCACATCTGTCATGGAAGACCACCTTCTTGGTGGCTATCACATCAGGCAGAAGGACTGGGGAACTACAGGTGCTCTCTGAGTCTCCCTATCTGGTATTCCACAGGGACAAGGTTGTCCTGTGCCTCCACCCAAAATTCTTTCTGAAGGTGGTGTGGGAGTCCCACCTGAACCAGGTGTTGACTTGAATTTGCTGGTGTACCACCACAATTGCATTTCAGAGGCACAGTACAGGCTTCATACTTTGGACCTGAGATGAGTGCTCTCTTAATATAAGGAGTGAACGGCTGAAGTTTGGGGAGAGGTTCACCAGCTGTTTGTCCCATATGCTGAAGCTGCACCTGGCAGACCCACAGCAAAGCAGATGATTGGCAGATGGATAACATCCTGCATTGATCTCTGCTACCGGTTGGTGGGCAAGGAACCTCCCATAGGGATAACAGCTCATTCTACCTGACATACTGCTATTGGGATGTCCCACCCTATCCAGAATATTTGCAGGGCTGCTACCTGGAAATTGGCAGACACCTTCATTACTTATTTCCACATCAACCTAGAGTCACACAGGGATGCTGGTTTTGGGGCCTCAGTTCTACAATCTCTGTTCCACTCGACCTCCATGACTTCAGTGCATGACCTCTGCTTCCAGCAGGCAAGATCTGCCATCGTGGGGTGAAGCAGAGGCCTACATATTTAACCCGGGTGGGTGGGTAGGAGGAGCCAACTTTTAGACCTTCAGGCAATATTTAAAGAGATTCACCAAGATAAAGCATTGAGTGTGGTGTCTTACCTGAGCGGCACACCATCTGGCTATATGTAGCCTAAAACATAATCCATATTAAACAGTGGAAGGGATCGTAAATTTGTGAACGGCCCATTCCCTTCAACTTCCTGGTGCTGGAAGCTGATTAAAGACATGACCCCCGCGCTCAGGCACATAAAGATGTGTGCCCAGGGAGAGCGCGGGGGCTCGCTCCATTATTCTCTATGGGGGCTAAGTTTTAAAACATTTTTTGATACATTTGCGGTCATTTTGTCTTTAACCATTGGCACCAGTCAAGTCGGGTCAACTAACGAGGTCCTTGTTAGTCACCCACTGCTCATGGTTAATGACAAAATGAAAGCAAATATCTTGAAAAATGTTTTAAAAGTCTGCCCCCATAAAGAATAATGGAGCACGCCCCTGCGCTATCCCTGGGCACATGTCATTTACGTGCCTGAGCATGTGGGTGGGTCTTTAGTTAGCTCCTAGCACCAGCAAGTTGAAGGTGTCATCTGCTCACAAATTTACAATCCCTTCCACTCTTTAATATGGATTATGTTTTGGGCTAAATATAGCCAGATGGGGTGCTGCTCAGGTAAGGCACCATATCATGTGGTGCACATGATATTCTACATGTCCAGGACCCACCACTCCCTTTGGGCAGCCACGGTCTCTGACATCCCCCCCTACTACTCCTCCCCCTGGAGCCCCCCTTAATTCATATTTGTAGCCTGACCCCAGGGTAGTCCTTTGGGGGCGCGGAAGGCTGGCTGCCATCATCCAGTCGTTCCTGAGCAGTTTGCCATTTTCTTGGCACATCCCTCTTTTGTGATGCTCATGCAGTGCTCCCGGTCTCCACCAGGGGCTGTTGCAGAGTGATGTGATCCCGCTCCTACCCTAGGAGAGGAGAGCAGTCAGTGCAATGGATGGCTTGGACGCTCAATCCTCTGCTCCCTTGCCGACCCCCAGTGCCCTGAGTCACTTTCTGAACCTGGGTCACTGGCGTGGTTTGAGGTAAGACACCAGCGCCTCAGCCCTCTGCACCACTGGGCCAGGCCGCACATGGTATTTTAATTAACTTGTTGAACCTCTTTAAAGGGGAAGAGTAAAGGGACATGCCAACAAGTGTGGAAGAAGAACAACGTATACCACTCCTAGAACTACTGTTACAGGTGAGTAGCCTGTGTTTCAGTCCCCATGCTGCTTTGCTACAGAAGCAGAAAACAGTTAAAATGAATAAATAAATAAAAATTTTGAGGCATTTTGGATTTTGGCATAATGCATTGCTAACAGGTGGGTGTCTTGGGGAAGGGGGGCACACGATCCGTAGGTTGACTACTGTTACTTTACCCTTGTAAAATCAAGCCTGCCACTATACTGTGCTGCACAGTGACAGTGAGTCACTCCTCTGCCCTAGTACCTACAGTGATGTCAGCACTGCAGCCGTGGCTACATCCACAGCCACAGCCCTGCACTGTGCTGCACAGTGACAGTGAGTCACTCCTCTGCCCTAGTACCTACAGTGATGTCAGCACTGCAGCCGTGGCTACATCCACAGCCACAGCCCTGCACTGTGCTGCACAGTGACAGTGAGTCACTCCTCTGCCCTAGTACCTACAGTGATGTCAGCACTGCAGCCGTGGCTACAGCCACAGCCACAGCCCTGCACTGTGCTGCACAGTGACAGTGAGTCACTCCTCTGCCTTAGTACCTACAGTGATGTCAGCACTGCAGCCATGGCTACAGCCACAGCCACAGCCCTGCACTGTACTGCACAGTGACAGTGAGTCACTCCTTTGCCCTAGTACCTACAGTGATGTCAGCACTGCAGCCATGGCTACAGCCACAGCCACAGCCCTGCACTGTGCTGCACAGTGACAGTGAGTCACTTCTCTGCCCTAGTACCTCCAGTGATGTCAGCACTGCAGCCGTGGCTACATCCGCAGCTACAGCCCTGCACTGTGCTGCATAGTGACAGTGAGTCACTCCTCTGCCCTAGTACCTACAGTGATGTCAGCACTACAGCCATGGCCACAGCCACAGCCCACACCAGGCTGCTTGCTATACAATCTGTGGCACACACAATAGTTTTTTGCAGCTCAGAATGCTAAAACTAACTTCAGATGACACCACTGTTTGAAATACAGTGACAACATTGGTTAAATAACAGTTTATTCACGCATGAAAGTAAAAAGGCTGTGAACGGTGCTCTTTAATCATTCACGTACTGAAATGTAATGCAATGACGGCACTTAATTTGCCATTTCGGCCATAAACATCAGTTCAAGAATTTGTAACAAGAGTTTAAAACCCTCATCTGGGCATTTTTCTAATCTTGCAATGCGATTTATTCTTGTATGTCAGTCTGATTGGTATTGATAGCAGATTTAGAAAGCTGTGGTTACACCACACATGACAGACAAATTCAATATCCAATACCAAGTTCATCATTTGCTTGGTAGACCACTGTCTGTTATGGCTAGCCAGCTGCCGCAGCTGAATTTCCTATCACACAGTGTGATGATCTTTTTTACTTATCTGTGATTGTACTGCCGTATGAATGTAGTCATACAGAATTCATCACTGGTCACTTGCTGACTAATTTTTGGTGTTGGGGATGGTGTAGTTAGGTGCATCATCATGCAATACAGTTAAGATCACTTAATGGGAAAATTAAATTCCTTCTGTTAAACTCTGGAGATACAGTAACTGTTCCAACAGTTATTTCTTGGCCTACATGTCATTCAGGGAGTCGGACATAATAGCAAACTACCAAATGTCACTTAATTACATTCTTTCATGTAGTGGTTGTAGTGTACTTTTAGTATCACTATTATTGAATTCTTCACACAATAAAACTTTCTCATTGCCAATGATCTGACTTAGAGTCTGTGCTGGACACCAAGTTGGACCTTTAATGTGCACTCCCATTTAAAAATCAGGATGGATCAGATCTGAGCCACTGTCTGTTACTGTTTTTTGGCCCGGCACTCTACATTGCACAGTATGCCAGCCTGAGGGACTGGGAAAAAAAATAGGTGGAAGGGATGTGCAACAGTCAACTCACTGTTGACGTTGAACAGGTGCCATAGGACTTCTCACCATGTTGATCCCCGCTGGTGAGACATTGGGGGGAGTGGTGCTTGGGGTTGAGGCATCAACACCCAAGGGCTGGCTAGACTCCTCCCATACCACTATCAAGTCAAGCCAGGAGTTAAGTAATATACTGCAGCTGCCCTGAATTTAACAAAACATATGTAATCTGGCCTCATTTCTGAAGACTTATACCAAAATATTTCATTATCATTCAAGCAAACAATGTTTTAACTGAACACACTCTGACATGGAACAGTTGCCCTTGATTGTGCTTTATGTATCTTTCAGTGACTCTCGATGGACTGGATCACTCAAGAGTGGTCTATTTTTTGCCCCCTCCAATGCCCAAAGGCTGGACCCTCCCTGACTACCATCTATCAGAACATCAGAAGTTAAGGAGCCTCTAGACTCAGTGATATACAGTATCTGCCCCAAATTCACCACTGTCATAGACATATTTTGGTATAAATCTTCATAGGACACAGATTCAACAATTCAATAAATGACTGTTTTACCTTTATTTCACTGAACAAATCGGACATGAAACAGGTTTATCTTGATTGTGCTTCTTGTGTTTCATTTTGACCATATCATGCTGGTTCACAGCTGTCAGCATTTCTATACCTGGACCACTCAGTTGCACATATGAGAGCCTGAGGGACTGGGCAAATAAATGGGTGGAAGGGATGTGCACCAGTCAACTCAGTTGATGGTGAACAGGTGCCATAGGACCTCTCACCATGCTGATCCCCACTGGTACTGCAGTGGGGGGAGTGGTGCTTAGGGTTGAGGCATCAGGATACCCAAAGGCTGGACATGGTGATGACGGGACAGTCAGGCATAAGTTGTTCATAACCAACAGATACATGCTAAACTGTGACTTACAGTCATTGTCCAAAGAGGCTGAAAACTGTGATCAAACACGATTTTGTTAAAACAAAACATATGATGCAATCATAAACAAAAAACTTCAAAAAGAAAATTCGTAATGCTGAAACATTGTCACTTGACAGACAGACAGACATCATTTTTCAGAAATAGGTAGTGCAGATCGGTTTCCCTGATTCATGAATGGGAGCTGCTCATCATCATCTTCAAGATTTGTGTGGATAGGGTGCATGTCCTTTCAGCTTAGCGTCCAGAAGAACACAGTAGAAATCAAGAGATGAGTTATTTCTTGCCATGAAAAAGGCTTAATTAATTCCAAACAGAATTAGGGCCTAGTGGTTAAACTTTTTACAATACACCTCTTCTACATTACATAAAGCCTCCTTGAATGGCGGATATGCTCCCTCACTCAAATCTTTACTCATTGTTACCAAAACTTCACATCAGTCTCCACAACCTTGCCAGAATCATTAACTGTGTCTGGCCAATGGGCAGTTTTTTGTCTCTTGTTGCTCTCTGGACTTGACGAACATTCTCCGGACATGCTGTGCCTCCGCTTCCCTTCACACCGGTGTGGTTTGCCTCAACATAACAAATAAATTAGGACAGTTCACCAATCCATGGCATTCTGTGTCCATCCATGTTCTCACTGCTCTCTATGATCATAATTTATGTACTGTCACTGTAAATTTCAACGCACCTTGTTACTGTAAGGAGTAATGACAATGTGAACTTGGATGCGATGTCCAGCATGGACAAGAACAGCCAAAGAAACCAGAATATATTTGGGGATACTAGGACTACACACACTTGTGTTATGTTGCAACATGCATAGGTAATAGTAATCTGGTTTATATTATGGTAATGTGGTTTATATCCTTTTTCCCCCTTCTCTGCAGAGACAAACCTGCTCCCTGGGAGTCTTCTGGGTCGAGATGGTAACCGAGCAGCCCTCCCCCACAGCTGACGGACTCTTCCCAAGCCCCATGCTGATCGCCCCCTGCAAAAGGCGTGGAATTCAAACTGAAAAATCTGCACAGGTAAAGGAGACCAGGATGAGCGAGGCGTGCAAACGGCAGAGCAAGGGCCCCGCCGCCCCCTCCACCACCCTTGATCATCACTCCTTTTTCTAGGATAAAGCACCTGACTGAAATTAACCTATCAGGTGACTTTTCCATTTGCAGGTTATCACAGCTGTCCTCTAGTGGCTGCTATAACAAAAAGGACCTTCTGGTTACCATGCCCAATACAAAACTCCAATACCCCCTCTAGTGGCATTTAGCCATCACTGCACCTGCTTTCTCTAATCCCAACCTTTTTGCACCACCTGCAAATTACTGTGCAACTCGGGGAAGTATCTCTGTCTCTCCCTACCAAATTGCCTGCTACCCACAAAACTGCCAGTTGTATCATAAACTAGGTACTCAGAAATTATAGCTGCTGCTGTACCTGCAGTATCTAAGAGATTATTAAGTGCTAAAGTAATCCAGTTATGTCTTGTACATTGCATGTTATTCTATTTTTCCCATGAGTCATATAAATGTGATTTCAACTCTACCTCAGGGGTATGGTTTTCAGTACATATATAGGTGCACCCTTAACTGCTTGATTACCTAATTAACACTGTATCTCCAGCTAGATTGCCTCCCCTATTGGTTAACATGGAGCGTGCCTGGCCTCGGGCCATAGACAGCTCCTGTGATCCAACCCGCCTGTTGACCTAAAGGGCAGCGGGCGCCAAACTCATCCCCAGGAGGATCCTATAGTAACAAGTGCTACCAAGACCACCTCCTCCAATACGCTGTCACATCTATCCCTGGGGTAAGACATCTGATACCCTATAAGTTTGGGTACTGCTGACCAGCGGCTCACTGTAGTAATTCCTGGCCACACCACTGACCTGATCTGTCAGGGACTCAGTGCCTGACGAGGCTGGTTGTTACTCTTAAGTTGGGCATGGTGGGCTCAGGGGAATTTATTCCCAGGGGCCCAACCATCCCTACCGCCCATCCCTCCCCCCTTCCCACCTGGCCTCCTCACTAGCATGATGCCCTCCACGCTTGGACCCCCCCTTGGCTGCCCAAATAGAGGGCTCCTACTGGCCGTCCTGTACCTCCTCTTCTGACACTGGGCAGATAGGACTATAAGCACAGGAGAACAGGACCTGAGAAGTCCCCCCAAACTGGACATTCCCCCACGACATTCTTGGGACCACTACACCCTCCCTCTTAATAACATGGAGGTGCTTCTGATTGCCCATGTATTCTGAGGAGAGGCATCCTGTACTCAACTCTACTCACTGCTAAATGGAGACTCTGGAGTAAGTCCTTACCCCTTCCCCTCAGTCGACTTCCTTCTCTTTGCCTCCTTGCTACCCTCCTGCTCATGGCAGGGGACAGCCAACCAAATCCTGGTCCCCCTCCTTATGATCTTCTGGTCTCTTCCCGGTGGACCCGCACTGGGTGGCCAATAAGGGCCTGAGGATTGCGCACATGAATATATGTAGCCTGAGACCCAAGATGCAGGAACTTCAAGCCTGGCTGGACTGGTACAACCCGGACATCCTGGCCGTATCTGAAACCTGGCTCAAGCCTCACATACCCTCCCACAAGGTTGCAGCCCTAGGATACCTCTCCCATAGACAAGATAGACTGAGAAAAAGGGGTGGAGGGGTCCTAATCTACACAAAAGACACCCTTACCTCAGTGCAGCCCAACCTGCTACAGGCCACTAGTATGGAAGGTGAATCTACCTTCGTTCGCATCACCCTTGGCCCATGTAAGCATCTCAACATTGGATGTGTATACAACCCCCTAACCAATGCATGCTCATCTCTGGAGGTGGTCCTATGGGACATCTCCGATGAGGTCACCTCTGAGCTAATCATCCTGGGGGACTTCAATCTAAATAGGGCCCTGAAAGACAATCCCTCCCTACTAGGGCTGGTTCAGGAAGCTAACCTTACACAGGTTATCACAGGGCCCACCCAGATGAACTACAAATGGGTAACCATTCCACACTTGATTGGGTGCTTACTAGCAAACCCACCAATATAAAGGCGGCTGGCACCCTAGCGGATACCCTGAGTGATCACTCCCCAATCTTCTGCTCCTGGAAAAACAGGTCTCCCAGAGTCCCCCCGTGAATACTCGCGACACGGGACTACTCAAACTATCAACCTGAACACTTGATTGGCTGCCTAAACGGGATTGATTGGAACCCAATCAAACTACTCCCCACACTGGAAGAGGCTACGGCCTTCCTCCAGGGAGCCATCATTATGGTTGCTGACTGTTTGGCCCCTTTGAAGAAATTCCGCACCAAGGGGAGCTGCTACAAGTGGATCACCCCTCAAGTGAAATCACTGATGAAAACTAGGGACACTGCTTGGAAAAAATACAAGCTCTCCTCCCTATTGGCTGACCTAAACCGCTACAAGACACTGAGAAATAAGTGCAAACTGGCCATCAAAGTGGGCAAACGAGACTACCTCACAGATCTACAGAAAAAGAACCTAGGCAACCCTAGACTCTTTTGGGCTCACATAAACGGGCTTATAAAGGGGAGCAGGAAGACCGCTCACTGCCCCATAGAGGTCAATGCCCAATTAACTAACGACGACCCTAGCATCACCATGGCTCTCAACCGCCAGTTCACAAGCCTGGACCTGCTCAAAGCGAACTTCCCACCCCTCCTCCCAGTCTCGAATGATCCCATCCCCCAAAGCCTGGACTGCCCAACCTTCCACATCCGGCTTGTAAGACCAAACAAAGTCCTCCCATTACTAAAGTCCCTCAAAATGTCAGGAGCTATGGGATCCGATAGCATCCCCCCCCGCATACTAAGGGAAGGGGCCCCTGCACTCACCAGGCCCCTCACCTGGCTCCTCAGTCGATCCCTTATCACAGGTACCATCCCAGAACAATGGAAACTGGCCTATGTAGTCCCCGTCCACAAGGGTGGTTCAAGGGAGACTACCAACAATTACAGACCCATCTCCCTGCTATCTAGCCTTGGTAAGATTCAAGAGAGACTAATTTACGGACAACTCCGGGACTACCTAGAGCTCCACCATTTACTTGCCCCCTTCCAGCATGGTTTCAGAACCAGTCATGGGACTGACACCGCGCTTATCAAGTTCTCCACTGATGTTCTCAGAGAACTGGACAAGGGATCCCCCACCGGGGCAATCTTCATTGACCTTTCTAAGGCTTTTTGACCTTGTAAACCACAACCTGCTCCTTACAAAACTGAGCCAGGTCGGGTTAGATAGCCACTCCCTATCGTGGTTCAACAGTTACCTCACAGGGAGGACACAGAGGGTAAAATGGAAAGACTCCCTGTCAGAGCCTCTCCCCCTAATGGATGGGGTGCCCCAAGGATCTATCCCTGGCCCCCTCTTCTCTCTTTTCACAAAGCAGTCTCAGTAAACACTGTGGGGTAGCTCAGTGGTACAGTGTCACGGATGACACGGTCATATACTGCCCCTCCTCTAATCAGGGAGATCTCTGCTCCAGGCTACAGGAAGACCTGGGTTCCCTTGAGCAATGGCTTGTCACCAACAGAATGATCATTAACCCTAACAAGACCAAGGCCATGCTATTTGGCCCAAGAACCCTCGGCTGGGACAGAAGCCCACATCTCAGGCTGATGACCAAATCATGAAAAATACCTGAGGTGGTTGAATCGATAAAATACCTTGGCCTCACCTTGGATCAGTGCTTCTCCCTCAAGGATCATGTCGACCAGGTAACCAAAAATATTCATGCCAAACTCGAGACCTTGTATAGGCTGAAAGACCAGTTGATACCCGCAGCCAGGGCCTCCATCGCCACAAGCGTCCTCCTCCCTACCCTCTCCTATGCGGCCCCGGTGATACAGGGAGCTGCCAAACAAGAGATGAACAGATTACAAGTTCTCTATCACAAGGTGGCTCACTTTGCCACCTAATCCGGCTCCCGGGCTCACCGCTGTGACACTCTGTCCCAACTAAACTGGCCCTCCTGGGAGGCCCGGCTCCAATATCCCCTACTCTGCCACTCTCATAAACTACTCAGCCCATCCCCTCCTCCCAGCCTCACTGGACTCATTGCCCAAAAGAGAAACCCTAGGCTCCTCTGAACAATGGACAGAACCCTCCTTGCAGTGCCAAGGGTTAGAACCAAGGCAAGGGGTAAGTCATTCTCCATCACAGCACCCACCCTATGGAACTCCCTGCCCCCTGGAGTTCAGGATGCTACCTCTACCCACACCTTCCACACAAGGCTGAAGGCTCATATGATGGTCACCTCCATATGTGTAACCCCCCTGCAAATGGGGGTTCCCAAAAGACTTCCAGGAGCTTGCTTGAATGCTCCAAGCCTGAATGGTGTTTGGCATTTAAGCCATTTATCAGTGAGTGTTTTTAGAGCCTCTGGTACTGTCTCTTTAAGAGCTGTCTGCTTGCAGACATAATTAGTTTGTATGGGGGGACTGTGTGCTTCTCTGAGTACCACTCGAGCTGCTGCCAATTCACTTCATTTTTGCAGTCACTAGGAGTGCAAAGGGAACCTATCTGAAAGATGTAACTGTTTGCCAGAAATTATTTAGAGTAATAATGAAATTACAGTTTGTCTAACCTGCTTTCTTTGCAGTCAGAACTGTGTCTGCTAGTTCCCCATTCTAGTTTTGAACTGCTGAACTGGACCAATCAGTGTGGGGTAAGCTAGCTCTAAAATGGTGCCTTGGATGAATCAGAACTTGGACTCATAATCTGAGCCAGCCACAAGAGGATTGTATGGGCAGTGACTCTGGGAGATGTAATTTAGACTTCAGTGCCTTTTGGACCAACAGCAGCAGTCTATTGTGAGTGACAGCCAATCCAGTCAAGAACTGGGAGGAACTCAAAGGAAGTGCCGGGTTTGTCGGTTGGAGTTTCAGTTGAGCTTTGGCAGTGAAGGAAGGAAGGAGCCCTGTGCTTTTTCAGTGTGCAGTTTTAGTCAAAAATGTGTAAGGCCCAGAGTTCCGGTCTGCAGCTTGTGTAACAGCTTGTTAGGACTGAATCCGTCCTGTGAAAAGAATCAAAGGATCTCTGAAGAGTAGAAACCAGGCTCACCCTGTAGAAGACTGGAGGAATTGCTGAAAATTGCACTCTGTCTGTCAGGAACTGAATCTGCTGTGTGTTCTCGGTATTGTGCAGTAATTGCGATCGGGATACAGATGCAGCCTGCCTGTATAGTGCTTTCTTTTATATGGATGTGTGAAGAGGTTTGTGTACCTCAAGTGAGCCCTGCTGACATTGAAGGACCCTATCTTATTTGGAGGTCGTGAGTACCAATTCAGGGTCGCCCCTGTTGAATTGCCACATTAAATCCAAATGGAATTACTGTACTGCTGACTGTTTAATTCTCCTCTTTCTCTGTGTGAAAGGGCCCCTACCAGCTGCCACGGTTTGACTAGCCACTAGGGCTTGGGTACCTAGGGACAGTAACTGATAGGGATAGGCCTGTGCACAGAGCCATAGGTAGATTATTAGAGTGATAAGCTAATTAACCTGATTTCCCTGTCCTTGTTATATCCCCTAAATAAATCAGAGCTGCTTGTTTCAGCAAAGTTATACTGCCTGAGGTATTTGTCTATGTTAAAGTACTGTACCAGTGATTGTTGCACTGTATCTCATTTCACAGGAGGTCCCAGTGCCGGAACCAGACCTGGGGGTAAGTGTATACTGTGAAGGTAATTTGATATATTGTGGGCCACTAGTGGGAAGAAAGGGGGTTGCAGTGTCCCAGAGGGCTGTGACCAAGTTAGTTTAACTATTGCAAACCGTGACCTCTGGGTGGAGGCACCCCGCCATTGGATCCAGGCCCCTCAACCTGTTTGTGGCAAATCAGGCAGGGGTAGTAGCCCCTGGGATAGCGCCATCTAGGGGTTACATATGCAACTGCTAAAGTGAGAGGCTCCTAAGTGGACGCCCACCCCCTCCCTCATATGGAAATAGTGACTATCACTGCACCCCATCTGTATAGCACTGCACCCCATCTGTAGAGCTTACCCAGGAAATGTTAACTGCTAAAAAGCTACTATGTCTTACCTCTTAAATGTAACTGCTGAAAAACTACTATGTATTATGTTCCTCGCTGTCTACTGCAATGTACCTGTGCTGTATGCTACCCCATGTATTATTCCATGTAATTCCCCGGGTCGCCCCTGAAAAAGGGACCTTCGGGGCCCAGCGGGCTTACCCGGGTTATCAAAATGTAATAATTAAATAAAATATTATAGAAGATGTTGCTGTATCCCCATTGAATAAACCAAGATAAGTAGACCTGTACAGTCATAGAGTTAGATTGAAAATGGAACATATAATTAGTCTGCTTACTTACACTACAACATGAGATTCCTGCAGCTATGGTATACTTCTTGTTTGCACCAATGCAAAAGGCAAATGGCTTCTTATAAACTACCTAGGTCTGATTATGCAGCACTTAATTACAAAACTGTTTAAAACTGTGGGGTGGGGTGGGGTGAGGTGGGGACAGAAGACATCTGCCTATGCTAAGCTTTTATTAAGATTTTTCTTAAATACTTTCTGGTTCTGGATAAGTTTCTGGTTATATCTGGTTCTGGATACCTTTCTGGTTACGTTGATGAATATTATAGTTCCAACTTAAATGATACACAGCTGGCATTACACAAGTCAAGAGGGTGGGACTTTTCTTTACTGGCCTGGTGGAACATGTGAAACTACTCTACCTTAATGCAACTAGGATAGATTAAAGGGAAGCAGACAGCAAAGCCTTACACCCAAGTGTGAGGCTGATCACATTTTTCACTTGGTGTACAAAAAGATTTCATTTTAATTACTGTTACTGCACAACAGAATGCACTAGACTAATTTAACTGACAATGATTTGTAAGATGCAATTTCATGTAACCATAAATCCCAGAATCGGTGATGCTCCCATCAGAGGAGAACTGCTCAGATGGGATATGCATTCTTCAGTAGCTTGCACCCTGCAGAATACATGTTCATTATCGTGTAAGCTAAAACCAGATTTTGCTGTCCTCGTGGTGCTTCCTACAGTCCTCTGACTTCACTGTACCTAGCCCGAGTCACCCCACACAAACAGCTGTCCAACAAATTGAAGATTAAAGCTTTACAAAACACTCTGACATTTACTGCAGGCTGGCTATTAAAGGCAATCGAATCTACCAGCTCTGCAGTTCTCCTCTGAAGTCAGCATTATGGCATTCTGGAATGTCTGGTTACATGAAATTACATCGAACAAGTTAATAACGTTACTTAGCCTGAGTCACGGATTACACTGCAGTGATCAGTAAGTAACATGGTGTCACTGCGCACAAACGCTTAATTACGATTAGCCGCACACTTGGGTGATGTCACAGGCTGTCGGATTATTTGGATAGTTACTTACCCATGCATAATCTTTAAGGAATGCAAACCTATTTTCTTGCATGTTTATTATCTTATGTCATCGTATGTACGTCCTGTTGCTCATCTGGTGGGAGTGGACTTCACTGTATTCTTCACGGGACACTGGGTTTGGATAGAACCTCTGGTTAGTATGTCTGTCTGTACTGTATGTGTTTGTTATGTATTGCTGGTGAGGGTGATTGCTGTCTATACTGCAAGTCTGAAAAGCCTGCCTCTTATGTCAATTATACCTATGTATTATAACATATGCGGCATATGCCTAATAAGTGTAATTATGTATTCATTTAACAAACAGAAGATATGAAGTTAACGTATACAAACATACAACATAATAAAATTCAGCGATGGTGAAAGTTGAAAAAATTGGTTGCATTTTCTTTACTTAGTTGAAGTCAGAAATTTCAAACTAGTTGGAAAAATCAGACACAATGTGGGGTAAGTCAGTCAGAATTTATTTTTCAACTGACTCCAGGGTCTAGTGCCACTGGTGTGTGGCATCTAGTGCCCCCCCAAAACATGGTACATATTCAAAATTAAACAATTTAACTGCCTATTGGCTTTTCTTACTTTAAACTCCATGAAAAAGGGGGTCCTCTTAGTTTTCAGATTGGAATTCCAAAGTGAACAAGCTTGCTCACTTTGGAATTCCAATCTGAAAACTAAGAGGATCCCCTTCTTTACATGAAGTTTAAAGTAAGTAGAGCCAGTGGCCATGACATTGTTTAAATATTAATATGTACCATGTTTTGGGGGGAGGTTTGTGCACTGGTATTCTGTTTTTAACCGCTGTTATTTACCACAACCCAGTAGCACCCCCAGCAGAAATGTGAATTACATTTGTGGGCAATGCCGAGTGGAACATGCTGATTTGGGGAAGGTGTGGCACCCCTTACTGCATGCTCCCTTCCACCACCTGTAAATGTTCCTGGGTGGAAGTACCTTATTTAGGGAGTCAATTAGGCAGGCCAATCCAGGCAGCCTTCTATATTTGTGAGTAGCCACTGCAGGTATTTCAGAGCTGAGAAGCTAGTGTAGGGACTATACCGAAAGGGTCCCACCATGAAGGGGTGCTATAGCTTGCTCACTTTGGAATTCCAATCTGAAAACTAGGAGGACCCCCTTCTTTACATGAAGTTTAAAGTAAGTAGAGCCAGTGGCCATGAAACTGTTTAAATATTAATGGTACCATGTTTTGGGGGGGTGAGGTTTGTGCACTGGTATTTTGTTTTTAACTGGTATCTCCTATTAGTACAATAACTGACTTTTTACTTACTCTGGGAGTCACCCAGTTAATTGACACTTTCACTAGACTGAACCCTAAAGATCCTACTTCCTCTACTATTTGGGATTTAATATTTACCTCCGCTCCAGATGAATTTTGACTTTATGGTGTGTTGCCAGAAGCTTTTACTGATCTCCAGATGACAGGTCACCTTTTGCATTAGAGGAAAAGATAAGAAAGCTAATTCGCTACAGGATAAGACTTTCTGAAATCTAAAAAATTTAGATTATACTGCTTTTTATGGAAGAGTTGGAAGGAAGGAGCCGGGATAGTTTGGCCTTAATCCCTGACACTGATAATGCCTGGCAGTACTTCCAAAGTGAGTTTTTGTCTGTCTGTAATGCCTTTGCCCCAGTAAGGAGCAAAAAAGTTAAGAAAAAGAATTCCCCTTGGTATACAACAAACCTTAGGAAGTATCGCCGAGCATGAGATGCTGCATGGAAATCAGCAAAGAAAAATAATAAAGAAAAGCAGTTGTGGGATAAATATTGTTTCACATGTAACTTATATACAAAAAAAAAAAATAAGGAAGGCAAAGTCAGATTACTTTATATCTAGTTTTAGAACAGAAAAGGATAATAATCCCTGAGATTTCTGGAGTATGGTATACAAACTTCCGGGCAGCAAAAACTTAGAACTCCCACCGGCCCGCTGGCGCAGTGGTTGGATTTCCACTTGCAATGGTTCAGGTTCAGAAATGAGCCCGGGAGCTGGAGGGCTGGCCGGGGGGAGAAGGGTTGAGCCTCCTATGGACAGTTCCCCTTCTCTGGGAGGGAAGGGAGGGCAGGGCACAGATCTTGACTGGCCCCAGGCAGAGGTCTGAGGCATAGCAAGTTACCGTGCACGAACTGTGGGGGAGGACATCACGACGTCGGCGCTTGCACCTTGACATCTGGGCAAGTAACATCCTACAGAAAAATGGAAAATACCCTCCGGGGTCGGGGGATGGAGGTGCCGAGCCGAGTTCCAATTTGCTGCCACCAGCCCAGCTGTCTCGGGGCCCGACAAGATTGGAAGTTTCGGGGGTGGTCCCACCCTGACCTCGCGTGGGGGGCTATCCACAGCAGGATGGGTGATCCGAGCAGTCAGGTGAGGTGGCGGCAGGGTCAGGCTTAATTGGCGCATCCTGAGGATGCGACTCCAGAGGGACATAGGAGGGATAAAAAAAAAACTCAGAACTACCAGCAGCTTTTACGATAAATGAGGTTTCATGCAGCATTTCAGATAAGGTGGCAGGATATGCTTAACGAGATGTATATAAATATGTGATCCCATGCTGCTGATTCCTCCCTCACCCTGGGACACAAAAACAACAAAGGGACCAAGAAGATAGGAAAGAAAATATGGGTCATTTTTCTATTAAACACATAACTGTAAATCAGGTTTCTAGGGAACTATTAAAACTAGACACAAAGAAAGCCCAGGGTCTGGAAGAAGTAGCAAAACATGTTCTTAAAGCAATTTGAAATTCATTCACAGAAAGGTTTTGTTTTTACAGCTGCAGGAAGTGTGTTCCATGACTTAGCCAGATTAGTCTGCAGCAACATTTCTCCAAATCTATTGTGTACGCGTGGGCAGGAAATCCTGTTCTAAACTCACTCTGAATATTTTGAACTTATACTATTGGACATGACCGCCATATTTCTCAGTGGGTGAGGGGTTTTAGAATTTACCAATTTGAAACACCATATAATGTATGGGGAGCCCTTACTGTTAACTGAAATCAAGCAGATTACAACCTCGTTATGCCATTGTTATGATATCACTCTGTTGTTACCCCTTCTTGAGAATAGAAACATAGAAACAGAAGTTGACGGCAGATAAGGACCGCAAGGCCCATCCAGTCTGCCCATTTCTTTCTCTACCTTATAAATGTGCCATCGGCCTTTGCTCTGTTAGTGGCCTATCTATTCATACTCATCTGTATTGCTCCCTTATGCCAGTCCCATGCCTGTTTGAAGCCCTGCACTGTATTCATATCCACCACTTCCTGAGGTAGGCCGTTCCATGCATCCACCTCGCTTTCTGTGAAAAAGAACTTCCTCACATTACCCCTGAACCGGCCTCCCTCTAATCTCATGCTGTGTCTCTTGTTCTGCTATTTTTCTTATATTGAAACATGCTAGACTCTTTCACCTTGTTAATGCCCTTAAGGTGTTTGAATGTTTCGATCATATCACCTCTTTCCCTCCTTTGCTCTAGGAATGGTATAAAAATGAAATACTCACAACAATCAGTGTTCCATAAAGTAATTCAGTAAAGTAATCAGTCCATGATTATACAATCTTGGTAGCCCATACACTGTAAAATATAATGTATGATCTTTGGTTAACAACCGCACTGAAGACACTTCTCGAGGTTGCCATGACATCTGAAAAGTTCTTGAGCTGCGCTCTCGAGTTTACAATGATGTCATGACAACTTCTCAAAGTGTTTACAGCATGGTTATTAACCAAAAACCATACATTATCCTGTATGTTAACCACTTTAACTGACGTCTGTCCACCGGATTTAATCATTTTAACTCCTGGTATATATACAGTGGTGAGTCCTGAATTTACTTAGATTTGCAAATCTTGCAAGCCTATAATACGTTTGATCTATTATTTTTAGGGCAGTTTAGCAGGCATTTCTATATACTAATGCACCATAATCCAATACGGAGTAAGCAATTGCAAGGATTAACTTTTGTCTTACCTCCTTCGCCAGACTTGTTGATACCTATCTAAGGGCCCCTAGTCTTTGATGAATTTTTTTATAGTCATATTTATATGTTCCTCATATGACAGCATCCTGTCCATGACCACATCTCTAAGTATTTATATCCTTCAGTGTTTACTAGTTTTTTTTACCATCTAAGTATCTTATATCTAAGGTTTTATCTGTGTTTTTTATACCAATTTGAAAATACATACACTGTGTTTTCTTTGCATTCATCAACAAATGAGATTATTTATACCACATTTCCATGTTACACAAGTCCCCTTGTAGCCTGTGTTCAAGGACAGCACGGCTGTCCGCGGATGCCACCAAAACGGTGTCAACCATGCACAGCCGGACCCCACTTTCTCTTATTTCCTCATGCAAGTTGTTAACAAATACATTAAATAATAGAGGCCCTAAAATGGAGCCTTAGGGGGGCAGATGATCCAATAGCATCCTGTGATCAACCATATCATATGCTGAGGATAGGTCCAAGAGCACCAGAATGGTATAGCACCCTCGGTCCCTCGCCATGAATAGATCATGTGCCACCTGGACCAAAGCCGTCTCAGTGCTGCGCCAAGGTAGAAATCCTGACTGGAGAGTTTCATAGATGGAAAGCGACTCCAGGCGCTCCACAAGTTGGTCAACCACCACCTTCTTAATAAGCTTCCCCAGAAAGGGAAGATTAGAAACTGGCCTATGGTTTCCAAGAACATTGTGGTCAATAGATGGCTTTTAAAGTAGGGGTCTCACTACAGACTCTTTCAAAGACACAGGAAAAACTCCCTCACTTGATGTCCCATTAATGAGCTCCACAAACACTGGTCCTAGGAAATCCAAGCAGTTGATGACAAGCCATATCGGACCTGGGTCCAGGGCACAGGAGGTGGGACGCATACTGGTGAGCACCTGAAGAACCTCATCCGCTGACACTAGCTGAAACTCAGTCCAACATGGCAGATGATGTTCACCAGCAGACTGATCACCTTCAGTAAAACTGGACCCGAGGAGGTAATACATGCCCTGACAGAGGCTACTTTGTCAGCAAAAACCTGCCCAAACTGCTCGCACTTTTCTACATAAAATGCTGTCCCAGACTGGAGATGGGGAATTTACCAGCTGTCGGCAACGCGGAACAGTGGTGCTGGACGTTGTCTTGCTGCACCAATTGATCGTGATACAAATTTAGTTTTCTTAGGATCAGTTGCCCACTGATACTCCAAATAGTGGGGTTGCAGCACTAACCTGTCCTCCCAAGAGTGTGACCACTTCCAGGAATGCTCTAACCTATGCCCCTTAATCTTCAACTGCTGCAGCTCAGCAGAATACCATGGTAAACGATGCTGGGAGATCAAGTGGCAAATGTGGTTAGGTGCAGTCAGGCCCAGTGCCAAAATCAGAGCTGTATTGTAAGCCTCAACCTTATCTCCTGAACCCTGATCACAGGCTACCATCAAGCTCAAGAAACCACTGACTCCTGCAGTTGGCGACATGGGTGTAGGCAGGCATACTCCAAGCACTCTATGGTGTGCAATTTTATTTAAGGGGGTAGCAAATAGGCTCTGAACTGCTTCCTGTTTCCATGAAAACTAACAAAGAAAATACTGAACCTTTCTGTAATTTTATTCATAGGAGTTGAAACTAGAAGGACTGGTCACTAATATGGTCTTTGCATCCCAAGGACAATACAACTTTACAGGCTCTGGGCTGGTATGTGGGTATCTTAGGGAACAATGCATGACATTTGTATTTACCCATGCATGGCAACAACCATTGTCATGAGATACAAAAAGTTTTATTTATTGTGCCAAATGAGGCAACAAACATGGTCCTGATGTACATTTGTATACTGTCTGGCTACACCCCGGGGGGGGTAGCACACCCTAACATGGGGGGGTAGGCGTAGCAGTGAGTCAACTTGGTGTGCAGATCTGAAATCCCTGCCTACACCCCTGGTTGGTGAGGTTCCAATTTGTTTCTTGGATGACACCGGATTGACCCACGGGGGGTGAGTTTACATGGGTGCCACACACTGGAAGGCAACCACATGATGATCCGATCAAATAACTGGATCAACCTTGACCACCGTAATGTCAAGTCCGAGTAACAAGACCGGGTCCAGAGTGTGGCCATGTGTATATATCCCAGAGGCAACAGCCTGAAACAATCCCAGCTGAGACATTAGCTGAAGGAGCTCTCGTCCAAAAAGACAGGATTCATTGTCTACCCAGGCATTGAAGTCCCCCAGGACAAGAATCCTAGCAGGCTCCAACATCTGCTCGGTGATTGTTTTATTTATTTTTTTAAAGTATCTACTTTTCCATTTGAAAATTATACTGCAAAGCCACTAGAGGGCAACAATCACATGTAGGTTGCAATCTTCTTCCCACTGCTCCCCCCTAACACTTCTAGTCCTGGGTCCGTCATACCTGAAGCAAATTACCTATGTCCTAACATTCAGTGGTGTGATCTGAATCTGTGACACTGCTGCTGCACCAAAGAGCCTACCACATTTCAGTAAGATACTTGCAACCTCTTTTATCTCAGACCATTACCAACTACTCATACTGTTGTCTCTCAGCATTGACATATCCCCCCTGGCAGGTCCCCCACCCTGCCACCCCACCCTCACTTACTCCCACCCTACCACCCCCAGCTCACCTATGGTGTCAAGCACCCCCTTTACACCCCCACCAGCTTATCTGTACGCACTCCTCTTACCTGGATTTCCTTGCCCCCTCTATCTGGCCATCCCAGCTCTTCGGCCCCTCCCATCTTCTATCTTTCTCCAGAGCCGGCCACGACGTACCCGCCCAACCAAATCAGAAAGCACATGGCTCTTTTCAAACTCATCTCCCTCCTACTTCTACTGTCAGGCAACATCCACCCCACCCCAGGCCCCGTAGCAGACAGCCCTAACTGCCCCTCCACATCCACTGGTCTACGTATGGCCTCAATGAATATTTGCAGTCTCCTTAAAAAATTTGCCAACCTACAGGGTTGGGTTGCCCAACACCAACCGGATATCCTAGCACTAGTGGAAACATGGCTGTCCAAAAAAAAACGTGATCACTTTATTACCATACCAGGTTACACACTCTTCTAGAAAGACGGGGTTGGGAAACATGGAGGTGGCGACATTATATGCCTCAGAGACACATTGTAAGGGCTTGTCCTTCCCCTACCTCAACTGGAGAAAGGTGCCCAGGCGATCTCCCTCAGAATTCCCACTGGTGCCTCTGGTGCCCCCCTAATATTCATGGCCACCTATACCCCCCTCGACACCAGTTTTCTGCCTTTCACTCACTTCTAGAGCACCTCTCCCAGTCTGTCCAGCAAACTGGAACAGATCATGATGGGTGATCTCAATATTAACTGGCTCGCCAGCTCTGCCTCCCAAGCTAAGGATGCTATAACAGCCCTTGACCGTACACAGTTGGTAACTACTCCCAAACAGTTCCACCCTACCACAGGCACTGCCTCACTTCTGGACATTGTTCTCTCGAACAGACCTCATAAAGTCACCAGCACCGCCGTACTACCCAACGCCCTCAGTGACCACTCTCCTATCACCCTCTCCTGGTCCTGTAAAATAAAAAAAACAGCACCCAAACCTGTCCTCCAATGGCGCATTCACCCTGGCAAGCTAACACAACTTAGAGAGTACCTTGCTAGCTGGGACTGGTCCCCGATTAAACTAGCTCCTGATGTTGACACTGCTTTTGGTTACTTTGTCAGATCATTTAATACAGCGTGTGACATCTTTTCTCCCCTTATTAAATCATCTATTAAGGAGCATAACTCGCCTTGGATAACACCAGCTATAATCAATCAACTGCAGAGTAGAGATAACCTCTGGCGCACAGCAATCGAATCTGGCAAGCCTGCAGATAGGCACGCCTATAGTGCTGCATGCAATAAATGCACTTGGGCCATCCACAAGGCAAAATCAGACTATTACAGATCCATGCTTGCCTCCTCCTGGGGGTCCACCTGGAAGTTCTGGGATAATATTAAGAAGCTGAACAGAAAGTCTACAACGCCCCCACCCACCCAGCTTAACATAAATGGCTCGCTCACCACAGACCCACAGTGTATCACCAATAGACTCAATGAAGCTTTCTCAGACCTTAGTGCAGTCCTCCCCACCAACTTCTTTGACCCTGCCCCTGCCCCCCCACCTCCACTACCCCCCTTTCCACTTTAGGGCCCTCATACCATCTGAGGTCAAACCCTACCTACTTAAAGCCCTCCATGGCACTGGCTATAGTAATAACACACTGGATCCAAAACTCCTTTGTCTAGTTCTGGATGCAGTCCTTGCACCCCTCACCAACCTTCTCAGTTACTCACTCTGTGATGGCCAATTCCCCCTTGCTTGGAAGACTGCAGTGGTCACCCCTATACACAAAGGTGGGGACTGTACCTCCCCCGGGAACTACAGACCGGTCCTGACTACTTGAAAGAGCTTCTGATTCCTTACCACCCCATGTGACAGCTCCGTTCAGCCGACGAGGGGTTGCTAGAGGTTCCGAGGGTTATATTGAAGTCTTCTGGGGTTAGGGCCTTTGGGTTCATGGCCCCAACCCTCTGGAACTCTCTGCCTCACCGGCTTAGAGAATGTACGACCGTGGAAGCCTTTAAGCGGGATTTTAAGACTCTTTTGTGGAACAAGGTTTTTGTGGACTGACGCTGTTATGAACTGTTGTTTTTATATGTATATTCTGATTTTATGATTCATTTGTACAGCGCCTCGGTATTTGAAAGGCGCTAAATAAATAAAGTTTTATTATTATTATTTATTATTGATACTGCCCTCCCCTCTTGAAAGCCCTAGAAAAAGCTGTGGCTGACCAAATGACCAAATACCTTGATAAACACAGTCTCCTCTGTGCAGAACAGCACGGTTTCTGCAGGGGGCATAGCACCACTACTGCCCTCATCAAGTTTTCCAACTATTTACACAAAGCCCTGGATAAAGGGCTCCTCGTGGGTGCAGTCTACAGCGACCTATCGAAATCCTTTGATACCATCTGCCACCTGCCACCCACTCCTCATATCCACCCTCTCCCAGTTAGGTTTTTCACACGGCCCTCTGTCCTGGTTCTCCAACTACCTCACCTCCCAGTCACAGTTAGAAAATCAACAGTACTCTCTCCAGCACTCGGCAGGTCTGCTCGGGTGTCCCACAAGGCTTGATCCTTGGACCGCTTCTTTTCAATCTGTACCTAAATACACTCCCCAGCTCCTGCTCAGAAAAAATGCTCCACTACGCGGACAACGCAGTCCTTTTCACATCCCACCAGACCCCCTCCTACCTCCAAAATGCCCTGCAACACTCTTTTAATCAGGTGGAATCCTGGTTTCTGGACCGTTGCCTTGTAATTAACCTAAAAAAGATGAAGCACATGCTATTCTCGCATTCCCAAAGCCAGGGTTGCCCCACTCACTGTCCTGTCTAACACCCTCCTTTCCCTTGAGCAGATAAAAACCTACAAATACATGGGCATCACCTTCAACTCTGCTGTCTCTTTTCATGACCACACATGCACGCTCGTTACAGCCATAAACACACGTGTTGGCCTACTGTACCACCACAAGAGTTGCCTACCACCTGCAGCCCTAAGACTTGCCGTCACCTCCTCTGTGCTATCCCTAGTGGATTACGGCATCCTTGTGTACAGTGCAGCAGACAAAACCACACTCAATAAAATCAAAATGTCCTTGAACAAAGCCTGCTGCCTACTTACAGGCTTCAGCAGACTCATCCACACATGTACCTTATATGACCTTGCTAATTTTCTCAGCCTTGAGGAAAGGTTGTGTTACGAAACCTGCCTCCTAACCAAGAAAACTGTTGCAGACCTTGCACCTCCAGGCCTAATTTCCATCCTCACCCCCTCCTTTCCTACCATCTCCACCCGGAGCGCACTCAAGTGTACACTTCAAGTGCCCAGGGTCAGGACATCCCAGGCCCAAAGGTCCTTCCGATACTGGGCCCCAACCTGGAGCAATGCCCTCCCCTCTGATATCGCATCTCAACTAAGAATAGGGCCCTTCAAATCTGCCCTTAGGCAACACATAATCACCACCCACAGCTGTAACTGCACATAGCTGTTTGCTTGCTCACCTTGCTGGGACCCCTCCCCCACTGTCTCATGTCTTGGAAGAACATGTAGCTGCCCAAGTGTCACTACATTTGTTTTAAGTTACTGCCTATTTTTATTTATAACAGAACCCAAATTGCTGTCTCTGGTGTACTAGATGGTTTAGCTACATCACTGTATATGGCCTGTGTAGAGTTTTGCTCTCTCATGAATTGTATTCCTGGTATTTATGTACATACATGTATAGTGTTTTCCTGTATAGAGTTTTTGCTCTTGTATGAATTTTATCCATTGTATTTATGTACATACATGTATAGCGTCCCCTACGTCGATCTGTACTCTATGTACTCTGTACTCTGACCCTTCCTCCATACAGGCACAGCTGCAGAAAAGCTTTGCTGAAGTTGAGACCTGGTTTAATTTGCACAAACTCATTCTTAACTACAGTAAAACAAACAAGCATTTGTCAATGCCGAATGTTTGCTTGCTGGCATTGGCAGTGGTAGTGTAGAAGTTACAGAGCTGCATAATAGTAATGGCAGTGAAGTATTGAACTGAAGCCAACCCCACCACCACCCTGCAGAGAGTGACAGGCATTGGGGTGTGCCTTTGGGTCGTCAGCCATAACGGCCACGCCATTTCAGTACACCCCACCCTGCAGACACTGGCAAGTGTTACGGTGTTCCTTGGGGTCTTTGGTCCTTATGCGCACCCCATTCCATTAGGAAATACAGTGGGATGGGTGCAATATAGGAGAATGGGGTGAACTTTGGGGACGAAGAGTCTAAGGCATACCTCAGTGCTTCTCACTGGCTGCAGGGTGTGGAATGGTATGAGCATTACAGGCAAGAATCCCAAGTCACACCCCTGATGCCTGTCATTCTCTACAGGGTTGGGCGTTATGGTTGGAAACCCTAATACCTCAGGCATTCATTGGTATTTTCACTCCAAATGTTCAACATGGTTTTTTTGTGACCCCACCTCATGAACAGGAGGAATATCAGTTTCTTAGCCGAAAGCTGCTTATGCACAGCGACTACGGCATTTAGCACCACCTAGTGCAAAAACATTCCGAACAGGATGTAAAAAATGACAGCTGTACTGTTCATGGGGAGGTGTAAAAAATGGCAATGTTGTAAATCTGCAGTAAAAATATTTAAAAAAATGGTGAAGTCATGAGCGTACATAGAAACTGTGCAACGCACACTCGTAATATAATTAGGTTGGGGATTTTTTTTACAGCAGATTGTCAACTCAGGCATTTTGGTGCCTCCGATCATGAACAGTGTCACTGATTTTCTTTATCTGTCCCGAACAATAATTTCCCACAGCGACCACGCATTTCTGTGCTGAAAGTGTGAAAACACACTGCGGCCATGTTGTGAAAATAGCGGCTGTACTGTAAATAAGGCAGTGTGGAAAAATGCCACTGGTGAAAAATCTGGACTTAAAATATTACAAAGTCATGAACTTCACAGTGCGTGGAAACTGCGCAATGCTCACTCGTAACACAGTCATTTTATGGACTTTTGTCACCAAATTTTCAACATAGCCATTTTAAGACCTCTGCTCATGAACAGTGTAACAGATTTTCTTAATCTGTCCCAAACATTGCTTTCACACACCAACAGCACCATTGTGCGCTACATGTGCAAAAACACATTTTGGGCGGCATATGAAAAATGGCAGCTGTACTGTTCATAAGGAAGTGTAATAAAATGGCAATGTTGAAAATCTGGAGTGAAAATATTAAATTTGTAAATTTGTCATTTTTAGGAATGTTTTCACAAAATTTTCAACATAGCCATTTTAAGACCTCTGCTCATGAACAGTGTCACTGTGATTTTCTTAATGTGTCCCATACATTGATTTTGCACATCGACTGCGCCATTGTGCGCTACATGGGTGGAAACACATTTTGGGCAAGATGTGAAAAATGACAGCTGTACTGCTCATAAGGAGGTGTGGTAAAATGGCAATGTTGAAAATCTGGAGTGTAAATATTGAAAATTCGCAAACTTACGAGCGTACGTAGGAACTGCACAACGCACGCTCGTAAAACAGTCATTTTTTGGAATTTTTTCACCAAATTTTCAACATAGCCATTTTAAGACCTCTGCTCATGAACAGTGTCACTGTGATTTTCTTAATTTGTCCCATACATTGATTTAGCACACCGACTGCGCCATTGTGCGCTACATGGGCGGAAACACGTTTTGGGTGAGATGTGAAAATGACATGTACTACTTATAAGAAGGTGTGGTAAAATGTCAATGTTGAAAATCTGGAGAAAATATTGAAATTTGAGAACTTACGAAGGCAGCATAGGAACTGCACAATGCACGCCAGAACAGTCGTTGAGGTTTTTCCACCAAATTTAAAAATAGGCTTTTGAGAGCCCACCTTATGAACACTGGCAGTGTCATTTCATTAATCAGTCCCGAAGGTGATTTGGCGAGTGACTGCGAATCACCCTTTGGGCCCATAACGCCATGACAGTGACATCATTCATGAGAAGGGGTCCCAAAAACCCCATGTTGAAAATTTGGTGCAAAAATTCCAAAAAAATGCCTGAGATATGCAACAAAGTTGAAAACCCCTATCTAGCCCATTATACAGCTTACCGGCATTTCCTCAGTTCGCGGTCGGCTTTGAAGAGTGCAGACGTGTTCCCGGTCCACCGAAGATCGTTGCACCGAGGTCCAGAGGTAAGTATGGGGTGAGGGGGGTGTGGAGGCAGGGTGTGCAGTGGGTGGGTGCGGGTTGTGGGAGGGGAGCCAGGGAGACTACGTGGGACAGTTTTTTCTTTACAGGTGTTCTTTTTGTTTCCAATGATGACGCAGGATGTTTGCCATGCTGGGGTGGGCTGCCAGCATGGCACAAGGATGGTTGGGGGGCATTCAGCTGATGGGGGATTGGGCACCCCCGTCGCCCAAAGCATCGAATGCCGCGCTGAGGTGGGCTACCAGCGTGGCACCCGGTACTGGGGGTGAGGGACAGGTGGAGCCGAGGGGAATTGAGCACCCCGGCTATATCATGAGTTGCCACGCTGGGGTGGGCACCCAGCATGGCATTTGGAAGGTTTTGGAGGGGCAGGGGGAGCGCAGCACAGCCGACGGGGGATTGGGCACCCCGTACGGCCATACAGTGTGTGCGCGGGGGGCGCACATGCCTGCGGTGTGTGGGGGAGCCGCATACAAGCGATATCTTATCACTGCTTCACTGGCAGCGTAGCTCCCTTTGAACTGTATGCCACTGCATTTTGGAGCTTGTCATAGACAGCTCCATCATGCATTAGGCTTGTACGCACCTGCCAACACACTGATTGAATTGGAAGAGCAGGGTGACACACCTCAAATCTCGGATGATGGCACTATGTTTCTTGCACATGCGTGCAAGCAAACATAACAAACATAATAAATGTATCTTAATTTTGAAGACTGTTTTTTTTTTTGTGCGTGCAAATGTGACGATGAATGAGGGATCCACTCACTGTAGATCAAGGGAGGATGTGAAATGGTGCAGGTACATGGGGGGTGAACAAAGTGGTAGACAGTAAGCCTACAGAGCTTCAGGCTGATGTAGCACAGCGATACATGGGGGTGAACAAAGTGGTAGACAGTAAGCCCTACCAGAGCTTCAGGCTGATGTAGCACAGCTGGACTAAGGCAAGGGAGGATATGAAATGGTACAGGTACATGGGAGGGTGAACAAAGTGGTACACAGTAAGCTCTACCTGAGCTTCAGGCTGATGTTGCACAGCTGGACTAAGGCAGAAGCACTCACGGCATGTTCTTATAGTCCCCATTTATATGTCCGTTTATGTTTTTACAGCATTGATTGCCTAACTGAGCCAAGATGTAAAACAGATACTAAAATGTCAGGTTTATTTCAGGTGACCAGGATCGTAGTGGGAAGAAGGGGCAAGTGAAACAATGTCCTGAGAATGTGCTTAAACTTATTAACCGTTGCTGTGCCAAGGAGTGATACACTGGTCCAGAATCCCTATACGTTTAAATTATGTTTGCAGCCTAAAGTTGCTTAGGTGGATTGGCATTTACATTACTCAGCGGCAAATCTTTTCGTACTTTTTGTGATCATCGTTTAAGATATAACCACTAACTGATGAGACACTTGGGGGCATGAAACTGTGCTACCAGCAAAGTTGCATTTGCAAAGCCCTGAATATTTATCTGTTGATAATGAAATGAAAACTGTCAGCTGATAACATATCAGCCACTGTCCATTGCACAGAATAGACATCTCACTGATAGATCTGGAGCAAAGGGACATGCACTTGCCAATAACACCACTACAGCTCCAGACACTGAAGAAAGAAGTTCATGCATTTTCATGGCTGTTAACTTTTCAGCATTTTAAAACAGTTACTTAGCATCTGCACTAAGATGTTACACATCGAAGAACTGAATTGTGACACCAGAATCCCTACGATCAACATTTGTCAGCAAAAGTGAATTGAAAAATCAATAGATGTATAAAATGGTAAAGACATGAGTCAATAACAACATATCTGCATGTAATACTTGGCTTAAAATTTGAGCACCACCATATTCCGCATCACAGCGTCAAACAGGGATGCCATTTATAATTCAGCTAATGTCAAGCAGTTTTCGAGCCATAAAAGAATTACTGTATCAGTATGGTGGCAGCAACAGGATCAGGAAATTATGAAATAAAATGCAACAGCACTCCGTCGGCCTATATGTTGCGGGTGGAGGGAGTGCATGAGCACTCAGGGTGGGCTGTTAGGCGGCTTCAGATTCACGGAGAAAAGGATGGATTCGATTGTGAGCTACGTTGAATTTGTGTTTTTTCTATACCTAGTTTTCAATATTTTGTTAGGGCACATGTCCAGCCCTAAGATGTTTAGGGTCACAAGGTGATGTGACTTCATTGAGCATCTGATTTGAGAAAGAGCTGTGTGATTCTATCTAAATGCCAGCTCACAGTAATTCAGAGAAAAAAAATATTTTGAAGCTGCATTACCAGACTAGTGTGCAGTTTAGTGAATTACCACACAGGTGTGTGTATGAGCAGCACTAAAAGGCGCATTAAAAGTGCTTCCAGTCATGAAAACCTCCCCACTGGCTGCTGCTGAAATGCATAGCAGTATATTCTCCTTTATGCATTCTGGCTGTTCTTTGCTTCAGCTGCAGGTAGTACAGTACGCTCAAGTTCGTTTGCATAGGTTTTAGCAGCGAGGAGTTCACATTGACAGTGTCTAGTAAGAGAAAATGCTTGGAATTACACATACAAAGAAGTCTGAGTTTTCACATCAAATGCTGAGGTCTTTTTTTTTCTGGAGGATTAGAACCCATGGAGTCCATGAAGGTGTGCTTTGGAAAGCTGGAGTGTGTAAGGACTGTTAGGCACCCACACATTTTGGTGGTCCTGCTTTGGCAGGGAACAGTTTATTAAAGTAATGATGTGTGGCTTGTCTCTCTAAGCTAGACAAGATTATACCATCCTATCAGGCAACCGACACAGCTGATCTGTGTGTGTGGGGGGGGAGGAGCTGCTCACTGAAGTCTAGTTCCCTCTTTCAACTGTATGCCACTGCATTTTAAACTGCTGTCATAGACAGCTTCAGCAGTGATTGGAGAACTGTGACCACGCCTGCAAACACACTGACTGAATTGGAAGATGCTGACACACCTCTGAAAAACTCAGATGATGGCACTATGTTTCTTGCACATGCGTGCAAGCAAACATAAAAACTATGAGTTTCCATGGAACCCACAGCAAACATAAAGACCAAGGACTAGTCATAAACAAAAGTGCCGGGAATGCGTTGGAGCAAGTCTATCTGTTTAAATACCTGGGTGTGACCCTTGACTGCACTCTAGGGCACTCTAAACATATTGATAACATTGCTAAAATTGTGACTACCCCTATAGGATTGTTACACAAACATAGGGACTGCTTTACTGCCGAAGCACTAAGCATTGCTATTCAGAGCTCGGTTATATCTATTATCGATTATGGGCTTGTGTTATATGGGACGGCTCCGACTACTGCACTCAGGCGTATAGCCATAGCATTAAACAAGGCTTGTTGCCTCCTAACTTCAACTCCTCACCTTTCCCATACCTGTGATTTATATGCACAAGTAAACTTGCTACAACTGACAGGCAGAATCATCTACCAGACCTGCATCCCAGCAAAATAGACCATGCTGGTTCTTCTGCCACCTGGGCTTCAGAATATACTGACTCGACACTGTGTCTCCTGCCCAACCAGAAACTCAGAATGTTTAACTTTCTCAGTACCTCGCTGCTGCACTACCAAGGGCAACGTTCCTTCCATTCGAGAGCCTCTAGTTGGTTTAATTCGCTTCCAACAGAAATTACCAATCTTGCCTCCTTAGACACCTTTAAGCGCAAACTTCATCATCGTCTTACTACCACGGCTTCCTGCGATTGCACCTCTTAATTTCATATAGTCCTTTCCGCCCCGCTCCCACCATTTGTTATCGCCTCTCCCACTCCCTCCCTCTCTTCCACCCTTCCCTCTATTTCACTCCAATGCTTACATCTTTCCCCCGTCCCTTTTCCCCTACTTACCACCCCCTTTACCCACTGCTCTCACTCCTAGACCTTTCCTCTCCTTCTTTCCAACCCTACCACCCCCTCACATTTCTCTTGATCATTCTGCTCTCATCTCTTTTGGACCCCCTTCCTCTCCCATTTCTCTCCCTCTGCCCACATTTGCTCTCTGAGCCTCCACACATTTCTTAATTACTTGCTCACATCCCTTTTGCCACCCCTTCCCCTCCCATATGTCCACCTCTCTAACAATGCTCTCTGAACCTCCTCAACCCACTCTTTCCCTGCCACCACTCTCTCCTTCCACCATCCTACTCTCTCACCTCTGCTTCTTTCCACCCTAGCCTAATTACCGGCATTATAGTGTAACATATCTTACAGGAAAACAGCGAAGTTACATTTAGCCTGATAAAGCCACTGGTGTCTCAGCAATGTACATTATTACTTAGTCCTTGTTACTGTTTTGAATTTTTTGTCTCTGATTGTACCTCATTGTGTTCTGTTTTCTGATGTGGAACCTTTGTAAAAGAACTTTGACTCAAAGGAGTACTCCGAAATCTCAATAAATAAATAAATAAAAATGTATCTATGTCTGTATTTTTATATACTATCTGTTTCCTGATGAGGAGCCGTTGTAAATGAGTCCCTGACTCAAAGGTTTGCAATTCTAATTTCTACTAAATAAATAAATAAATAAATAAACTTTGCCAGCTCCAGCAAAAATTGACTCCCAACGCCCGAAGGTCGGTAGATGAGAACTATTCTGCCATTGATTCTCGATGAACATTTAGCAACCACACAGTCAAAGGACACTGGTGTTCACACTGGGAATGTGGTGAGGCCCAGAGCAGATCTAAAGCAGATGACCACCCCGTCCCCTCTATGGTCCCTTCTTGGGAAATACAAGACCGAATAACCAGGAGGCTCTGCAATGAGGACAGGCTATGTATTGTGTGGATACAACTCCCCATCTCTATCAGCAGCAACACAGGCACTGCAGTCTGGATTGGCAGTGGGTGGTGGGATAGAGCACTCCCAAATGTATCAGCAGTCGCACAAGCTTTGAAATGTGGACAGGCTGTGGATGGTATGAAGACAGCACCCCCTGTGTGTATGAGCAGTAACACAGGCTCTGCAAAGTGCACAGGCTGTATATGGTGTGGATACAGTGCTCCCTGTGTGTATCAGCAGTGACACAGGCTCTGCAATGTGGACAGGTTGTGTATGGTGTGGATACAGCACCCCTATGAGTATCAGCAGTAACACTGGCTCTGCAATGTGGACAGGTTGCGTATGGTGTGGATACAGCACCCAGTGCGTACCAGAAGTAAAACAGGTTCTGCAATGTGGACAGCCTGTGTATGGTGTGGCCACAGCGCCCCCTGTGTCTATCAGCAGTAACACAGGCGCTGTAATGTGGACAGTCTGTGTGTGGTGTGGTGTGGATACAGCAGCCCGTGTGTATCAGCAGTATTACAGTATCTCCAATGTGGCCAGGCTGTGGATGGTGTGGATACAGCGCCCCCTGTGTGCATCTTCAGCAAAACAGGTTCTGCAATGTGGACAGGCTATGTGTGGTGTGGATACAGTGCCCCCTGTGTATCAGATGTAACACAGGTTCTGTAATGTGGACAGGCTGTGTGTATGGTGTGGATAAACCACCCTGTGTGTATCAGCAGTAACACATGATCTGCAATGTGGACAGGCTGTGGATGGTGTGGATACAGTGCCCCCTGTGTGTATCAGCAGTATCAAAGGCTCTGCAATGTGTACAGGCTGTGTATGGTGTGAATACTGTGCCCCCTGTGGGTATCAGCAGTAACACAGGCTCTGCAATGTGGACAGGCTGTGTATGGTGTGGATACAGCTCCCCCAGTGTATATCAGCAGTAACACAGGCTCTGCAATGTGGACAGGCTGTGGATGGTGTGGATAGAGTACCCCATTTGCATCTGCAGTAAAACAGGTTTTGTAATGTGGACAGGTTGTGTATTGTGTGGCTACAGCACTCCCTATGTGTATCAGCAGTAACACGACCTCTGCATTGCGTATAGGCTGTGTATGGTGTGAATACAGCGCCCCCTGTGTGCATCAGCAGTAACACAGGCTCTGCAATGTGGACAGGCTGCAGATGATGTGGATACAGCTCCCTGTGTGTATCAGCAGTAACACAGACTCTGCAATGTGGACAGGCTGTGTATGGTGTGGATACAGTGCCCCCTGTGTGTATCAGCAGTAAGACAGGCTCTACAATGTGGACAGGCTGTGTGTATGGTGTGGATACAGTGCCCCCTGTGTGTATCAGCAGTGACACAGGCTCTGCAATGTGGACAGGCTGTGGATGGTGTGAATACAGTGCCCCCTGTGTGTATCAGCAGTAACACATGCTCTGCAATGTGGACAGGCTGTGGATGGTGTGGATAGTGCCCCCTGTGTGTATCAGCAGTATCAAAGGCTCTGCAATGTGTACAGGCTGTGTATGGTGTGAATACTGTGCCCCCTGTGGGTATCAGCAGAAACACAGGCTCTGCAATGTGGACAGGCTGTGTATGGTGTGGATACAGTGCCCCTGTGTTCCATCTGCAGTAACACAGGCTCTGCAATGTGGACAGGCTGTGGATGGTGTGGATACAGCTTCCTGTGTGTTGCAGCAGTAACATAGGTTCTGCAATGTGAACAGGCTGTGTATGGTGTGAATACAGTGCCCCCTGTGTGTATCAGTAGTAATACAGGCTCTGTAATGTGGACAGGCTGTGGATGGTGTGGATACAGTGCCCCCTGTGTGTATCAGCAGTATCACGGGTTCTGCAATGTGGACAGACTGTATATAGTGTGGATACAGTGCCCCCTGTGTGTATCAGCAGTATCACAGGCTCTACAATGTGGACAGGCTGTGTATGGTGTGGATACAGCACTCCCTGTGTGTATCAGCAGTAACACAGGCTCTGCAATGTGGACAGGCTGTATATGGTGTGGATACAGCTCCCCCTGTGTGTATCAGCAGTAACACAGGCTCTGCAATATGGACAGGCTGTGGATGGTGTGGATAGAGCACCCCGTTTGCATCTGCAGTAAAACAGGTTTTGTAATGTGGACAGGTTGTGTATTGTGTGGCTACAGCACTCCCTGTGTGTATCAGCAGTAACATGACCTCTGCATTGCGTATAGGCTGTGTATTGTGTGAATACAGCGCTCCCTGTGTGCATCAGCAGTAACACAGGCTCTGCAATGTGGACAGGCTATGGATGGTGTGGATACAGCTTCCTGTGTGTATCAGCAGTAACACAGACTCTGCAATGTGGAAAGGCTGTGTATGGTGTGAATTCTGTGCCCCCTGTGTGTATCAGCAGTAACACAGGCTCTGCAATGTGGACAGGCTGTGGATGGTGTGGATACAGCACCCCCTGATGTATCAGCAGTAACACAGTGTCTGCAATGTATACAGGCTGTGTATGGTGTGGCCACAGCGCTCCCTGTGTCTATCAGCAGTAACACAGGCACTGTAATGTGGACAGTCTGTGTGTGGTGTGGATACAGCAGCCTGTGTATATCAGCAGTATTACAGTATCTCCAATGTGGCCAGGCTGTGGATGGTGTGGATACAGCTGCCCCTGTGTGTATCAACAGTAACACAGGCTCTGCAATGTGGACAGGCTGTGTATGGTATGGATACAGCACCCCCTAATGTATCAGCAGTAACACAGTGTCTGCAATGTGGACAGGCTGTGTATGGTGTGGCCACAGCACCCCCGTGTCTATCAGCAGTAACACAGGCGCTGTAATGCGGACAGTCTGTGTGTGGTGTGGATATAGCAGCCTGTGTATATCAGCAGTATTACAGTATCTCCAATGTGGCCAGGCTGTGGATGGTGTGGATACAGCGCCCCCTGTGTGCATCTTCAGCAAAACAGGTTCTCCAATGTTTACAGGCTATGTGTGGTGGATACAGTGCCCCCTGTGTATCAGTAGTAACACAGGTTCTGTAATGTGGACAGGCTGTGTATGGTGAGGATAAACCACCCTGTGTGTATCAGCAGTATTACAGTGTCTGCAATGTGGACAGGCTGTGGATGGTGTGGAGACAGCTCTCCCTGTGTGTTTCAGCAGTAATACCAGGATCTGCAATGTCGACAGGCTGTGTATGGTGTGGATACAGCTCCCCCAGTGTGTATCAGCAGTAACACAGGCTCTGCAATGTGGACAGGCTGTGGATGGTGTGGATACAGCACCCCCTAATGTATCAGCAGTAACACAGTGTCTGCAATGTGTACAGGCTGTGTATGGTGTGGCCACAGCGCTCCCTGTGTCTATCAGCAGTAACACAGGCACTGTAATGTGGACAGTCTGTGTGTGGTGTGGATACAGCAGCCTGTGTATATCAGCAGTATTACAGTATCTCCAATGTGGCCAGGCTGTGGATGGTGTGGATACAGCGCCCCATATGTGTATCAACAGTAACACAGGCTCTGCAATGTGGACAGGCTGTGTATGGTGTGGATACAGCACCCCCTAATGTATCAGCAGTAACACAGTGTCTGCAATGTGGACAGGCTGTGTATGGTGTGGCCACAGCGCCCCCTGTGTCTATCAGCAGTAACACAGGCGCTGTAATGCGGACAGTCTGTGTGTGGTGTGGATATAGCAGCCTGTGTATATCAGCAGTATTACAGTATCTCCAATGTGGCCAGGCTGTGGATGGTGTGGATACAGTGCCCCCTGTGTGTATCAGCAGTAACACAGGCTCTGCAATGTGGACAGGCTGTGTATGTGTGGATACAGTGCCCCTGTGTGTATCAGTAGTAACACAGGTTCTGTAATGTGGACAGGCTGTGTATGGTGAGGATAAACCACCCTGTGTGTATCAGCAGTATTACAGTGTCTGCAATGTGGACAGGCTGTGGATGGTGTGGATACAGCTCTCCCTGTGTGTATCAGCAGTAATACCAGGATCTGCAGTGTCGACAGGCTGTGTATGGTGTGGATACAGCTCCCCCAGTGTGTATCAGCAGTAACACAGGCTCTGCAATGTGGACAGGCTGTGGATGGTGTGGATACAGCTCTCCCTGTGTGTATCAGCAGTAATACCAGGATCTGCAATGTCGACAGGCTGTGTATGGTGTGGATACAGCTCCCCCTGTGTGTATCAGCAATAACACAGGCTCTGCAATATGGACAGGCTGTGGATGGTGTGGATAGAGCACCCTGTTTGCATCTGCAGTAAAACAGGTTTTGTAATGTGGACAGGTTGTGTATTGTGTGGCTACAGCGCTCCCTGTGTGTATCAGCAGTAACACGACCTCTGCATTGCGCATAGACTGTCTATGGTGTGAATACAGCGCCCCCTGTGTGCATCAGCAGTAACACAGGCTCTGCAATGTGGACAGGCTGTGGATGGTGTGGATACAGCTTCCTGTGTGTATCAGCAGTAACACAGACTCTGCAATGTGGAAAGGCTGTGTATGGTGTGAATTCTGTGCCCCCTGTGTGTATCAACAGTAACACAGGCTCTGCAATGTGGACAGGCTGTGGATGGTGTGGATACAGCTCCCTGTGTGTATTAGCAGTAACACGACCTCTGCATTGCGTATAGGCTGTGTATGGTGTGAATACAGCGCCCCCTGTGTGCATCAGCAGTAACACAGGCTCTGCAATGTGGACAGGCTGTGGATGGTGTGGATACAGCTCTCCCTGTGTGTATCAGCAGTAATACCAGGATCTGCAATGTCGACAGGCTGTGTATGGTGTGGATACAGCTCCACCTGTGTGTATCAGCAGTAACACAGGCTCTGCAATATGGACAGGCTGTGGATGGTGTGGATAGAGCACCCCGTTTGCATCTGCAGTAAAACAGGTTTTGTAATGTGGACAGGTTGTGTATTGTGTGGCTACAGCGCTCCCTGTGTGTATCAGCAGTAACACGACCTCTGCATTGAGCATAGGCTGTCTATGGTGTGAATACAGCGCCCCCTGTGTGCATCAGCAGTAACACAGGCTCTGCAATGTGGACAGGCTGTGGATGGTGTGGATACAGCTTCCTGTGTGTATCAGCAGTAACACAGACTCTGCAATGTGGACAGGCTGTGGATGGTGTGAATTCTGTGCCCCCTGTGTGTATCAACAGTAACACAGGCTCTGCAATGGACAGGCTGTGGATGGTGTGGATACAGCTTCCTGTATGTATCAGCAGTAACACAGACTCTGCAATGTGGACAGGCTGTGTATGGTGTGAATTCTGTGCCTCCTGTGTGTATCAACAGTAACACAGACTCTGCAATGTGGACAGGCTGTGTATGGTGTGGATACAGTGCCCCCTGTGAGTATCAGCAGTAACACAGACTCTGCAATGTGGACAGGCTGTGTATGGTGTGGATACAGTGTCCCCTGTGTGTATCAGCAGTAAGACAGGCTCTACAATGTGGACAGGCTGTGGATGGTGTGGATACAGCTTCCTGTGTGTATCAGCAGTAACACAGACTCTGCAATGTGGACAGGCTGTGGATGGTGTGAATTCTGTGCCCCCTGTGTGTATCAACAGTAACACAGGCTCTGCAATGTGGACAGGCTGTGTATGGTGTGGATACAGCTCCCTGTGTGTATCAGCAGTAACACGACCTCTGCATTGCGTATAGGCTGTGTATGGTGTGAATACAGTGCCCCCTGTGTGCATCAGCAGTAACACAGGCTCTGCAATGTGGACAGGCTGTGGATGGTGTGGATACAGCTTCCTGTGTGTATCAGCAGTAACACAGACTCTGCAATGTGGACAGGCTGTGGATGGTGTGAATTCTGTGCCCCCTGTGTGTATCAACAGTAACACAGGCTCTGCAATGTGGACAGGCTGTGGATGGTGTGGATACAGCTTCCTGTGTGTATCAGCAGTAACACAGACTCTGCAATGTGGACAGGCTGTGTATGGTGTGAATTCTGTGCCCCCTGTGTGTATCAACAGTAACACAGACTCTGCAATGTGGACAGGCTGTGTATGGTGTGGATACAGTGCCCCCTGTGAGTATGAGCAGTAACACAGACTCTGCAATGTGGACAGGCTGTGTATGGTGTGGATATAGTGTCCCCTGTGTGTATCAGCAGTAAGACAGGCTCTACAATGTGGACAGGCTGTGTGTATGGTGTGGATACAGTGCCCCCTGTGTGTATCAGCAGTATCACAGGTTCTGCAATGTGTACAGGCTGTGTATGGTGTGAATACTGTGCTCCCTGAGTGTATCAGCAGTAACACAGGCTCTGCAATGTGAACAGGTTGTGTATGGTGTGGATACAGTGCCCCCTGTGTTCCATCTGCAGTAAAACAGGTTCTGCAATGTAGACAGCCTGTGTATAGTGTGGATACAGCACCCCCTGTGTGTTGCAGCAGTAACATAGGTTCTGCAATGTCGACAGGCTGTGTGTGGTGTGGATACAGTGCCCCCTGTGTGTATCAGCAGTATTACAGTGTCTGCAATGTGTACAGGCTGTGGTTGGAGTGGATACAGCTCCCCTGTGTGTATCAGCAGTAACACAGGCTCTGCAATGTGGACAGACTGTGGATGGTGTGAATACAGCTCCCCCTGTGTGTATCAGCAGTAACACAGGCTCTGCAATGTGGACAGGCTGTGTATGGTGTGGATAGAGTACCCCGTTTGCATCTGCAGTAAAACAGGTTTTGTAATGTGGACAGGTTGTGTATTGTGTGGCTACAGCGCTCCCTGTGTGTATCAGCAGTAACACGACCTCTGCATTGCGTATAGGCTGTTTATGGTGTGAATACAGCGCCCCCTGTGTGTATCAGCAGTAACACAGGCTCGGTAATGTGGACAGGCTGTGTATGGTGTGGATACATCACCCCCTGTGTGTATCAGCAGTAACACAGGCTCTGCAATGTGTACAGGCTGTGTATGGTGTGGATACAGTGCTCCCTCTGTGTATCAACAGTAATACAGGCTCTGCAATGTGGACAGGCTGTGTATGGTGTGAATTCTGTGCCCCCTGTGTGTATCAACAGTAACACAGGCTCTGCAGTGTGGACAGGCTGTGTATGGTGTGGATACAGTGCCCCCTGTGTGTATCAGCAGTAACACAGGCTCTGCAGTGTGGACAGGCTGTGTATGGTGTGGATACAGTGCCCCCTTTGTGTATCAGCAGTAAGACAGGCTCTACAGTGTGGACAGGCTGCAGATGGTGTGGATACAGTGCCTCCTGTGTGTATCAGCAGTAACACAGGCTCTGTAATATGCACTGGCTGTGTATCGTGTGAATACAGTGCCCCTGTGTGTATCAGCAGTAACACATGCTCTGCAATGTGGACAGGCTGTGGATGGTGTGGATACAGTTCCCCCTGTGTGTATCAGCAGTATCACCGGCTCTGCAATGTGTACAGGCTGTGTATGGTGTGAATACTGTGTCCCCTGTGGGTATCAGCAGTAACACAGGCTCTGCAATGTTGACAGCCTGTGTATGGTGTGGATACAGTGCCCTCTATGTTCCATCTGGAGTAAAACAGGTTCTGTAATGCAGACAGCCTGTGTATTGGTGGATACAGTGCCCCCTGTGTGCATCAGCAGTAACATAGGTTCTGCAATGTGGACAGGCTGTGTATGGTGTGGATTCAGTGCCCCCTGTGTGTATCAGCAGTAACACAGGCTCTGCAATGTGGCCAGGCTGTGTAAGGTGTGACCACAGCACCCCCTGTGTCTATCAGCAGTAACACAGGCACTGTAATGTGGACAGGCTGTGTATGGTGTGGATAAAGCACCCCCTGTGTGTATCAGCAGTAACACAGGCTCTGCAATGTGGACAGGCTGTGGATGGTGTGGAAACCGTGCTCCCTGTGTGTATGAGCAGTAACACAGGCTCTGCAGTGTGGACGGGCTGTGTATGGTGTGGATACAGTGCTCCCTCTGTGTATCAACAGTAATACAGGCTCTGCAATGTGGACAGACAGTGTATGGTGTGAATTCTGTGCCCCCTGTGTGTATCAGCAATAAGACAGGCTCTACAATGTGAACAGGCTGCTGATGGTGTGGATACAGTGCATCCAGTGTGTATCAGCTGTAACACAGGCTCTGCAATGTGCACAGGCTGTGTATGGTATGAATACAGTGCCCCCTGTGTTTATCAGCAGTAACACATGCTCTGCAATGTGGACAGGCTGTGGATGGTGTGGCTACAGTGCCCCTGTGTGTATCAGCAGTAACACATGCTTTGCAATGTGGACAGGCTGTGGATGGTGTGGATACAGTGCCCCCTGTGTGTATCAGCAGTATCAAAGGCTCTGCAATGTGTACAGGCTGTGTATGGTGTGAATACTGTGCCCCCTGTGGGTATCAACAATAACACAGGCTCTGCAATGTGGGTGGGCTGTGTAAGGTCTGGATACAGCACCCCTGTGTGCTTCAGTAGTAACACAGGCTCTGCATTGAGGGCAGGCTGTGTACTGTGTGGATACAGGCATGTATGGTGTGGATACAGAGTCCCCTGTGTATATCAGCAGTAAAACAGGCTCTGCAATGAGGACAGGCTGAATATAGTGTGGATACACCACCCCCTACTGTATCAGCAGTCGCATGAGCTCTGCAGTGTAGACCTGTTGTAGAGGGTGCGGATACGGTGTCCCCAGTATGTATCAGCAGTAACACAGGCTCTGCAATGTGGACAGGCTGTGGATGGTGTGGATAGAGCTCCCCTGTGTGTATCAGCAGTAACACAGTGTCTGCAATGTGCACAGGCTGTGTATGGTGTGGATACAGCTCCCCTGTGTGTATCAGCAGTAACACAGTGTCTGCAATGAGGACAGGCTGAGTATGGTGTGGATACAGCACCCCCTACTGTATCAGCAGTCGCATGAGCTCTGCAGTGTAGACCTGTTGTAGAGGGTGTGGATACGGTGTCCCCAGTGTGTATCAGCAGTAATATTGGCTCTGCAGTGTGGACAATCTGTGTATGGTGGGGATACAGCACCCACAAATGTACCAGCAGTTGCACAAGTTCTGCAGTGCAGACTTGCTTTGGATGGTATGGATACAGCGTCGCCTGTGTGTATCAGCAGTAACACAGGCTCTGCAATGCGAACAGGCTGTGTATGGTATGGATACAGTGCCCCCTGTGTGTATCAGCAGTAACACAGGCTCCGTAATGTGCACAGGCTGTGTCTGGTGTGGTAAAGTGCCCCCATATGTATCAGTAGTAATACAGGCTCTGCAATGTGGACAGGCTGTGTATGGTGTGGATACTGTGCTCCCTGTGTGTATCAGTAGTAATACAGGCTCTGCAATGCGAACAGGCTGTGTATGGTGTGGATATAGTGCCCCCTGTGTGTATCAGCAGTAACACAGGCTCTGTAATGTGCACAGGCTGTGTATGGTGTGGTACAGTGCCCCCTGTGTGTATCAGTAGTAATACAGGCTCTGCAATGTGGACTGGCTGTGGATGGTGTGGATACAGTGCCCCCTGTGTGTACCAGCAGTAAGACAGGCTCTGCAATGTGGACAGGCTGTGTATGGTGAGGATACAGTGCCCCCTGGGTGTATCAGCAGTAACACAGTGTCTCCATGTACAAGATGGATAGGATGTGGCTGGAGTGGATATGTGGCCTCCATGTACAAGGTGGACAGGATGTGGTTGGAGTGGATATGGGGCCTCCATGTACAATGTGGACTGGCTGTTGTTGGAGTGGATATGGGGCCTCCATGTACAATGTGGACAGGATGTGGCTGGAGTGGATATGAGGCCTCCATGTACAATGTGGACAGGATGTGGCAGGAGTGGATATGGGGCCTCCATGTACAATGTGGACAGCATGTGGATGGAGTGGATATGGGGCCTCCATGTACAATGTGGACAGGATGTGGCTGGAGTGGATATGGGGCATCCATGTACAATGTGGATAGGATGTGGCTGGAGTGGATATGGGGCATCCATGTACAATGTGGACAGGCTGTGGCTGGAGTGGATATAGGGCCTCCATGTACAATGTGGACAGCATGTGGCTGGAGTGGATATGGGGCCTCCATGTACAATGTGGACAGGCTGTGGTTGGAGTGGATATGGGACCTCCATGTACAATGTGGACAGCATGTGGCTGGAGTGGATATGGGGCCTCCATGTACAATGTGGACAGGATGTGACTGGAGTGGATATGGGGCCTCCATGTACAATGTGGACAGGATGTGACTGGAGTGGATATGGGGCCTCCATGTACAATGTGGACAGGATGTGGCTGGAGTGGATATGGGGCATCCATGTACAATGTGGACAGGCTGTGGCTGGAGTGGATATGGGGCCTCCTTGTACAATGTGGACTGGCTGTGGCTGGAGTGGATATGGGGCCTCCATGTACAATGTGGACTGGCTGTGGTTGGAATGGATATGGGACCTCCATGTAAAATGTGGACAGGATGTGGCTGGAGTGGATTTTGGGTCCTCATGCGCAATGTGGACAGGATGTGGCTGGAGTGGATATGGGGCCTCCATGTACAATGTGGACAGGATGTGGCTGGAGTGGATATGGGGCATCCATGTACAATGTGGACAGGCTGTGGCTGGAGTGGATATAGGGCCTCCATGTACAATGTGGACAGCATGTGGCTGGAGTGGATATGGGGCCTCCATGTACAATGTGGACAGGCTGTGGTTGGAGTGGATATGGGGCCTCCATGTACAATGTGGACAGCATGTGGCTGGAGTGGATATGGGGCCTCCATGTGCAATGTGGACAGGATGTGACTGGAGTGGATATGGGGCCTCCATGTACAATGTGGACAGGATGTGACTGGAGTGGATATGGGGCCTCCATGTACAATGTGGACAGGATGTGACTGGAGTGGATATGGGGCATCCATGTACAATGTGGACAGGCTGTGGCTGGAGTGGATATGAGGCCTCTTTGTACAATGTGGACTGGCTGTGGCTGGAGTGGATATGGGGCCTCCATGTACAATGTGGACTAGCTGTGGCTGGAATGGATATGGGACCTCCATGTAAAATGTGGACAGGATGTGGCTGGAGTGGATTTTGGGTCCCCATGTGCAATGTGGACAGGTTGTGGCTGGAGTGGATATGGGGTCTCCATGTACAATGTGGACAGGATGTGGCTGGAGTGGATATGGGGCATCCATGTACAATGTGGACAGGATGTGGCTGGAGTGGATAAGGGGCCTCATTGTACACTGTGGACTGGCTGTGGTTGGAGTGGATATGGGGCCTCCATGTACAATGTGGACTGGCTGTGGTTGGAATGGATATGGGACCTCCATGTACAATGTGGACAGGATGTGGCTGGAGTGGATTTGGGGTCTCCATGTGCAATGTGGACAGGCTGTGGCTTGAGTAGATACTGGGCCCCTGTGTGCACTGTGGATTGGGCTGTGGTTGGAGTGCATATAGCGCCTCCATGTGCAATATGGACAGTCAGTGGTTGGAGTGGTTACATAGCCCCCATGTACAATATGGCCAGGCCATTGCTAGAGTGGATATGGCCCCCATGTGCAATGTGGACCGTCCATGGTTTGAGTGGATGCAGGGTCCCCATGTGCAATACAGACAGGCTACAGCTGGAATAGATACAGGGCCCCCATGTGCAATAAGGACACTCTGTGGTTGGAGTGGATAAAGGGTCTTTCTGTGCAATATGGACAGGGTGTTGTAGTAGAAACAGGGCCCCTCATGTGCAATGCAAACAGGCTGCTGTTGGAGTGGGTACATGGCCAGCGTGTGCCATGTGAATGGGCAGTGGCTGGAGTTGATAAGGACACTCATGTACAATGTGGACAGGCTGCTGTTGCAGTGGATGCAGGGCCCCTGTATTCAATGTGGTCAGGCCGTGTTAGAAGTGGATTCAGGCAAGGCAAGGCAAATATTATTTCTATAGCGTCCTATCCAGAGGCTCAGAGCACTTAAAAGAAACAATGAAATGTAACAAAACAACCCCAGAATAAGTTAATTTAGATCAGATTAAAAGTTTTATCAAATAAATAAGTTTTAAGAGCACTATTAAAGAGCTGCTGACGACGCAAAGAAAACTTTAAAAAACATAATATTTAGGTACAATGCTGCTTGTATTCCATTTGCAGTTTATATATTTCTCCTCCCAATAATTTATTATGAAGGAAATGTGTATGAATATATGATCGTTGTCCCATAGAGTTTATCTTGAGTTTGTCTGCCTTTGTAACTTACTCCACACTCCAAGTCATAATCCTCTATTGTGACATCACAGTCTGTTGCCACGGGAGTAACTGCGATGTCCCAAGCAGTACATTATGACCTCAGGTAGGGAGAAAGCAGCAGGAGTAGATGAACTCTTCAGGAGCAAAGGTTCTGTTTTCATGAAAATGACCTCAGTAATAAATAATGGGGAGGAGAAATACAGAACTAATGGGAAATACAAACTGAACTGTGTCTAAACATTGTTTTGCTCAAGTTCTCCTGAACTCGTCACCAGATCCTTAAAGGCCTTCACTGAGCCCAGCAGCCTTAATATGTGGTGGAAGAGAATTTCACAGGAACAGCGCACTCACCCCAAAGGTCCTATCTCCTGATCTTTTTAAATAGGAGGGTGGTATAATTAGCAAGCCTGCTTTTACGGAGCATGGGGGTGGATAGAAGAGTATGGAATTAGGAGCTCTTTAAGGTAGTCAGGTCACAGACCGCATTGGGTCTTGTATGGCAGTGCTCCTATGCGCAATGTGGACAGGCTGTGGTAGGAGTGGACACAGGGCTCCCATGTGCAATATGGACATTCTGTGGTTGGAGTGGATATGGAGTCTCCATGTGCAATGTGGACAGGCTGCTGTAGGAATGGATACAGGGCCCCCATGTGCAATGTGGACAGGCTGCAGCTGGAGTGGATACAGGGCCCCCATGTGCAATATGGACAATCTGTGGTTGGAGTGGATATGGGGTCTCCATGTGCAATGTGGACAGGCTGTTGTAGGAGTGGATATAGAGCCCCCATGTGCAATGTGAACAGGCTGCTGTTGGAGTGGACTCAGGGCCACCATCTGCCATGTGAATGGGTAGTGGCTGGAGTTGATAAAGGCCCCCATGTACAATATGGATAAGCTGTTGTTGGAGTGGATACAAAGCCCCCATGTGCAATGTGGAGAGTCTTTAGCCTGATTGGATACAGGGCTCCTGTAGGCAATGTGGACAGTCTTTGGCTGCAGTGGATACAGGACCCCTGTGGGCAATGTTTACAGGCTGTGATTGAAGAGGATATAGGACCCCTGTCTGCAATGTGGAGAGGCTGTGGTTGGACTGGATACTGGGCCACAATGTGCAATTTGGACAAGCTGTGGTTAGAGTGGATACAGGGTCTCCATGTGCAATGTGGACCGGCTATCACTGGAGTGGATACAGGGCCCACATGGACAATGTTTAGAGGCTTTGGCGGGAATGGATACAGGGCCCCTAAGAGCAATGTGGACAGTCTTTGGCTGGAGTTTATTCAGGACCCCTCTCTGCAATGTGGACAGGCTGTGGTTGGAATGGATACTGATTCACAGTGTGCAATATGGACATACTGTGATTAGAGTGGGTACAGGGTCCCCATGTGCAATGTGAACAGGCTACAGTTGGAGTGGATAAAGGGCCCCCATGGGCAACATGGAGAATCTGTCACTGGAGTGGATACTGGGACTCTATGTGCTGTGTAAGCCGGCTGCTGCTGGAGTGGAAACTGGGACCCCATGTGCAATGTGGACATGCTGCTGGTGGAGTTGATATAGGGCCCATGGGTGCCACGTAAATGGGTACTGGCTGGAATCGATATGGGGCCCCCATGTGCAGTGTGATTAGGCTGTTGTTCAAGCAGATACAGGGCCCCCATATGCAATATGGACAGTTTTGGGCTGAAGGTCATACAGTGCACCTATGGGCAATATGGACAGCCTTTGGCTGGAGTGGATACAGGACCCTTGTGTCAATGTGGAGAGTCTTTGGCTGAAGTGGATACAGGACCCTTGTGGGCAATGTGGACAGGCTGTGGCTGTGTCATTTTGCTCTTGAATCCTCTCCCCTAACCCATCACTGCAATCTTTACCGCTCTCTCTCCTTTACCTCACTTACCAACAGATGTACACTGCACTCGGCAAAATTTATCTCAAAATACTGGCTTGGTTCCCTCCCCACTTACCTATCTGATTCTCTAACCATCCCTTCCCCTTCTCTCTACACACTGAGATCTTGTGACACAAGGATCCTAGCCACCCCTGTCGCTGCACAAATGCAGGGCAAAACGAGTTCTACTGACTCCCTAGGTTGTGGAACTCCCTCCCCCCACAGATCCATCACGCATCTACCACTGTTTCTCTAACTGCCACCTACACAACTATCTAATCTTCAACTGCTCCTGCTATTGCCCCCCTCCTTCCTGACCAGTTACAGTTTTCCTACTCCCTCGTCCCTCTGCTCATGTGTTTTAAACAACCAGCGGTGCCTGGTGAATACGTCGCTCCGTGCCTCTACACAACTACTCTAATCTCCCTGCTCTTCATCCTTCCTCCAAGAGCACCTCCTCTGCCAATCATGCACTTACTGCCTACTGTAATTACAAGCAACTGTACATTTTTCATTACTGTATATTATCATATCTATGTTATTTATGTACTATGTTTCCCAATTGTTACCCCTCTCCCCAGGACGTACTGTGAGATGAGCAACTTGTTGCTCAGTGTACCTCTCCTGGTGAAACATTTCAATAAATAAATAAAAAAAGTGGATACAGGGCCCCCATGTGCAATGTGAACAGGCTGCAGTTGGAGTGGATACAGAGCCCCCATGTGCAATGTGAACAGGCTGCAGTTGGAGTGGATACAGATCTCCCATGTGCAATGTGAACAGGCTGCACTTGGAGTGGATACAGAGCCCCCATGTGCAATGTGAACTGGCTGCACTTGGAGTGGATACAGAGCCCCCATGTGCAATGTGAACAGGCTGCAGTTGGAGTGGATACAGATCTCCCATGTGCAATGTGAACAGGCTGCACTTGGAGTGGATACAGAGCCCCCATGTGCAATGTGAACAGGCTGCAGCTGGAGTGGATACAGATCTCCTACGTGCAATGTGAACAGGCTGCACTTGGAGTGGATACAGAGCCCCCATGTGCAATGTGAACAGGCTGCAGTTGGAGTGGATACAGATCTCCTACGTGCAATGTGAACAGGCTGCACTTGGAGTGGATACAGAGCCCCCATGTGCAATGTGAACAGGCTGCAGCTGGAGTGGATACAGAGCCCCCATGTGCAATGTGAACAGGCTGCAGCTGGAGAGGATACAGAGCCCCCATATGCAATGTGAACAGGCTGCAGTTGGGGTGGATACTGAGCCCCCATGTGCAATGTGAACAGGCTACAGTTGGAGTGGGTACAGAGACTCTGAGTGCAATGTGAACAGACTACAGTTGGAGTGGATACAGAGCCCCCATGTGCAATGTGAACAGGCTGCACTTGGAGTGGATACAGAGCCCCCATGTGCAATGTGAACAGGCTGCAGTTGGAGTAGATACAGAGCCCCCATGTGCAATGTGAACAGGCTGCAGTTGGAGTGGATACAGATCTCCCATGTGCAATGTGAACAGGCTGCATTTGGAGTGGATACAGAGCCCCCATGTGCAATGTGAACAGGCTGCAGCTGGAGAGGATACAGAGCCCCCATATGCAATGTGAACAGGCTGCAGTTGGGGTGGATACTGAGCCCCCATGTGCAATGTGAACAGGCTACAGTTGGAGTGGGTACAGAGACCCTGAGTGCAATGTGAACAGGCTGCACTTGGAGTGGATACAGAGTCCCGATGTGCAAATGTGAACAGGTTGCACTTGGAGTGGATACAGAGTGCCCATGTGCAAATGTGAACAGGCTGCACTTGGAGTGGATACAGAGCCCCCATGTGCAATGTGAACAGGCTGCACTCGGAGTGGATACAGAGCCCCCTTGTGCAATGTGAACAGGCTGCAGCTGGAGTGAATACAGAGCCCCCATGTGCAATGTGAACTGGCTGCACTTGGAGTGGATACAGAGCCCCCATGTGCAATGTGAATAGGCTGCAGCTGGAGTGGACACAAGGCCCCCATATGCAATGTGGACAGGCTGTGGTGGGAGTAGATACCGGGCTTCTGTGTGCATTTTGGATTGGCTGTCATTGGAGTGGATGCAGGGCCCCAAAGTGCAATATGGACAGCCTGTGGTTTTAGCTGATACAGGGCCTCTGTGCACAATATGGACAGGTGGAGGCTTTGAGTAGATATGGGGCCGCTATGTGCAATGCAGACAGGCTGTTATTGGAATGGATACAGGGCCCCTGTATGTAATATGGTGAGGCTGTGGTAGAGTGGATACAGGGCTCCCATGAGCAATGTGGACAGTCAGTGGTTAGAGTGGATACACAGGGCCACTATGTGCAATGTGGACAGTCTGTGGCTGGAGTATATACTGGGCCCCTGTGTGCAGTGTGGACAGGCTGTGACTGGAGTGGATACAGTGCCCAAAAGAGCAATATGGACAGTCTGTGGTTTTAGTGGATAAAGGGCCCCTGTGTACAATGTGGACAGGTGGAGGCTGGAGTAGATGAGGCCCCATGTGCAGTGTGGACAGGCTGTTACTGGAGTGCATACAGGGCCCCTGTATGCAATATGGTCAGGCTGTGGTAGAGTGGATACAGTGTTACCATGTGCAATGTGCACAGTCAGTGGTTGAAGTGGATACAGGGCCCCCATGTGCAATGTGGACAGTCACTGGCTGGAGTGAATACGGGGCTCCCATGAGCAATGTGCACAGTCAGTGGTTGAAGTGGATACAGGGCCCCCATGTGCAATGTGAACAGGCTGTGGCTGAAGTAGGTACCTGGCCCCCATGTGCAACGTGGACAAGCAGTTGTAGTGGAAACATGGCCCTCATGTACCTTGTGGATGGACTGTGGTTGGAGTTGGTCAGGGCCCCCTTGTGCAATATGGAAAGGCAGTTGCTGGAGTGGATACAGGGCCCCTATGTGCAATGTGAACAGGCTGTGTTTAGAGTGGATACAGGGCCCCCATGTGCAATGGGTACATGTTGTGGCTGGTGTAAATAACTGGGCCCCTGTGTGCATTTTGGATGTGTTGGGGATGGAGTGGATATAGGGCTTCCATGTGCAATATGGGCAGTCTGTGGTTGGAATGGATACAGGCCCCTCATGTACAATATGGATAGGCCGTAGCTGCAGTTGATATGGGGCCTGCATATGCAATGTGGACCGGCTGTTTTTCATGTGGATACAGGGCCGCTGTATGCAATGTGGTCAGTCTGTGGTAGGAGCTTATACAGGGCCACCATGTGCAATGCGAACAGGCTATGTCTGGAGTAGGTACCTGGCCCCCATGTGCAAAGTGGACAAGCAGTTAAAGTGGATACATGGCCCCCATGTGCCATGTTGATGGACTGTGGTTGGAGCTGGTAAGGGACCCCCTTGTGCAATATGGAAAGGCAGTTCTTGGAGTGGATCTAGGGCCCCTATGTGCAATGTGAACAGGCTTTCTTAATGTGGATACAGAGTCTTATGTGCAATGTGGACCAGCTGATTTTGGTGTGGATACAGGGCCACTGTATGCAATGTGGACAGTCTGTGATAGGAGTAGATACAGGGCTCCCATGTGCAATGTGGACAGTCAGTGGATGGAGTGGATACAGGGCCACCATGTGCAATGTGAACAGGCTATGTCTGGAGTAGGTACCTGGCCCCCGGGTGCAAAGTGGACAAGCAGTTGAAGTGGATACATGGCCCCCTTGTGCATGTGGATGGACTGTGGTTGGAGCTGGTAAGGGACCCCCTTGTGCAATATGGAAAGGCAGTTCTTGGAGTGGATACAGGGCCCCTATGTGCAATGTGAACAGGCTTTGTTAATGTGGATACAGGGCTCCCATGTGCAATGTGCACAGGCTGTGGCTGGTGTAGATATCTGGCCCCTGAATGCATTGTGGATGTGTTGGGGTTGGAATGGATATAGAGCTCCCATGTGCAATATGGGGACAGTCTGTGGTTGGAGTGGATACAGGCCTCTCATGCACAATATGGACAGGCTGAAGCCGGAGTGGATACAGGACCCCTGAATGCAATGTGGTCAGGCTGTGGTAGGAAGAGATACAGGGCTCCCATTTGCAATGTGGACTGTCAATGGTTGGAGTGGATACAGGGCCCCCATGTGCAATATGGACAATCTGTGGTTGTAGTAGGCAAGGCAAGGCAAAATTTTTTTAAAAGATGCCCAATCCCAGAGGGTCTGGGCGCCGCACAAAATTTTAAAACAAACATGTAAAGATAATAAATATACAACCTATACACAATAAAAATACAAAATCTAAAATATCAAAAACATTGCCCTAAATATCAGTCTAAACCTCAAATGCTTTAGAAAAAAGTAGATAAAGGGTCTCTGTGTGTAATGCAGACAGGCTGTTGCTGGAGTGGATACAGAGCCCCCCAAGTACATTGTAAACAGGCTGCTGTTGGAGTGGATACATGGCCACCTTGTGCCATGTGAATGGGTAGTGGCTGGAGTTGATAAGGGCCCCCATGTGCAATGTGGATAGGCTGTTGTAGGAGTGGATACAGGGCTGCCATGTGCAATGTGGAGAGTCCCTGGCTGGAGCGGATACAGGACACCTGTGGGCAATGCAGACAAGCTGTGTTTGGAGTGGATACTGAGCCACCACGTGCAATGTGGACATGCTGTGGTTACAGTGGACACAGGTTCCCATGTGCAACATGGACAAGCTGTGGGTGAAGTGTATACAGGGCCCCCATTGAAAATGTGAAGAGAATGTTGCTGGAATGAATACAGGGCCCCTATGGGCAATGTGGAAAGGTTGTAACTGGAGTGGATACAGGGCCCCTATGGGCAATGTGGACAGGCTGTGATTGGAGTGGATACATGGCCCCCATGGGCAATGTGGACAGGCTGTGATTGGAGTGGATACAGGGCCCCTATGGGCAATGTAGACATGCTGTGGTTACAGTGGATGCAGGTCCCCATGTGCAACATGGACAAGCTGTGGGTGAAGTGCATACAGGGCTCCCATTGAAAATGTGGAGAGGATGTAACTGGAGTGGATACAGGGCCCCTATGGGCAATGTGGATAGGTTGTGACTGGAGTGGATACAGGGCCCCTATGGGCAATGTAAACAGGCTGCTGTTGGACTGGAAACAGGGCCCCCATATGCAATGTGGACAGGCTGCTGTTCTAGTTGATACAGGGCCCTTGTGTGCCATGTAAATGGGCAGTGGCTGGAGTTGATAATGGTCCCCATGTGGAGCATAGAAAGGCAGCGGTTAAAGAAGATACAGGACCCCTATGTGCAATTTGAACAGGCTGTGGTTAGACTGGATACAGGGCCCACGTATCCAATGTGGAGAGGATGTGGTTGGAATGGATACAGGGCCCACATATCTAATTTATTTATTTAGGGATTTGGATCATACCTTTGAGCTCAGAGCTCTTTTACAAAGGTTCCACGTCAAACAGTGACAATGACAACAGTAACAGTTTGCATACAATACTAGAATAGTAGGTAGCTAGTATATAATAAGGTTGCAATGTCATTCATAGTACCAATGGTGATAGTACAGCATCAAGAGCATTCCACTAGGGTAAAGGACAGTGTTTATATGTAGCGAAGGAGATAAAGAGGTGTGACACCTAGTGTGACAGTCTGAGGAGGCATCAAGGTGAAGGGGAAGGGAGACTGGGGGGGGGAGAGTGGGCAGCCAAAAGAAGTGGCTTTGTCTAGGAGATTGGGAGGTAGTGGTATTAGATTGGTTTTAAGGTTGATCCAGTGGGAGAAAAGGCACAGGGGGGAGAGGAAGCCAGAGGGATAGGGCAATAGGGAAGAGTGGGTGTAAAAGGAAGGGGAAGGAGAGTGTGGGTGAATGGGCATTATGGGTGTTAGAGTCCTAGTGGCAGTCACAAACTGTCCTAGTAAGAAGGTGTTGCCTTAGGCCATCTTTGAATTGTGAGATGCATTGGCAGTTTAGAATGTGCACTGGGATTTCATTGAGCCATTGGAGGGCCCTACAGCTGAAAGCACGTTGTCCCTGCACAGTTTGATGGAAAGGTGTTGATAGGGCCCCCCTCATCCTGCCTCTGGTGGTATAGCTGGCAGCACTTGGTGTTAGGATGCTAGAAATGCATGGGGTGGTTTTACCCATTTTTCCAAGGAGACATGTTTGGAATATAATTCTGTTCTTTAGTGGCAGCCAATTTGTCTCCTTGTATAAGAAGCAGGTGTGGGTATTTCGATCTGCAGCCATTGTGAGCCTACATGCCTTGTTGAGGGCAATGTGAATCCTTTTTAGTGCAGTGTCTGTTGCTGCGCCATAGACCACCAATCCATAGTCGATGGTAGAAAGGATGGAGCTGGAGACTGAGAGACGGAGGGCCTCTGGAGTGAGATACTTTTTATGCCTATATAGTACACCCAGCTTGGTGTTCACTGCTTTTACCACTGTGTCGATGTGTTGGGTGAAGGTGAGGCAGTCATCAATGGTGACCCCCAATGTGGACAGTCTGTGGCTGAAGTAGATACTGGGCCCCTGTGTACATTGTGGATATGTTGTGGTTGGAGAGGATATAGGGCTCCCATGTGCAATATGGACTGTCTATGGTTGGAAGGGATACAGGCCCCTCATGTACAATATGGACAGGTCATAGCTGGAGTGGATATGGGGCCCGCATGTGCAATGTGGTCTGGCAGTTGTTGGAGTGGATACAGGGCCCCTGTATGCAATGTGGTCAGGCTGTGGTAGGAGTAGATACAGGGCTCCCATGTGCAATGTGGACCATCAGTGGTTGGAGTGGATACAGGACCCCCATGTCCAATACAGACAGGCTGCAGTTGGAATAGATACAGGGCCCCCATGTGCAATATGGACAATCTGTGGTTGGAGTGGATAAAGGTTCTCAGTGCGTAATGTAGACAGGCTGTTGGAGTGGATACAGGGCCAACTTGTGCCATGTGAATGGGTAGTGGCTGGAGTTGATAAAGGCCCCCATGTGCAATGTGGATAGGCTATTGTTGGAGTGGCTACAGGGCCCCCATGTGAAATGTGGACAGTCTGTGGTTGGAATGGATACTGGATACCTATGGGCAATGCAGACAGGCTGTGATTGAAGTAGATACAGGACCATTATCTGCAATGTGGACAGGCTGTGTCTGAAGTAGATACTGGGCCACCATGTGCAATGTGGACATGCTGTGGTTACAGTGGATACATGGTCCCCATTGGCAATGTGGACAGGCTGTGGTTGGAGTGGACACAGGGCCCCCATATGTGACATGGACAGGCTGTGGCTCAAGTGTATACAGGGCCCCCATTGAAAATGTGGAGAGGCTGTGGCTGGAGTGGATACAGGGCCCCCATGGGCAATGTGGAGAGGCTGTGACTGGAGTGGATGCAGGGCCCCCATGAACAGTGTGGACAAGCTGTGATTGGAGTGGATACAGGGCCCCCATTGGCAGTGTGGAGAGGCTGTGACTGGAGTGGATGCAGGGCCCCCATGGACAATGCGGACAGGTTGTGACTGGAGTGGATACACGGCCCCCATAGGCAATGTGGACAGGCTGTGGTTGGAATGACTCCAGGGCCCCTATGGGCAATGTAAATAGGCTGCTCTTGGAGTGGAAACAGGGCCCTCCTGTGCAATGTGGACAAGCTGCTGTTCTAGTTAATACAGGGCCCCTGTGTGCCATGTAAATGGGCAGTGGCTGGAGTTAAGGGCTCCCATCTATGTGCTGTGTGGATATGCTGTTCTTGGAGTGGATACAGGGCCCCCATGTGCAGTGAGGACAGACTTTGGCTGGAGATGATAGAGTGCCCCTGTGGGCAATGTCTTTGACTGGAGTGGATACAGGACTCTTGTGGGCAATGTGGACAGGCTGTGGTTGAAGTGGATTCAGGACTCCATGGGCAATGTGGACAGTTATTGAAGTGGATACAGGACCCCAGTGTGCAATGTGACAGGTGGTGGTTGGAGTGAATACAGGGCCACCAATGTGCAATGTAAACAGGCTGCTGTTGGAGTGGAAACATATCCACCATTTGCCATGTAAATGGGCAGTGGCTGGAGTTGATAAAGTCCCCCATGTGCAATGTGGATAGTCTGTTGTTGGAGGGGATACAGGGCCCCCATGTGCAATGTGGGCAGTCTTTGGCTGGCGTGGATACAGGACCACTGTCTGCAATGTAGACAGGCTGAGTTTGGAGTGGATTCTGGGCCACCATGTGCAATGTGGACATACTGTGGTTGGAGTGGATAGATGCATGGTCCCCATGTGCAATGTGAACAGGCTGTGGTTGGAGTGGATACAGGACCCCTATGTGCAATGTGGACAGGCTGAGTTTGGAGTGGTTACTGGGCCATCATGTGCAATGTGGACATACTGTGGTTGGAGTAGATACATGGTCCCCATGTGCAATGTGCACAGGCTGTGGTTGTAGTGGATAAAAGGCCCCCATGTGTGATATGGGCAGGCTGTGGCTAAAGTGTATACAAGTACCCATTGAAAGTGTGGAAAGGCTGTGGCTGGAGTGGATGATGGCCCCCATGGGCAATGCAGACAAACTGTGATTCGAGTAGATACAGGGCCCTTATGGGCAATGTAAACAGGCTGCTGTTGGAGTTGAAACAGGGCTCCCATATGTAATGTGGACAGGCTGTGTTGTAGTTGATACAGGACCCCTGTGTGCCATGTAAATGGGCAGTGGCTGAAGTTGATAAGGGCCACCATGTGCAGTGGTGACATGCTGTTGTTGGAGTGGAGTCAGGGCCCCCATGTGCAGTGAGGACAGTCTTTGGCTGAAGATGATATAGTGCCCCTGTGGGCAGTGAGGACAGTTTTTGGATGGAGATGATACAGTGCCCCTGTGGACAATGTGGATAGACTGTGACTGAAGTGGATTCAGGACTCCATGGGCAATGTGGAGTTCTTGAAGTGGATACACGGCCCCTGTGTGGATTGTGGACAGGTGGTTGTTGGAGAGGAAACAGGGCCCCGATGTGCAATGTGGACAGGCTGCTGTTGTATTTGATACAGGGCCCCTGTGTGCTATGTAAATGGACAGTAGCTGGAGTTAATAAGGGCTCCCATGTGCAGTGGGACTATGCTGTTGTTGGAGTGGATGCAGTGCCCCCATGTGCAGTGAGATCAGTCTTTGGCTGGAGATGATGCAGTACCCCTGTGGGGCACTGTGGGCAGTCTTTGACTGGAGTGGATACAGGACCCTTGTGGGCAATGTGGACAGGCTGTGGTTGATTTTTGCATTCAGGACCCCATGGGCAATGTGGACAGTTATTGAAGTGGATACAGGGCCCCAGTGTGCAATGTAGACAGTCAGTTGTTGGAGTGGAAACAGTGCCTCATGTGCAATGTGAACAGGCTGCTGTTGTAGTTGAGTCAGGGCCCCTGTATGCCATGTAAATGGGCAGTGGCTGGAGATAAGGGATCCATGTGCAGTGAGGACAGTCTTTGGCTGGAGATGATACAGTGCCCCTGTGTGCAATGTGGACAGTCTTTGACTGGAGTGGATACAGGGCCCTCATGTGCAATGTGGCCAGCCTGTGGCAGGAGTCAATACAGTGCCCCCTGTGTGTAACATAGACAGGCAGTTGGAGTGGATACAGGGCCCCCATGTGCAATGTGGCTGGCCTGTGACAGGAGTAGATACAGTACCCTTGTGTGTAATGTTGAGAGGCAGTTGGAGTGGATACAGGGCCCCCATGTGCAATGTGGCCAGCCTGTTGCAGGAGTAGATACAGTGCCCCTGTGTGTAACGTGGACAGGCAGTTGGAGTAGATACAGGGCCCCCAAGTGCAATGTGGCCAGCCTGTGGCAGGAGTAGATACAGTGCCCCTGTGTGTAAAGTGGACAGGCAGTTGGAGTTGATATAGGGCCCCCATGTACAATGTTGCCAGCCTGTGGCAGGAGTAGATACAGTGCCCCCTGTGTGTAACGTAGGCAGGCAGTTGGAGTGGATACAGGGCCCCCATGTGCAATGTGGCTGGCCTGTGGCAGGAGTAGATACAGTGCCCCTGTGTGTAACGTGGACAGGCAGTTGGACTAGATACAGGGCCCTCATGTGCAATGTGGCTGGCCTGTGGCAGGAGTAGATACAGTGCCCCTGTGTGTAACGTAGACAGGCAGTTGGAGTGAATACAGGGCCCCAATGTGCAATGTGGCTGGCCTGTGGCAGGAGTAGATACAGTGCCACTGTGTGTAACGTGGACAGGCAGTTGGACTAGATACAGTGCCCCCATGTGCAACGTGGCTGGCCTGTGGCAGGAGTAGATACAGTGCCCCTGTGTGTAACGTGGACAGGCAGTTGGAGTGGATACAGGGCCCCCATGTGCAATGTGGCCAGCCTGTGGCAGGAGTAGATACAGTGCCCCCTGTGTGTAACATAGGCAGGCAGTTGGAGTGGATACCGGGCCCCCATGTGCAATGTGGCCAGCCTGTGGCAGGAGTAGATACAGTGCCCCCTGTGTGTATCGTAGGCAGGCAGTTGGAGTGGATACAGGACCCCCATGTGCAATGTGGCCAGCCTGTAGCAGGAGTGGATACAGTGCCCCCTGTGTGTAACGTAGACAGGCAGTTGGAGTGGATACCGGGCCCCCATGTGCAATGTGGCCAGCCTGTAGCAGGAGTAGATACAGTGCCACTGCATGTAACGTAGACAGGCAGTTGGAGTGGATACAGGGCCCCCATGTGCAATGTGGCCAGCCTGTGGTAGGAGTAGATACAGTGCCACTGCATGTAACATAGACAGGCAGTTGGAGTGGATACAGGGCCCCATGTGCAATGTGGCCAGCATGTGGTAGGAGTAGATACAGTGCCACTGCATGTAACGTGGACAGGCAGTTGGAGTGGATACAGGGCCACCATGTGCAATGTGGCCAGCCTGCGGCAGGAGTAGATACAGTGCCCCTGCGTGTAACATGGACAGGCAGTTAAAGTGGATACAGGGCCCCATGTGCAATGTGGCCAGCCTGTGGCAGGAGTACATACAGTGCCCCGTGTGTAACATAGACAGGCAGTTCGAGTGGATACAGGGCCCCCATGTGCAATGTGGCCAGCCTGTGGCAGGAGTAGATGCAGTGCCCCTGTGTGTAACGTGGACAGGCAGCTGGAGCGGATACAGGGCCCCCATGTGCATTTCGACCAGCCTGTGGCAGGAGTAGATACAGTGCCCCTGTGTGTAATGTAGACAGGCAGTTGGAGTGGATACAGGGCCCCCATGTGCAATGTGGCTGGTCTGTGACAGGAGTAGATACAGTACCCTTGTGTGTAATGTTGAGAGTCAGTTGGAGTGGATACACGGCCCCCATGTGCAATGTGGCCAGCCTGTGGCAGGAGTAGATACAGTGCCCCTGTGTGTAACATAGACAGGCAGTTGGAGTGGATACCGGGCCCCCATGTGCAATGTGGCCAGCCTGTGGCAGGAGTAGATACAGTGCCCCTGTGTGTAATGTAGACAGGCAGTTGGAGTGGATACAGGGCCCCCATGTGCAATGTGGCCAGCCTGTGACAGGAGTAGATACAGTACCCTTGTGTGTAACGTTGAGAGGCAGTTGGAGTGGGTACAGAGCCCCCATGTACTATGTGGCCAGCCTGTGGCAGGAGTAGATACAGTGCCCCTGTGTGTAACGTAGACAGGCAGTTGGAGTGGCTACAGGGCCAGGCCCCCATGGACAATGTGGACAGGATATTGTTGGAGTGGATGTAGGGTCCCCATTGGTAGTGTGGACAGGCTGTGTTTGAAGTGGGTACACGCCCCAACAGGAAATGTGGACAAGCTGTGTTTGAAGCAGATACAGGGCCCCCACGGGCAATGTGGACAGGCTGTGGATGAAGTGGATACAGGACCCCCATGGACAATGTTGACAGGTTGTGGTCAAAATAGATACAGGTCCCTTCTGTGTATTGTTGATGAGCTATGGTCTGAGTGGATACTGGGCCCCTAGGTGCAATCTGGACTTGATGTGGTTGAAGTGGATACAGTATCCCCATGTGCAATGTGTGATATGCTGTGGTTGGAGTGGACACAGGGCCCCCAGAGCAATGTGGATATGCTGTGGTTGGAGTGGATACAGGGCCCACCCTAGACAACGTGGACAGGCTGTAGTTGTAGTGGATACAGTGTCCTCATAGGCAAAGTGGAGAAGCTGTGGTTGGAGTGGATACAGGGCCCACCCCAGACAATGTGGGCAGCTGTGGTTGGAGTGTATACAGGGCCACCCCGGACAATGTGGGCAGCTGTGGTTGGAGTGTATACAGGGCCCCCTTTGGTAATGTGGACAGGCTGTGGTTGAAGTGGATACAGGGGCCCCTTTGGCAGTGTGGACAGGCTGTGGCCAGAGTGAATTCAGTGCTCCCATGTGTAATAGGCATAACACATGTGCGTTACTATCCTGAGTTTCAAGGTGAGCCACCAAAGGTTTTGAGACTGCACCATATGACACTGCTTCATTGATGGAACAATAGACTGTGTTGTGCCATATGCCTGGCCATGGAGGTAAACGGTTTGATTCCCATCACTACCTACCATACAGTTCAAAAGGTTTTATTTATCTGGAGTGGACTAAGCTATATTTCACAGGAATCCTGGTTTGCTTGTGGTGTGCTCTTGGAGTCGTAGGTGAGCTATATCATACAGCTGTGGTCACAGACTAGTTGTTTTTTAAACACTGCATTTTTGAGTCCCACCTTCTGCTGTATTTATCTGCTAGTCAGTGTAATAAGTGGGTTATTTACTAGCATGGTCTTGGTACCTTTGCTGTAGTGTGCTGACATATCCTGCTGTGCTGGCTCCTGTGTGTTTGTAACACAAGCAGGGCTCTGCAGTGTGAAGGTGGGTATAAGATGAGTCGCTGTTAACACAGAGTATAAGATGTAACATAGCTCTGCAATGTTGACGGGCTGTAGTTAGCGGGAATACAGTGCCACCTTGTGGGCAATGTTGATGGGCTGTAGTTAGCGGGAATACAGTGCCACCTTGTGGGCAATGTTGACGGGCTGTAGTTAGCGGGAATACAGTGCCACCTTGTGGGCAATGTTGACGGGCTGTAGTTAGCGGGAATACAGTGCCACCTTGTGGGCAATGTTGACTGACTGTAGTTAGCGGGAATACAGTGCCACCTTGTAGGCATTAGAGTGTCTCAACCTAGGCTCTGCAGTTGGTGCGGCTGTAATGCCACCTTACTCCTTTAGTCAGCCCTTGGCACCACCAAAGTAATCTGCAAGCAGTTGAGGCTGCATTCCTCCTCGAGCGTAAAGCTTTTTTTGACTGGTTTGTCGGCCTGATAGATCAGTTAGAGCTTTTATTAATTCCCCTCTGACTGACCCATTATTGCTAAAAACCAGCCTAAGAAACCTGAGCTCAATTGATCATCACTGTTTGCCCGGGGGGACTGGACAGGCAGGTTGAGTGGGAGGTGGTTTTCCTACAGGGGTGGTAGAACTAACGGACACCAGGGAACAATTCTATCATTGCCAAGCAGGTGCTCAGGGCGGTGGGAACATACTGTATCAATACTAACAAGATGATTTGGGGAGCACAGAGACCACCGGACACAAGGGAGATTCTGACATCATACTGGCAGGGTGATCAGGGTGAGTGGGGTGACTACTGGACACTAGGGTTATTGATATCCTGACAAGGTCTGGTGTTTAAGGGGGTTGGAAAATGCAGGCCATAAGACCTGTTTTGGGAAAGAAAGTAATTAGTAAGCCAATAATGACGACTTACCGCCTCTCCAAACCTACCAGCATGCTGAGGCACCTAGAATGCAAGGCTATCAGCTCTCTGCGTGGGCACACTGCCATGGATTAGGACCAGTCACAAACGGGCTAGCAACTTGCTAACCATGCCATCCAAAATGGCAATTCACGATATTCCCCTGCTTTGGAGGCACAAAGTGGGGTTAGTGCATCACAAACTAATTCAGTGCTCATAAACAGGCTGCAAATATCCTTTCCATAGTCCAAGGCCTCCTAGATGTACAGGGATTCCAGCATTTTATAGAGAAATGAAGCCATCTGCAGGGAACTTGTTCCCATAGGCTTACGCTGGGATTTAGAAAAATGGAACAATTTGGTGTCCCTATAGGGAACAATGTAATCTACAGGAAAACCCAGCACAATCACCAGGGTGTTACAGGAAACAGGCCAAACCCATCTGGAAACCCTGATGGTATCAACTAGTGTACTCCTGATGGTACACCTACTGTTGATGTTGGGAGGAGGGGCTTGTCAGTCTTCAGTGACCATTTGTACAGAAAATATGCATTTCAGCAACATGTAGAACTGTGTTCTCACATTCCCTGGACCTCATCACACAGACAGTGAGAGGAATACAAAAGAACAAACTATGAGAACTCTGACTGCATAGAAACATAGAACCTGACAGCAGAGAGGGATCACTCTGCCCACCTGGTCTGCACATTTTTCCCTCTCTTCATTCTCATTGCCGCTCCTGCTTGACCTACAGCTCCTTCTCCCTCCCCCTCTTCCTTAACACTATGACTCCCTTATGCCTATCCCATACATCCTTGAATCCAACCACTGTTTTACCCCACCACCTCTGCTGGAAGGTTGTTCCAGGAATCCACCACTCTTTTTATAAAGTACTTCCTCCCATCTCTCCTGAATCTACCTCCTTCCAGCTTCATAGCATCTCCCCTCTTCTAGAGCACCTTTTCAAAATTACATTTTAATTAATGATGGTTCAAAGGCACTTAACATCTCTCTCATTTCATTTTTATGTTGTCTTGTGCGCGCAGCGCAAACAACGTATTGGGATTGTTTGAAGTGGAAGAGCAGGTTTTGGAGGCGCGGTCGTGTTGTAGCCAGTGGTGCCACTGTTTTTTCAGGCTTGTCTGTGTGGCATGAATGAGATTGCATGCTGTCTATGACAGCAGTTGCAAAGTGTGCCACCAACTTGAAACATTTTAGTTACTGCAATGAGGGAGCTCCACCTCACTGCAGGGCGTGCCTTCCCTGGTGTAACATTTCAATGAGACATGGCGGTGGCTGTGCCATCTGCCTCTCACAGTCTACAGAAAAGCCGATGTCGGGGGTGCTCAATCCCCCTGTCGGCATCATCATGCCACCCTCCCCAGTTCATTTGCCAATGGGGGAGCCCAATCCTCATCGGAATCATATCCCGTCCTAGTTGTTTGCTGAGGGGGGTGCCCAATCCCCCCCCAGCATCATTCCCCTCCATAAAACATCATTTTTGTTTGCCGATGGGGTGCCCAATCCCATCGGCTCCAGTCCCCACCCAAAACATGCAGGTGGCACAATGGGGCCCACCCCAGTGTGCCAAATAGCACTGTCAAAAGGAACAAACCTTCCCCCGATGTTTTTTTTTTTAACCTGTAAAGTAGAAAACGGTCCCTCACTGTCTGCATCCCCCTTCCCCAGCCTGCACCCACCCACTACGTACCCCACCTCCCAACACCCCCCTCACCCCATACTTACCTCTGGAGTCCAGCATGATGATCTTCGGTGGACTGGGAACATGTCTGCACTCTTCAAAGCCGACCGTGAACTGAAGAAATGCTGGTAAGCTGTATAATGGCATAAACAGGGGTTTTTCAGCTTTGGTGCATATCTCGGGCATTTTGGGGAATTCTGGCACCAAATTTTCAACATGGGGTTATTGGGACGCCCCCTCATGAATTCAGTCACTGTCATGGCAATATTCTGTCCCGAAATGTGATTTTGCGGTCACTGCGTGGAATCACCTTTTTGGACCAATTAATGAAACGACAGTGCCACTGTTCATGATGTGGGCTCTCAAAAAGCCTATGTTGCCAATTTGGTGACAAAAATAAAAAAAATGACAGTTTTACAAGCGTGCATTGTGCAGTTTCCACGTATGCTCGTAACTTCATGTATTTGTAATATTTTCACTCCAGATTTTCAATACTGGCATTTTTTCACACCTCCTTATGAACTGTACAGCTGTCATTTTTCACATCCCGCGCAGAATAGCATGGTCGCTGTGGAAAATCAGTGTTCTGGACAAATTAAGAAAATCACAGTGACACTGTTCATGAGCAGAGGTCCTAAAATGCCTATGTTGAAAATTTGGTGACGAAAGTCCATTAAATGACTGTGCTACGAGTGTGCATTGCGCAGTTTCCACGCACCCTCATAACTTCAAAAATGTTTAATATTTTCACTCCAGATTTTTACCATTGCCATTTTTCACACCTCCTTATGAACTGTACAGCTGTCATTTTCCACATCCTACCTGAAATGTGTTTTCGCACATCCGGCGCGCAGTGGCGCAGTCGCAGTAGGAAAATAATGTTCAGAACAGAGTAAGAAAATCACTGTAACACTGTTCATGAGCAGAGGTCCCAAAATGCCTATGTTGAAAACTTGGTGAAAAAAATTTCATAAAATGACTATGTTACAAGCATGCGTTGCGCAGTGTCCATGCACAGTCGTTACTTCGAGAATTTGTAATATTTTCACTCCAGATTTGCAACATTATCATTTTTGCACACCTTATTATGAACAGTACAGCTGTCATTTGTCACATCCTGCCCAAAATGTAGTTTTGCACATCTGGCGCACAATCACGCGGTCGCTGTGGGAAATCAATGTTTGGGGCAGATTAAGATAATCATAGTGCCACTGTTCATGAGCAGAGGTGCCAAAATGGCTATGTTAAAAATTTGGTGACATAATTCCACTAAATGACTGTGTTACAAGCATGCGATGCGCAGTTTTCACACACGCTCATAACTTCGAGAATGTTTAATATTTTCACTCCAGATTTTCAACATTGGCATCTCTTCACACCTCATCAATGGTGCAGCTGACATTTTAATGTGGTGCAGAATGGCGCGGTCACTGTGAGAAATCAACGTTCGAGACTTGGGTTCGATTGTTCACTTGGGAGCTTAAGCAGCAGGCAGGTAGGAAAGAGGGCTGGAGTTATATTCTGTTTTAACTGAAATATTTGAATAGTTTGTAAGTGAAATTAGTTTTATGTGTTAAAAATTATTACCTTGAATTAGAACTGTTACATTGTAACTTTGGTGGCTTGGGGATAGTTGTTTGGCAGGGATACTTAGAGGGAAATTTAAATGTGTTGTTTGCCTGGTGTTTGGTAAGAGCCCTCCCACCCTGTTTTGTATGCCTTCTTAAATACTGAAAAACCACTGGGGGTTGGGATTGAAGGGCTGAGTATTTCTGTTTGGGACTGAAATTCGAAGCAACAGGAGCTGGTGGGCCTGTGACATCGTATGGTACCTGATGTCTGCTTACATACACTGTTAGTGTGACCGAACACACACTGGACTGTATGTGTTTGTGAGACTTGGGAACTTTATTGGTGGGGTTGAAATTGGGTTTGTAAATAACTGCAGTCAGTATAGAGAGAAACTGTATTCCAGGGCAAAGGGACTGAGAAAAGGGGGTGTGCCATTATAAACAGAGGGAGATAAACAGGGTGGCCATATTCCACCATGGCAGGCATCTTCGGAAGGGTTGTAGGCTGCACAGGCTGTGGGATGGCAATAATTCTAAATTGGGCCTGGAGAGGAGGCTGCCCTCTGTAGACAGCTATCTTGTATCAGGAGTGAGGTATATTGGCTAAGGAGTAAGCTGGGGAGCTGGGGGTGTCTAAGGATAAGGGTGTGGATATGGGCAGCAGAAGGGTGGGGCTGAGGGGAGGCTGGGCAATGCTCTGAAATTACAGGACGTTATGTTACAGCAAGCAGGAGGGGATATAGGGACAGAGGACCATAGATAGGGAAGTTGACACTAAGGGAAAGCGTAAGGGTGAACATTCTGAATATAAAGAGACTGGAGGGGAAGAAGTCAGGAGGGCGCTAGTGAAGCCTAAAACAGCAGACTGTGGGAAGGAGCTCCTAAGGAGAACAGTGCAAGAGAGGAAGAAGAGGGTCAGTTTAGAGATGCAGTCAGGGAAACTCAGGTTACTTGATGGAGGCTGACATGAGTGTCACAATAAATTTGAGCTACTAAGCAACCTAGAGGGGAGGAAGGGTTGGTGGAAATGAGGAAACTTATACAGAGGCCGGGGGGGAGTCAGACACCATAGGGCACGCAGACCAGCTATGGAAAGGATAGAAATAGTCCCAGAGGGAGAAGGGAAAATATATGTTAAGCAAATGGGGAGATAAACATATTCCAGACATGAGGGAGGAGAGCATGACTGGAGAGAAACTGGGAGACAAGGAGGTGAGAGAGCCCCTTCAGCAGGGAGGTCAGCACCAAGGATGGGGCCCAGCTAAAGGGGACCCACAGAGAGCCTCTGGAGGCAGGGGTACTATTACAAGGGGGGAGGATGGTGGTGTGGGGGAAGGGGAAACCATCAGGGCCAGGATAAATGGTTCAGATAAGAGAGGGTTAAAGGGGACACCTATTCAGAGGGGGTTTGAGTTAAGTAGGCAAAATAGCAAGGGAGGCAGAAAGGGAGGGTGACAGGGGGTCTCTAATAAGGCAGGAAGACTCCCATGAGATGAGATCATGAATAAAGGGAAGGGGCTGAGAGGGCATAGTGGAGGTAACCATAAGGATGATGGCGGTGTAGGTTCTGTTACTGGGAGACTCGATGATTAGGGGTATCCATTGGGAGGGACGGGGGTGGATGCCATAGCCAGGTGAAGGTAGTGAGTATCTCTGGGCTGACAGTGCACAGAGCAAAGTTCATGGTGTGTATGAAATGGTTAGGGATTGGAGGAAACCGGATTCTGGTGCATTTGGGAACTAACGATCTAGAGGAAATAGCGTTTTGAAATCCAAGCAAGGTTCCAAGAACTTGCCAGAGTCTGTCGGGATAATGGATGCAACATTTCCTTTTGGAGATATTGCCAGTACCAAAGGCCTCAGTGGAGAAAAAAAAGCTTACAGAGGTTAATGACTGGCTCAGGAAGTGGGGTGAAGAGAATGGGTTGGGGTGTTAGGGAACTGGAATGGAGTTTGGGAGAATAAGGGACTATATGCCAAGGACAGGTTTCATCTTGCCCCATTAGGGAAGAAGTCATAAACAGGGGATGGCTGACTACATACAAGAAAGTAGGGGTTTAAACTTGTGAGGGGAAGGGATGAGGGGAGGGGCTGACCAAGAAGCCCTCTCCTCCAGATGAGGGGTAGCCTTCAAGCCCAAGAGGGAGGGGAAACAGACTGGAGGTGGAGGGTCCAGGAGGAGCAGGGGAGGATGGAAGTATAAGGAACCTAGTGAGGTTCGACAAAGGGATGAGGATAAGGGGTGGGGTTGGTGTTAGTAAAATGCCAGGAGCTTGGGAAACAAGTTGCGGAGTTCAAGACCATGCTGTTCGGGGGGTGGATGGCGGGCGGTCACGGGCGATGGGCAACAAAAACCATGACTGAGACCTAAATGTACAGTGCACTATGCTTAGGAAGGATAGAAAGGGTCAGAAGGTTGGGTGGCTATGTTCATTAGAGATGACATAGAAATTGCTATGGTAGAAGAGGCAGAGGGAAACGTGGAGGCCTTATGGGTCACTTACGATCCCCAGCAGGAGATAAGGTCAAGCTGGGAGTAGCATATAGGCCCCCGGGATGAGTGATGTTCTAGAGGATGGTTTGCTGGACAACATCATTGCCAGTGTGGTCCAAAAGGGAAGGAGTGGTGTTGATGGGGACCTAATATGCCAGGTACAAACTGGGGGAACCATGTCCTCTAAGGTGGCCAAGGAGCAGAGGCTGCTGGATGGCTTCCAGGATGTGTTCTTAACACAGCATGTGATGGAGCCCACAAGGGAGGGCATGTCCTGGATGTGGTTCTGGCAGATGGGGATCTGAGAGGACATAGGTTGTACAGGACCCTGACTGGGAGTGACCACAATACTGTCTGGTTTCAAATAAGCATGGGGGAGTGGGGGTGAGATCTAGGACACTGGCAGTGGACTTCAGGGGCAGACTTTATGGGCATGGAAATATTCTCAAGGATCACTTGAAGGGATTACCTCAGCGACAAGTGTGGAAAGGAGATGGGAGGTCATAAGCAGGGACTTCATGAGGCAGTCAGGATCTGCGCTAAGTTGAAACGTAAGGGAGCAAGGTCACGTAAACCATGCTGGTGGTCCAGTGAGGTACAGGTAGCAGTCAGAGAAAAGAAGGTGGCCTACAAAAAATATAAAACAACAAGAGGGGATAGGGATAAGGAAATGTACCAGCTTGCATCTAGAAAAGTCACCCATATGGTGAGGGGAGCAAAGTCCAGTCAAGAGCAGCGGCTGGCACAGGGGATACATGGAGGGGAAAAGGGGTTCTTCCAGTACATTGGGGAGCGGAGAAAAACTAAGGGCCATCTCAGCAGATTGAGATCAGAAGGAGGGTGGGTGGAAGAGGCGAGGGACCAGGCAGAGGTATTTAACGAGTACTTTGCCTCTGTGTTCACTAGGGAGGGGGATGGGATATCTACAAAGCAAGGCATGAAGGGGATAGAAGCGGCGGGGGTGGGATCAGGGGAGCAACAGAAATGGAGCAAGAGGGAGGAAAGGTACCCCAGGGTGTCACATCTGGATAAGGATAAAAGACCAGTAAGGTGGAGGGATGGATGATGCTATCTCCACCAAAAGGGTGTGGTTAGCCCTCAAGGCCCTAAAGAAAAACAAATCTCCTGGGCCGGATGGCATTCATCCGAGAGTACTATGGGAATTGGCGGACATACTGGCTGTACCCCTGGCGGAGCTTTTCAGCAGGTCACTTGAGACAGGGAGGGTACCTAGGGATTGGCGAGAGGCACATGTGGTACCAATCCATAAAGGGGGGTCGAGGGAAGTACCAGGTAACTATAGACCCATCAGTTTGACCTCGGTGGTGGGAAAATTAATGGAGAGTATACTAAAGGAACGATTGGGGGTGTACTTGGAGGAGGTGGGAGGTCTGGATAGTCGGCAACATGGGTTTGTGCCAGGTAGATCATGTCAAACCAATCTTGTGGAGTTCTATGAATGGGTAACATCAGAACTGGACAGGGGTAAGCCTGTGGATGTATTATTCTTGAGCTTCAGCAAGGCGTTGACTCTGTCTACAATGGTCTGGTGGAGAAACTGATGGGTTAGGGTAGGCCTTTGATGGTCAGATGGATTGAAAACTGGCTAGCTGGACGCACTCAGAGAGTAGTGGTAATGAGGGGCTCAGAACCCTAGAGAGGTTAGTAGCGGGGTACCACAGGCTGGAACCTGGGTCCCGTCCTGTTTAATGCATACATATCGGACATCAGGGAGGGTATAGAGTGTGAAATGAGTCTCTTCATGGATGACTCCAAGATGGGAGCAGTAGTTGAGGGAGAAGAGGGAGGATGGCCCTGAGGGACCTGGACACCCTGGAAAGCTGGGCTCACACATGAAATTAAATTTCAATAACACCAAGTGCAAGGTGTTGCATCTTGGTCGGGGAAATCCTAAACACAGGTACACCCTGGGAGGGGAGGTGCTGGAGGCCTCAATAGGGGAAAAAGACCTAAGGGTCATGGTGGATACATGTATGAATAACTCTGAGCAGTGCAGGAGAGCAGCTAGCAAGGCAAACAGGATGTTGGGATGCATCGTAAGGGGGATCACCTCTAGGAGCAAGGAAGTGATTCTGCCGCTGTACAATGGACTGGTTAGACCACACCTTGAGTACTGTGTACAGTACTGGAGACCACACTTGAAGAGGGACATACAGCTCCTGGAGAAGGTACAGAGGAGGGCAACAAAGATGATCACGAGGGCTATGGGATTTGACCTATGAGGACAGACTTGAGGAGCTCTGCCTGTTTTCATTGGGAGGAGGAGAGACAGGGGACATGATTGAGGTCTTCAAGTACCTCAAGGAATAAATAGGAGTAAACATGGAGGATCTTTAGACTAAAGCAGGGAGGTATCACCAGAGGGCATGGTTTGAAGTTGGAAGGTGGAAGGGTGAGGGGAAAGGAGGAGGTTTTCACCGAGAGGTGGTGGACCCTTGGAATGCACTGCCTGGTGAGCTGGTTCAGAGATCCACAGTGGAGGGCTTCAAGAGAGGTGGGACAGACACAGAAAGTGGATGTATCAGATGATAGCCTGTCCGAGTGGGGATGGATGATAGGGGTTTCTGGAGAACAAGGGATGGGAGGGTCTCGGCATCCAACTAAGGATCTAGGTTCGAGCAGACTCGATAGACCGTAAGGCCTAATCTGCTGGCAAATAGTATATTAGTATGAGACAGATTAACAAAATCATAGGGACACTATTCATGAGCAGAGATCCCAAATGCTTTCATGAGGTGGGGGTCACAAAAAGGCCATCTTTTAAAATTTGGAGTGCAAATACCAACAAACACCCAAGAAATTAGGGTTTCTAACCATTATGTCCCACCCTGTACAAACTGACAGGCATCAGGGGTTGTGCCTTTGGATTGTCTGCTGTAGTGCTCATGCCATTGGTCCTCCACCCCCACCCTGCAGCCACTGACAGGCATCAAGGTGTGCCTTGGACTCTTCAGCCCCAAAGTTCAACCCATTCTCCTATGCTGCACCCATACATAGCGTACTTCCCTTATGAAATGGGGTGAGCATAGGCCAGATGATCCCAAGGCACAACGCAACACTTGTCAGACTCTGCAGGGTAGGGTGAGGTGAAATGGCATGAGTGTTATGGACAGCGACCCAAAGGCACACCCCAATGCCTGTCACTCTCTGCAGGGTGGGGTGGGGTTGATGTCGGTTCTATACTTCACTGCTATTCCTGTTATGTGTCTCTCTAACTTCTGCACTACCAGTGACAATGCCAGCAAGACAACATGCAGCATTGACAAATGCTTGTTTATTTTTACCAGGAGAAGATTGGGAACAGCCCTTTTTCAGTCACACCTGACAAATAAAAAACAGTACACCGATAGAAACAATTAACTTACACAAACAGTATCAACACTGAGTAAGACAAGTACATAAATTATTCTGGTGATAAGAATCAGACGGTGAAATTTTAAAATGGTTTACAGTTTTGGCAGTTTTAGTAATAGATGATAAGCTATTGTAGAGAGTGTCGGAACATACCAAGTGAAAGACCGTTAAGTCATTGCTAACTTTGGCAGAGCTGAAAAAAACAAGTATATCTGGTTTTTGCTTAGTTAAGTACTTGCCATTATGTCTAATAAACTTGTTAAAAAGACAGGGAGGCAGAGAATTACGATAAATTGCATAAAGGAACATTGCTGCAGTATACTCCGTTCGATGTATAGGGGCAAAATATTCCTTTTTATGTTGATTGCACGCATGCACAAGAAACATATTGCAGCAGCTTTCTGCACAAGCAGGTTGTGGAGGTGTGGCACTGTTGTGGCCAATGCCTCCACAGCCTGCAAAGGCTTGTCCAGCATCCCCCAATGCCGTAGCATGCTGCTGCTGACACTAGTTCAGCCAGCGTGCCACCAACTTGTGACAATTTAGCCACTGCAATCAGGGGCCGCCTCGTCATTGCAGCGCAAGCCATCTGCTGCAATGAGGGACTGACCCATCATTGCAGGGTGGGATGTAGAAAGCCTGATATTGTTTGTGAACTCGGTGGCGGCTTGCCGGCGTGTTCACAAACAATATCACCCCCCCCCCCACCACCATGTGTATTTGCCGATGGGGTCCTCAATCCCAGTCTGCTTCAGTGGCCCAATGTTGATTTTGCCGACGGGGGAGCCCGCTCCCCGTCAGCATAAGGTGATCCCCCTCCTAGTGTTGTGTGCCGACGGGGGTGCCCAATCCCATCGGCTACAGCTGCCCTCCCAAAGCGCAAGCACATGCCCCTGTAAAGTAAAAACGTCCTGCGCATAGTTTCGCTTTTTAACCTGTAAAAGAAAACTGTCCCTTGGCAACTCTCTGCCCCACCCGCAACCTGCTCACCCACTGCGCACCCTGCCTCCCCACACACCCCCACCCCATACTTACCTCTGGAGCTCAGTGCGACGATCTTCGGTGGACCAGGAACATGTCTGCACTCTTCAAAGCCGACCGCAAACTGAGAAAATGCCAGTAAGTTGTATAATGGAATGAATAGGGGTTTTCCCTACTTTACTGCGTATCTCAGTCATTTTTTGGAATTTTGGAACCACATTTTCAATGTGGAGTTTTTGGGATCCCTCCTCATAAATTCTGGAACTGTCATGGCATTAATCAGCCCCGGAAGGTGATTTCACGGTCAGTGCGCGGAATCACCTTTTGGGGCTGACTAACGAAATGACAGTGCCAGTGTTCATCAGGTGGGCTCTCAAAAAGCCTATGTTGCAAATTTGGTAGAAAAAAATAAAAAAAATGACTGTTTTACGAGAGTGCATTGCGCAGTTGCTATGCATGCTCATAATTTCATGAATTTGCATTATTTTCACACCAGAATTTCAACACTAACATTTTTTCACACCTCCTTGTGAACAGTACAGCTGTCATTGTTCACATCCTGGCAGAAATGTGTTTTTGCACTTCCGGCGCAGAACAGCATAGTTGCTGTGAGAAATCAGTGTTCAGGACAGATTCAGAAAATGACAGTAATACTGTTCATGAGTAGAGGTCCTAAAATGCCTATGTTGAAAATTTGGTAGTGATACTCCACAAAATGACTGTGTTACGAGCATGCGTTGCGCAGTTTGCACGCACGCTTGTAACTCCGCGAAATTATAATATTTTCACTCCAGATTTTCAACATTGCCATTTTCCCACACCTGATTATAAACAGTACAGCTGTCATTTTTCCCATCCTGGCCAAAATGTGTTTTCACACTTCTGGGGCAGAATAGAGTGGTCGCTTTGGAAAATCACTGTCCGGGACAGATTAAGAAAATGACAGTGATATTGTTCATGAGCAGAGGTACTAAAATACCTATGTTGAAAATTTGGTAGCAATACTCCATAAAATGATTGTGTTATAAGCATGTGTTGCGAAGTTTGCATGCACGCTTGTAACTTCGTGAAATTATAATATTTTCCCTCCAGATTTTCAACAGTGGCATTTCTTCACATCTCCTTATGACCAGTAAAGTTGTCATTTTTCACATCCTGGCTAAAATATGTTTTTGCACTCCTGCCAGAGAATAGCACGGTCGCTGTGGGAAATCAGTGTTTGGGACAGATTAAGATCGAATGAATGAGAGCAGGGAGTGACTGGGCTCAGCTGAGCTCTGTCGGGACTACTGTGAATTTGTTTGTGGGCAGAAAAAGGCCCCAACGCAAGAGCCCAGTACAAAAGAGCAGCCTTCAGCACTGGAAGACACAGAATGAGAGAGCGAGTGAGGGAGGGGGAGTGAGCGAACTCACCGGAGCGCTGTCAGGACTGTTGCGGATTTCTTTGTGGGCAGAACAAGGCATCAATGCAGGCAGGGGCCCAGTACAAAAGGCCAGCTTGCAGTGGTTGGAGAAACAATATGAGCAAGTGAGACGAGGGGCTGAGTGAGCTCAACAAAGCTCTAGTAGGACTGCTGCAGATTTCTCTGTGGGCAGAAAAAGGCGCCAATGCAGGCAGGAGCTCCGTACAAAAGGGCAGCTTCAGCACCAGAACAAACACAATGAGCGCATGAGAGAGGGAGACTGAGTGACCTCAACGGAGCTCTGTCAGGACAGCTGCGGATTTCTTTGTGGACAGACAAAGGTGCCAACACAGTCAGGAGCCCCATACAAAAGCTCTACCTGCAGCGCCAAGAGAAACAGAACGAGCGAGTGACAGAGTGGTATTGAGCGAGCTCAATGGAGCTCTATTGTGACTGCTGCAGATTTCTTTGTGGGCAGAAACTGCGGCAACGCAGGCAGGAGCCCAGTACAAGAGGCCAGCTTGCAGCACCGGCAGAAAAGGAATGAGTGAGTGAGAGAGGGGGGAGTGAGCAAGCTCAATGGAGCTGTGTCAGGACTGCTTCAGATTCCTTTCTGGCCAGAAAAAGCCACCAATGCAGGCAGGAGCCCAGTACAAAAGGGCAGCCTGCAGCACCAGGAGAAACAGAATGAGCGAGTCAGAGAGGGGGAGTGAGTGAGCTCAACGGAGCTCTGTTGGGACTGCTGCAGATTTGTTTGTGGGCAGAAAAGGGCAGCAATGCACGCAGGGGCCCTGTACAAAAGGGCAGCCTGCAATAGCAGGAAAACCAGAATGAGCGAGTGAGAGAGGGGGAGTGAGCGAGCTCAATGGAGCTCTATTGTAACTGCTGCAAATGTCTTTGTGGCCAGAAGAAGGCGACAGCATGAGGCAGGAACCCAGTGAAAGCGGCAAGCTGCAGCACTGGCAGAAGCGGATGGAGCGTGAGAGAGAGGGGTGAGGCGAGCTAGGGGCTGTGTCAGGACTGCTGCAGATTTCTTTGTGGGCAGAAAAAGGTGCCAACAGAGGCAGGAGCCCAGTACAAAGGGCAGCCTGCAGCACCAGGAGAAACAGAATGAGTGACTGACAGGGGGTAAGAGCAACCTCAACGGAGCTCTGTCGCGGACAGCTGTGGATTTCTTTGTGGGCAGAAGGTGCTTAGCATGAGGCAGTAGCCCAGTACAAAAGGGCCGACTGCAGCACCAGGAGAAACACAACGAGCAAGTGAGGAGAGAGGTGAGTCGCTCAATGGAGCTCTATCGTGACTGCTGCAGATTTCTTTGTTGGCAGAAAAAGGCGGCAATGCAGGCAGGAGCCCACTACAAAAGGCCAGTCTGCAGCGCCGGCAGAAACGGAATGAGTGAGTGAGGGAGGGGGAGTCATCAGGCTCAACAGACCTGTGTCAGGACTGCTGTAGATTTCTTAGTGGGCAGAAAAAGCCACCAACAGAGGCAGGAGCCCAGTACAAAAGGGCAGCCTGCAGCACCAGGAGAAACAGAATGAGCGAGTCAGAGAGGGGGAGTGAGCCACCTCAACAGAGCTCTGTCGGGATAGCTGTGGATTTCTTAGTGGGCATAACAAGGTGCCAATGCAGGCAGGAGCCCAGTACAAAAGAGCAGCTTGCAGCACCAGGAGAAACAGACTCAGCGAGTGACAGAGGGGCAGTGAGCAAGCTCAACAGACCAACGCAATCAACATTCGGCATTGACAAATGCTTGTCTTATACAGTACACAGTGCTGAATCATTATTGAAGCCCTTAGTCTGAACCTGCAAATACTATTTAATATGAACTGATAATTATGAATAAATATAGCACTCTAATTCACAAACAGAACCGCTCCGTAATCCAGTACAGGCAGCAGTATCTGCTTAGCTACTGCAAGACGTGCTTCATCAGTCAAAGCATTAATGTTTGGATACAAAAAGCCCAATTTCTGATATATTTTTTCTCCTTCACTGTGTCACTAGGAAAGAGGCCTTTGACCAGCTTTATAGGGCAGTAGATTCACTTCACTGGGTCATTGGCTGTACAGTATGTGCGTCCCTGATCTATCCCAGGCAGGCAACCACCCACTGCCATGCCTACCACTGAACTCAATGGTGTCAGGCTCAAAACCTCACGTATACTAAGCTCTCTCCCTGGGGGTTCTAGGTACAGCTGTGTTAGTATTCAGTTCAGAAGTTAAACATGAAGTCTTCCACCAGTACTTGTACATTGAATGTTTATAAATGTCTAGCACTTTTGCAAGTACTGTTATAGCTACAATGTACATACGTTGCTATGAACTGGTCTGTACTGCTTCCTAGTGGCCTTTATCTATTATTGCAGCCAGATCATATTCTGTATATCTGACAGATTCTCAAGGCAATACCAATTTATTAGGATTTATATATCAGAAATATATTTAGTTATAACTGCCGAGGAAACTGAGGGCATTAATTAGTCACAACTACTTCTTTATATTAGTAATCATCACAGCCAGTAGGTACTTGACAGGATAATATAAACCGACTGCAAACTTATACGCATATTCTGATCACACTTAAAGAGGACAGGAAATGTGTGCTAACTGGCAACAGACAGTACTGTTCTTAGCAACAGAAATGAAATGCCTCCCTCCAAATGATCCATATTTAACTGTACCCGAATAAACACAGATTTGAAAAACAGTGTTTCCAATCATTTTTGTTTTATGTGCAACATTCTGCACAGTTCTCTTCATAAAACCTGTAATTTTGTTGTTTTTTTACTGTTATGGTTTGCATACAGAATGCTGAAGGAGTTGATGACCTACCAAAGCAATGCTCAGAGTTCTGTGTACAAAGACTAGGTTTGCTGGCAAAGGCACCTACCTTCACCTGAGCTCTTTTCTTCTAGGGTGCTTGAAAGGACAGAGCAAAGAACCTTACCAGAGCAAGGAAAAGGATTAAGGCTTCTTTTGGCTAGGCAGGTTTACTGTGTGTTGTTATTTTTATTTTGTACTCACAGGGATTGTTGCTGTTTGTTGCTAACATTTTATTGCTTTATTTTTCTCTAATTCAAATTGTTGTTGCTGGGTACACCTTCTGCTGCATTATTACAGGGTGTGCCTACAGGTGTGTGCTAACAGATTACTGCTGTAATCTTCTGATTCAAATTGTCTTTTGCAAGGTATATCTTCTGTTACTGCTTCATTTTCTCTGTAGCAAAGTGTTTCTTACAGGGTATATCTTCTGTGAAATTATTACAGGTGGTGCTTTACAGGTTTTACAGTTTATATATCATTAGGATAAGCTTTCGGGGCTACTGCATTTGTTGCTGGCTGATTCTTTCTTCTCTTACCTCCTTGTTTCTTTCATCCATGGTTCTTCTTTTTCGGCATGGGAAGGGCCCAGCCACCCAACCCCGATCCCCAACCACCCCACACTACACTCCTTTTATAGGGTAGCACAGTCATGACATTTCCTGTAGCAAAGCAGGAAGGGGTGGATCAGAGGGGTATCCACACAGTGACCTCATTTACAGGGGCACAAATAATTTAACTTGTTATAACAATTTATACAAAAACAAACAAAACACAAAATCAAACTTGCTTTCATTTTCCTCCTTCTAATTATTCTAACCAGGTTATAAACCCAGCAAACTTATCTGGAATGGATATTATTAACTACAGGTACTGCGGGACACTTTTCAAAAGGGCAGTTTTATAGGATTTAGGACACAGTCCTACATGCTGGGCCATTGGCGATCTAAGGGTTCAGCTCCAGGCAGCATGAGCAGAGATTGCATGCCTCAAATCACATATTCGGAGGAAACATATTATAAGAACCGCCGTCATTTCCCCAACATCCAACAGAAGCACCTTGACTGCAGAGGGTAGTTGGTCCGGGAGGTTGGCAGGTGGTTAGGAGGGACAAATCGGGTGCCCCATCACTCAGTGCTCTCCAACATATCACCTCCACAAATCATATAAAAACTACAAACAGGTATCTGCCTCTATCTCCAAAATCAAACAAAGGGGCAGAGGACACTGCAGAGCAGGACACTGCAACACAGGAGCTAGCACAACAAAACTCACCCAAAACAGGAACCAAAACAAAAAAAGCAAAAAGGAAATCCAAAAAACTTCTGATCTTAGGAGACTCCATGATTCGGGGAGTTGATACCTATCTCCAGCCAGGGGTAATGGTCAGATGTCTCCCAGGTACATCACCATGGAGAGACACTGACCACATTGCTAAAATTGTACAGGAAGCAGGAGAAAACATTGATGTCCTGGTATACATAGAGACTAACGATCTTGTCAGCCGGTCAGTTGTGGAGACCAAGGAACACTTGACCAGGCTGGGTGACAAACTATCATCCATTTCATCTGGCATCTCCTTCTCTGAGACCCTGCCAGTCTGGGAGAGGGGGGCAGATGGACAGAAGGTTAAAGAAGGGGAGATAGGGGAGCTAAACATGTGGCTCAAGGGCTGGTGCCAGGAAAAAGGACACAAATTTGGGGAACTAGCAACAGTTTTGGGAGCAAAAGTTCTTTAAATTTGATGGACTGCATCTGACTAAGGAGGGAGTCAGTGCATTGGGGCAGAAGTTTGACGTCTTTGAAGAATATTTAAACTAGCAAATGGGGAGAGGGGTGCAGCACCCAATATGTCAAATAGGAAGAACACCCTTCCCCCATCAGTTAGTGGTCAAACAGGAGTTCAGCATGTTTGTAGTTCATTTGCATCATCAGGTAAGGAAACAGGTCTGGCTCCCCATACGATGCACAGGGGAAACGCCAGACCTCGCCCAACAACTAACACACCAAAATATGGCCAATGGAAAATCATGTACACAAATGCTTGCAGTCTGGGAAACAAGATCCCAGACCTGCAGACAATAATGACAGAGGCTAAACTGGACATAGTAGCCATTAATGAGATATGGTTTACCAGTAACCACACTTGGGAGACTTCAGTACCTGGCTATGTACTGTTCAGAAGAGACAGAGATGCAAAAAGGGGGGGGGTGGTGGAGTGGCCCTGTATGTCAGTGAAAATATCAAAGCTACAGAAATTCAGAATACACATAAGGAGCCAGACGAACTGTTGGTCACCCTGGAAATAGGAAATGGGACAGCCATGCAAACTGGGGTTGTCTACAGGCCTCCAGACCAGGGGCGACATAGAACATTACTGTTAGAAGATATACAAACATGACAGCTAAAGGGAGGTTCTGATAATGGAGACTTCAACATGCCTGATACAGATTGGTCAATACCAGCAGGAACATCTGCCAGAACTAGACACATGGTGGATTCCCTGCAGGTGGAGGGCCTCAAACAACTGGTACAGCAACCCACGAGAGACAGGGCTATCCTAGATCTAGTACTGACTAATGGGGAAAGGATCACAGATCTCCAGGTAGAAGGTCACCTGGGGGCCAGTGACCATCACATGGTATGGTTCGGTTTTATTTATTTATTTATTTAGCTTTTGTTAACCGGGTAAGTGCACTAGCCATAAAATGACTATTTTCAGGCACGACCCGGGAGAGTACAGACATGCAGAAACTTAACAGGATAACAATTTATAAGTGCTTTACATACAATGAGTTAAAGAGGATACAATATATCGGAACATGCAAAGTAAAGCGCTTTACATACAATGAGTTAAAGTGGATAAATTGGCCACTAGAACTAAATTATCCCATTCCAAGGCAAAATATGGGACTTCAGAGGAGCTGACTTTGATAAGATGGACAACAGAGTTAAGCTAGCCCTGGCAAAAAGAAATACAGGTGAGGGGGTACAGGCAAAGTGGGCAAGCATTAAGGATAGAGTACTTGAAGCAACATCCCATTGTGTTAGAGAGAAAAGGAAGTCCAAAAGGAGAGGGAGGAAACCACTTTGGTTCTCAAAAACAGTAGCAGAAAAGGTCAGAGCCAAAAGCCTGGCCTTCAGGAAACATAAGGGAATGTAGCGGGATGAAGATAAGGAAGAATTCCAAATCAGTAAGGCAGGAAAAGGCCCAAGCTGAGGAAACACTAGCACAAACAGTAAAAGAAAGTGACAAGACTTTCTATAGATACATTAGTGAAAGGAGAACTTCCAGGGGGGGTATTGCTAAGATCAAAGGGGATAAGGGGGCATGTGAGGAGGAGGAGGACCATGTACAAGCATCTATCCTAAATAGATACTTCTGCTCAGTATTTACTGAAGAGAAGGTGAGGCAGGGCCTACAGCTCAGCACCATGGACACAGGGGGAGAAAGGGAAGTGTGCACTAGTCTCTTCACAAAAGAAAAGGTCCTACAAGAGCTCGATAACCTCAGGATGGACAAGGCAATGGGACCTGATGACATACATCCCAGGGTACTTAAGGAGCTAAGGGTGGAACTAGCACAGCCATTATCAGAACTGTTTAGTGAGTCTCTGAGCACAGGAGAGGTCCCAGAAGACTGGAGAAGGGCTCATGTGATCCTGCTCCACAAGAATGGTAGCAGGGAGGAGGCAGGGAACTACAGGCCAGTCAGTCTTGCCTCGGTAGTGGGCAAGATTATGGAGACACTCATTAAGGAAAGGATAGTGCAACACTTGGAATCCATAGGGGCACAAGATCCAAGACAGCATGGGTTTACAAAAGGAAGGTTCTGTCAAACTAATACCATAGATTTCTTTGACTGGGTAACCAGAGTGGTGGACCAAGGGGGAGCAGTTGATGTCGCCTACCTTGACTTCAGCAAAGCTTTCGATACTGTTCCACATAGAAGATTGATTAATAAGCTGGGTAGGCGCCGGGTGGGTCAGAAGTTAGTCAACTGGGTGGCAAACTGGTTGACAGGCAGAAAAAAGAAAGTGGTGGTAAACAGTATACAGTCAGAAGAGATGCAAGTCACAAGTGGGGTACCTCAGGGATCAGTCCTGGGGCCCGTCCTCTTCAATATCTTCATCAGTGATATTGCAGATGTACTGGAGGGTAAGGTTTATCTGTTTGCAGATGACACCAAGATCTGCAACAGAGTAAATGATCCAGAGGGGTGGGCAGAATGAGAAGAGATCTGGACAAGCTGGCAAAATGGTCAGAAGAGTGACAACTGTGGTTTAACTCAAAGAAGTGCAAGATCGTGCACGTAGGGAAGAGAAACCTTGAAGCCACCAGATCCATGACGGGTGGTCGACAAATTTCCCATCGACCGCCCCAACAGCGAAACCGGCAGGTCGACTGCATTTTGCAGTTGGCTGCTGGTCTCAAGTTGCTGGATGTGTTTCTTCGGGGCCTGAACTCCCTCACCCAAGCCAGCCCCCACATCCCCTTAGGATTACCAACTCCAAATCGGAGCTGATTCGAGTGTAGGACCCCACAGACAGTGCTCGGTTCCAGCAGGTCCCCTACAGTGGCATGGCGCTGTAGTCGCTGTGGGGACCTCACTGTCGAACTGTCGCTGTCGGGTGGGTATACAAAGCCACCTATAGGCTGGGAGGGGAGTTGCTTACAGTCACAAAGGGAAGAAAGAGACTTGGGCATCATCATCACAGATGACCGGAAATCATCCAAGCACATCACTAAAGCAGTAGGTAAGGCTAGAGGGATGTTGGGGTGTATTAGTAGGGGTATCTCAAGTCACAAGAGGGAGGTAATAATCCCTCTTTACAAGACACTAGTTAGGCCCCATCTGGAGTACGGCATGCAATACTGGAGGCCACACCCTTACAAGGACATTAACCAAATTACATAGATACATAGATACATAGACAGTGTCGGCAGATAAGGGCCTATGACCCACCCAGTCTGCCCATTTAAGTTTGTAAGTTCAGTTTATGTTTTCCAGGAAGTCTGTTGCCCCTTACCCCTGACCTCCAGAATTCCTTTATGTCTATCCCATGCATTCTAAATCCGTGATTGTTTCAGCCCCACCACTTCCTCTGGCAGGGTGTTCCACTTGTCCACCACCCGTCTCTGTGAAGAAATTCTTCCTCTCGCTTTCCTCTGAATCGTCCTCCTCCAACTTCATCCCATGCCCTCTAGTCCTGGAACATCTTTTCGCTTAAAATAGTGCATTCCTGCACCCTGTTCCTCCTGTAAGATACTTGTATGTCTCTATCATATCCCTCTCTCCTCCTCTCCTCCAGGGACTACATGTTCAGTGCCTTCAACCTGTCCTCATAGGACTTGTGATGCAATCCATGCACCATCTTTGTTGCCCTCCTCTGAACCTTCTCTCCCCATCTATGTCCTTACGTGGGTAAGGTCTCCAGAACTGCACAGTGTACTCCAGGTGCGGCCTCACTAGTGTCTTGTATAGTGGAATTATGACCTCCCTTTTCCTGCTGGTGATGCCCTGCCTATGCATCCCAGCATCCTATTTGCTTTACCTGCTGCCTTGTCACACTGTTTCCTGCCTTGAGGTCATCAGAGATGATAACTCCAAGATCCCTTTCCTGCTTAGTGCATGCTATATCCTCACCCCCAACTGATATATTGTGCCAGGGTTTTTGTGCCCCATATGCATTATCTTGCACTTCCTTGCATTGAATTTCAACTGCCAAACCCCTGAGCATTCTTCAAGTTTCTGCAGGTCCCTTCTCATTCTGTCTACACCCTCAGGTGTGTCTACTCTGTTACAGAGCTTTGTGTCATCAGCGAACAGTGAAATTCTGCCTTCTAGGTCCTGCGCAATGTCACTGATGAAGATATTGAATAGTACCGGTCCCAGAACTGATCCCTGTGGTACCCCACTGGTCACTCTTCCCTCTGTGGAGTGACAGCCATTTACCATCACCCTCTGTGTCCTGCCGCCCAGCCAGTTACCTACCCACCACACTACTGTTCTGCTCACACCCATATTCCCCAGTTTGTGCAATAGTCTTTGAGGCAGTCTAGAGAAGGGCAACCAAAATGATGAAGGGACTGCATCAGAAAACATATGAGGACAGATTAATGGAGCTCAACAAGTATATCCTAGAGCAAAGGAGGGAGAGAAGTGATTTGATCAAAACATTCAAACACCTTAAGGGCATTAACAAGGTGAAAGAGTCTAACATGTTTCAATATAAGAAAAATAGCAGGACAAGAGGACACAACATGAGATTAGAGGGAGGCTGATTAGGAGTAATGTGAGGAAGTTCTTTTTTACAGAAAGGGTGGTGGATGCATGGAATTGCCTACCTCAGGAAGTGATGGATATAACAACAGTGCAGGGCTTCAAACAGGCATGGGATAGGCATAAAGGAGCAATACAGATGAGTATGAATAGATAGGCCATAGACAGAGTAAAGGCCGATGGCACATTCATAAGGTAGAAAAAGAAATGGGCAGACTGGATGGGCCTTGCGGTCCTTATCTGCTGTCAATTTCTATGTTCCTATATTTCTAAACCCTGACATAGTTAAAGCTCCAGATTATTGGTTCCATGAAGAGAACTGTAACAAAAACATAGAAACATAGAAGTTGACGGCAGATAAGGTCCGCAAGGCCCGTCCAATTTGCCCATTTTTTCTACCTTATGAATGTGCCATCGGCATTTGCTCTGTCAGTGGCCTATCTAGTCATACTCATCTGTGTTGCTCCCCCATGCCTATCCCATGCCTGTTTTAAGCCCTACACTGTATTCATATTCACCACTTCCTGAGGTAGGCCATTCCATGCATCCACCACCCTTTCTCTAAAAAAGAACTTCCTCACATTACCCCTAAATCTACCTCCTTCTAATCTCATGTTGTGTCCTCTTGTCCTGCTGTCTTTATGTTTGCTTGCATGCATGCGCAAGAAACATGTTGTGGTAGCTTGCTGGAAAAGCAAATTTTGGATGTGAGGCAGTGTTGTGGCCATCCCCTCTTTCCAATGCTGTACAAACTACTCCACAAGGTTCAACGGACGGGGGCATCAGTGGTAGTGGTGGCACCTATTGGACCAAGGAGGCCATGATACCCCCTCATCCAAGCAATGGCAGTGGACCAGTCCACGGTTGTACCTCACCGACCATACCTTCTGCCACAGGGACTGATTTTGCATCCAATCCCATCTAGCCTGAAGCTGGCTGCAGGTCTATTCCTCGTCTATCCTATAGGTTGATGCACGATCCAATAAAATTGAAGGGGGGGGCGAGGACATACCTCTGTGCTCCCCAGAGCTTCTCCAGTATGAGTCTTCCATAGCTAGAAACATGGTAAAAGAGTTAGGACATACAGGCTGGAGAGAGAGAGATAAAAGCAAAGTAAATGTGGACCCTGACAGCACAAGGGTGACCCCTTCGCTCTTGGTAGTGTCCACTCTGGGTATTGCCTGGTAGCCTATACTGTAAGCTAGACTATAATAAGCATAAAAAGACAGTCCTTGCTCTGTAACTATCTTTCCTTTATTGTGGAACAACTCCGTAGTATAGTAACATCAAGACACATAATGTCGTACTGGACCGTTAAAAGATTTACACTCCGTCCCTTGTGAAATTAAGTTGGAGACTGGAAGACATTGTATGTTGGGGTTGACTAGCCCCATTTCATGAGTCTGCCTTAGTCAACCCATCCTGTGTAGTATTCTGCCGTCCCGGGTAGGGCTGCGGAGTACTATAAAGGGTACTCAGAAAATTGCCTTTGCCAGGTGAGTAAATCCCATTATATTTCTTACCCTTTATAGTACTCCGTAGTCAGATACCAGTGGGACCTAAGTAGCAGTGCACAATCACGAGTGATTACTCTTGGGAGGGTAGAGAAGAGGCAGATTCTTTCGTAGATATGTGGGGCTGTGTCCCTGCCCTCAGTACTGATCTGGCGAAGGCTGTTCTTTCTTGTGATGCTATGTCTAGTCTATGATGGCTTAGTGAACGTGTGTATTGGGGAACAGGTTGCGACTGAACAAATGTCTGCAATTGAAATAGTTCCCCATTCTGCCTATGATGTGGCCACTGCTCTAGTGGAGTGAGCCTTTGTTCGCTGTGGTGAGGCCTGCCCTGCTGCCCTATAGGCCTCAGTAATTGTCTGTTTGATCCACCTAGCGATGGTGGCTTTGGAGGCTGTATGGCCTGCTTTCTGCCTCTTAAGTAATATAAATTGTCTGTCTGTTTTGTGGATGCCACTTGTCATGTCGAAGTACTGTCTCAGTAGGTGACCAGTGTCTAGTGGGTGGGGCCGTGATGTGTCTGTGGGGTCACCTACCACGTAGGGCAGAAAGACATCTTGTTCCCTGTGATAAGTGGAAGCTATCTTGGGTAGAAAGGAGGGTACCGTTCTTAAAACTACCCTATCGCTATGAAATATTACGAATGGTTCCCTGCATGACAGAGCCTGAATCTCTCTGATTCTCTTTACAGAGCAGATTGCAACCAGGAAGGCTCTCTTAATTGTGCACCAGTACAGGCTGTCATGCTGGAGAGCTGGGGATCAAAGGGCATCTAGCACTGTGTTGAGGTGCCATGGAGGCATCTTGGCTTTACCTTCGGTGAAGCTAGTGCCACGGCCCTCATAGTCTGACTGTGTCTGGGTGTGAGCCTGTGTGACCTATCACTGGCAGTGGCCTTCTAATAGTGGAAATTGCGGATGCTTGGACTTTGAGGGAGGCAGGACTAAGGCCTGTGTTTGCCCCTTCATTTAGAAAGTCCAATATTAGTGGAAAACCTGCCACTGAAGGTGAGGTTCCCATTTCTCTGCACCATTTGTGTAAAATCTGCCATTATCTATGGTAAGTCTTATTGGTGGAGTGTTTTCTGGATTGTAACAATCAGTTCACCACTCTGGTGTGGTAGCCTTGATTTAACAGTCTGTGTCTCTCAGTCATGCAGTCAGCTTCAGGCTGAAAGGGTTCGGATGTAAAATCGGTCCCTGTGACAGAAGGTCTTTTCGGTGTGGTAGTGCCAAACGCTGATCAACCGCCATTGCTTGTATGAGGGAGTACCATGGCCTCCTCGGCCAATTGGGTGCTACCACCACTACTGACGCCCCTGTACATCATATTTTGTGGAGTAGTTTGTATAGCATTGGAATGGGGGGAAAAGCGTGGGCTCTTCTGCAGTTCCACTGGGCTGATAGGGTGTCCACTTCCCTTGGGGTCCGAAAACCTGGAGTGGTAGTCGGGTAATTGTTTGTTCTAGTGAGAAGCCATGAGGTCCCCTTGGAGGGGCCCCATTTGGCTTGAAACTTTCAGAATACTTGTTGGTTGTGTTTCCACTCTGCCTGGTTGATGGTGATTCTGCTCAGCCAGTCCGCATCTGTGTTGGATGTTCCGGCTAGGCAAATGGCAGTGATGGACTGTAGGTTTAGCTCTGCCCAGAGTAGCAGTTGCAGAGATTCTTTGATGATTGCTTTGCTTCTGATTCCCCCGTTTGTTTATGTAGGTGACTGTCACTTGGTTGTCACACCTTATTAAAACTGTTTTGCTGTAGATGAGGGGTGCGAAGAAGGCTAGGGCCAATCGGACAGCCCTCATTTCCATTATGTTGATAGGCAGTTTGGTCTCCTGCTGGGTCCATAGTCCCTGGATGATGTGGTTCTTGTAGGCTGCCCCCCAGCCCAGCAGATTCACATCTATGGTTATCACCTCCAGGGGTCCCTGTGTCAGAGATCTCCCTTTCTGGTTATTGTGTTGCTGCGTCCACCATGTGAGTGTGGCAATGACTCGGGGAGGAGGAGTTAATTTGAACTTGAAATTCTGTGTTGTCTGATCCCATGATTCTATGAGGAACCTCTGCAGGATATGCATGTGTAGTCTCGCCCACGGGACCATATCTATGAGGACTGCCATGACTACCAGAGTCTGGAGATAGTCCCTACCTCTCTGTTTGGTTTGTTGATCAGACCCAAGGCCAATCTGTGGACGTTGGTTGATTTTTACGCTGTTGGTGTCACCTTGTTGTTTGTTGTGTCTGTCACTGTGACTAGGTAGGTGATTGTTTGTGATGGCGTACGTTGGCTCTTGGTTGTGTTTATTATCCAACTGTGTTGGAGAAGGCATTCTGCAGCTAACTGTGTGCTGTGCCATGCTCTGTCCACCGTCCTGGCTCTTATTAGCCAGTCATCCAGATGTGGGATGATGTGCACCCCTAGTTTTCTTAGGTGTGCTGCCAGGACCACTAGTGTCTTGGTGAATACTCGGGGCGCTGATGCCAGGCTGAATGGGAGGCAGGTGTACTGAAAGTGTTGGCCTTGGATGTTGAACCGGAGATAGCGGTGATGCAAGGGTCTGATGGGGATATGGAGGTAGGCATCCTTGAGGTCTATCGAGGTCAGAAAATCCCCCGGTTGTGTGGCTAACAGTGTTGACTGCCGGGATTCCATACTGGACGTTTTGTATGTCACATATTGGTTCAGGTACTTCAGGTCCAGCACGGGTTGCATGCTGCCTGTCTTCTTGGGCACAACAAAGAAGAAGGAGTAGATTCCTGTGTCCCTTTCCCCTGTGGGGACTGGCATGATAGCCCCATTGTAGAGTAAGTCCCGTATTGCCTCCTGTGTTGCTCGTGCCTTGATTTGGCAGTTTGGGAGGGGCTAAGGAAGGGGTCTGTGCTGATATGGGGTACTGCCGAATTCTATTGTGTGGCCCCTTGTCACCACTTCTAGTACCCATTTGTCTGACGTAGTGTGGGCTCATAGTTGCGCATACCACTGGAGTCTCCCTGCTAGTGGTGGGTCTGTGCGGGCCCGCGAACCTTCATTGTTTATTACCTTGTGGTCTGAAGTTTGGTTTACGGCCTCTGTTGGAGTAGTTGCCCCCTGTGTTACCTTTGGGTTTGTTATTATAGGCTGTGTGCTGGAAACAGGGTCTTTGGTTCCAGTGTCTGGAGGGCAGAGGCTTATAGGGCTGTGTCTTGGGTTTGAAGAATTTACTTTTGGAACGAAAGGATTTGTCCTAGGGCAGGTAGACATCCTTGTCTCCTTGCGCTTGTTTTCCGCCTCTGTGTTTGAGGTATGGAGTCAGCCCTTCCACGAACAGTGTACCTTCTTTGAAGGAGAGTTTCATTAGTGCATTCTTGGAATCGCTGTCCGCTTGCCAAAGCTTAGGCCACAGTGCCCTCCTTGCCCTGTTGGCGAGCACCATGGTTCTGGTGCCAAACCTAAGGAGGTCTGAGGAGGCACCCATAATGTATTTCACTGCCTGTATGGCTCACTCTGCTGCATCAGCCTGTGGGGGGGTCCTCAGGAATGATTTCAGTGAGGGTGTCGAGCCACCTGTGTAGTGCTCTGGAAGTGAACCACACCGCTGTGTCTGCCGAGCGGAGCATACCGGAGGCCTCATGAATTTAGCGAAGATGCTCCTCGATCTTTTTGTTCACTGGTATCTGACTGCAGAGTACTATAAAGTGTATGAAATACAGTCAATGTTTATAAATGTCGAGCACTTTTGAAGTACTGTTATAGCTACAATGTACATATGTTGCTATGAACTGGTCTGTACTGTTACCTAGTGACCTTTATCTACTATTGCAGCCAGATCGTATTCTGTATATCTGACAGATTCTCGAGGCAATGCCAGTTTACTAGGATTTATATATCAGAAATATATTTAGTTATAATTGCCCAGGAAACTGAGGGCATTAATTAGTCACAACTACTTCTTTATATTAGTAATCATCACAACCAGTAGGTACTTGACAGGGATAATATAAACTGACTGCAAACTTATACGCATATTCTGACCACACGTAAAGGGGACAGGAAATGTGTGCTAACTGGCAGCAGACAGTACTGTTCTTAGCAACAGAAATGAAATGCCTCCCTCCAAATGATCCATATTTAACTGTACCCGAATAAACACAGATTTGAAAAACAGTGTTTCCAATCATCTTAGTTTTATGTGCAACATTCTGCACAGTTCTCTTCATAAAACCAGTCATTTGGATTTTTTTTACTGTTATGGTTTGCGTACAGAATGCTGAACGTGAGTTGATGACCTGCCAAAGCAACGCTCAGAGTTCTGTGCACAAACCCTGACTTAGTTAAAACTCCAGATCATTGGTCCCATGAAGAGAACTGTAACAGAAACATAGAAACACAGAAGTTGATGGCAGATAAAGACTGCAAGGCCCATCCAGTCTGCCCATTTCTTTTTCTACCTTATAAATGTGCCATCGGCCTTTGCTCTATCAGTGGCCTATCTATTCATACTCATCTGTATTGCTCCCTTATGCCTATCCCATGCCTGTTTGAAGCCCTGCACTGTATTCATATCCACCACTTCTTGAGGTAGGCCATTCCATGCATTCACCACCCTTTCTGTAAAAAAGAACTTCCTCGCATTACCCCTTAATCGGCCTCCCTCTAATCTCATGTAAACTATTACACTTGTAAAAAAAGAAAACGTTCTGCAGTGTTTTTATTTGTTTTGTTGTTGTTGTTATAACCTGAAACACAGAAAATGGTCCCTCGCCATTGGGTCCCATCCCCCAACCCGCACCCACCAAATGCGCACCCCACCTTCACCCCATACTTATCTCCGGAGACCGGCACGATGATCATCTGTGAAGCAGAAACATGTCTGCACTCTTCAAAGCCGACTGTGAACTGAAGAAATGCTGGTAAGCTGTATAATGGCATAAATGGGAGGTTCTCAACTTAGGTGGATATCTCGGCCATTTTGGGACTTTTGTCCCCAAATTTTCAACATGAGTTTCTTGGGATCCCACCTCATGAACTCAGTCACTGTCATGCTGTTATTAGGTCCCAAAAGGTGATGTTGCGGTCACTGCGTGGAATCACCTTCTGGACCGAATAATGAAATGACAGTGTCACTGTGTAAGCCCTAGTTACAGTGCCTCCATTTTGTAACCACTACCTGGCTAGCCTAGGTTCGGGGAGAAAACATTTGCTCAGCATCAGGGCTAGGTTTGTACTCCTGGTCAGGGGCACCCAAGTAATTCTGGACACAGGAAGCAATAACTGAAAATGTCCAAACCAGGAGTGGGATTCTAGATTGTGGCTTTTATTCACATCAACACAGGAATAACTAAGCAAAGATGGACCCCCACAGGGCTACACTCACTGGCAATGCAGATTTACAGAGGACAGGGCACATCTTCTTCTCTATACATAAACCCTCAGGTTCTGAACACATCTGGGCTCACTAGCCCGAACTGGTACTCTTACTCTTGGATTCCCTGGCATGGCCCCCCAGCCAGCACTAGGACAATTTTCCATATGGCATGGAGTTTGGTGGTGGCTCCCTGAACCACCCATGAGCACTTTCTAGCTCTAAAGGGAAATTCTTATCCTTAATCCCACATCTGGGTACTTTCTGCAGACACTGGCCAAGTGCCTGTGAGAAAGCTATAGGTGCCCAAAGTGAGCCTGTAGAGGTAAACCTGGTTACTTCAGATGGGGATCTCCCACCTCTTGCTCCCAAATCTATACCTGGCCATTCATTTGGATCAACACCTTTCTTTGAACTCTCTGGTTGAAGATGCTGTCTCGAAATGTAAATCACATTTAACATTCTACTCTGTATTTAGCTGGTGTCCTAACTTCAAAAGTTCTGTAAGTGGCTGTGTCCATCTTCCTAGACCCCCACTGTTTTAGATGCTTCCAAGCCATACACAAAATTAAAAGTACTGTACTTGGCTAGTCTTCTCCTGACCCCACAGTAGGCAGTTACTTTTATACAACTCTGTCCTGGTGAAACATGGGCTCTATTTCAGAGCAGACTCACCGTGGTATGCAGGTGCCAGGGCTTCTTCCCACAAAACACAGATTCGCTGGTACCTCAGTACAATTTCTTCTGTCAGGCAGCTTTTCCCTTTCCAAGCAGGGCCAGGATTTCCCCTGAAATGCTGGTTTCCTCCCATCCCTCCGCGGATGGGGACACTGGAACAACACAGGGAGCGGTCTCTACCACTTCTTCCAGTCTCTTTTGTGTTATTCTCTAGGGTGAGAACACACTACCCTCTTTCTAGTGTAGATCTAAAGCAGAGCTAGGCTCTGAGGGGCTGCCAACTGCAGCACACCTCTTCCTTTCACTGCAGACTGCCCAAGACTGACTTGAATTCTCCAACATTCTAACACTAACCCCTGCTGCGAGCAATCCACTGTGGCATATGCTGCTGCGAGAATTCTATGGTGATGTCATCCCTCCAGCTCAGCTGAGACTGAGGACAGAGTGAGACAGTGTGAAACCCATTTAACTGGTGTCTCACCAGCTGCCTTTCCTTGCCTGCCACTAGTTCTAAGTGGGATTCTAGTAACCCCGGGTGACAAGGGGATTGCAACTGTTCATGAGGTGGGCTCCCAAAAAGACTATGTTGCAAATGTGGTGAAAAAATTCCAAAATATGACTGTGTTACGAGCATGCATTGCACAGTTCCCACACACAACGTATCTTCGAGAATTTTTAATATTTTCATCCAGATTTTCAACATTGCCATTTTTCCACACCTTCTTATGGATAGTACAGTTGTCATTCTTCACATCCTGCTCGAAATGTGTTTTCACACATGTGGCTCACATTGGTGTGGTTGCTGCATAAATCAACGTTCGGGACAGATTAAGAAAATCACAGTGACAGTGTTCATAAGGAGAGGTCCCAAAAAGTCCATGTTGCAAATTTGGTGAACAAATTCAAAAAAATGACTGCATTATCAGCATGCGTTGCACAGTTTCTATGCATGCTTGTAAGTTCGCCAATTGTTTATAATTTTACTCCCAAGTTTCAACATTGTCATTTTTGCACACTGCTTTATGAACAGTACAGCTGTCATTTTTCACATCCTGCCTGAAACATGTTTTCGTACCTGTGGCACACAATGGGCGCAGTCGCTGTGTGAAATCAATGTTCGGGGCAGATTAAGAAAATCACAGTGCCACTGTTCATAAGCAGAGGTCCCAAAATGCCTATGTTGAAAATGTGGTGTAAACATTCACAAAAAAATTGCATTATGGGTGTGCATTGCGCAGTTTCTACGCACACTTGTGACTTCACCAATTTTTTTATATTTTCACTCCAGATTTTCAACATTACCATTTTTTACACCTCCTCATGAACAATACAGCTGTCATTTTTCACATCCTGCCTGAAATGTGTTTTAGCACCTGTGGCGACAAATAGCGCAGTCGCTGTGCAAGATCACCTTTTGGCTAACTAACTGATAGTGCCACTGTTCATGCGGTGGGGTCACAGAAAGCTCATGTTGAAAACTTGGACTGAAAATACCAAGAAACACCCTGGGCATTAGGGTTTCCGACCATAACACACTACCCTGTAGGGACTGACAGGCGTCAGGGGTGTGACTTAGGATTGTCAACAGTAATGCTCACGCCATTCTTCCCCCACCCCCACCCTGCAGCTAGTGACAGGCATCGAGGTGTGCCTTGGACTCTTCAGCCCAAAGTCCACCCCATTCTCCTATACTGTACCCATTTCAGCATATTTTCTTATGGAGTGGGGTGAGTGTAAAGCCTGAACACTTAAAGGCACACCTTGACACTTGTTGGTGTCTGCGGGGTAGGGTGAAGTGAAATAGCATGAGCATTATGGGTGACAACCCAAAGGCACACCCCAATGCCTGTCCATCTTTCCAGGGTGGCGTGAGGCTGGCGTCAGTTCAGTACTTCACTGCCATTCCTATTCTGCATCTGTCTAACTCCTGCACTTCCAATGCTAGTGCCAGCAAGCAAACATTCGGCATTGACACATGCTTGTTCTTACAGTATATTGAAACATGTTAGAATCTTTCACCATGTTAATGCCCTTACGATGTTTGAATGTTTCAATCATATCACCTCTCTCCCTCCTTTGCTCTAGGGTATACATACTGAGCTCCGTTAATCTGTCCTCATGTTTTCTGATGCAGTTCCTGCACCATTTTGGTTGCCCTTCTCTGGACTGCCTCAATTTGGTTAATATCCTTGTGAAGGTGTGGCCTCCAGTACTGCACGCAGTACTCCAGATGGTGCCTTGTAAAGAAGGATTATTACCTCCCTCTTATGACTTGTGATACCCCTACTAATACACACCAACATCCCTCTAGCCTTAGAAGGCTGCCCATATAAGCAAAACAATGCAAAATGCAGCATTTCACATCACTTTTTATTCAGGGACAGTTGCAGATAGATCATTTAGGCTTATGGATATAATTTCGGTAAATGGTGACATTATAAAAAGCTGCCAATCGTAAATAATTTTCTGCCCCCTTTAATATATTCAAAAAGCTTAAGGTCAGATTTAATCTATAATAAAGTCACTCCACATGCTGTTTTCATTCATAGCTTACTTTACCATGGCTCAGGATAGAAACGTGGGCCACCTGTGTTGCAAGGGGCCATGGTTCCACTGCATCGATGGGTCACCATGCATGGGTTGTACAGCTGCAGCTATTGACATGGTCAGATATTTTGTAAAACATTTCTTTGATATCTTTAGTGACATTCCCTTCCTGCCTACCATACATTTGTAGGGCCACCAGAGACAATCTCTTTAGAAATGTCACTCAATATTTGAAAAGTCTGACCATGCAGCATCCTGACATCAGAGCAATGTTGCAACACCATCCTGACATCACAACAATGCTACAACATCTTGACATCAAAACAATGGTAAAACAGCATCCTGACAGCAAAACAATAGTACAACATCACCCTGACATTAGAGCAATGAGAGAACAGCAATCTGGTATCAGAAGAATGGTCCAGAAGCATCCAGATATCATAACAATCGTTCACCAGCATCAGAACAAATGTACAGCACCATCCTAATTTCAGAACAATGGTGCAACAGTATCCTCACATCAGAATTATGGTACAGCAGCATCCTAATATCAGGAGAATGGTACAACAGCATTCTGGCTTTGGAACAATGGCACAAGAGCATTCTAATGTCAGAACAATTGTACAACAGCATTCTGGCATCAGAACAAGGGTACAATAGCATCCTGACTACAGAATAATGGTACAACACCATCCTAGCATCATAATGATGGTACAGGAGCATTCTGACATCAGACCGATTGTTCAACAGCATCCTAACATCAGAATGATGGTACTAAAGAATCCTGACATTAGAGCACTGGCACAACAGCATCCTGACATAATAGCATCCTGACTACAGAACAATGGTACAACACCATCCTGACATCAGAACGATGGTACAGCAGCATCCTGACATCGGAACAATGGTACAACACCATCCTGACATCAGAACGATGGTACAGCAGCATCCTGACATCAGAACGATGGTACAGCAGCATTCTGACATCAGAACAATGGTACAACACCATCCTGACATCAGAACGATGGTACAGCAGCATCCTGACATCAGAACGATGGTACAGCAGCATTCTGACATCAGAACAATGGTACAACACCATCCTGACATCAGAACAATGGTACAGCAGCATCCTGACATCGGAACAATGGTACAACACCATCCTGACATCAGAACGATGGTACAGCAGCATCCTGACATCAGAATGATGGTACAGCAGCATCCTGACATCAGCATGATGGTACAACAGAATCCTGACATTAGAACACTGGTACAACAGCATCCTGACATAATAGCATCCTGACTACAGAACAATGGAACAACACCATCCTGACATCAGAATGATAGTACATCAGCATCCTGACATCAGAACAATGGTACAACACCATCCTGACATCAGAATGATGGTACAGCAGCATCCTGACATCTTAACAATGGTACAACACCATCCTGACATCAAAGCAAAGGTAGAGCAACATCCTGACTATAGAATAATGGTATAACATCATCCTGACATCAGAACGATGGTACAACAGCATCTAACTTCAAAATGAAGGTGCAACAACATCTTGACATCAGAACAATGATACAACAGCTTTCTGACATCAGAACAATGGTACAGCATCATCCTGATATCTTAATGATGGTAAAACAGTATTGTGACATTAGAACACTGGTACAACAGCATCCTGACACCGGAATGAGGGTACAACAGTATTCTGACATCAGAATGATGGTACCACAGCATCCTGACATCAGAACAATGATACAACAGCCTATTGACATCAGAACGATGGTATAACAGCATCCTGACATTAGAACGATTATACTACAGCATCCTGACATCGGAACAATGATACAACAGCCTTCTGACATCAGAACAATGGTACAGTAGCATCCTGATATCAGAACAATGGTACAACAGCATCCTAACATCTTCAGTGCTTAAAATAATGGACTTAAATAAGCCACATCATAGACATGCTAAAAGCAGAGCATCACAATCCCTTGTTTGGGACTTTTTTGTTCAAGATGCAAATGATGAGTCAGTTGCAATTTGCCAGGTTTGTCATGTGCGTGTGAGTCGAGGTAAAAAGGGGAGCCATCTGGGTACAGGAGGACAGCATACGCATCTTAAGAATAGGCACTTGGCACTGTGAACCCAGTACAAGCTGGCAGCTAATACCACAGTGGGGCGTAAGCCCTCATCACCGGCAACCATAGCAAGCATGTTATCCCCTTCATGACTGTTAAGTCCAGTAGTAAATCAAATGCATGCAGTACTGAGGTAAAAAGAGCAGAGGATTACTACAGGCATGATGAGGTGAAGGACCATAATGACTTTGAAATGTTGTCCAGTGCTGGTGAGAATAGCAGTTTCTGTGGTGGTGGTGGTGAATGCAGTATGTCTAGTGCAAGTGGTACATCAACACCGGTTGGCAAATCTGGCAAAATAACAGCATTTCTGGGTTTGTCGTCATCATCTGTGCAACCATCTTAATCAAACAACCACAGTCCACCCCCTGCCAATGCTATTCATCACAGAGCAAAACCATTTGTGATCACACCCCGTGTAAAACGCTTAAGTCAGCCCACGTTACAGAGTGTTTTTGCGCATAAGCTGAAGTACCCCCCCAATCATACAGTGTCACGTGAACTTAATGCTGCTGTAGTAGAAATGCTGGCAATTGATCTTTTGCCCTTCTCCTTTGTGGAGAATTATGGTTCCGGCAGTTTGTTGCATGTGCCTGTCCAAAATGAAAAGTCCCATCCTGGACATACTTTTCTACCTGTGCTGTACCCGAGTTGTTTCGCACTGTGTCCGACTCAGTAAGACATGCCCTTCAGCATACCTCCTCTCCCTTCATCCATTTAAGCATGGATATGTGGACAAGTGGCAAAACAGCGGGGAGTTCATATCTGTGTATAACTGCACACTGGGCGCAGGTGCCGGGGGTTGTTTGTGATGTTGGTAGTGTGAATAATCAGTGCAAGAAGGTGGATTATCGCGGTAGCAATCTTTCAGGAATTCAAAAGCATGCCACAATTGCTAGGCGTAATGTGACCAGTTCACACACTGGTGAGAACATGTTGGACGTGGTACTGACTGAAATTGACAGATGGCTAAACTCTCTGTCCCTGAGAGCTGGGTTCATAGAAGTGACAGTGGGTCAAATGTGGTGAAATTCATCACGAATGGTGTTTTTTGTCATGTTCCATGCATGGCCCACTGTTTAAATCTTGTGGTGCAGGCATTTCTGCAGTGCCCTGATGTAAAGGAAATGCTGACCGCTGCATGATGTATCTGTTCTCACTTTTCTGGAAAGGCCCGTGACCAAATGCGGCAGTTGCAGATACAAAACAGCCTGCATCAGCACCGCTTGAAGCTGGAAGTTGTCACCCAGTGGAACTCCACTTTATACATGGCAGAGAGGTTGTATGAACAATACAAAGCCATCTCAGAAAATCTTGTGATGCACACAAGCCGTGACAGTTCTGGGGCCTCGATGTCTATGACGACTGAACAGTGGCATCTCATGGACTCTGTAATAACAATTTTTCAGCCTTTTTGAACATGCCACACAGGCAGTGAGTGGTGAGTCTGCCTCCATTAGCCAATCAATTCCACTGCTGCGGGTGCTGAGGCAGACATTGGGAATGTACAGCATAGCCTTGATGTTGCGGAGACAGTGGTAGCAGTATGTTGCTGCAACACATGCTGACGATATTCGACCAGAATAAATCACGTTGCTGAGTATTCGAAGCGTAGTGACAACTTTGCCATAGCAACAATGCTGGACCCACAATACAAACGTGGAATTGCATCAGTACTGGAGGGAGGGCCTGAACAGGTAAAAAATGTCAGTGGCCAACTGGTGCGCTTGGTTCATGGGGCACAGAAGTCACGTGCCAAGGTTTGCAAACCTCAGCAGCATAATCCGGCTGAAGGTGCACCTGGAGGACCATCAAGCGTATCCTGCAAGGGGAAGGGGACTGCAGTTCCAGCTGGTCTGTCATCCAAAGTGGCTGGCGTCAACCCGCTTTGGGAGGCTTTGTTCCAAGTGGGTATTTGTGAAATAAATGATTCGGGAGAACAGGATGATGCATCAACAACTGGACTTAGTGAGGCACAGAAAATGGGTTAAGTCATATTTGTCTGAAAACAGGTATCTGACAATAACTGAAGATCCTCTTTTGTACTGGAGTGGAAAGGTCAGTGAATGGCCAGAGCTGACTGCAGTGGCACTGAAGTACCTCACATGCCCACCCTCCAGTATAAGTGTTGAGAGTATTACTCGCTCAGCAGGTGCAATAGTCAGGGTTATCAGACAAACCTGTCTCCTGCAAATGTTGGTTGCTAACATTCATTAAATGAATGAAGGCACATACCAGCACAGACTGCAACCTCGGTATTCATACCTGGACTAGTCATGGTGGTTTTGGTGATGTGGAAATCGACCATCCTGGTGGCACTGGCAGTGGCTGCCTGAAACGGCCCACCACTGACGTAGATGACAACACAATGGAGAAAGAATTTCCCAGTGGTCAGACTTCAGACATAGATGACTGTGAGGGAAGCTTTCTTTATGAGGATAATGATGTGGTTAATGTTGGCAGGTTTTAACTTTTAACTGAAGTTGTTAAAAGGCGGAGTGCCACCCCAGACTACCACCACCACCACTGGGACTGATGTTAACCACTGCCACCACTGAGCACAAGTCTGTCCACCCCCCGGACCACCACCACCGGGACTGATGTTAGCCACTGCCACCCCTGAGCACGAGTCTGTCCACCCCCCAGACCACCACCACTGGGACTGATGTTAGCCACTGCCACCCCTGAGCACGAGTCCGTCTGCCCCCGGACCACCACCACCACTGGGACTGATGTTAGCCACTGCCACCACTGAGCATGAGTCTGTCCACCCCCCCAGACCACCACCACCGGGACTGATGTTGTTAGCCACTGCCACCACCCCCAGATGCAGGAAGATATAATAGCAGAGAATGTCATCATGTGCCACAGCTATCACCAGTTCACCAACACCCACCACCAGTGTCATTCCAGCAATATTTCCCCATTACATTTACATTTACCATGCCAAGGCAGAGGGAATCGAACAGGAGACCACATCCGTCGGCCACAGGCACAAAGCTTCTTATTATTTAAACCATAAAGTGAGTATGTGTACTAATGTTTGTTACGCTGTTTCACTTCCTTTAGTTGTATGTTTTGTTTTCTGTGGCTTTTCAGAGCCACAATGGTCAAACACATATAGCACACTTATTTTGTTTTGTTTTTTACAGGTTAATAAAAAATCTCTCCTTTGCTGAAACGTGGTGGGAATGGTACTGCAGCTGTACCGTACAGAGGAACCTGTGGAACATCCATTCTGGTAAGTATGAAGATTTTATTTCATCCGTTTCATTGTTTTGGAAAGACTGCAGCAAATGTGACTGAGTACGATTCATGAACTAGGTGACGTGTACATCACCAAAACTATTTCTGTGAGATATCATTCATGCACTGCATTCTGAACTTGTAGCTGTGCAGCCCTGACCATAACAGTGTTGAAAAGGTTGCACACAGGTTGTGTTACTTGACAAGATGTGGGTTTGAAATGTAACTTGACTTGAGATTGAGAACCAGGGACACATTACAATTAAGTTGTAAAGTCATTCATTTCTTTTTAGGAAACTTCAGATGCTTTGTTGTTCTGTCAAAGTGGCCTTATCCAAACAAGTTCTTCAAGTCCCCGGCCAGAGCGCACATACAACAACATGAAGTGGTTTCGTTGAGTATTCATGACCATCATTAACAACCCGCACTAGAAAGGATGCAGATGAAATCTGCTGAAAGTAACCAAATGAAACCATACAGACAAACCTGCAAATATGCTCCCCCCAACCCAAAAAAAAAATACTTACCTTCACATGGTTGAGAGTTATCCATTTCAAATTTTGACACAAAAAGTTCTCATCGAGCACTGGAATGTGCACACCAACAGTATCTGTGACCTGTGATACAGAACAACAATACCATGGGCACATGTCCATGTAAACCACCCTCACCTACAAAATACACAAATATATATCTATATATATATCAACTCACCAAGGCTACTATTAGTGTACAGAAAAAGGGCACCCATCCATCCAGTTGAGATGATCACATTGCATTTCCTCAAATCGCAGCACACATTGGACCAGCAACACCCATCGGGTCATCATTTTTAGTCTGAGGGACTTTGTATCCGTGCAAATGCTCATTTCATTTTGCAACCACTTGTCAATTTTCTGCACACAAGGTGGATGCATTTTGGGCATGCAGAAAAAATCTGGGGACTCTGTGCCACCACACACGCATGACTGGTCAGCCATGGTACTGAGGGACTTTGTATGTGCTAACTCCCAATTCACTTTGCTACCACTTGTCAATTTTCTGCACATAAGATGGATGCATTTGGACATACCAGAAAATCTGGGGACTCTGTGCCACTACTGCGTGCATAACTGATTACTATTAATTCTGGGGACTTTGTATGTGCTGAAACAGCCATTTCACTTTGCTACCACTTGTCAATTTTCTGCACACAAAGTCGTTTGTTTTGGGCATGCAGAAAAAATCTGGGGACTCTGTGCCACCACTGCACACATGACTGAGTGCGTTATTAATTCTGGGGGAATTTGTATGCGCCAAAACACTCCCATTTCATTTTACTACCACTTGTCAATTTTCTGCACACAAGACAGATGCATTTTGGGCATGCAGAAAAATCTGGGGACTCTGTGCCACCACTGCGCGCATGACTGAGTGTGCCATTAATTCTGGGGACTTTGCATGTGCTGAAACACTCCCATTTCACTTTGCTACCACTTGTCAATTTCTGCACACAAGGTGGATGCATTTGGGCATGCAGAAAAAATCTGGGGACTCTGTGCCACCACTGCGTACATGACTGAGTGCACCATTAATTCTGGGGGACTTTGTGTGTGCTGAAATGCTCCCATTTCACTTTGCTACCACTTGTCAATTTTCTGCACACAAGGCGGATGCATTTTGGGCATGTAGAAAAAGTCTGTGGACTCTGTGCCACCACTGCATGCATGACTGAGTGCACCATTAATTCTGTGGGACTTCGTATGTGCTGAAACACTCCCATTTCACTTTTACCACTTGTCAATTTTCTGCACACAAGCGGATGCATTTTGGACATGTAGAAAAATCTGGGACTCATGCCACCCTGCACTCCTCATATGACTAATGTACCATTAATTCTGGGGACTGTATGTGCTGAAACACTCCCATTTCACTTTACTACCACTTGTCAATTTTCTGCACAACAAAGGTGTATGCATTTTGGGCATGCAGAAAAATCCTGGAACATCTAGTACCACTGCATACATGACTGAGTGCAGCATCAATTATCGAGGCACTCTGGATCCAGGCCCTCAACCTGTTAGTGGCAAATCAGGCAGGGGTAGTAGCCCCTGGGATGCGCCATCTAGGGGTTACACTATGATCTACATGATCAGGAATGTTACCTCCCACAGTGCTACTGATCACAATCTACATGACTGGGTATGTTAACCCACAATAGCTACTTATCACAATCTACATGATGGGGTATGTTACCCCCCAACAATGCGACTGATCATTGTCTAGAGAATGGAGTATGTTCTCCCCCAGCAGTTCTACTAGCTATGATCTACATGATCAGGAATGTTACCCCCCCCCGCAGTGCTACTGATCACAGTTTACTTGATGGGGTATGTTATCCTCTTCCCCCAGCAGTGCAACTGACTACAGTCTACACAATGGGGTATTTTATCCCCCCAACAGTGCTACTAATCACAGTCTACTATATGGGGTATGTTGCCCCCCAGGACTGCTAACAATCACAGTGTACATGATGGGGTATGTTACTCCTCCCCAGCAGTGTTACTGATCAGTCAACATGATGGGGTATGTTACCTCCCCCAGCAGTGCTACTGATCACAGTCTACATGATGGGGTATGTTACTCCCCGCAGCAGAGCTACTGATTAGTCTACATGATGGGGAAAGTTATACACGATGGGGTACGTTACCCCCCTGGATTGCTACCAATCACAGTCTACATGATTGGGTATGTTACCCCCCCCAGCAGTGCTACTGATCACAGACTACATGATGGGGTATTTTAGCCCCCCTGCACAGCAACTGATCATAGTCTATACGGTGGGGTATGTTACCCCCCCAGCAGTGCTACTAATGACAGTCTACACAATGCCATATGTCCTCCCCCAGCAGTACTACTGATCATAATCTACATGATGGGGTATGTTATCCCCCAGCAGTACGACTGATCATTGTCTAGAGAATGGGTATGTTCTCCCCAGCAGTGCTACTAGCTATGATCTACGGATCAGGAATGTATCCCCGCAGTGCTACTGATCACAGTCTACATGATGGGGTATGTTACCCTCCCAGCAGTGCTACTGATCACAGTCTACACAATGGGATATGTTACCCCAGCAGTTCTACTAATTACAGTCTACATTGTGGAGTAATTGCGACACCCAACAGTGCTACTAATCTCTCTCTACATGATGGGGTATGTTCGTCCTGCAGCAGTGCTACTTATCACAGTCTACACGATGTGGTATGGTATTCCTCAACAGTGCTACTAATCACAGTCTACACGATGAGGTTTATTGTCTCCCCTAGGACTGCTACCAATCACAGTGTTCATGATGGGGTATGTTACCCTAGCTGTGTTACCGATCAGTCTACCGAGGGGGTATGTACTCCACCGCTCTGCAATAATAACATTCTACACGATGGGGAATGTTACCCTCCAGCAATGATACTGACCACAGTCTACACGATGGGGTATATCCCCAGCAGTAATACTGATCACAGTGTACATGATTGGGAATATTACCCCCTCCCCAGCAGTGCGACTGATCACTGTCTAGAGAATAGAGTATGTTCTCCTGCAGCAGTGCTACTAGCTATGATCTACGATCAGGAATGTTACACCCCCAGCAGTGCTACTGATCACAATTTACATGTTGGGGTATGTCACCCCCAGCAGTGTTACTGATCACAGTCCACATGATGCAGAATGTTACCCCAACAGTGCTACTGATCACAGTCTACATGATGGGGTATGTTATTCCCCCAACAGTGCTACTAATCACAGTCTCCATGATGGGGTATGTTACGCCCCACAGCAGTGCTACTAATCACAGTCAACATTATGGGGTATGTTATTCCCTCAACAGTGCTACTAATCACAGTCTATACGATAGGGTATGTTGCCCCCCCCAGGACTGATACCAATCACAGTGTACATGATGGGGTATGTTACCCCTCCCCAGCAGTGTTATTGATCAGTCTACATGATGGGGTATGTTACCCCCAGCAGTGCTACTGATTACAGTCTACGATGGGGTATGTTACTCCCCAGCAGAGCTACTGATTAGTCTACATGATGGGAATGTTATATACGATGGGGTATGTTACCCTCCTGTACTGCTATCAATCACAGTCTACATGATGGGGTATGTTACCCCCCCCAGCGGTGTTACTGATCACAGTCTACATGATGGGGTATGTTACCCCCCCAGCAGTGCTACTGATCACAGTCTACATGATGGGGTATGTTACCCCCCAGCAGTGCTACTGATCACAGTCTACATGATGGGGTATTTTACCCCCCCAGCACTGCTACTGATCACAGTCTATACAGTGGGGTATGTTATCCCTCCCAGCAGTGCTACTAATGACAATCTGCACAATGGCGTATGTCCCTCCCCCCCAGCAGTACTACTGATCACAGTCTATAGATGGGGAATGTTTATTCCCCTGCAGTGCGACTGATCATTGTCTAGAGAATGGAGTATGTTCTCCCCCAGCAGAGCTACTAGCTATGATCTACACGATCAGGAATGTTACCCCCGACCCAGCAGTGCTACTGCTCACAGTCTACACGATGGGATATGTTACCTCCTCAGCAGTGCTACTGATCACAGTCTACATGATGGGGTATGTTTACTCCTCCCAACAGTCGACTGATCAATGTCTAGAGAATGGAGTATGTTCTCCCCAGCAGTGCTACTAGCTATGATCTACGATCGGGAATGTTACCCACCCCAGCAGTGCTACTGATCACGGTCTACATGATTGGGTATGTTAACCTCCGCAGCAGTGCTACTGATCACAATCTACATGATGGGTTATGTTACTCCCCAGCAGTGTGACTGATCAATGTCTACAGAATGGAGTATGTTCTCCCTGCAGTACTACTAGCTATGATCTACCGATCAGGAATGTTACCCCCGCGAGTGCTACTGATCACAGTCTACATGATGGTGTATGTTACCCCCAGCAGTTCTACTGATCACAGTTTACATGATCGGGTATGTTACCCCCCAGCAGTGCAACTGATCAATGTCTAGAGAATGGAGTATGTTCTCCCCAGCAGTGCTACTAGCTATGATCTACACGATCAGGAATGTTACCGCCTCAACAGTGCTACTGATCACAGTCTACACAATGGGATATGTTACACCCCCCCCCAGCAGTTCTACTAATTACAGTCTACATTGTGGAGTATGTTCCCCTCCCAAGAGTGCTGCTAATCTCTCTCTACATGATGGGGTATGTTACGTCTCGCAGCAGTGCTACTTATCACAGTCTACACGATGGGGTATGTTATTCCCACAACAGTGCTACTAATCACAGTCTACACGATGGGGTATGTTATTCCCACAACAGTGCTACTAATCACAGTCTACACGATGGGGTATATTGCCTCCTTGGACAGCTACCAATCACAGTGTACATGATGGGTATGTTACCCTCCCCATCGGTGTTACCGATCAGTCTACATGATGGGGTATGTTACTCCCCCCAGCAGTGCTACTGATCACAGTCTACATGATGGGGAATGTTACCCCCCCAGCAATGGTACTGACCACAGTCTACACAATGGGGTATGCTACCCCCCAGCAGTGCTACTGATTACAGTCTACACAATGGGATATGTTACTCCCCCCCAGCAGAGCTACTGATTAGTCTACATGATGGGGAATGTTATATATGATGGGGTATGTTACCCTCCTGGACTGCTACCAATCACAGTCTACATGATGGGGTATGTTACCCTCCCCAGCGGTGTTACTGATCACAGTCTACATGATGGGGTATGTTACCCCAGCAGTGCTACTGATCTGATCTACATGATGCAGAATCTTGCCCCCAGCAGTGCTACTGATCACAGTCTACATGATGGGGTATTTTACCCCAGCACTGCTACTGATCAATGTCTAGAGAATGGAGTATGTTCTCCCCAGCAGTGCTACTAGCTACAATCTACGATCAGGAATGTTACACCCCCAGCAGTGCTAATGATCACAGTCTACATGATGGGGTATGTTCGCCCTCAACAGTGCTACTGATCACAGTCTACACAATGGGATATGTTACACCCCCCCAGCAGTACTACTAATTACAGTCTACATTGTGGAGTATGTTCTCCTCCCAAGAGTGCTGCTAATCTCTCTCTACATGATGGGGTATGTTACGTCTCGCAGCAGTGCTACTTATCACAGTCTACGCGATGGGGTATGTTATTCCCCCAACAGTGCTACTAATCACAGTCTACACAATGGGGTATATTGCCTCCCTTAGGACAGCTACCAATCACAGTGGACATGATGGGGTATGTTACCCCTCCCCATCGGTGTTACCGATCAGTCTACATGATGGGGTATGTTACTCCCCAGCAGTGCTACTGATCACAGTCTACATGATGGGGAATGTTACCCTCCCAGCAATGGTACTGACCACAGTCTACACAACCGGGTATGTTACCCCCCCAGCAGTACTACTGATCACAGTGTACATGATTGGGAATATTACCTCCTCCCCCCAGCAGTGCGACTGATCATTGTCTAGAGAATGGAGTATGTTCTCCTCCAGCAGTGCTACTAGTCATAAACAACACGATCAGGAATGTTGCCCCCTGCAGTGCTACTGATCACAGTCTACATGATGGGGAATGTCACACCCCAGCAGTGCTACTGATCACAATCTACATGATGGGGTATGTCAACCCCAGCAGTGCTACTGATCACAGTCTACATGATGGGGCATGTTAACCCTCCCCATCAGTGTTACCGATCAGTCTACATGATGGGGTATGTTACCCCCCCAGCGGTGTTACTGATCACAATCTACATGATGGGGTATGTCACACCCACAGCAGTGCTACTGATCACAATCTACATGATGGGGTATGTCACCCCCCCAGCAGTGCTACTGATCACAGTCTACATGATGGGGCATGTTACCCCTCCCCATCAGTGTTACCGATCAGTCTACATGATGGGGTATGTTACTCCCCCCAGCAGTGCTACTGATCACAGTCTACATGATGGGGCATGTTACCTCCCAGCAGTGCTACTGATCACAATCTACATGATGGGGTATGTCACCCCCCCAGCAGTGCTACTGATCACAGTCTACATGATGGGGCATGTTACCCCTTCCCATCAGTGTTACCGATCAGTCTACATGATGGGGGTATGTTACCCCCCCAGTGGTGTTACTGATCACAATCTACATGATGGGGTATGTCACACCCTCAGCAGTGCAACTGATCACAATCTACATGATGGGGTATGTCACCCCCCCAGCAGTGCTACTGATCACAGTCTACATGATGGGGTATGTTACCCCCACGGTGTTACTGATCACAATCTACATGATGGGTATGTCACACCCCAGCAGTGCTACTGATCACAATTTACATGATGGGGTATGTCCCCCCCCCCCAGCAGTGCTACTGATCACAGTCTACATGATGGGGCATGTTACCCCCCCAGCGGTGTTACTGATCACAATCTACATGATGGGGTATGTCACACCCCCAGCAGTGCTACTAATCACAATCTACATGATGGGGTATGTCACCCCCCCAGCAGTGCTACTGATCACTGTCTACATGATGGGGTATGTTACCCTCCACAGCGGTGTTACTGATCACAAACTACATGATGGGGTATGTCACACCCCCAGCAGTGCTACTGATCACAATCTACATGATGGGGATGTCACCGCCCCAGCAGTGCTACTGATCACAGTCTACATGATGGGGCATGTTACCCCCCCCCAGCGGTGTTACTGATCACAATCTACATGATGGGGTATGTTACCCCCCAGCAGTGTTACTGATCACAATCTACATGATGGGGTATGTCACACCCCCAGCAGTGCTACTGATCACGATCTACATGATGGGGTATGTCACCCCCCCAGCAGTGCTACTGATCACAGTCTACATGATGGGGTATGTTACCCCCCAGCGGTGTTACTGATCACAATCTACATGATGGGGTATGTCACACCCCCAGCAGTGCTACTGCTCACAATCTACATGATGGGGTATGTTACTCCCCCCAGCAGTGCTACTGATCACAGTCTACATGTTGGGGAATGTTACCCCCCCAGCAGTGCTAGTGATCACAGTCTACACGATGGGGTATATCCCCCCAGCAGTACTACTGATCACAGTGTACATGATTGGGAATATTACCCCCTCCCCCCAGCAGTGCGACTGATCGCTGTCTAGAGAATGGAGTATGTTCTCCTCCAGCAGTGCTACTAGTCATGATCTACACGATCAGGAATGTTGCCCCCTGCAGTGCTACTGATCACAGTCTACATGATGGGGTATGTCACCCCCAGCAGTGCTACTGATTGCAGTCTACAGAATGGGGTATGTTCCTCCCAGCAGTGCTACTGATCACAATCTACATGATGGTGTATGTCACCCCCAGCAGTTCTACTGATCACTGTCTACACGAGGGAATGTTACCCTCCCCATCAGTGTTACCAATCAGTCTACATGATGGGGTATGTTACCCCCCCAGCGGTGTTACTGATCAAAATCTACATGATGGGGTATGTCACACCCCCAGCAGTGCTACTGATCACAATCTACATGATGGGGTATGTCACCCCCAGCAGTGCTACTGATCGCAGTCTACAGAATGGGGTATGTTACCTCCCAGCAGTGCTACTGATCACAATCTACATGATGGTGTATGTCACCCCCCCCAGCAGTGCTACTGATCACTATCTACATGATGGGGAATGTTACCCCTCCCCATCAGTGTTACCGATCAGTCTACATGATGGGGTATGTTACCCCCCCAGCGGTGTTACTGATCAAAATCTACATGATGGGGTATGTCACACCCCCAGCAGTGCTACTGATCACAATGTACATGATGGGGTATGTCACCCCCAGCAGTGCTACTGATCACAGTCTACATGATGGGGAATGTTACCCCAGCAATGGTACTGACCACAGTCTACACAATGGGTATGTTACCCCCAGCAGTGCTACTGATTACAGTCTACACGATGGGGTATGTTACCCCCAGCAGTGCTACTGATCACAGTCTACATGATGGGAATGTCACACCCCCAGCAGTGCTACTAATCACAGTCTGCATGATGGGGTATGTTACGCCCCACAGCAGTGCTACTAATCACAGTCAACATTATGGGGTATGTTATTCCCTCAACAGTGCTACTAATCACAGTCTATACGATAGGGTATGTTTCCCCCCCCCAGGACTGATACCAATCACAGTGTACATGATGGGGTATGTTACCCCTCCCCAGCAGTGTTATTGATCAGTCTACATGATGGAGTATGTTACCCCCCCAGCAGTGCTACTGATCACAGTCTACACAATGGGATATGTTACACACCCCCAGCAGTTCTACTAATTACAGTCTACATTGTGGAGTATGTTCCCCTCCCAAGAGTGCTGCTAATCTCTCTCTACATGATGGGGTATGTTACGTCTCGCAGCAGTGCTACTTATCACAGTCTACACGATGGGGTATGTTATTCCCCCAACAGTGCTACTAATCACAGTCTACACGATGGGGTATATTGCCTCCTTAGGACAGCTACCAATCACAGTGTACATGATGGGGTATGTTACCCCTCCCCATCGGTGTTACCGATCAGTCTACATGATGGGGTATGTTACTCCCCCAGCAGTGCTACTGATCACAGTCTACATGATGGGAATGTTACCCTCCCAGCAATGGTACTGACCACAGTCTACACAGCAGGGTATGTTACCCCCAGCAGTACTACTGATCACAGTGTACATGATTGGGAATATTACCTCCTCCCCAGCAGTGCGACTGATCATTGTCAGAGAATGGAGTATGTTCTCCTCCAGCAGTGCTACTAGTCATAAACAACACGATCAGGAATGTTGCCCCTGCAGTGCTACTGATCACAGTCTACATGATGGGGAATGTCACACCCCAGCAGTGCTACTGATCACAATCTACATGATGGGGTATGTCAACCCCCAGCAGTGCTACTGATCACAGTCTACATGATGGGGCATGTTAACCTCCCATCAGTGTTACCGATCAGTCTACATGATGGGGTATGTTACCCCAGCGGTGTTACTGATCACAATCTACATGATGGGGTATGTCACACCCACAGCAGTGCTACTGATCACAATCTCATGATGGGGTATGTCACCCCCAGCAGTGCTACTGATCACAGTCTACATGATGGGGCATGTTACCCTCCCCATCAGTGTTACCGATCAGTCTACATGATGGGGTATGTTACTCCCCCCAGCAGTGCTACTGATCACAGTCTACATGATGGGGCATGTTACCTCCCAGCAGTGCTACTGATCACAATCTACATGATGGGGTATGTCACCCCCAGCAGTGCTACTGATCACAGTCTACATGATGGGGCATACCCCTCCCCATCAGTGTTACCGATCAGTCTACATGATGGGGGTATGTTACCCCCCCAGTGGTGTTACTGATCACAATCTACATGATGGGGTATGTCACACCCTCAGCAGTGCTACTGATCACAATCTACATGATGGGGTATGTCACCCCCCCAGCAGTGCTACTGATCACAGTCTACATGATGGGGTATGTTACCCCCCCACCGGTGTTACTGATCACAATCTACATGATGGGGTATGTCACACCCCCAGCAGTGCTACTGATCACAATTTACATGATGGGGTATGTCCCCCCAGCAGTGCTACTGATCACAGTCTACATGATGGGGCATGTTACCCCCAGCGGTGTTACTGATCACAATCTACATGATGGGGTATGTCACACCCCAGCAGTGCTACTAATCACAATCTACATGATGGGTATGTCACCCCCAGCAGTGCTACTGATCACTGTCTACATGATGGGGTATGTTACCCTCCGACCGGTGTTACTGATCACAAACTACATGATGGGTTATGTCACACCCCAGCAGTGCTACTGATCACAATCTACATGATGGGGATGTCACCGCCCCAGCAGTGCTACTGATCACAGTCTACATGATGGGGCATGTTACCCCCCCCCAGCGGTGTTACTGATCACAATCTACATGATGGGGTATGTTACCCCCCAGCAGTGTTACTGATCACAATCTACATGATGGGGTATGTCACACCCCCAGCAGTGCTACTGATCACGATCTACATGATGGGGTATGTCACCCCCCCAGCAGTGCTACTGATCACAGTCTACATGATGGGGTATGTTACTCCCCAGCGGTGCTACTGATCACAATCTACATGATGGGAATGTTACCCCCAGCAGTGCTAGTGATCACAGTCTACGATGGGGTATATCCCCCCAGCAGTACTACTGATCACAGTGTACATGATTGGGAATATTACCCCCTCCCCCCAGCAGTGCGACTGATCACTGTCTAGAGAATGGAGTATGTTCTCCTCCAGCAGTGCTACTAGTCATGATCTACACGATCAGGAATGTTGCCCCCTGCAGTGCTACTGATCACAGTCTACATGATGGGGTATGTCACCCCCCCAGCAGTGCTACTGATTGCAGTCTACAGAATGGGGTATGTTACCTCCCAGCAGTGCTACTGATCACAATCTACATGATGGTGTATGTCACCCCCCCAGCAGTTCTACTGATCACTGTCTACACGATGGGGAATGTTACCCCTCCCCATCAGTGTTACCAATCAGTCTACATGATGGGGTATGTTACCCCCCCAGCGGTGTTACTGATCAAAATCTACATGATGGGGTATGTCACACCCCCAGCAGTGCTACTGATCACAATCTACATGATGGGGTATGTCACCCCCCCAGCAGTGCTACTGATCGCAGTCTACAGAATGGGGTATGTTACCTCCCAGCAGTGCTACTGATCACAATCTACATGATGGGAATGTTACCTCCCCATCAGTGTTACCGATCAGTCTACATGATGGGGTATGTTACCCCCAGCGTGTTACTGATCAAAATCTACATGATGGGGTATGTCACACCCAGCAGTGCTACTGATCACAATGTACATGATGGGGTATGTCACCCCCCCAGCAGTGCTACTGATCACAGTCTACATGATGGGGAATGTTACCCCCCCCAGCAATGGTACTGACCACAGTCTACACAATGGGGTATGTTACCCCCCCAGCAGTGCTACTGATTATAGTCTACACGATGGGGTATGTTACCCCCCCAGCAGTGCTACTGATCACAGTCTACATGATGGGGAATGTCACACCCCCAGCAGTGCTACTAATCACAGTCTGCATGATGGGGTATGTTACGCCCCACAGCAGTGCTACTAATCACAGTCAACATTATGGGGTATGTTATTCCCTCAACAGTGCTACTAATCACAGTCTATACGATAGGGTATGTTTCCCCCCCCCAGGACTGATACCAATCACAGTGTACATGATGGGGTATGTTACCCTCCCCAGCAGTGTTATTGATCAGTCTACATGATGGAGTATGTTACCCCAGCAGTGCTACTGATCACAGTCTACACAATGGGATATGTTACACACCCCAGCAGTTCTACTAATTACAGTCTACATTGTGGAGTATGTTCCCCTCCCAAGAGTGCTGCTAATCTCTCTCTACATGATGGGGTATGTTACGTCTCGCAGCAGTGCTACTTATCACAGTCTACACGATGGGGTATGTTATTCCCCCAACAGTGCTACTAATCACAGTCTACACGATGGGGTATATTGCCTCCCTTAGGACAGCTACCAATCACAGTGTACATGATGGGGTATGTTACCCCTCCCCATCGGTGTTACCGATCAGTCTACATGATGGGGTATGTTACTCCCCCCAGCAGTGCTACTGATCACAGTCTACATGATGGGGAATGTTACCCTCCCAGCAATGGTACTGACCACAGTCTACACAATGGGGTATGTTACCCCCCCCAGCAGTACTACTGATCACAGTGTACATGATTGGGAATATTACCTCCTCCCCCCAGCAGTGCGACTGATCATTGTCTAGAGAATGGAGTATGTTCTCCTCCAGCAGTGCTACTAGTCATAAACAACACGATCAGGAATGTTGCCCCCTGCAGTGCTACTGATCACAGTCTACATGATGGGGAATGTCACACCCCCAGCAGTGCTACTGATCACAGTCTACATGATGGGGCATGTTAACCCTCCCCATCAGTGTTACCGATCAGTCTACATGATGGGGTATGTTACCCCCCCAGCGGTGTTACTGATCACAATCTACATGATGGGGTATGTCACACCCACAGCAGTGCTACTGATCACAATCTACATGATGGGGTATGTCACCCCCCCAGCAGTGCTACTGATCACAGTCTACATGATGGGGCATGTTACCCCTCCCCATCAGTGTTACCGATCAGTCTACATGATGGGGTATGTTACTCCCCCCAGCAGTGCTACTGATCACAGTCTATATGATGGGGCATGTTACCTCCCCCAGCAGTGCTACTGATCACAGTCTACATGATGGGGCACGTTACCTCCCAGCAGTGCTACTGATCACAATCTACATGATGGGGTATGTCACCCCCCCAGCAGTGCTACTGATCACAGTCTACATGATGGGGCATGTTACCCCTCCCCATCAGTGTTACCGATCAGTCTACATGATGGGGTATGTTACCCCCCCAGCGGTGTTACTGATCACAATCTACATGATGGGGTATGTCACCCCCAGCAGTGCTACTGATCACAGTCTACATGATGGGGCATGTTAACCTCCCCATCAGTGTTACTCTCGATCAGTTCACATGATGGGGTATGTTACCCCCAGCGGTGTTACTGATCACAATCTACATGATGGGGTATGTCACATCCACAGCAGTGCTACTGATCACAATCTACATGATGGAGTATGTCACCCCCAAGCAGTGCTACTGATCACAATCTACATGATGGGGCATGTTACCTCCCATCAGTGTTACCGATCAGTCTACATGATGGGGTATGTTACTCCCCAGCAGTGCTACTGATCACAGTCTATATGATGGGGCATGTTCCTCCCCAGCAGTGCTACTGATCACAGTCTACATGATGGGGCACGTTACCTCCCAGCAGTGCTACTGATCACAATCTACATGATGGGGTATGTCACCCCCAGCAGTGCTACTGATCACAGTCTACATGATGGGGTATGTCACCCCCTAGCAGTGCTACTGATCACAGTCTACACGATGGGGTATGTTACCCCCCAGCAGAGCTACTGATTAGTCTACATGATGGGGAATGTTATATACGATGGGGTATGTTACCCTCCTGTACTGCTATCAATCACAGTCTACAAGATGGGGTATGTTACCACCCCAGCGGTGTTACTGATCACAGTCTACATGATGGGGTATGTTACCCCCCAGCAGTGCTACTGATCACAGTCTACATGATGGGGTATTTTACCCCCCCAGCACTGCTACTGATCACAGTCTATACAGTGGGGTATGTTATCCCCCCCAGCAGTGCTACTAATGACAATCTGCACAATGGGTATGTCCTCCCCCAGCAGTACTTCTGATCACAGTCTATAGATGGGGAATGTTTATTCCCCTGCAGTGCGACTGATCATTGTCTAGAGAATGGAGTATGTTCTCCCCCAGTAGTGCTACTAGCTATGATCTACACGATCAGGAATGTTACCCCCGACCCAGCAGTGTTACTGCTCACAGTCTACACGATGGGATATGTTACCTCCCTCAACAGTGCTACTGACCACAGTCTACATGATGGGGTATGTTTACCCCCCCACAACAGTGCGACTGATCAATGTCTAGAGAATGGAGTACGTTCTCCCCAGCAGTGCTACTATCAGATCTACACGATGGGAATGTCACCCCAGCAGTGCTACTGATCACAGTCTACATGATGGGGTATGTTACACCCCCAGCAGTGCTACTGATCACAATCTACATGATGGGTTATGTTAGCCCCCAGCAGTGTGACTGATCAATGTCTACAGAATGGAGTATGTTCTCCCCTGCAGTACTACTAGCTATGATCTACACGATCAGGAATGTTACCCCCGCAGTGCTACTGATCACAGTCTACATGATGGTGTATGTCACCCCCAGCAGTTCTACTGATCACAGTTTACATGATCGGGTATGTTACCCCCCCAGCAGTGCAACTGATCAATGTCTAGAGAATGGAGTATGTTCTCCCCCAGCAGTGCTACTAGCTATGATCTACACGATCAGGAATGTTACCGCCCTCAACAGTGCTACTGATCACAGTCTACACAATGGGATATGTTACACCCCCCCCCAGCAGTTCTACTAATTACAGTCTACATTGTGGAGTATGTTCCCCTCCCAAGAGTGCTGCTAATCTCTCTCTACATGATGGGGTATGTTACGTCTCGCAGCAGTGCTACTTATCACAGTCTATACCATGGGGTATGTTATTCCAACAGTGCTAGCCAATCACAGTCTACTCGGGATTGGGTATGTTATTCCCACAACAGTGCTACTAATCACAGTCTACATGATGGGGTATGTTATTCCCCCAACAGTGCTACTAATCACAGTCTACACGATGGGGTATATTGCCTCCCTTAGGACAGCTACCAATCACAGTGTACATGATGGGGTATGTTACCCCTCCCCATCGGTGTTACCGATCAGCAAGGCCACTGTTTTTCGGTTTTTACCGGAAAATCCGGTAAAATTCCGGAATTAGGGCTGCCTGAAAACCGGTAAAAATGAAGATTTCATGGAATCTGGCATTTTCTATCAGATCAGTAAATCTATAAAAAAGTCTGTTTTTGTTTTAATTCCTTCCTGTACTATTTTCAGTTTGCTTTATTTAATGCTCTGTATGTTAAGCCTTCTTTAATTCTGATTATTTATGCACGTATTGAAAGAATGATAACAGAATCCGGTAAAATCCGGAAATTAGAGTAACAATCACGGTGAAATTCGGAATCTTAAGTCTTGAAAACGGAATTTAATTGTTTTAATCACCGTAATCAGTGGCCTTGCCGATCAGTCTACATGATGGGGTATGTTACTCCCCAGCAGTGCTACTGATCACAGTCTACATGATGGGGAATGTTACCCCCAGCAATGGTACTGCACAGTCTACACAATGGGGTATGCTACCCCCCAGCAGTGCTACTGATTACAGTCTACACAATGGGATATGTTACCCCCCCAGCAGAGCTACTGATTAGTCTACATGATGGGGAATGTTATATATGATGGGGTATGTTACCCTCCTGGACTGCTACCAATCACAGTCTACATGATGGGGTGTGTTACCCTCCCCAGTGGTGTTACTGATCACAGTCTACATGATGGGGTATGTTACCCCCCCAGCAGTGCTACTGATAACAGTCTACATGATGCAGAATGTTACCCCCAGCAGTGCTACTGATCACAGTCTACATGATGGGTATTTTACCCCATCACTGCTACTGATCAATGTCTAGAGAATGGAGTATGTTCTCCCCAGCAGTGCTACTAGCTATGATCTACGATCAGGAATGTTACACCCCCAGCAGTGCTAATGATCACAGTCTACATGATGGGGTATGTTACCGCCCTCAACAGTGCTACTGATCACAGTCTACACAATGGGATATGTTACACCCCAGCAGTTCTACTAATTACAGTCTACATTGTGGAGTATGTCCCCTCCCAAAGTGCTGCTAATCTCTCTCTACATGATGGGGTATGTTACGCTCGCAGCAGTGCTACTTATCACAGTCTACACGATGGGGTATGTTATTCCCCCAACAGTGCTACTAATCACAGTCTACACGATGGGGTATATTGCCTCCCTTAGGACAGCTACCAATCACAGTGGACATGATGGGGTATGTTACCCCTCCCCATCGGTGTTACCGATCAGTCTACATGATGGGGTATGTTACTCCCCCCAGCAGTGCTACTGATCACAGTCTACATGATGGGGAATGTTACCCTCCCAGCAATGGTACTGACCACAGTCTACACAATGGGGTATGTTACCCCCCCAGCAGTACTACTGATCACAGTGTACATGATTGGGAATATTACCTCCTCCCCCCAGCAGTGCGACTGATCATTGTCTAGAGAATGGAGTATGTTCTCCTCCAGCAGTGCTACTAGTCATAAACAACACGATCAGGAATGTTGCCCCCTGCAGTGCTACTGATCACAGTCTACATGATGGGGAATGTCACACCCCCAGCAGTGCTACTGATCACAATCTACATGATGGGGTATGTCACCCCCCCAGCAGTGCTACTGATCACAGTCTACATGATGGGGCATGTTAACCCTCCCCATCAGTGTTACCGATCAGTCTACATGATGGGGTATGTTACCCCCCCAGCGGTGTTACTGATCACAATCTACATGATGGGGTATGTCACACCCACAGCAGTGCTACTGATCACAATCTACATGATGGGGTATGTCACCCCCCCAGCAGTGCTACTGATCACAGTCTACATGATGGGGCATGTTACCCTCCCATCAGTGTTACCGATCAGTCTACATGATAGGGTATGTTACTCCCCAGCAGTGCTACTGATCACAGTCTATATGATGGGGCATGTTACCTCCCCAGCAGTGCTACTGATCACAGTCTACATGATGGGGCACGTTACTCCCAGCAGTGCTACTGATCACAATCTACATGATGGGGTATGTCACCCCCCCAGCAGTGCTACTGATCACAGTCTACATGATGGGGCATGTTACCCCTCCCCATCAGTGTTACCGATCAGTCTACATGATGGGGGTATGTTACCTCCCCAGTGGTGTTACTGATCACAATCTACATGATGGGATATGTCACACCCCCAGCAGTGCTACTGATCACAATCTACATGATGGGGTATGTCACCCCCCCAGCAGTGCTACTGATCACTGTCTACATGATGGGGTATGTTACCTCCCAGCAGTGCTACTGATCACAATCTACATGATGGTGTATGTCACCCCCCCCAGCAGTGCTACTGATCACTGTCTACACGATGGGGAATGTTACCCCTCCCCATCAGTGTTATCGATCAGTCTACATGATGGGGTATGTTACCCCCCCAGCGGTGTTACTGATCAAAATCTACATGATGGGGTATGTCACACCCCCAGCAGTGCTACTGATCACAATCTACATGATGGGGTATGTCACCCCCCCAGCAGTGCTACTGATCACAGTCTACATGATGGGGTATGTTACCCCCCCCAGCAGTGCTACTGATCACAGTCTACATGATGGGGAATGTTACCCCCAGCAATGGTACTGACCACAGTCTACACAATGGGGTATGTTACCCCCAGCAGTGCTACTGATTACAGTCTACACGATGGGGCATGCTGCCCCCAGCAGTGCTACTGATCACAGTCTACATGATGGGAATGTCACACCCCCAGCAGTGCTACTGATCACAGTCTACATGATGGGGCATGTTACCCCTCCAGCAGTGCTACTGATCACAGTCTACATGATGGGGAATGTTACCCCCCAGCAATGGTACTGACCACAGTCTACACAATGGGGTATGTTACTCCCCCAGCAGTACTACTGATCACAGTGTACATGATTGGGAATATTATCCCCTTCCCCCAGCAGTGCGACTGATCACTGTCTAGAGATTGGAGTATGTTCTCCCCCTGCAGTGCTACTGATCACAGTCTACATGATGGGGAATGTTACACCCCCAGCAGTGCTACTGATCACAGTCTACATGATGGGGTATGTCACACCCCCAGCAGTGCTACTGATCACAATCTACATGATGGGGTATGTTACCCCCCCCCAGCAGTGCTACTGATCACAGTCTACATGATGGGGTATGTTGCCCCCCCAGCAGTGCTGCTGATCACATTCTACATGATTGGGTATGTTACCCCCTCCCAGCAGTGCTACTGGTCACAGTCTACATGATTGGGTATGTTACCCCCTCCCAGCAGTGCTACTGATCACAGTCTACATGATGGGGTATGTTACCCCCTCCCAGCAGTACTACTGGTCACAGTCTACATGATGGGGAATGTTACCCCCCACAACGTTGCTACTGATCACCATCTGGATGATGGGAATGTTACACCCACAGAAGTGCGTGGCAGGGTTGAATAAGACCCTGTCCCAATGTTTCATTAGAGTGTTAAAAGCAAGGATCTTTTCTGTCCTCTCTTTTCTGTCTTTTGTCTGTCTGACTGTGCAATCAAATTTCCATATGATATCTAGGACTTGATCACTCCAAGCGGTTTCATGTTCCCACCCTGCTATCTCCCTGCATTCGTTTCTTGCTGTCTCTACCTTGTTTATGTGTGGTTATAAATGTAAGCACCTCTTTATTGGTGCTTCCTACTAACCTCTCCTCCTCCTCCCTTTTCCCTTTTTGGTTTTGGGCCGTGACCTGCTTGCCGGCTGGGCAGGTCCTGGAAGGGATTTAAGGGAGGAATTTTGGTGCTTTGGGGAGGTGGGAGGGGGAGAAGAATGCAGAAATCAGGACCAGGGTGCTGGGCGGGTTGTCCCACCCTGGCCCGGTCCAGGGTTTCAGCAGGCGACATAAGAGCAGTTCACCCAGGGAACTCGAGGAGGCAAAGGTGGTGAAATCCATGGCAGCCACTGTGACATGTATGGGACCCCATTGCGTGTTTTGGAAGCCACAGCCCAGGTCGTAAGTGGGGGGCAGCCTCATCTACTGCGGCACCGTGGTGGACGGCAATGGAATCATGTATTGGTGGCTGGTGGTGGTTCAGCACGGTGGTGGCAGCCCGCATAGTAGGGTGTGCTGTAGTGGCAACCCACAGCACCTTTCTGGCGTGGCACTACGTTAGCCACAGGTCTTTGGGCCTGCTTTGTATTTCTGTGTTACTGATGTGTCTCCAAGATCGCCTTCGCTGGTTGGGATGCCATGTGGGTGTTCGAAGTTCAGTTGGTGCCTGTGAAGCAAAGTCGGCCAGTAAACTAGCCAGAGTAGAGGACTGGCACTGAGACTTCACCCTGGTAAATCTGTTAACTTTCTTTAGTCTCCTGGATTGTGTACTGCAGTGGAAAGGGCCCTCTCCCACTGGACAGTTACCGCCATACCACCAGACATCGAGGAGGGAGTCTTTACATGCGGGGACTCATCCGGGATCAGATTTCAGGGGGGGGGCAGCCACATATCTAGACTATGCTATGGGTTCAGATTGCTTACTGCCATTGGAGGTCTGGTTTTGTTTCCTGGTTGCGGAAGAAGTCCACCACTTTGAAGGGAGGTTTTGCGCCTTTTTCTCTGAGCTGCCATCTCGAGAGCAGCTGCTACATAGCTATCGGCATACAAATGACCTGTGGCATGTTTGGGCTGGCAGTATAGCCTAGAGGGTACAGTAATGAGCTGTGAATGAGCTTGGCACATCCAGCAGACCAGACCTTGGTTTGATTCTTACAACCTCCACTTGCATACTGTGTGACTCTGAGCAAGTCACTTAACCGCCCAGTGCTCCCAGGTCGCCCCTGAAAACAGACACTTGTGGCTAGTGGGCCTTACCGGTTACCAAAGACTAAAATAAAACAAATAAAATAAATGTTGTGACTGGTGGAGCTGGAGGGCTGATGGAAAGAAGGGAGCAGGTGGACACTGGGAGGAAGACCATCAGGCACCACTGTTTCAGGCAGTTGGAACCAAGCAGATGAAGGGACACGCCTGGAATTTCGACAGCATGGTGGAGTGCCCAAAGAACTGGAAAAAGTGATGGCACCTGCGCCACTGCTCGTGGCTACGAGTGCGGTGGAGAAGGGCTCTACATTTGAATGATATGCACTATGTGGTTACCAGGGAGTGGAGAGACCTGGCTACCCTTTCTCTGTGAGGGACCGGGGGACCTGTCTTCAGCTGTACTTTCCACCTTATGCTGCCCCCTGAGCTGGCCAGCGAGATGACTCCTTGAGCACTTCCACCATCCCAGCAAGTCTGGAGGATTGGGAGGAGATGAGGATGGCGGTTACAGCTTCAGACAGCCTTGGTGATGGCTCATGACCCAAAGCGCCTCCTGCTGGGGCATCTTTGGTGGGGAGTGGGCATGGTCATGCTGCCCTCTCCACCACTGGCATTGGATTTTCCCCATGGCAGAGGGAGGGGCATGGTTAGGCTCATGCTAAACCTGACTCCTCTGGGTCCAGGGGTCTAAGCATGTCTCTGCACCCGCTAAGACTCGACTGCTTCAGGGTGTAAAGCAACTTTTGGGAAGGCAGAGTCTCCAGATGTGGTTGTGGAAAGGGACAGTCTAGTAGTTCTGAGTCAGGTGGAGAGCTCTGCGTGCCCTCCTTTCTTGCTCCTGGGAGGAGACCAACTCCATTAATGTCTGAAAACCAGAATGTGCCATACCTAAGCCATTTAGGTGGCCTACTCTCACTCCTCCTGACAAGCCCCCCCTCTGCCTGCCACAGATCTACTCTCACTCCTCCTGACAAGCCCCCCTCTGCCTGCCACAGATCTACTCTCACTCCTCCTGACAAGCCCCCCTCTGCCTGCCACAGATGTGCCTACAGCTGCGTACCAAAATGGATGGATTTAGACTGGATGACCCACTGAATCTGAAGTACAGAACTGGGACTTGGTTGTCTGAGGGTACAGCTCCTAGAACCAGTGTGAGGAGTATACCTACGTGGTCCCAGGTGGAGCGCTGGGTCCAGATGCGGGTTCGAAAAGAGTACCCTCAGAAGAAGTACCTAATAGAGGAGAAAAGAGCTGACTGGGTGTTTTACGGAGCGCTTGACAGGATTCAGACCTGCAAGAAGGAAACTGGACCCCCCCCCCAGCCATAATCACCAAAGCTAGATTATCATGTTAACCCATGGTCTGAACTGGTTCTACCTTATTGAAGCATTTTGTATTAATCCAGGAAGTGATGGGACATTGAACCAAGTACCACGTAGTTGTTTTTCTTCTAATTTATTTGATTTACCAGAAAAGTGGACGTAGTCAAAAACCCATTTTCAGCCACGCCTGAGGGTGGTGGATGATTCTTTTTGGGGAAGAAACCACGAAGCCTGACCCACAATATTACTATCCAAAGGAGGGAGGCCCTGCTCTGTGAAAACCAGTGTGTCCACTGTGTATGCTTTCCTGCAGGACTGATGCTGCCCCTTCTTTAGGACTGTTACTGAACCTTCCCTTTTATGGGTGAGACCACTCCTGTTCATTTCACAAAAATGTTTCAAGTTAAAATGTGTTGCTGTTCACTGTTGTGGTTAGAGAGTGGGGCTCTGAGCCCTGGACTTTTCCTTGAACTGGCCCCTTTTGGCGGTTTTTTAGTACTACAAAGTTAAGTTGAATAAGTTTTAGCACTCTGATGCTGATTGGAGGGAGGGTTTGTAGTATGGTATGAGAGAGTGGTGGTGGTGGTGGTGTGTGTGTGTGGGTGTGTGTGTGTGTGTGTGTTTGTGTGTGAGAACTGTGTGGTGTGTAGATGTTAAAGGAGCTGGGTTATTAACTTTTTAGCAGTCTGCAGGGAGGTTATCAGCTGTGTTAGTTATTAATTACTGTTCTAAGTTTTAGATGTTCCTATGATTTCTTGGGGGGGTTCCTACGATTTCTGGGGGGACAGGAGTTGTGTTTGAGTGGTCCCTGGTTTGGTGGCAGCAGCACTGTGTCTGAGGCTGGGATTTTTGGGGGGCCTCGGGATGCCATCCTGTCTCAGTGCCATGCCTGCGACCCACCAGCATGGCCGGAGGGGGAGAAGAAAGCAGAAGTCAGGGCCATGGTGGGTCATTCTGTCCCGGTCCAGGGTTTTAGGGGGCAGCATAAGAGCAGTTCGCCTGGGGAAATCGAGGAGCCAAATGTGGTGAAATCTGTGGTGGCTTGTGTGGCATGTATGGTACCCTGTTGCATGTTTTGGGAGCCACAGCCTAGGTTGTAGGGAAGAAGGGTCCGCCTTGTGTACTGTAGTACCAGGGTGGACCGGCAATGAGGGTCGTGTATTGGTGGCTGGTGGTGGGGCAGCACAGTGGTGGCAGTCCATGGGCATTGGGCCTGCTTTGCAGTTTGGTGTGACTGATGTGTCCCTGGGGTCACCTTGACCGACTGGGATGCCTTATGGATGCTCGGAGCTCAGCTGGGGCCTGTGAAGCAGAGATGGCCATTAAATAGGCCAGAGTTGAGGTCTGTGCTGCATTAGCTGAGAGGACTGTACAGATTATGAGTGCTACAGTAATTGCTGAGAGGTCATTTGCTTGTGTGGGACTGCAGTTGGAACTCTGAAGAGGCAGCACATCTCTGGTTGTCGGGGTGCTAGCTAAATGTCAAGTGTGTCCTGAGTGAACTGGTTAAAGTGGCTGAGAGCTGAGGTCCGGCTGCAGTTGAAGAAAAGGTTGTGGACACTGCTTAACTGGAAAGTGTGAACTGATGCGCAGGAGTTTGTTGTGCTTGGACCCCCGGCCGGTTGGATTACACCTGCGCTTTTTGGAATTAAGGCTAGCGCCCACTCAAATTGGCATTGGACTTTATTGAAGCAACTGCCTGTGAACCTTTTCTTGCTTAGAACTCAATGCAGGGACTGCAGGAAGACCCCCACCATTAGAGTCCTCTCCCAGAGACAGGGAGGGAACTTGCTAACTCCTCCCAAGTGGGACTCATTGTCTCAGGAGGTCACTGGCACTTGCTGGGGTGCTACGGCACCTGCAGCCCATCAGGGGAGCCAGGCTGTGCAGCCACTCCCGGGTCTGGGCCGTCTGGAGCTGGTGTTGTCCTGCCACAGTGCTCTGCAGTGGGCCAAAAGTGGCTGAAGGTGACAAATGGCCAGAACTACAATCAAGGTGACCAGCTGAAAGATCCTCGAGCAAGTTCCATCCGGATGGAGGGATCCTGGCCGGCCTGTTTTTCTGCCCCACCGTACTGAATAAGGAGCTCCAAACACCAGGTGTAGAGGTCAACAAACAGTGAGTACCCAGGACCTGGCTCCTGGAAAGGAAAAAGGGAGTTGGAATGGTTTTCTTAAAATTGTTTGTTTTAACATTTCAGGGCTCAACAATGAGCCAACCCACAACACGGATCAGACTTGCACCTAGTGGGTACCCTAGAGACAGTTTGGGGACACTGGTACCAGTGGGAGTGGGCTTGGCCTGCAGGCCCAAACGTTCATTGTTGTTACCTATTTTCACTAACCTTTTGTTTTCCTTCACAGCCATCCTATGTCCTGGTATCCCTTCCCTAGTCCTCACCCCCTAAATAAAACTATGAGTTTGGTTGTTGAAACTGCTGTATTAGTGAAATTCATTGTGCTTGCCTGTTGCAAAGATATGTAGGTTATGGTGGAACAAGGTTATTGGGGACACAGTGTGCAGAGTGGTGAGGTGGGAGGTACAGCATCCCAGGAGGCTGTACCAGGCAGATACCTGGCCCACATATATTTTGCTCTGGTGGGGCACCGCCTATTATCAATATTGTTGGGAATGAACCCCAGTTGTCACCGTAGCAGAACACAGGCCCCCTGCCTGGTACCAGGGACAACCAGCAAAGGGGAGTAGCCCACTGGCATATGGCGCTGGGGCTACAACAGTAATCAGGAAGAGGCCCCAAACCAGTAGAAGGTGTATTATCACCATGGGGTAAAAGAAAAAGTTTTTGAGCTAGGTGACAAGATCTTGCTACTGTTACCAACTACATAAACTAAACTGTTATGCAGTGGCAAGGGCCTTATAAAGTGCTTAGACGAACTGGCACAGTTAACTACGAAACTGAGACTCTTGACAGGAAAAATCCTACCAAGATATACTATGCTAACCTCCAGAAGAAAGAGGTGAAAAATTCACCAAGGCTGCTTTGTTAGTTTACAGAAACTTCTACAGAAAATATTGATATAGCCTATGACAGACTGGAACAAACTGTAATCATGGATGCTATAAATGTGAACATTTCTTTAACCTCCGAACAAACCACAGAAATTCATAACTTGGTAAAGACTTTTAACAGTACTTTTCTCACAGTGCCAGGGTTGAATGCATAATAGTGACAGAGAATGCTCTCCCTATCAGACAAAAGACATGCTGATTACCAGAGCGGTTAAGAGCAGACGTGGAAGGAAATACCTTTCGGTATCACAGGAGAGTCAGAAGCGCTTGGTCATCACCAGTGGTGATTGTAAATAAAAAGAAAGGGGATGAGTAAGAATCTGCCTTGATTTTAGGAAACTTAAGTGTCTGAAATTCACAGTTATCCTATGCCCAGGATAGATGATTTGGTGGACAGATTGGGAAGTGCCAAGTTTATCAGTACCTCAATCTCACCAAGACTTACTACCAACTTCCCCAAGCTAAAGAATCCAGAACAAAACTGCATTGTAAGAAGAGAATTAAAGAAAATTTTGGAAACCTGCTTTTTAACAGGTTCCTTTTATAGGGGGAGGGTCAGATCCTCCAACTGTGCCATTTTGCCAGTACAATATCAATTTTTAAGACTGGTACTGGATCCTGCCTGGATCGTACCATGTACCGATTTTGCCACCTATTTAAAATAAAATAAAATTTTCCCCCTGAAATCTTTACTTTTGCTGTGAACAGGCACATCCGAAGCAGGGAGCAACTGACGTCCCCATGGTAACCAATGTCTTCACTTTAACTGATATGTGTGCCTGGCGTCGCCAGTAGAGAACTCGATGCTCACTGATGCTGAGTGTGTGACTCCCCTGGAAGCGCTGCAGCTGAGAGTGCTGTGCAGCCTTGCCCTAATCCCCTGATACAGTGAATACTTCCTTGGTGGGACGGATGTAGTGTAAGGCATCAGTCTCTCCCCAGTCTCACTAGTCCGAGTCCAGCAGGCCTGAGCTGCGGCGGGCCATGAGATGACGATGGGATGGAGTGAGCATTGCTCGGGACTCGGGGACACTAGTCAGAGTGCTGGGTCACCTGCCTCCCCCACACGTCACACAACACTGGCTGCACAGCAGAAGCAGAGAGTCACCAGGCTGCATCAGAGACTGAGTCAGAGGCAGAAGGTAAGGATGGGTGTACCCTCACCCCCTTCCGAAAATGTGCTTAGTATTTCACTTTTTGTGCAGTGAATAAAAGGCTAATGATAATCTGGCAGCGGGTATTTAGGCACACCCAAGGAAGATTTCGGAACCCCCATTTGTAGGGGTTACAAGATGATCTGTCAGAAAACTGATTCAGTATGAAGAATTTCAATTAGCAATACCGCGCAGATCTGGGTCAGTGTCAGATGCTTAGAGGTGTGGAAAGTGTTGGAACACCAACGTGGAGTCAAGAACAAGAGACAGGTAGTAATTGTGACAGTAGATACAGTCCTTTGTGGTGGTGCTGGTACTAAACAAGCATTTGTTGCAGCTCTTGATTCGAGAGCACTACACAGCAGCTGTTTCTTGTGACTGGACCTGCCCTATTGTGCATTTATTAACTCACAGGTGGGGGCAGGGATAGGGACAGAGAACACTTGGACCTGCCCTATTTGTTGTCCACATTGTCATTCTCATTGGCAAACCTGGAGGGACCTCCCCACTCAACAGGGCCCCTCGCTCACCAGAAACAGGGATCCCCACTCATTGCAACAGGGACTCCCTCCCTGGCAACAGAGAAGTGTACCTATTTTGACCTGTGAAATGTTGGAGGGTCTGGGGGATATGTGACAAGGTTGAATAAGACCCTGTCCCAATTGTCATGTAGAAAGACTGTTAAATGCAAGGATCTTTTCTGTCCTCTCTTTTTTCTGTCTTTGTCTGTCTGATTGTGCAATCAAGTTTTCATGTGAAATCTAGGACATGATCACTCTTGACAGTTTCAAGTTCCCACCCTGCTATCCCCCTGCCTTTGTTTCTTGATTTCTCTAACTTGCTTATATGTCATTGTAAAAATATGTGTGAATCTTTATGTGAACAAGCATTTGTCAATGCCGAATGTTTGCTGGCTGGTATTAGCATTAGAAATGCAGGAGTTAGACAGATGCAGAATAGGAATGGCAGTGAAGTACTGAAGTTCACACGAACCCCACCTCCATCCTGTAGAGATGGACAAGATTTGGGGTAAGGTTTTGGGTCGTCACCCATGACGGTCACACCATGTCACCTCACCCTATTCTGCAGACACCAACACGTGTTGAGGTGTGCCTTAGGGTGTTTGGCTTTACAGTCACCCCATTCCATAAGGACATACGCTGAAATGGGTGCAGCATAGGAGAATGAGGGTGAAGTCTTGGGACAGAGTCCAAGGTAGACCTCGATGCATGTCAGTGGCTGGGGGGTGGGGGTGGGATGGCATGAGCGGTACAGCTGGCAATCCGAAGGCACACTCCTATGCCTGTCTGTACAGGGTAGGACATTATGGTTAGAAACCATAATGCCTCAGGCATTTGTTGGTATTCACAGTACAAATTTTGTACATGGCCTTTTTTGTGACCCCACCACATCAAAGCATTTGGGACCTCTTGTAATGAACAGTGGCAGTGTGATTTTGTCAATGTGTCCTGAAAACGGACTTCCAACAGTGACAGTGCCATTCTGCACCACATGTATGAAAACACAGATCGGGCAGGATATGAAGAATGACAGCTGTACCATCCATAGGGAGGTATGAAGAGATGGCAATGTTGAAAATGTGTAGTGGGAATATTAAAAATGCTTGCACTTCTGAGCATATGTGGAAACCATGCAACGCATGCGCATAACACAGTTATTTTATGGAGTTTCATCACCAGATTTTCAACATTGGCATTTAACGACCTGTGGTCATGAACAATGTCACTGTGATTTTGTTACTATGTCCTGAACACTGATTTCCCACAGCAACCACGGTATTCTATGCCGGACATGCAAAAACACATTTCAACCAGGATGTGAAAAATGACAGCTGTACTATTCATAAGGAGGTGTGGGAAAATGGCAATGTTGAAAATCTGGAGTGAAAATATTACAAATGTGCAAAGTTATAAGCGTGCGTGGAAAGTGCACAATGCACACTCGTAACACAGTCATTTTAATGGACTTTCATCACCAAATGTTCAACATAGGCATTTTAGGATCTCTGCTAATGAACAGTGACACTGTGAGTTTTATGTTGCTTGCGCATGTGCAAGAAACATAGTGCCATTATCGGAGATTTCGGAGGTGTCACCTCCTCCCTCCAATTCAGTGTGTTGGCAGGCGGCCCCTGTAAGCCAATGCATTCTGGAGCTGTCTATGACACGCTCCAAAATGCAGTGGCATACAGTTGAAAGGGGGAGCTACGCTTCAGTGAGCACCGATAAGATATCGGCTGCTCACACGCAGCCCCCAACAGACACCCACAGGCAGCAGCGCCGCCTGCCCCCGCAGACGCGACTGTATAGCCGGGACGCGGTGCCAATCCCCGGCCGGGTTGAGCTGTGTCCTCCCAGTAGTAAGTGCCATGCTGGGAGCCCACCCCAGCATGGCAAACGATCCTTTTGGCTGACAGGGTGCCCAATCCCCGCTGGCTGAACGCCTGGCCCTTGTGCCATGCTGGGAGCCCACCCCAGCGCGGGCAACAAATGCCATGGCCGATGGGGTGCCCACTTCCGTCAGCTGAACACCCCCAACGCCCTTGTGCCACACTGGAAGCCCACCCCAGCGTGGCAAACGTCCCACGTAGTTTTTTTTTTTAAACCAGTAAAACAAAACGGTCCAGCTGCCGCCTCCAACCCTCCCACAACCCGCATCCACCCACTGCGCACCCAGCCTCCCTAATACCCCCTCTCACCCCATACTTACCTCCAGACTCCGCACGCACGATCTTCGTGGACCGGGAACACGTCTGCACTCTTCAAAGCCGACCTGAACTGAGGAAATGCCGTAAGCTGTATAATGGGCTGAGACAGGGGTTTCAACTTGTTGCATATCTCAGGCATTTTGGGAATTTTTGCACCAAGTTTTCAACATGGGGTTTCTGGGACCCCTTCTCACGAATGATGTCACTGTCATGGTGTTATTCGGGCCGAGAAGGGTGATTCGCAGTTCCTACTCACGCTAAATGGAGTCGTGAATTTTCAATATTTTCACTCCAGATTTCCAACATTGCCATTTTATCACACCTTCTTATGAGTAGTACAGCTGCCATTTTTCACATCTCACCCAAAACGTGTTTCTGCCCATGTAGCACACAATGGCACAGTTGGAGTGCGAGATCAATGTACGGGACAAATTAAGAAAATCACAGTGACACTGTTCATGAGCCCAGGTGTTAAAATGGCTATGTTGAAAATTTGGTGAAAAAATTCCAAAAAATGACTGTTTTACGAGCGTGCGTTGTACAGTTCCTATGCACGCTCGTAAGTTCGCAAATTTTCAATATTTTCACTCCAGATTTCCAACATTGCCATTTTGCCACACCTTCTTATAAACAGTACAGCTGTCATTTTTCACATCTCACCCAAAACGTGTTTCCGACCATGTAGCACACAATGGCGCAGTCGGTGTGTGAAATCAATGTACGGGATAAATTAAGAAGATCACAGTGACACTATTCATGAGAAAAGGTCTTAAAATGACTATGTTGAAAATTTGGTGAAAAAATTTCAAAAAATGACTGTTTTACGAGCGTGTGATGTACAGTTCTCGTGCGGCTGTTAAGTTCCTTAATTTCCAATATTTTCACTCCAGATTTTCAACATTGCCATTTACCACACCTTCTTATGAGTAGAATAGCTGTCATTTTCACATCTCACCCAAAACGTGTTTCCGCCCATGTAGCGCACAATGGCACAGTCAGGTGCAAATCAATGTACGGGACAAATTAAGAAAATCACGGTGACACGCTCATGAGCAGAGGTCTTAAAATGGCTATGTTGAAAATTTGGTGAAAAATTCCTTCAGATGTTCTGCAATATTACTAATGAAGACATTGAACAGAACTGGCCCCAGGACCAATCCCTGCAGCACCCCACTGGTCGCCCTCTCCTAGACTGCATACCATTTACCACCACTCTCTGCCTCCTGTCTGTTAGCCAGTTTCTAACCCAGTTTTCCACCCTTCCCCATGTCCAGTCTACCCAGCTAGTTTATCAGCCTCCATATGGGATGGTGTCAAAGGCTTTGCTGAAATCAAGGTAAGCGTTGTCCACTGCCCCACCCTGATTCACTTCCTTTGTCACCCAGTCAAATAAATCAACCAGATTTATCTAACATGAAGTCCCCACTGTGAATCCATGTTGTCTATGTCCCAGGTTCGATGGCATCTAGATGCCCACTATCCTTTCTTTAAGCAATGTCTCCATGATCTTCCCACTACTGAGGTAAGGCTGAATGGCCTATTGTTCCCTGCCTCCTCCCTGCTGCCGGACTTGTGTAGAGGGACCACATGTGCCCTCCTCCAATTCACTCATGTTGAATGACTCAGTGAACATGGCTGCCAGAGGTACTACTATCTCCCTTAGCAGTTCTGTTAATTCCTTGGCTACGCTTTGTCTACCTTCAATTTAGTGAGCTTCTGCAGGACTCTTTTGCCTTTGAATGGACTATTGTCCACCTCTTCACCCCCTTGGCAACTGCTGTACTGCTGTGGCCCTTGCCCCTCCCACTCTTCTGTGAATACTGAACAGAAAGACACAGTGGATGTCTTGGGAGGAAGGCATGAAACTGTCACTTTCAAATACCTAAACAGCACATACAAGCAAGCAACATTCGGCATTGACAAATGCTTGTTGTAATGTGTCCTAAACAGTGATTTCCCACAGTGACCGCGCTATTCTGGGCTGGAAGTGCAAAAACACATTTTGGCCAGGATGTGAAAAATGACAACTGTTCATAAGGAGGTGTGGAAAAATGGCACTGTTGAAAATATGGCATGAAAATATTGCAAATGTGCGAAGTTACGAGTGTATGTGGAAACTGCGCAATGCACGCTCGTAACACAGTTAGTTTATGGAGTTTTGTCACCAAATTTTCAACATAGCCATTTTAGGACCTCTGCTAATGAACAGTGTCAGTGTGATTTTCCTAATGTATCCTGAACACGGATTTCCCACAACGACTGCGCTTGTCTGCGCCGGAAGCGCTAAAACACATTTGGACCGGGATGTGAAAAATGACAGCTGTACTGTTCATAAGGAGGTGCGGGAAAATGGCAGTGCTGGCAATCTCGAGTGAAAATATTGCAAATGAGCGAAGGTACACGCGTGCGTAGAAACTGCGCAGTGCACGTTCGTAACAGTCATTTTATGAACTTTTATCACCAAATTTTCAACATAGACATTTTAGGACTATGGAATCCCACCTGCAGCAGTGCTACTGATCACCACTGTCTACACAATGGGAAATTTTCCCCCAGCAGTGTTACTGATCACAGTCTACGATGGGGAATGTTACCTCCACAGCAGTGCTAGATCACCACTGTCTACATGATGGGTATGTTACCCACCCAGCAGTGCTACTGATCACAGTCTACATGATAGCATATTTTATCCCCCCAGCAGTGCTACTGATCACAGTCTACATGATAGCATATGTTATCCCCCAGCAGTGCGGCTTTGATCACAGTCTACATGATAGCATATGTTATCCCCCAGCAGTGCTACTGATCACCACCACATGATGGGAATGTTACCCCTCAGCAGTGCTACTGAACACAGTCTACATGATGGGGTATGTTCCACTACTGACCACAGGGGTATTTTAGCCCCAGCAGTGATGGTGATCACAGTCTACATGATTGGGAATGTTGCTCCCAGCAGTGCTACTGATCACTGTCTATATGATGGGGTATGTTACCCCCAGCAGTGCTACTTATCACTGTCTATATGATGGGGTATGTTACTCTTCCAGCAGTGCTACTGAGTCAGTCTACACGATGGGGTATGCTACCCCCAGCAGTGCTATTAATAACATTCTGCACGATGGGAATGTTACCTCCCCAGCAATGCTACTGACCACAGTCTACATGATGGGGTATGTTAGCCCCAGCAGTGATGCTGATCACAGTCTACATGATTGGGAATGTTGCCCTCAGCTGTGCTACAGATCATGGTCTACATGATGGAGTATGTTACCCCTTCCCAGCAGTGCTACCTATCACTGTCTATATGATGTTAATCAATCTAGACACTAGAAAAGTGCTGGCACAGACCTATGATCCGCACTTTCTAAAATTAGCTACCATGTCCTACTGTCCCCATAACCCACATCTTCAACGGTCTCTGGCACAAAGCACTCTTCCGGACAGCTGGAAAACTGCCCATGTTGTCACATTGTTCAAATCTGGGGATCCTGCAGACCTCAATAACTATCGGCTATCTCTCTCTGCTTCCCACCTTATCCAAAATGTTGGAAAAGATTGTCAGCCTACAGATTAGAGACCATCTAGAACTGCATAACCTACTCAGCCCTATATAATCTGGTTTCAGACCTCAGCATAGTACTGTCTCTGCACTTGCAAAGTTTCTAATGACTGGCTGAATGCAATGGACATTAAACTCTTTGTAGGTGGCCTATTCTGGATCTAAGCAAGGCATTTGACACGGTGGACCACGCTCTCCTGCTGGATGCCCTCCACAAAGTCAGCCTGGATTGTACCTCTCTTAAATGGTTCCAATGCTACCTTGTTGGACCGATTACAGCAGGTCAAAGTGGAAGGAGACTTCTCCCTTGAAAACCCTTCATAGAGGTGTGCACGCAAGGCTTTATACTGGGCCACTCCTTTTTGCCATCTAAATAATATTCATGCTGGCGTCTATCATGCTGACGTCCACTTATTTGCTGATGACACTGTATTATACATCTCAGCCCTACCCTGACAAAACATGGTCAGACCTCCAGCAGAGTTTAACCACCTTCAGAACAACCTATTGCAACAAACTACTGATCAACACAAAAAAACAAACAAAGGCTATACTCTTTTTCTCCTTTCTCGAGGTCTATCCCTACTAATGTGGCGGCAAACCTCAACTACCAATCTCTCAATGAACCTCTTGAAATAGCACATAAATTCAAATACCTGAGGATGTGGATTGACCACAAACTGTCCTTTCTTGGCCATATTGAAGAACTTACCAAAAAACTCAAACAGAGGCTTGGCATAGTCTTCCAGTATAAGGAACTTGTTAACGCTGGGCGAGAACTAGGACTGTACAATTTACCTTCCTCACCTTACTTGACTGTGGGGATATTCTTTACGGACAAGGGAACATCACGTCTCTAAAAAGCTTGACAACTTATATCACGGGCCCTAAGATTCATATTGGGTGCTCCCTACGCTACTCACCACTGTTCCTTATATGCCCTAGTCGGCTGGACCTCCCTCAGCATAAGACGATACAAAAATGTAGCAATATGGACTTATCATGCTATCACCAAGAAACTGCCCCTCTATATCTTGGACTGCCTTCCCATTTGCTCCCCTGGTTCATCTACCCTAAGAAGATCCTCCTATATCACTCTTGTTATTCCTAAAGTCATAACTCAGTTTGGCAAACTTTCTATTGGCTACTCCCTTCCTACCCTATGGAACAAGCTCCAAAAAGTACTACAAATTACCACCTCACTTTCCCTGGCCACCTTCAAAACCTTACTGGCCAAGACGGCTACAGAAGTTTGTAACTGTGTGTCATAAAACTTCCATGCAAACACTTCTTCCATCTCTCCCTTACCCTAGGCCCATTTCACTATGGTCTCCTGTTACTCCTTATCTTCTCAAAGATGGTCTTGCCTACCTGCAGTTTCCGGCCCACAGGGCTGGTGGAGCCTCAGCTAGCTACTGCTGGGCTCTCCCCATATGATCTATATTTGTTTCTCAACTCGTAGAGGTAGCCTTGCCTCCCAGCAGACCTCTGCCATCCTGCCTATCGGTTTTCTACCTTGCCAGGCAGATTATACACTATCTATAATTGACCAGTACTTCTAGCTAATAGAAATGCTATTGTATTTTGTTTAAACCAATCTGTATATATCCTACCCAATCTGAATAAATAACCTATTATGTTGCATCTGGTTGGAATTTCTACCTTTAGATGATGTTTTGATGTGTACTCCAATGTCATTCTGTCACATATGTAATTATTACTAGGTCCATCTTGTAAACAAGTTCTTCTCAATGATGTTTCATCTGGCTACTGATCACAGTCTACACGATGGAGAATGTTGCCCCCCAGCTGTGCTACTAAACACTGTCTACATGATGGGGTATGTTACCCCACCAGCAGTGCTACTGATCACAGTCTACATGATCAGGAATGTTACCCCCCCCACAGTGTTACTGATCATAATCTACATGATGGGGTATGTTACCCCCCCCAGCAGTGTTACTGATCACTGTCTACACGATGGGCTATGGAATCCACCCCCAGCAGTGATACTGATCACAGTGTACATGATGGGGTATGTTACCCCAGCAGAGCTACTGATCACTGTCTACACGATGGGAAATGTTCCCCTCCCCAGCAGTGCTACTGATCACAATCTACATGATGGGGTATGTTACCCCCAGCAGTGCTACTGATCGCAGTCAACATGATGGGGAATGTTACCTTCTCCCCAGCAGTGGTACTAATTACAGTCTACACGATGGGGAATGTTACCTAGCAGTGATACTGATCATAGTCTACGACGGGGAATAGGAGGACATAGTACATAAAGAGGTTATGTATAATGGCCAACACCTCTCCCTGGTCTCTATGCTCCCCTGGCAAAATAGTACACCTTTTTTTACTAACTACTGAAACTAATAACTGAAAAAAACTGACAGCCAACTGATTTGTGGGAGGATCTTCACTTGACATTTATCCGCCAGGTAGCTAGCACTACCAGCATCCCCTACAGGGACCACAGGGTGGCAAAAAAGGTGACGGCCATAATGTCAGAGCTGGGCCTTGTGGACATCTGGAGGCACCTATACAGATCCACTAGGGGTTTCATTTTTGTATTCCACAAGACATCACGTTTTTTTTCTAGGCCAGACCTTTTCTTACTACATAGTGGGAACAGAGAAATGACACATTTGCTCCATAGGAGCAACAGGACTGTCAGATTATACACCACTCATGATTCAGATCAGTGTCAACCTACAGAAAAAAATCATCTCTTTGGAGAATGAATATCTCTCTTTCCAAGAAAAAGAAGAACAGGAACAAATGCTGAAATTCATAAGACTTGTTCAGGACAATTCGGCCTCAGAGGTATCCCTAGGAATTCTTTGGAACACAATCAAGGCTATGGTGAGAGGGAAATTAATAGCAATACCAGTGAACTGGGGGCTGTAACAACAAACAGAACTAGACAGAGAGGGAAAGAATTAGAAGAGCTCTAAAAGGAACTGAACCGCATACTGGATTGTAAAGCAGAACAGAACCTAAAATGTCTCAAACAGAGATGTTATGTAGAGGGACCCTGGGGCAATCAAGCTATGAGCATGAGGCTATGAGCACAAGGGCCAAAGCATACATACAAGAGCTACTACACCATCAAAATATGTCATTGTTATTTACTAGTATCTGTTGCACTTCTATTATTCTCTTGTCCTTCCCCTTTCCTATTTCTGTCCTATTATTTATCATTATACAATGGTGTGTGAGAATCCTGTAATTTCATTGTTCAAAACCTGTCACATGACAGTGGGTAAATCCTGCATAACCCACGACTGAGGAAAAACATTTATGAAAAACATAATTAAACACATTTTAAATTTATTTTACACTTAGGTCCATTGTATAATCGCAATAAGGTACTCTAGGGTGTAAGTTATCAGGTGATTTACCCACTGCCTTGTGTGGTTAAGTTACCTGCTGTGCCTTTGCATACCACACGAGGCGTGAGTAAATCTCAATAACCTACACCCTGTTGTGCCTTATTGCTTAAGTGTTACTCCATATTCAGTTTAGTCGCATACTGAATTAGAGCTTTCTGTTGTTAATAATTCAAACACACGTTTTTTATCGATGAAAGTCTTGGATCGCTTTAGCTTTTATACTTACGCTATAACTTATTATGATAAGTGACTTCAACACTTATTTGAATTAATTGCTTTATTGCTATGCTATTTGAAAACTCAATAAAATTATGAATTGGAACTGGGCGCATGCGCGAGAGAAGAAATGCCAGCTTGATTTAGTAGCTCTGGTGCCATCAAATATCCTTGATTAATTAAGTTGTTTGAAATCCGTTTTTGAGTGCTGACATTTATATACGAAGTCGTGGTATCCTTTCGTGGGGCTAAATATCCAAAAATTCGTAAGCCTTTCGGATAGTTTTTGCCAGATATTCAGCTCACAAAATTCAGCAGCCCGCTTCAGTCAAGAATGTCCAGCAACGGCAAACACTCTGCGGCGCACAACTGTCAAAATGGTGATGCTGAGAATAGATCTTCAAATGCTCTGACTGAAAAGCTTATGAATTCTTCGTGTAAAAGCTACAAAACTGACAAAACAGATAGGAGTGATTTCCATTTTATTAAGGACATGCTAGTTTCGATTAAAGATGAGATTGCTGGTCTAAAAATAAATGGAAAAAATACAGGGGATAAACTGGAGGGCACTTCAGCATGGATGGATTTATTTGAGGAGAGATTAGCTGTTATGGAACAATTACCAAATCAGAAGATTTTATGGAAGGGGAAGCAAGACAACTCAGTTGGGTATCAGACAAACTGGATGACCTAGAAAACAGGGGACGGTGAAATAGTTTAGCTTCGTAGCTATCCCTGAAGGGCTGTACATGATTCGTTTTTCACAAGAATTCATTCCAGCAATTCTTTTTTTTTTGTACTTTATTTTTATTAGTTTGCAATGTGGTACATTGTAAATAAATATCCCTTGGTTACAAATATAGGAATAATCATCATAAACATCATTCAATGATAGGATACAGTATTTGACATCCTGCGTTACCTCATGGGGGGTAACCATATATCTAACAATATACAATTGGTGAGAAATTGAGTCATCATGTAGCCATTTGCAGCATACTCATGGTCTAATGTGATAAGCATAAAAAGAACATTTATTCCAGGTGAAGATCTCACCATATACCGCCCAATGGCAGTTTACAGACCATAGAACTAACATTCGTTAATAATCAGCTGTAAAGTGGGACGAGTCAAATCAGAGAGTCCACCCCTGTAAAACATATCAACTCCAACTGATGATACTATTTTATCTCTTCTCAAAATTTTTAACAGGACATCTCACTATGCACTATGATTGGGCTAGACATAGCTTCACAATTACTGAGTGGTAAAACAGTATTTAAGTACGAGGCTACCTTAAGTAGCCGAAGAATACCAAAATCAAATAGCATGCAAGGACTGTAAAAATATATAGCAAGTAGATGTGCTTCATAAGAAAGGAAAACTAATACAGTTCAGTCCCATTACTGCAGCTCGTTAATTGTTCAGAAGCTATTTCCTACCCCAAAACACCGGCGCATTTCAAAGCCACAGTCATATGCACTATCAACCTTCATCATCCGAGTGCTCAGACACCGTTACAGTGAAAGTCCTGTTTTATAAGGTCCAACTTCTTTCCAGCTTCCGAAGGGTCAGAAAATACAAAGGTCTTGCCCGCGTAGTAATTCCTCAGCCACGCTGGGTGCTGTAATACATGCGTGACTTCTAGTGCTCTGAGGCCTGCTTGGAACACCATCAAAATCCTTCCTATGCTGTTGAGTTGAGTAGCTCAGATCGGGAAAGAGATGCATCAGGGTACCATCCTTCAGTTTTAGCAGGGCCTTTGTTTTAGCTGCCTCCGAAATCTGATCCCGAATATATGGGCCGCCTGTAATGATCATAATAGTTTGGGAAGATCCTCTGGTTCTGCTCTCCAGGGAGCGATGCAGTAGGTTTTGATTATTTGAGACTGTATGTCCAAATTAAGGTATTTCATGTGAAAGTGAAACAACATACCGAAAAGATTGGTGCCCTCCAAGTCTTCGAAATACCCAGCAAGTGAATATTAGCTGCCCTTGCTCCAATCTCTAGGTTTTCCAATCGCTGCCTCAGCAGTCTGTTTTCATTGAGGATACCAGCGACTGCTGCTGCAGATTTATTAGCCGAATCAGTTGCAATTCTTGCTTCTGTAGTCAGGACATCCATTCTGGTTTCCATACTAGTAAAACGGGTCCCCAAGGTCTCGACTTTCTTGTCCAGAGCCCTGATCGCTTGTAGCAAGCACTGTTCATAGGTTTGGGAGTTCCTCCTGCTGCAGTTTCAGCGGTAATGCTTGATGCAGGATCTCCAGGCCGTTGATCTCTGGTCCTTCCCAGCTCCACGGCCTCATGCTTCGTTCTCCCCATCTCTCTTATTCAGCTTCTAAGTAACTTTTGGGGCAGCAAATAATACCGCTCGATTAAGCAGATACAGTTCTAAGCTTACAACTTGTTATTTAGTAGTTCTGTAGTGTTTTAAATAATTTTTTAATAGTAAGTAGATGGAGCTCTCTGAAAACATGTCTTGACTAGCTGGCTGCTGGCCACGCCCCTTCCCCATTCCAGCACTTCTTAATTATTAATGGAACTGGCCACTAGAAGTGGAAACAGCTCATAGGGCTCTGATAGCTAAACCAAAGCCTGGACAGAGACCGAAGCCAATAATCACTAACGTTCTGAGATTTTCAGCTAAGGAGGAGGTGCTTAGAGTGGCAAGGGAGAGGAAAAACACATGGCAATGGTATGGTGAGTCTCCCTTGCTGTCAGTCGTTGTCTCTTAATAAAAAAATCATCCAGGTTGAGGGACAAGAGGCTAGTGCTCACCCACCAGTGGATGATGTATAAAGGGAAGATTTCTAATAATAGTAGCAGTAATTAAACATGCTCTTCCTCCTGCAGATCCTCCTTTATGTTCCCAATCTATACAAAATAAAGAAAGAAGGTGTCCTCCCTACTAACAGGTTTTCTAAGTGCTAGGATTGCTCCTACTATTGTTGTGCATGACTCGGTGTGGTGTGGCTCTCTTTTGGTAACAGATATCCCAAGGTCCCAGCCTCTGCCACATCATCCTAACTGTGGATAGGAATATCCGTGTAGGGGAAGATTTACTGGGGTGGTGATTCAAAGGAGTATAAAGAATTTGCTCTTATTTTGGCTTGCTGGGTAGACTGGAACCTTAAGGCACACCAACAAAGCACAGATGGCACAGGCTGTTGTCCTATAAGGGACCCTACTGGTCAAACAGATATTTTCTTCTGTGGGTGTTTATGCGGTTCTGCAGGAGGGAGATGAAAGTGTATAACTGGCACACACTGGGAGAGGAGGGATGCAAATTTATGCCTAAGATAAAATTATGACATTTAGGGATAAACCATACATATCAGTTGTGAATATTATATTATGTGTGCAAGGGAAGGGTAGAGCGCTGGTGTCACAGGTTCACTACATTTGGTGAATCTCGACTGGACATTGTAGGCAGGATAGAACAGTACAGGCTACTATTGCTAAATACCACAGCTGGAGGTTCAGTTCATTAGGCCTTGTATATTTATTTGGTAATTCAGATACAACCTTTGAGTATACGCTCTGTTACAAAGATTCCACATCAGGATGTAAAACAGCAGAGACATAACAAAACCTTGACAGTTAACATAAAACATAAGATTGCTATGTAATACAGAATATAAATAACACATTTGAGTAACCTAGACAACTGAAATTAAACAGCGGGAGGAGATTCCCAGTTAACAACGTATGGCATAGCTGCCCTGGAGCCCTCTCAAGGTAGAGTATTGGAAAGGGTAGGAGAAAGAAAGGGGAGAATGAGAACAAGGTTTCCCAATTAGAACGTCGACACAGCTGCCCAGGGAGCCTGTCAAGTAGAGTATCGGAAAGGTAGGAGAAAGAAAGGGGAGGTGCAAGCGAGGGATAGATGAGAGAGAGAGAGAGAGAAAGGAGGAGAGCTGATGGAGGGAGAGAGAAAGGACTGGGAGGAGGAGAAGAATATTTAGGGGAGAGTGTAGAAAGGGGAGGTGTTGGGGGATACAGTCGGGAAGAAATGAGATGGTTCCACTGAGGCACTAACCCAGGACCTTCTGCGTGTAAAGCAGATGTGATAACTACTACACTATGGAACCAAAAACCACAGAGGGGGCACCTTGTCATCTTAATGAAAGTACCTGCCTTTCAGAGATAGGGAAGAAGGTAGACTAAAATCCTAAAGCCTGTTTAAGCTACTTAATGTCAGAAGTTTTATTATTATTCTATTTTTTTGCTAAATGTTTTTTCTCAACATGAGTTAGGGGAAGGTCAGCTATAGGATTTGTTATAACGAATAAATACGGATGGCATTGATGGTTACTAGATTTTCGAGTGGCAAGGGATTACTAAAGGTACCCTGGGTTAGTTGGAACAATTCTTTGGTGGTTCTTTCCCGTTGTTAGTTGAGAACCTTAGCTTAAGAATGTTTCTTAAAGTCAAATAACGACTTACATATATTGTTGTGTTTTAAAGCACTTTTTGCACATTATTCTATTCAAGTACTATTGCTGTTTCCTTAGATATAGTTTGAACCATAATATTTGTGTTGTTTGTGGCAGCTTCAATTAGACAGCTGTACTTCTCAGGTTTATTACATTATAATATATATCTTTACTTGGTATTGGCAGGTTCAGTGCTTTAGTATTTCTAGATTGTCAGAATAATATTGTACTATGTCAACTTTGAGCTGTCTCACATGGAATGTTAATGGATTGGGCTCTCTGATCAATAGAAAGAAAGTTTTGAATCATTTGGGGAAACATAAAGGGGACATTGTATTTTTACAAGAAACACATCTTGTTCCTGAGGAAGCAGACACATTACAGAGATAATGGGTGGGTCAGGTTGCACAACTGTTTCTCTTCATAAAAAGGGGTTAGCAATTTTGATTCATAAGAACATACCATTTGTGAAGAGAAATGCATTATAGATTTGGAAGACAGGTTTCAGACCCATCTGGAGTACTGCATCCAGTGCTGGAGACCCCTCTCCACAAGGTCATAGACAGGATGGAAGCAGTCCAGAGGAGGGCAACTAAAATGGTGTAGGGTCTGTAAGAGAAGCCGTACGAGGAGAGACTAAAGGAGCTTAATATGTATACCCTTGAGGAAAGGTGGGGGAGGGACATGATTGAAACTTTTAAGTACTTCAGTGGAATAAACAAAGTCTAAGAGGGTAGCATCTTTCAGAAAAAGAGATGTGGAAGAACTATGGGACAGAATTTGAAGATAGAGGGGGGACGGCTCAGGGGCAACGTGAGTAAGTATTTCTTCATGGAGAGGGGTTTAATGCATGGAGCAGCCTTCCTGACGAGGTAATGGAGTCAAAAACAGTGGGGGACTTCAAGAATGCATGGGAGAGGCATAAGGCAATTCTTGTGGGGGTAGGAGGAAGTAGGCTGTTGGTTGACTAGGATCTGCAGCTTACCCTGTAGGTAGGGAAATGGGCAGACTATGGGCCAAGCGGTCCTTATCTGCCGTCAAAGTCTATGTGTCTATGTTTCTGTTATTACATATTACTTGCAGAAACTATTTCAAGAATTTTCACATCAAGGACGGATCACGGGCACCCTAAATGAAGCGTATATTTATTTATTAGCAAACAAAAGCAAGGAACCATTAGATGCTGCAAACTATAGAACCACATCACGCCTACATTTTGATTATAAAATCCTGTATAAAGTATTAGCAAACAGACTAGTAAACGCTATTCAAAAACTGATATGAAAAGAGCAAGTGGGATTTGTCAGAGGTCATCAGTTGCTGACAACCTTAGAGGGCTGTTCTCTGTGATTTGGTCAATTGCTTTATCCTTAGATATAGGGAAGGCATTTGATTCACTAGACTGGATGTACTGACAAACAGTTTTGGAAAGCTATAATTTTGGGCCTGCGTTCGGACAATGGATCAGTGCCATTTATTCACGTCCCTCATCAGCGATGGTTTCCAGCGGGCTTATTTCAGAATCATTTCTGCTGCATAGGGGTAGCTGACGAGAACGCCCTTTGTCTCCGTTCCTGTTTATTTTGGCACTTAAACCCCGTTTACATCGTATACAACAATCTCCCCAGATTCAAGGAATACGCTCAGGGAAGGCAGATAACTAGGCCTTTGCTTTTGCAGATAATTTGTTAGTCACCCCATCAAACCCAACCACGTCTCTCATTGCTTTAAATAAACTACTGGGTCATTTTGCCAAATTTTCTGGGCTGTATATAAACTGGGGAAAGTCAGAGGGAATAATGCTGAAGGAATCGAATCAAGAAAGGGAGCTTTTAAATAGAACCTTTACGTTCCCATTGGGGCAAGAAAGGATTACTGTACCTAGGTATTCAGATGTTTAACACAATCCCACAAATAATACAGAACTTGGCAGATATCATAGAAACTTACAGAAAGAACTGGCTAAGTGGGCAAAATGAAACTTATGATTTTAGCACCCAAAATCTTTTACATACTTAACAACATTACTGCAAAAATACACGTCAATTGGTTTAAAAAGATGGATAGGATCTTTCTCAGATTTCTTTGGAACAGCAAAAGTACAGTTACGTAGGAACTTACCGTAACAGTAGATCTTCGAGAGAGGTTCCTTCAGTAGGTCTTCACAAATAGGACAGACGTCGCCTGGCATCGGGCCACATGGCAGACTTTTCTAGCAATCCCTGATGGGGGACCACCTACCCGATGTCACGTGACCGACGTCAGCATGGCTGTATATAGTGGGCGGTCCCCACACCTGTCCTCCAGTTCTCCCGACGGAGCCCAGAAGAGGCCTGACAGCAGGAGCCAACAGGATTTGGAGTCACTGCATAAGAAACAAAATGAGGGGAAGACAGGAGGGAAAAAATATGACCTACTGAAGGAACCTCTCTCGAAGATCTACTGTTACGGTAAGTTCCTACGTAAAGTACAGTTACGTAACAACTTACCGTAACTGTAGATCTTCAAGAACAGCTCTTGCAGCAGGTTACACCATTAGGACTGAAGCTGGCAGGCGCCAGGACCCCACGGAAATTTTCTAGCTAGCAGTATTCAGCGGGGACCGCCGATGTCGGTCCCGCCCCCAACGTCAGACATAATACATAAGGGGGCAGTCCCCCAGAATCCCCAGTTCTCCCGGCGGAGACTCTCGGCCACTGGATGACATCAGAAAAGGACAATCAGAGTGGTGTTGAGAACACCTGATTCTAGGAGCAGGGTATCGGAACAAATCTACCTCCAGCGAGGATGGTGGTGGGGAAGTACCTGCTGCAAGGCTTTCAGATCTACTGTTACAGTAAGTTCTCACGTACCTGTACTATCTTACTTTGAGAAACAGCTCTTGCAGCAGGTTACACCATTAGGACTGATTTTCAAGCAATACTGGAAATCCCTCACCATTGGGAGGAGGGAAGGTAGAAATCACCAGTGGAACCAAAGCCTAGGACAGGAGTCCCTGAAGGACTGCTAGACCAAAACCTGCTCTTTGCCTCGATGCAACATCCAGGCTATAATGCCTGATGAAGGTGTGCACAGTGCTCAAAGTAGCTGCTGCACAGATGACTGAGGTGGACATGTTCTTCAAGGCCGCAAAGGAGGTAGCCACCCCACTTGTGGATTGACCCTTAACCGAGCCTGGTAAGGGTTTGTTACGCTTCTGGTAACAGAACGTAATACAGTGTATGAGCCACCTGGACAGCGATTGTTTGGAAATGGGAGCTCCCATCATCCTGTGGGTGATGGAGACAAAAAGCTGGTCAGATTTTCGGTGGTGTTTGGTTCTGGTCAGGTAGTATCGAAGACACCTATGCACATCTAAAGTGTGCAGCAGGGCCTCTCCTCAATTAGAATACTTAGAAAAGTACACTGGTAGATCGATGTCCTGATTAAGAGTGAGAGCTGAGACCACCTAAGGTAAAAACTTCGGATTAGTCCTTAGGGATACCCTGTCCTGGTGAAAAACCAAATAAGGTTCTTTGCACATCAGTGCGTGAAGTTCTGAAATTCTTCTGGCTGAAGTAATGGCAACTAAAAACAATGTCTTTCATGTAAGGAGACATAGCTCACAATCCGTGGCTGGTTCAAAAGGTGGCAGCGTAAGCTGCTCTAGGACAAAGGGTAAATCCCATGGTGGAATAGGATCCTTAATCGGAGGTCTAAGGTGGAGAACACGTCTCAGGAAGGCTCGTGCCGTGTCCAACTGAGTTATGTGACATTGACCTATAGGAGTGTGATAGGCTGAGATGGCACAAAGGTGTACTTTTATCGAGGAGTAGGCCAAGCCTGTCTGAAAAAGAGACAGGAGGTAGTCTAGGACCGACCTTTCTGGACAATCCATTGACGAAAATCCCTGCGCCTGAGCCCAGAGGCAAAATCTACGCCATTTCATGGCGCAAGTTGCATGAGTGGCCGGTTTTCATGGCCGCTAGAGCGTCTGCAACCTCTTGCAGGACCCGTGTCAGCATATTGGCTCTGTCTCTAGGAGCCAGGCATGCAGGTTCAGCGAACGAAGGTCCGGATGGACCAAGGAGCCCGCCTCCTGAGACAGTAAGTGAGAGCTGATTGGCAGAGGCACTGGAGGTTCCCGGGACAGCTGATGTAGTAGAGGGAACCAGATCTGTCTGGGCCAAAATGGCGTAATAAGTATCAGCGTCACTTGCTCTCTGCGAAGTTTCAAAAAGGACCCTCTGGATCAATGGGAAGGGAGGAAATGCGTACAGGAATCTGCCCACCCAGGAGAGGGGACAACGTGTCTTACCAGAAAACACCAGGCCCTGGATCTAGCGAGCAAAAATTGGGCAGTTTTGCGTTGTATGGGGACGCGAAGAGGTCTAACTCTGGTGTACCCCATCTGTGAAACAGATCCTCTACTACCTTCTGGAGTAGTTCCCACTCATGGACACTGGCCTGAGAGCGACTCAGGCTGTCTGCGATGACATTGTACACTCCTGGGACATGAACAGCAATGAGGTTTGCACTGTGTTGTAAGAACCCAATCCCACATCCTCATGGCCTCCCTGCAAAGCGGGTAGGAATGGGTGCCTGCTTGTTTGTTGAAGTAATACATCACCGTGGAATTGTCTGTTTGTAACAGAAGAGTACCCAGTGGGATCTCAGACTGGAAAGCCTGCAGGGCATAAAGAACTGCTCTCATTTCCAGGATGTTTATGTGGAGATGAGTCTCTTGGGCTGTCCACAGGCCTTGAGACCTGACACCATCGAGGTGTGCTCCCCACCCGAGCCCTGAGGCATCTGTGGAGAGCGTCAAAATCGGAGACAGCGCGATGAAGGGGAACCCTGCTAATAGGTTCCTTGAATCTAGCCACCATTGCCAATCCCGGATTACAGCATTCATGATCCAGACTGGAAGCTGCAAATGGCCTTGTTTCTGATCCCATTGGACCGTAACATCCACTGGGTCACCCGTATGTGGAGACGGGCTAGCAGGACTGTTGCAATGGCCGCAGCCATATGTCCGAGCAGGCAAAGGACCAGTCTGACTGGGATGGTCCTCTTTGCCAAAAAATTCCTGATGAGGGATCTGATGTGTTCTGCTCAGTCCCAGGGTAGAAACGCTTTCCCCAGATGGTGTCCAGAACTGCGCCTATGAATTGCAGAGTCTGTGACGGAACCAGGCGCGACTTCTCCTGATTGATAATGATGCCCAACGTCTCGAACAGAGACTGAGTACAATGAATGGTGGACATCAGGGCTTCCCGAGAGGTTGCCATGAGACACCAGTCATCCAGGTAGGGTAACACATAGTGGCCTTGTCTCCTCAGAGTCGCCGTTACGACCGCCATGCACTTCGTAAATACTCGAGGTGCCGATGACAGTCCGAAAGGGAGGGCCCGGAACTGATAATGGTGACCTTGAAACTCGAAGCGCAAAAACTTCCTGTGTGCTTGAGCAACGGGTATGTGCAAGTAAGCATCCTGCAAGTCCAAGGACACTAGGAAGGCGCTCTGCTTGAGCATGGGTATTAGACCTGGAAGGGTCACCATGCAGAAGCATTTGTAGAGGACCGAAGCGTTGAGGTCGCTGAGATCCAGTATTGGACAAAGGTCTCCTGACTTCTTGGGAACCAGAAGGAAGTGAGAATAATAACCTGCACCTCTCTGGTTCCAGATACGTGCTCTATAGCTTCTTTCCAGAAGCATGAGCACCTCCTGCTGTATGAGCAGGGCATGCTGACCGAATAATAGGAAAGCAGGGAGGTCTTGACAGTGGGTGGTGAGAAATTCAATTAAATTACCTCTCTTGACCATTTGAAGAACCCACGGTCAGCGGTGACTGCCACCCTGAAAAGTGGTGAGCGGTCGACCCCGACCTGTAGTGCCGATTGATCCAGAGGAGGCGGGGGCCGGGGCAGGTCATGCCGTGGCAGTGCTGGTTCCTGCAGGCTGGGCGGTTTGGTTTAACGCTGGCCTCTGCCTGGGAAGACTTAGCCTGGGCTTTTGATGGAAAGTGCCCTTTGCTACTGGCGAACGTGGCTGCTGCCGTTGTTGCCGGCTGCAAAATGGTTCTGGTTCCTCTGAAGGAACCAAGCCTTGATCTGTACATGGCTTGTACAGATCTAACTGCCCTCCCGGCATCCTGGAGCTTGGTGATAACCTTCTCCAGTGTTCACCAAACAGGACTTCGCCATTGTATGGGACGTCAAGAATGTTTTCTGTATGTCTGGGGTAAATCCAGAGACACAGAGCCAGAGTGTCTCCGGAGACAGGCGCCCAAAACTGCAGCTCTGGCAGATGAGTCCATAAATCATATGCAGCTCGTAGCACTTGGATTCCCACTTCAGACCCTGTGCGGAGGGGTTTAGGAGCTCCGCCTTCTGATCGCCATCCGAAATTTGTCAACAAGGTCCTGACCCTGTTCCCACAAGGCATTCTGAAACTGAACTATGAGATAGGTAGTTCAGGGACCTGATGGAGCATGTAGCAGCCGCATACATGCACCTCCTCAGGGCATCCAACTGTTTGGATTCCTGGTCGGTGGCTGTGTGACATGCTGCGGTGGTTGGGACCAGTCATGAGAGGCCGTAATGACCAGGGAGTCAGCCAGAGGTTGTTGTGCCAAGTACTGGTCCTCTGTCAGGGCCCTGTACAGGCGGTCAGCTTTCTTCGGCACCACGGGGGTGGAGTGCGGACGGTTCCACGCAGCCTTGGTGACGTTCGCGAAAGTGTCCACCAAGGGTGGTACTATCACAGGCTTGGGATCTTTCTGCTGAAGATAACGGGCAAGGCACTGTCTTTCCGGGTCGAGATCTTCAGAATCCCATCCCATGTTCTCCTGGACATGCCTCTTAATCTCAGAGAAGGAGGGATCATCCGGAGGTGACCTGGGTAGGTCTTGTGGGTCAAGTGATGGGATGCCAAATGGAGAAGGAGATCTGGAGATTTCAGAGGTATCTGATCTGGAATCCTCCCCTGATGGAGTATATCGATGACGTCTGGGTCGCTTGGTGCTGGTAGACCCTGTGGAAGATCTTGAGGGAGGCCTTCTCCATTCCTTAGATCTTCCCCTAGGAGGTGGAGTATGCTTCTTAGGGGTTGGTGGTCATCCTACTGGCCCCAGTGGTGGAGGAGGAGGAGTAGGAGGTGAAGGAGTAGGAGGAGGAGGAGGAGGAGGAGGTTTTATGGGGATCACATCTTTCTGGATTGTGTCCCACCAGAAAGTGAAGAGATCCTTGACCTCTTGAATGTTCATGCCCGACAACGGGCCTGGCGCTGGTGGTCTGTCGCCAGGGTCGGGCGTTGGGTCCGCAGGTGTCTCCGGGGTGGGCAAAGGTTCCCTTGGAAGCCCGGTGTCCTCTGCATCACCTGCTTGGTCCTCAGGCAATGTCGTGTCCTCCTCCGTGGAGTCCCGGCGACCGGTGTCCACTGGTGATGAGGGGGCAGTCTTGGCTCTGGTGAGTGTGAGGCCGACGTTAGTCACTTGGCCGACGTCGGGTACTTGGCCGATGACGGGTCCGTCATCTTCTTCAGGACGTCAGGTCTTTTGTCTTCCTGGGTGGGGGATCCAGACCCCTGGGAGGCTGGGAGACCGATCTGGAGTCGGGGTCCCAGCTTCGGGCAGAAGAGGAAGACTTAGTCTGGTGACGGTCAGAAGACTTTGATGAGGCCTGGGATGGAGTGGAAGAAGCCGAAGGCCTGGAAGTCTTTATGGGTTGAAGTGAAGCTGAAGAACCATCTGTAGCCTTAACCTTGACTGGAGGGGGCTGAGAACGAGCCCTGGAGGGAGAGCGGTCAGAGCATGTGGAGCCTGAGCTAAGCGAGTCTGAGACCCAGTTAGGGGATCTGGACCTTGCCTTCTCCCGCTGCTTGTCCTGGTGTTTGGGGGCTTTTGAGGAAGATTCACCTCTGGAGGAAGGCTCCTTATCCATTCTGCTCAGTTTTTCTTCGAAAAGGTACCCCTGAAGTGCCTTCTGACGGCGGATCCTGGTGCAGCTGTTGAACCCCTGACAGAAGGAGCAGGCCTTGATGTCGTGGTCCGGGCCTGAGCACCGCAGGCAGGATGAATGAGGATCCTTGAAGGGGATCTGTTTGCCGCAGGCACACTTGGAAGGGTGTCCCTCTGAAGAAGGAGTTGGAGATGCCAACATTAGTTTGCTAAAACTATTGAGAAAAAAGTTCTTCGTCATCATGCACTAGAGTAGGACTGTGAGGCCGATGCTGGTGAGTCGGCGGCTGAAAAGAACTGGAAATTCTGGGGACTACTCCTTATGTACTATGCCTGACGTCGGTGGCGGGACCGACGTCGGGGGCGGTCCCTGCTGAATACTGCTAGCTAGAAAATTTCCATGGGGTTCTGGTGCCTGCTGGCTTCAGTCCTAATGGTGTAACCTGTTTCTCGAAGTAAGATCTGTACTATCTTACTTCGAGAAGGTTCCTTCAGTAGGTCATTACATACAGAGTCCCAAGCAGTCCCTCCAAAGAGAAACCAGGAGAAATCAGGGAAGGGGAGAAAATACCTCCAACAGAAACTGGGAACAAGAATGGACCCAGCCTAGGACAGAAGGCCCTGCAAGACAGCTAGGCCAAAGCCAGCCCTCTGCCTAGAAGCAATGTCCAGACTGTAGTGTTTGTAAAGGTATGGACAGAACTTCAAGTGGCTGCGGCACAGATATCAGTCGCAGAGACATTTCGCAAAAAAGCAGTGGAAGCAGCCATGCCCCTAGCAGAATGACCTCTGATGGGACCCAGCGAAGGTTTTTCGTACTTTTGGTAACAATATCGAATACAGTTGCCTAGCCATTTGGAAAGACACTGCTTCGAAACTGCTTTGCCCTTCAACCTGGGTGCAAAAGAAACAAAAAGCTGATCACAGCTATGGAATTCCTTGGTTCGGTGTATGTAGCACCAAAGGATCTGATGGACATCCATGGTGTGCAGGAGTGCCTCACCTCTGTTCAAAGCGGACAGAAAGTAAACTGGAAGCTCTACTGATTGGTTCAGTGTGGCATCTGGGACCACCTTGGGTAGAAACTTAGGATTTGACCTGAGGACCATCCGGTCCTTGTGGAAAATAAGATAAGGCTCTACACAAACCAGAGCGTGATGCTCAGAAATCCTTCGAGCTGACATAATGGCAACTAAAAATAGTGTCTTCCAGGAAAGGAAGAGCAAATCACAGCCCATGGCTGGTTCAAACGGGGGACGACTGAGCTTCTCCAATACAAAGTTTAAATCCCAAGGTGGGGTTGGGCTGCGGATGGGGAGTTTCAGATTGAGGATCCCTTTCAGAAAGGTTTTTGAGACCTCCAACTGAGCCACAGATTTACCATCCACCAGCTCGTGGTACACCGAAATTGCCAAAAGGTGGACCTTCAAGGAAGAATATGACAGACCTGAGTCTGACAGATGAAGGGGGTACTCCGTGACTTGTGGGGCAGAACAAGAAAAGAGGTTCCATTTCTTGGAAGTCGCCCAGATGGAAAAATGTTTCCACTTCATGGCATAAGTGGAACAAGTGGAGGGTTTTCTAGCCTCTAAAAGAACCTGAGCTACTTGATGGGAGACCCCGAAGTGAGAAATCGCTATGTCTGCAGGAGCCATGCATGAAGATGCAGGGTCCTGAGCCCGGATGAACAAGGTGGCCTTGATCCTGAGTCAAGAGGTTGTGGGTCACTGGAAGTGAAACCGGTGGTTCCCTCGGTAGCTGTTGTAGCAGCGGGAACCAAATTTATCTCAGGCAGAGAGAGGAGATGAGAATCATCCTCACCTTCTCTGCCTGAAGCTTGAGAACGACCCTCTGGAGAATGGGAAATGGAGGGAAGGCATACAAAAATTTCCCTGTCCAGGAGAGAGACAGCGCATCATGCCAGAAAGCACCATGCCCTGGAACGAGTGAGCAAAAACTGGGAAGTTGTATTGGGAGGCGAAAAGGTTGATTTCCGGACTCTCCCATCTTAGGAAGAGAGATTCTGCTACTTCCTGATTTAATTCCCATTCATGAGTTAGGGTCCGAGACCTGCTAAGACTGTCTGCCAGGACATTCTGAATGCCTGGAAAATGCACGGCCACTAGGGCCAGATCATGCTGGACTGCCCAGTTCCACACCCGCATCACCTCCCTGCACAGGGTGTACGAGCGAGTTTCTCCTTGTTTGTTGAGGCCCATCCAGTCTGTCCATTTCTTTTTCTACCTTATGAATGTGCTATCGGCCTTTGCTGTGTCAATGGCCTATCTATTCATACTCATCTGTATTGTTCCCTTATGCCTATCCCATGCCTGTTTGAAGCCCTGCACTGTATTCATATCCACCACTTCCTGAGGTAGGCCATTCCATGCATTCACCACCCTTTCTGTGAAAAAGAACTTCCTCACATTACCCCTAAATTGGTCTCCCTCTAATCTCATGCTGTTTCCTCTTGTCCTGCTATTTTACTTGTATCAAAACATAGTTAGACTCTTTCACCTTGTTAATGCCCTTAAGGTGTTTGAATGTTCGATCATATCACCTCTCTCCTCCTTTGCTCTAGGGTATACATATTGAGCTCCGTTAATCTATCCTCATATGTTTTCTGATGCAGTCCCTGCACCATTTTGGTTGCCCTTCTCTGGACTGCCTCAGTCTGTAAATATCCTTATGAAGGTGTGGCCTCCAGTACTGCATGCAGTACTCCAGATGAGAGCCTAACCAGTGTCTTGTAAAGAGGATTATTACCTCCCTCTTCTGACTTGTGATACCCCTACTAATACACCCCAAAATCCCCCTAGCCTTACCTACTGCTTTAGATGTCTGCTTGGATGATTTCAGGTCATCGTGATGATGATGCCCAAGTCTCTTTCTTCCCTTGTGACTGCCAGCAACTCCCCTTCCAGCCTATGGGTGGCTTCAGGGTTTCTCTTCCCTACGTGCATGATATTGCACTTCTTTGCATTAAACCCCAGTTGCCACTCTTCCGACCATTTTGCTAATTTATCCTGATCTCTTCTCATTCTGCCCACCCCATCTGGATCATCTACTCTGTTGCAGATCTTGGTGTCATCTGCAAACAGACAAACCTTACCTTCCAGTCCATCTGCAATGTCACTGATGAAGATATTGAAGAGGACTGATCCCTGAGCTACCCCACTTGTGACTTGCATCTCTTCTAACTGTATACCAGTTACCACCACTCTCTGTTTTCTGCCCGTCAACCAGTTTGCCATCCAGTTAACAACTTCTGACCCACCTGAGCTTACCCAGCTTATTAATCAATCTTCTATGTGGAACAGTATTGAAAGCTTTGCTGAAGTCAAGTTAAGCGACATCAACTGCTCCCTTGGTCCCACTCCTGGTTACCCAAAGAAATCTATGAGATTAGTCTGACAGGACCTTCCTTTTGTAAACCCATGCTGTCTTGGATCCTGTGCTCCTATGGATTCCAGGTGTTGCACTATCCTTTCCTTAAGGAGTGCCTCCATAATCTTGCCCACTACTGAGGTAAGACTAACTGGTCTGTAGTTCTCTGCCTCCTCCCTGCTACCACTCTTGTGGTGCGGGATCACATGAGCCCTTTTCCAGTCTTCTGGGACCTCTGCTGTGCTCAGAGACTCACTAAACAGTTCTGATAATGGCTCTGCTAGTTCCACCCTTGGCTCCTTTAGTACCCTGGGATGTATGCCATCAAGTCCCATTGCCTTGTCCACCCTGAGCTTATCAAGCTCTTGTAGGACCCTTTCTTTTGTGAAGGGACTAGTGCACACCTCCCTCCCCCGTGTCCATGGTGCTGAGCTGTGGGCCCTGCCCTACCTTCTCTTCAGTAAATACTGAGCAGAAGTATCTATTTAGGATAGATGCTTTTACATGGTCATCCTCCTCACACATCCCATTATCCCCTTTGATCTTAGCAATACCCCCTCTGGACTTTCTCCTTTCACTAATGTATCTATAGAAGTCACCTTCTTTTACTGTTTGTGCTAGTATTTCCTCGGTTTGGGCTCTTGCCTGCCTTACTGCCTTCCCTGCTTCCCTTAGGGAAGTTTGGTATGCCTCCCTATCTTCATCCTGCTGTATTCCCTTATATTTCCTGAAAGCCAGCCTTTTGACTCTGACCTTTTCTGCTACTGTATTTGAGAACCAAAGTGGCTTCCTTCTTCTTTTGCACTTCATTTTATCTCTAACACAATGGGATATTGCTTCAAGTATTGCATCTTTAATGCTTGCCCACTTTGCCTGTGCCCCCACACCTGTGTTTTTTCTTGCCAGGGCTAGCTTAACTTTGTTGGCCATCTTATCAAAGTCAGCTCCTCTGAAGTCCCATATTTTTGCCTTGGAATGGGATGATTTAGTTCTAGTGGCCAAATTGAACCATACCACGTGATGGTCACCGGCTCCCACGTGACCTACCTGGAGATCTGTGATCCCTTCTTTGTTAGTAAGTACTAGATCTAGGATAGCCCTGTCTCTTGTGGGTTGCTGTACCAGTTGTTTGAGGCCCTCCCCCTGCAGGGAATTCACTATGAGTCTAGTTCTGGCAGATGTTCCTGCTGGTATTGACCAATCTGTATCCGGCATGTTGAAGTCTCCCATTATCAGAACCTCCCTTTAGCTGTCATGTTTTATATATCTTTTAACAGTAATGTATCTATGTCCTCCCCCTGGTCTGGGGGCCTGTAGACAACCCCAGTTCATATGGCTGTCCCATTTCCTGTTTCCAGGGTGACCCACAGTTCTTCTGGCTCCTTATGTGTATTCTGAATTTCTGTAGCTTTGATATTTTCATTGACATAAAGGGCCACTCCACCCCCCCCCCCTTTTTTGCACCTCGGTCTCTTCTGTACTATGGTGAATATTAATAAAGAAAATATATTAAAAAAAAGTCTCTGTTCTCTTACGTATCAGGACCGGTCAGTGCATTTTTTTTCCTTGATGTGCTGCGTGCCACTCAGAACCTGAGAAGCAGCTGTGATGATGTAAGGGCCCAGCTATGAAGTTTGGGGGTCTACTCCCTGCTAATGTCTGCACGACTAAGGATCACCTGCTGGGGCAAGATTTCCCTGTGCACTGATCCAAAACACAGGGAAGTGTCCCGAGAAACAAAGAGCAGAATTTTGATTGGAGGAACCAGAGGAATGAGAAGATCAGTTTGAATAAAATAGGACATAACTACTACATTACAACTTTATTGTTTGCAGATAGTCTCCATCGGGGAGCAAGTGAGCCTATTATATAAGTGATGGGAACAAGGAATGTTTAAGCAATAAGGCACAACAGGGTGTGGGTTATTGGGGATTTACCCACGCCTTGTGTGGCGTGTCACGAGGCGCAGCCAAGCAACTTTACCACACAAGAAGTGGGTAAATCGCCAATAACTCACAAACTGGAGTGCCTTAATGCGATTATGCAATGGACCCATGTGTAAAATAAATGTAAAATGTGTATAATTATGTTTTTTATAAATGCAATTCCTCAGTCATGGGTAATGTACCCACGGTCATGTGACATGTTTTGACCAATGAGATTACAGGATCTTCACACACCATTGTATAATTGTTTTTTTACGCACTTCTGACTTGCGAAGTACACACTGCATTTTGTTGATTAGAGGCATAAATCCTTCTGTCTTCCTGCATAAAACGGCAGCGACTATGCCACATCTCTATAGATTCTTTCCTGGGTGAGCTAAGACCCCATGTTGTTTATGAATTAAAGGCTCCCAACATTTTCGGTTTAGCTTGAGAAACTTTTGGATATACAGATAGCCACTAGGTGGTGCAGTAGTTCCTTATCTCTTGCAGCCTTTCAGTGCTTCACAATGCTGCATTTTCCAGCAGCTATAAAGTTATAAATTACTGTTCCTACAGTTCTATCTTTTGACTCAGTTAATTAGACTGGGAGGGTGGTGGGGGCAGTTCTACAGTGATATCCTTAGTAATGTGTATTTTGTAACACTGGGGAATTTTGTGGAAGGAAGTTGTCCAGTACTACGTTCCATAGAAGATGCATTTTCACCTCAGGAGCCACTGTTTGCTGATGGGCTGGCAGTGTTGTTAACATATTTAGAATTAAAGAAACTGACGGCACGTAAGCACCTCTTAGCCCACCTAGTCTGCCCATTTTCCCTACATACTGTAATACATAGATCCTACAGTGCTCCAGCTTTACTCTCCTTTCCCAACCAGTAAGGTTCTCATAAGCCTATCCCACACATTCTTGAATCCTGTTACAGCTTCTGCCTGACAACCTCTGCTGGCAGGCTGTTCCAGGCATTCACCACTCTTTCAGTGAAGAAGTACTTCCTCACGTTTCCCCTGAATCTACCCCTCCATCTTCATAGTATGACCCCTTGTTCTTCAGCATTTTTTGTGAAACATGCTTTCTCTTGTACCTTATTTAAACCTGTGAGATAACTGAAAGCCTTCTATCCATAGCCCCCCTTTCCTCCAAGTTGTACATATTGAGGGCCTTTAGCCTCTCCTCATAGGGCTTTTGGTGCAGACCCTGCACCATTTCAGTTGCCTCCCTCTGGACAGCCTCCACTCTGTCTATGTCCTTCCAGTGATGTGGTCTCCAGAACTGGACACAGTACTCTAGGTGAGGTTTCACCAATGATTTATACCGTGTATCACCACCTCCCTCTTTTTGCTGGTGATATCCCTCCCTGTGCACTCTAGCATCCCACTGGCTCTCCCCACTGCCTTGTCACCCTCTTTGGCTACCTTTAGGTCATCAGATATGATTACCTCAGGTCTCTTTCCTGCTTGGAGGTCACGAGTACCACTGCCCCATTGTGTACTCTGCCCCTGGGTTTTTGTGTCCCAAGTGCATGATTCTGCACTTCTTCGCACTGAATCTCGGCTGCCACACTTTTTGACCACTCCTCAAGCTTTCTTAGATCTCTTCATTTTTTCCACACACTCTCGGAGTGTCTACCCTATTGCAGATCTTTGTGTCATCTGCAGAAAGACACACCTTCCATTCTAGGCCCTCTGCAATGTTGCTAACAAAGACATTAAAGAGGACCGGTCCCAGTACTGATCCTTGTGGCACCCTGCGGGTCACCCTCCATTCCTCAGCGTAAACCCCATTACCACCACCCTCTGCTGCCTCTCTACCAACCAATTTCTCACCCAGTTAATCACCTTTGGACCCCTTCCTAGGCTGCCTAGCTTGTTTACGAGTCTCCTATGTGGAACGGTGTCGAAAGCCTCATTAAAATTTACGTAGGCCACATCCACAGCTCCACCCTGATCTAATTCCCTGGTCCCCCATTAAAGAAATCTATCAGGTTTGTTGACATGACCTCCTTATTGTGAATCCATATATATGTATGATTTTTATTCGGAATCATTTCCCCAAATGATGTAACAAAAGTTTAGTTTACACACAAACTCCATATAATATCTGTTGTGTGGGGTATCTCGCTTCCCCTTTGCATAACAAGGAAGCTGTACAAAACAGTTAATTTACAATTTTGTTTTATGACAAAAGTGACACACATAAAGTAAAAAAAAAAAAATAATTATCTTGTTGGTCGCTAGCCAAGACTAAATATGAGCAAAAGAGTCACAGAGGGTTAAACGGATATCAGAGATGGTAGCTGCACTGTAGTTGAGGACAAGGTCTTCTGCATACAGCAGGGAGTTACAACAGGTGGCTACTTTTGGACACTACTTATGTCGATAAAGAAAAGAAATGGACCCAGAATGGATCCTTGTGGAACACCTACAGTTGTGTCAGCAAGGTTGGAGGCGACTGAGTGTAGTCTGACCTGCGGCGTTCTACCAGTTAGGTGGTTAGCAACACAGGAAAGAGCTGGAGGGGCGACATAAAAGAAGGTCAGTTTCCAGCAGAGGAGCAAGTGACTGCAGAGCATAGCTAAAAGGGTGCAGGGTGCAGTGGCACCAGAACCCATGAGGTTTGAGGGCCCACATCATTTTGATGTTTATTCAAAACTGGGAGGGCCCTGTAACATGCTCTGCATCCAGGCCCTCTAGCAATTTCTACACTACTGAGTGACTGACCAGGTCAGATGCCTTTGTGAGGTCAGTGAACATGCACAAGTTAGATGGCCAGTACCAGGTCAGTGAACATGCACAAGTTAGATGACCAGTACCCAAGGCCAGGCTGATGTCATTTGTAAGTCTGGCTAAGGCCGTGGAGGGGCTGCGACTCTTCCTCTATATTATTTATATGGGTCAGGAGACCATATCTGGAATGTGGTCATCAAGATGGGATGTCATGGTCCTCTCAAGGATCCTCGCTGAGACTGAGAGGGTGCCTATGGAGTGATCATTTTCTATACGTTTGGGGTTCCCCACAGCTTGCTCCCCCGTGGCAGTGCCGGAGGGAGGAGGGCCACCCCCCCCAGTCCATATATAGCCAGATCAGGACTAGGGTCCCCAGGGTAGCAACACAGGCTGAGATTAGGTGAAGGAGCTTCATGAAGCCCCTGCCATCACTTTTACTTTTTCTGGGTTCCGTCCCAGCCCGTGCTGCCTCTTTTGCTGCCCAAGCTGCACTGCCACCAGGACTCCACTTGAGGTGGCAGTCTAGGGCTGGGGACACAGGCCTCCCCTCCCCTCGGAGAGGAGAGCAGTTCTTCGAACACTCCATCCTCCATTGCCTGCCAGCAGTCAGCAACCCAAGCTTGTTCCTAAACTCGAGTCATCAGCATGGCAGGAGGTAATGCACCCAGTGCTTCAGCCCTCCATGCCACCGGGCCGGCTACCCATCCCAGATGTTTCAAGAGTCACCAGCAGTGTATGAGCTCTTAGGATCTAATGCCAGACTCGTGGATGTTATGCCTTTTATGATTCTCAAGCCAATCAAAGATGGCAGATTAGGCTGCCTGTGTTTCTCCCATAGTTTGTCCCTGCTTTTTTAGTTCGGAGAGAAAGTCAGTCGACAGCAAGTCAGTGGGCGAGCCTAGTGGTGCCCACCTTAATTTACTTATAACTATACTGATCAGTGTCAGTCTGAGTACAGACCCCGTATTGTGCCCCACTGGTCGCTTGTTTCCATTTTTATGTTTGCTTGCACGCATGTGCAAGAAAGAGTGCCACCATATGAGAATTCGTAGATGTGCCTCCCCCATTTCCAGTGCCCTGCTGCCTTTTGCAGGTGCGACCGCACCCCACCAATGAATGTCGGAGCTGTCTATGACAGCCCTTCAGATGCAGTGGCGTACAGTTGAAGGCAAAAAAAATGCTGCAATCAACGGTGGTAATGTGTAGGCCATTTGCATACTGTTGCGTCGGCAGTATACAAAATGCCTGCACGTCGACACTACACTGAATCAGCTGTAAGTGACAGCTGCATCCCATAACAAGTAGCACACTGGGAGTCCACCCCAGCATGCTCATGTGCACCCCCCCCACACTGTATGGCCGATGGAGGTGCCCAATCCCCCGTTGGCTCCGCTCCCTCCCAACAGAGTTCCAGGTGCCACGCTGGGAGCCCACCCCAGTGTGGCAACAGTCTGTATGGCCAATGGGAGTGCCTAATCCCCCATCGACTCCACTGCCCCCCCAAACAGCCTTCCAGCTGTCACGCTGGGAGCCCACCCCAGTGTGGCAAAAGTCCCACGTCGTCTTTAAAAAAAAAATGCCCTGTAAGAAAAAAACAGTCCCTCGCTGACTGTCTTGACCCCCACCGTGCCCACCCTTTTGCTCACCCTGCCTCCCCACACCCCACCTCACCCCATGCTTACCTCTGGAGGATGGCTCGACGATCTTCGGTGGACCAGGAACACGTCTGCACTCTTCAAAGCCGACCGCGAGCTGAGGAAATGCCGATAAGCTGTATAATGGAATAAATAGGGTTTTTTCAACTTTGATGCATGTCTCAGGCATTTTTTGGAATTTTGGCACCAAATTTTCAACATGGGGTTTTTGGGACCGCTCCTCATGAATTCTGGCACTGTTATGGCGTTAATCGGCCCTGAAAGGTGATTTCGGGGTCACTGCGTGGAACCACCTTTCGGGACCGATTTATGAAATGACAGTGTCACAGTTCATGAGGTAGGCCCCCAAAAACCCTATGTGGAAAATCTGGTGAAAAAATTCCCAAAAATGACTGATTTACGAGCGTGCATTGCGCAGTTCCTACACACGGTCGTAAGTTCACAAATCTTTAATATTTTCACTCCATATTTTAAACATTGCCATTTACCACACCTCCTTAAAAGCAGTACAAGTGTCATTTTTCACATCTTGCCCAAAATATGCGCATAATGGCGTAGTCAGTGTGCAAAATCAATATTCGGGACAGAGTAAGAAAATCACAGTGACACTGTTCATGAGCAGAGGTCTTAAAATGGCTGTGTTAAAAATTTGGTGACAAAAGTCCATAAAATGACTGTGTTATGAGTGAGCATTGCGCAGTTTCCACGCACCCTTGTAAGTTCATGGATTTGTAATATTTTCAGTCCAGATTTTCACTACTGGCATTTTTCCACACTTCCTTATGAACAGTACAGCTGTCATTTTTCACACCATGGCCGAAATGTGTTTTCGCACTTCCAGCGCAGAAATGCATGGTCGCTGTGGGAAATCATTGTTCGGGATAGATTAAGAAAATCACAGTGGCACTGTTCATGAGCTGAGGTTCCAAAATCCCTGTGTTGACAATCTGCTGTAAAAAATCCCCAAACTAATTACATTATGGGTGTGCATTGTGCAGTTTCTATGCACACTTGTGACTTCACCAGTTTTTTTAATATTTTCACTGCAGATTTTCAACATTGCCATTTTTTACACCTCCCCATGAACAGTACAGCTGGATTTTCCACATCCTGTTAAAATGTGTTTTCGCACCTGTGGTGCAAATATGGCATAGTAAGCTGTAAAATGAGCTTTCGCCAATGAACTGATATTGCCACTGTTCATAAGGTGGGGGTCACAAAAACATGCTGAAAATTTGGAGTGAAAATACCAATGAACGCCTGAGGCATTAGGGTTTCCGACCATATCACCCAACCCTGTAGAGACTGACAGGCATCAGGGGTGTGACTTGGGATTGTCGCCTGTAATGCTCATACCATTCCACCCCCACCCACATCCTGCGGTCAGTGAGAGCATCGAGGTGTGCCTCTACTCTTTCTCCCCAAAGTTCACCCATTCTCCTATACTGCACCCATCTCACTCATTTCCTGATGGAATGGGGTGAACTTAAGGGCCAAAGATCCCAAGGCACACTGTGACACTTGTCGGCGTCTGCAGGGTAGGGTGTGGTGAAATGGCATGGCCATTATGCCTGATGACCCAAAGGCACACTCCAGTGCCTGTCAGTACCTGCAGGGTGGCAGTGGGGTTGGCTTCAGTTCAATACTTCGCTGCCATTCCTATTACGTAGCTCTCTAACTCCTACACTACCACTGCCAGTGCCAGCAAGCAAACATTCAGCTTTGACAAATGCTTGTTAATAGATTACTGCTCTCACTTGTTTCCTACCCTTCAGTCAGTTACAAACCCATTATATTACTCAACAAGCTCTACTAAGACTTTCCATTTTATTAACAGCCTCCTGTGTGAGACAGTGTCAGAACCTTTGCTAAAGTCCAGGTACATAACATCGACAGTTCTCCCTATGTCAGGTTCCTTGGCAACATTCTCATAGAATGCAACAAAATGTGTCTGGCATGATTCCCTTTACAGAATCCATACAGAGTTTTGGAACCCAGCTTACGTTTAACTCTAGCACTGCTGTCTCGCTCCTGGGACCCTCCTAGTATCTATAAGTCAATAAACAGAGTACTGACACTGTCCGCAGCAGCAGAAGAACAACTGAGCCTGGGCCAGTCACAGTTAAACTGTTGCATGGGGTGGGGTGAGAGGACTGATGGCACAGTGAGCAGCTCTTTAACTTCAGGTCACAGGTTCAAATCAGCCCAGTTTGGTAGTGGCTGGAAGCGGTAGTGTTAGACTGCTGTTTGATTGCACGTGTGAAATGAGTTGTGGCAGTTATCAGTCCAGCTCCGAGTGGGAATGATGTCTACAGCACAAAAAATGCTGAGACGGTTGGCGCTCACTGGCACCTGTGTTGGCTCGTTTACATCTGAGGCTAAGAACTGAATTGACATTGAATCTGAACACCCCTCTTCCCCACTAGAGGTGGTCCCTCTATGACACAGTCAAGATACCCTGTAAGGACAATGGGTAGGAGAAGCTTACAGGACAGAGGCTCAAGCTGTATGTGGCCTTGTGGACAAATACAGGAACTATCAGCCACTACTGACCCACTTGGGCTGGTTTCGACTAGTGATGTAGAGACAAGTGAAAGAGTTCCATAACCAACCATCAGTCCACTAAGCCTTCCTCTAAAGAGCCCTCCTAAATGATTGCACCCTTTTACACGCTGATCCCACCCCACAATGATACCCCAGCATTTACCCTGTATCTCTAAGGTCCCCAGCACAACACTAACCTGGTGCCTGTGTTATAAGAGTCACTGCGATTGGCTCCTGCAGTGCGACATGGGTCACCTGACAGATATAAGTGGCAGTAACCTCATCTGTGGGCTGGATCCAGATGTAGGAGCTGACATTGTAGGTCCCATCCCGGTTTTGCCGATGGCTGGAGAAGGACGCCCCTGAGATACTCCAGGGCTCCTGTTCATCACCAGCATTCTGCTGCAGCCACTTTACCTCCACATCCAGAGGGTAGTAGTGACCGATTTCACAGGTGACCCGTTTGGGGGTGCCCAGTTCCAGGTGAAGGACTGGCGGGATAAGCTGTACCCAAGGAGGTTCCATTACCAGGGCTGAAACAGACACAGAAATTACTCTAATAACTCTCTTTTGAAACTCACTTTTGTTGTACTGCATAACTTTTTATTGAATAAATTATAAATGCATATATTAATAAATAATATAAACAAAACATAACATGGTATACTTGCAGTATGTTATAAATGATAAACTTTGAGAAAATATTTCTAAAAAGTCATTTGGTAGAATAATTTCTAAACACAAACCTTTTCATATAATTAATTAAGTAAACAACATTCAGATTCATCTCTATGTCTTAAGTAATACTGTTATCGTTTATATATGAGTTCGTTCTTTTTAATTAAAATTGAGTAAGCCCAAGTCTGAGACATAGTCCTTCTGCATTACTTTTCTAGAATTCTATACTTTTTCAAGTTTTATCACAGATTTCTGTCAGTACCTTTTGCTTAGTAGACAAAAGACAAGAAGCAGCAAATTAATAACTGTAAGTTTCACATTATTGGGTTTCTAATTAATTTAAAAAAGGAGTCCAGATCCCTTCATATTGGTGGAGATTATCATTCCGTAACTAGCTCATTCTTTCATTATTTGCTAGCCTCCTCATGTACTTTGTCCAGTCATCAAAAGAAGGAGCCTGTTTACTCTTCCATTTAGATCAGCAGTGTGAGTGGCTCAGCAGGTAGCACACTCGCCTCTGAGGCCAGGAGATCAGTAGACTGTGGGTTCTATCCCCAGACCAGGCACTTGGGTTAATATACCAATGCTGACACTGTAGTGCAGCATATAAGGGGGTGCTGCACTCCTGAGGTGCCGTCTTTCGGATAAGACGTTAAACCGAGGTCCCATCTGCCTGTTTAGGTGAATGTTTAAGATCCCATGGCACTTCTCGAAAGAGCAGGAGAATTTTGCCAGTACAATGGCCAATTTCCTCCATTCAAGAAAAATACCACCAACAGCTTAATCTGGTTCAAGGTCAGTTGGCATTCATCTGTATCCCCCCTCCCCCGGGTCGTGCCTGAAAATAGGCAGGATTTGTCTAGTGCACTTACCCGGTCAACAAAAACTAAATAAATAGATATGAGGAGTCTTTTGAAACCCATGGAAGCAAGTAGTACCCAAAATTGTTGATTTCTATCTAGTTGGTACAGGTCTGAAGTATCGCTGAATATAAAAATATTCAGTTCTATTGGAATTCTGCAGTTTGTAACTATTCTACAAATGACATAGAATTTTTTCACAGATTTCTGACACCTTTGGGCAGTCCCACATGTGATATATATGTCTATTTAAAGTTGTTGACTGGGATAGGCAGACTGAGCTGGGGTTGATTTCCCAGTGCGACCAGGGGGGAGAGGGGAGTAGGGGAGCTTACAAATACAGAAACTGGAACTTAATACAGAGAGTGAACAAAATACAGAGTGCGTAAGGGTTCTGTAAGGTGCAAGTAGCAAAAAAGTCAGTAGTAATAGTGTTACAGAAACTTGCAAGGACAACAAAAGTGCAAAAAAGAACAGTTATGTAAGAACTTACCGTAACAGTAGACCTTGGAGGGGATCTCAGTTATCAGGTTATGCAGTAGGAACCTTCGCCATCAGTGACAGGGAATCCACATGGAAGATTTTCAGCAGTACAACTGGGGCCGCCAACGCCGTCAATGTCAGCTGATATCAGCAACCCTATATAGGCATAGATAGCACCGCTCCCTCCTCAGTTCTTTTCCTCCAGAGAAAAGGGAACAAGCCTCACACCCTGGGGAACCGAGAGAGAAAGAGGTACCCAGCTCTAAGTAAAAAATACTGGATACAACAGATATCCAGTTCCTAGACAGGAGCTCCAAGAAGGGGGATGGTGGGAGGGAAATATACCTGATGACTGAGATCCCTCAAAGATCTGCTGTTATGGTAAGTTCTTACATAATTGATCTGTCTTTTTAGAGGGTATCTCAGTCATTGGTTACACTGCAGGAATGAATACCAAGCAGTGACAAGAGAAACAGACAGCCTGGGAAGCTGAATCTCCATAAACATAAGACAGGAGTCCTTGTAACACAGCCCAGCCAAATCCTGCGTGGAATCTTGAAGCAATGCCCAGACGGTAATGCTTGGCGAAAGTGTGGACTGTACTCCAGGTGGCAGCTGCTCAAATATCAGCAGCGGAGACCCCTTGCAACAAGCCGCTGAGGCAACCATGCCTCTGATGGAACGAGCTTTGACGGTACCAGGCAATTCTTTGCCATACTTGTAACAAAACACAAAGCAATTAGCCAACCCTTTGCATAAACATTACTTAGAAACTGGTGCACCCTCTCTACCTTGGGCGAAAGAAACAACTGCTTAGACTTTCTGGACTCCTTAGACCCAAGCAAGTAATACTTCAAAGTTCTGCGCACATCTAAAGTATGAAGCAGTGCTTCTTCTGCATTGGCACACTCAGGAAAATAAACAGAAAGGTGAATGGACTGACAGAGTGTGAACTCAGAAACCAACTTGAGTAAAAACTTAGGATCTGTGAGCAAAACTACCCTGCCTTTGTGAAAAATCAAATAAGGCTTTTCGCACCAGGGGGCCTGAAGCTCTGAAATCCTTCGAGCAGACCAACGTACCAATCATTGTTACTAACTAGCTAACCAAATTTCCTACCACTGTTACTATCTAACCAGCTAACCAATCTACAATCACTGTTACTAACTAGCTAAACAACTTACCAACCACTGTTTCTATATAACTAGCTAACCAACATAATAACCACTGTTACTAATTAACTAACCACCTTACCAACCACTGTCCCTATCTAGCTAACCAACTGGGCCAGTTACTAACTAGCCAGCCAACAATCCCACCATTATTACAGTTTAACTAGCTAACCAATGTGTTAGTCACTGATACTAACTAGCTAACCAAATAAAGAACCACTGTTACTATCTAACTAGCTAACCAACTGTACCACCACTTTTACTAATTAGATAACCAGCTTACCAACCACTGTTAATAACCTGCTAATTACCTAACCAAATAACCAACAAACTTGCCAACCACTTTTGCTAACCAACCAGCCAACTTACAAGTCAATTAAGCATTACTAACCAGTTAATTAACGAATCAGCTGAGCAACCAAGCCATACCAACCATTATTACAAACTTATTTACCAATTTAACAGCTTACATACTATTTGCTCTCACAACGTAACCAAATAAACTGTTTCTAACAAAATAGACAATACAGCTAAGTAAGTTAATAGCAAACCAATGACTAACTAACCAAATAATTAATTAATCAACTAGCTAGACAAACATTACTAACTTAGCCCATTGGTTCCAACTGAGAATGAGTTCTGTCACAACTGCCGCTCCGACCTCCGGGGTCAGTATAGTGCCACTACAGTTAGGGTTGGGGAGGTACGTTAGTGTGAAATTGTAATGCCCAGCTGCGTATATCTTGGACGTTCATTAGCAGATTTTCACAACATTGTTGCAAGCTTGTGTTTTGGCAGAAAATCTCTGGCTCTGCCAATTTTGGTGAAATTTGGTTCAGTAATTTTTTTTTTTTTACTAGAGAGTGGCAAAAAATATGAAAATGAGCCATTTTATTCAAAAATGAAGGCAATTCACACCCCGCTGCCTCTGGTGTGTGTGGTGCAGTCAGAGACACGTGAAATGCTCTTACCAGGGCTTTTCAGTTAACGATAAAGCCACTACTGCTTCACTCACATCACTGGTGGTCGGAGCCCATCCCCTCAGCCAGTATCATAGTTGACGCTGCCATGTAACGTCCAACTCCCTCTACCCCCCCAGCAATTATACCCCCTCGCCTCCCTACTCACTGGCACCCCACACTGTTCTGCCCTCCATCACTCATCCTACAAAAGAAAGGCTGTAATATCCATCAGAGTTTGACCAGCACAGCCCTCTACCTCGGCCGGCCAGTCTGGTGAAAGGTGACACTGCAGCTGAGCTTCTGTTTCCACAATATGTGGTTAGTTGACCATTTGTGTCCATGGTTCTTTGCTATGGTCGGCTGTATGATGCCGGTTCAACAACACTTTGTCAACTGCCATCACATACGACAGGGTTATATGGGCTGCAAGTTGCAAGTCGACATAAATCCAGTTATCTCGAGTCCTGTTTTTCAGCAGGGGCTTCCTTCGAACCCTCCATCTTGAGGGGCTCTTCCCCTGCACTTCTCAATGCTTTTAATTCTCAACTCCTGTGGGTTGATTGAGAGAGGGTGTGGGACCAGAGACAGTGTGACCCTGTGTTAGGTGCTGTGTTGGTGTCGCTGTCGGGGGGCATACCGCTATGGTCTTGGGTGGTGAGTGCTCTGCTACACTGGTTCTGGGATCATTTTACTGTGGGTTGCCACCCTGGAATAGCATCAATGGCTCTGTCTTGGCACAGCTGTTTCTTATGGATCGAGTACCAGTGGGCAACTGGAAGCGGTGGGGTGGAGAGAGCTAGGTTCATGTTGCTGTGTGAGGGGACCAGTGGGCAGTCAGAAGTGGTGGGGCTTGAGAGAGCTGGCATTATTTAAGCAAGAAGGCTCTCTGGGGGCATTGGTTGTACCAGGTTTACTCCACGGTTACGGGTGCAGTAATGCACAAGGTGAAGCCAAGTGCCTTCAGCCCTGACGGTGGAGTAAACCTACTACAACCAACGCCCCTGGAGTGTCTATTTTCAGGAATAAAGAAAAGTGCAAGAAAAACTTGAAATACATGAAGCATGTGATTACATGTTGTAAAGATGATCAAAAACTTTCTCCGTCAGTTGCAGCCACCAGGGTTCCACTTTGCATTAGAAACATAGAAACATAGAAGTTGACGGCAGATAAGGACTGCAAGGCCCATCCAGTCTGCCCATTTATTTTTCTACCTTATAAATGTGCCATTGGCTTTTGATCTGTCAATGGCCTCTCTATTCATACTCATCTGTATTGCTCCCTTATGCCTATCCCATGCCTGTTTGAAGCCCTGCACTGTATTCATAGCCACCACTTCCTGAGGTAGGCCGTTCCATACATCCACCACCCTTTCTGTGAAAAAGAACTTCCTCACATTACCCCCAATTGGCCTCCCTCTAATCTCATGCTGTGTCCTCTTGTCCTGCTATTTTTCTTATGTTGAAACATGTTAGGCGCTTTTACCTTGTTAATGCCCTTAAGGTGTTTGAATGTTTCGATCATATCACCTCTCTCCTCCTTTGCTCCAGGGTATACATATGAGCTCTGTTAATCTGTTCTCATATGACTTCTGATGCAGTTCCTGCACCATTTTGGTTGCCCTTCTCTGGACTTCCTCAATTTGGTTAATGTCCTTGTAAAGGTGTGGCCTCCAGTACTGCACGCAGTACTCCAGATGGGGACCTAACTAGTGTCTAGTAAAGAGGGATTATTACCCCTCCCTCCCTCTTCGACTTGTGATACCCATACTAATACACCTAACATCCCCTAGCCTTACCTACTGCTTTAGAGGTCTGCTTGGATGATTTCAGGTCATTGGTGATGATGATGCCCAAGTCTGTTTCTTCCTTTGTGACTGCCAGCAACCTCCTCCAGCCTATAGGTGGCTTCAGGGTTTCTCTTCCTATGTGAATGATCTTGCACTTCTTTGCATTAAATCCCAGTTGCCACTCTTCTGACCATTTTGCTAGTTTATCCAGATCTCTTCTCATTCTGCCCACCTCATCCAGATCATCTACTCTGTTGCAGATCTTGGTGTCATCTGCAAACAGACAAACCTTACCCTCCAGTCCATCTGCAATGTCACTGATGAAGATATTGAGGAGGACTGGCCCCAGGACTGATCCCTGAGGCACCCCACTTGTGACTTGCATCTCTTTTGACTGCATACGATTTACCACCACTCTCTGTTTTCTGCCCGTCAACCAGTTTGTCACCCAGTTGACCAACTTCTGACCCACCCTGAGCCTACCAGCTTGTTTATCAATCTTCTATGTGGAACCGTGTTGAAAGCTTTGCTGAAGTCAAGGTAGGCAACATCAACTGCTCCCCCTTGGTCCACCACTCTGGTTACCCAGCCAAAGAAATCTAGAGATTAGCTTGACAGGACCTTCCTTTTGTAATCCAATGCTGTCTTGGATCTTGTGCCCCTATGGATTCCAGGTGTTGCACTATCCTTTCCTAAGGAGTGCCTCCATAATCTTGCCCACTACTGAGGTAAGGCTGACTGGTCTGTAGTTCCCTGCCTCCTCCCTGCTTCCACTCTAGTGGAGCGGGATTACACAAGCCCTTCTCAGTCTTCTGGGACCTCTCCTGTGCTCAGAGACTCACTAAACAGTTCTGATAATGGCTCTGCTAGTTCTACCCTTAGCTCCTTTAGTACCCTGGGATGTATGCCATCAGGTCCCATTGCCTTGTCCACCCTGAGCTTAGCGAGCTCTTGTAGGACCCTTTCTTTTGTGAAGGGAGTAGTGCTCACCTCCCTCCCCCCTGTGTCCATGATGCTGAGCTGTGGGCCCTGCCCTATCTTCTGTTCAGTAAATGCTGAGCAAACGTATCTATTTAGGATAGATGCTTTTACATGGTCCTATTCTTCACATGCCCCCTTATCTCCTTTGATCTTAGCAATACACTCTCTGGACTTTCTCCTTTCACTAATGTATCTATAGAAAGTCTTGTCACCTTCTTTTACTGTTTGTGCTAGTGTTTCCTCAGTTTGGGCCTTTGCCTGCCTTACTGCCTGCCCTGCTTCCCTTAGGGCAGTTTGGTATGCCTCCCTATCTTCATCCCACTGTGTTCCCTTATATTTCCTGAAGGCCAACCTTTTGGCTCTGACCTTTTCTGCTACTGTATTTGAGAACCAAAGTGGTTTCCTTCTTCTTTTGCACTTCCTTTTCTGTCTAACACAATGGGATGTTGCTTCAAGTATTGCATCCTTAATGCTTGCCCACTTTGCCTGTACCCCCTCACCTGTGTTTCTTTTTGCCAGGGCTAGCTTAATTCTGTTGGCCATATCAAAAAGTCAGCTCCTCTGAAGTCCCATATTTTTGCCTTGGAATGGGATGATTTAGTTCTAGTGGTCAAATTGAACCATACCATGAGATGGTCACTGGCCCACGGTGACCTTCTACCTGGAGATCTGTGATCCCTTCCGTTAGTCAGTACTAGATCTAGAGGCTAGCCCTGTCTCTTGTGGGTTGTTGTACCAGATTTTTGAGGCCCTTTCCCTGCAGGGAATCCACCATGTGTCTAGTTATGGCAGATGTTTCTGCTGGTATTGACCAATCTGTATCCGGCATGTTGAAGCATCCCATTATCAGAACCTCCCCTTTAGCTGTCATTATCAGAACCTCCCCTTTAGCTGTCAGACTTGTTACTTGTTCCTTATAAATGCTGTTAGACCAGCACATCTGTTTCATTTAATCTGTGTTCCATTGTTAATATAAATAAACATAAGATTTCACCAAATGTCACAAAATTCCAGACATTCTCCTATTTACCCAGGCTCTAGATGAGAACACCAGTATTTTATGTCATTTTTTTTTCACTTTCTTTTTGTCCCCTCTTTACTACCCTCTAGGGCCACTCCTTTGGACTGATCAATCCCCCGTTAACCCCTCCACGGCGTCTGCCCCTAGACTGCCAGGCTAACTCGTTGTCTCCTACCTTGCTCCTCTTTCCTCTGGAGAGCCTGCACAGCGGGTCTGCCTATGGGAGGTGATCGAGCTGTGATCAGTCGTCATCCTGGCCCGAGAGGGATGTTTTCCACTTTTCTTCCTCTTGGCCCTCCTCACCTGAGGGCATCGGCACAGAGGACTGACATCCAGACAGACGGCATGCTGACATATGCCATTGTCAAATGCTCACAATGTCCTCCCCACCCCAAATCCGGAGAGCCGCCTAGTGCCCTGATGCCCATGCCCTCACCGGCGCTGGTGCACTGGGTGCTCAGAGCACCTCAGGAACCCACCCCAGGAGGAGGAGGAGAGCATCCATTGGGACGCTCGATCCTCCTCCCTCTCTGACCCACGGCGACCCGAGTCCATTCCCGAACCCGGATCGCCAACATAGCGCGCAGTGTGGCATCCAGCTCCTCAACCTTCAGCACCACCGGGCCAGTCCATTTTATGTCATTTTTAATGTTTCCTGACTCTAGCTTGTGACTGTCAGAGGACGGTTCCATGACGCCTGCAGGCGAGCTCAGGTGTAGCAGCAGCTCCATGTAAGAGCATTTTTTTTAATTGTTTAACATTAAGCTTTCAATGGAGCCAGAACGCAGGAGTGCCCAAGACCGCAGCAGTATGTCAGAGTGATTTTCGTGGAGCAGGCAAGCAGTCAGTGGCTGGCGGCTGAGCCGAGAGATTTTCACTTCTGGTTTTGGCGGTGGCTGAAGAGGCTTGAATGGCTGAGATTATTAAACACTGATGGGTTCCTTGGTTTTGTTTTCCTCAAATTAATTCAACTAACTGCCCGGACTGAATTTAAGCAGTGAGGCATGGGAGAGAGTTCAGTAGCAGGCTGGCCGGCCGAGAGAGAGAGAGCGCTGTCTAAGGCGCCTGTCACACTGGAGGGGTCCTAAGCGAGAACTGTGTTTCTCTTATGGTAAGCAGTGAAACACACGTGTGAACAGAAGGAAAATGCCATAGAAATAAATTGCATTAAGAATTATGTATGAACTGCGTGAACAATACTATGGAGGGCCTTCGGATCGAGTTGAATGTTTTGTTGGGAAGAGGTGGGGGAACTGACACAGGTGGTAATTTTCTAGAGGGGGGGGATACATGACATTCCTCCAATTTGATGAGCACATTCTAGAGCATAACTGGGGCAGATAGATAACAACTGCTTTAAGACGAACCTTAATCAAATATCGCCCATGTCTCCCATTTTTATGTTCATTTACTTTGAATACGTGGTGAAAAACAATGAATGCCATTTCCAACTTTAAAATTCCAAATTCAAGCTGGCCTGTTGGCGCAATGGTAGTGCTACTGCTTGCGACTCTGACGACCTGCATTTGGGAATGAGCTGACTGGGAGGAAGAGGACTGAGTGCCCCAGAGGATGTTTTGCTCCTCTGGGAAGGGAGGATTCCATCTTCCATTGTGAACTGCCACCTGGGTGACCACAGGTGGTAGTGCGGCCGGAGGGGCTGAGGGGCAGGTGGAACGTCACTGACGTCGGTGGGAGGACATGCACATGGCGTGTGCAGGCTCACCTTGATGTGCACATAGGTGATGTCCCCAGGAGATGAAAGAACAAGGAAAATGGCCCTAGCACCTCCACAATAATGCCCACCGCCTCAGTGCATGGCACCCCCTGACAACACGCTGAAGCTTGGGGATAAATCTTCTTCCACCCTGATCCCTCCTGGGGGGCACATCCAAGGCTCCATGGAGGCAGGTGATCATGGTTGGGGGGGGCAGGGGGATCGGAATATAGCTGGCTGGTCATGTGAGTACAGGAGAGGCTGGAGAGGAGAGAGTGAGGCATAAAAAGTAATTAAAAAGATAAAATAACATTCTGAATTGCCCATTAATACTGAATAGCACAGCATCCTGGCTGGCAGGGAGTTGGTTATAGCTATAGGTAGTGCTGTCTGAATGAAATGGCTAGAAACAGGTCTTTGCTAATCAGGACACAGGGATTTCCTTGCTCATTCTCTATTCTGTTGTGTAGGGGGGACCAGTGTGTAGTCAGGAGTGGTGAGGCCTGAGATTTCTGGCATTATGCTGCTGTGTGGAGGACCAGTGAGTAGTCAGCCCGAAGACAGACCTGGGTTCATTCCAGGCCCTGACTGCTGGTGTCGGGAGCAGGAGCTCTACCAGTGCACCAGTAGTGGCCTTCTTTAACATTTTTAAATATTCTTTCACCTAAATTTCACTGATGTGCAAGTACTATCCATCCTTCATGACCACGTGTCAGGCAGGATTTAAAGGTTGCTACTGATGCGGTCATGAGTGAGGGTGACAACTTACAGAATAGGGCCTTCTTGGTGAAAAATATATTAATGTTATAAACAGAAGAAAACTGGAATGGAAAAAAAAGTCCCCATGCATGCTCAGTTTGAGCATTTTGAACGTAGTTTGCCTTCTCCCGAAAAAGACAAAAAGTAAGTCCAAAAAGCAAACTGCCTAAGCGCATGACTTGAGCTCCTTTCCTAATACAATTTGAAGCATGTTAAAGGCCGGGACAGCGCTCCACAGGTTTACCTAGCAAAGAATCACATGACGCAGCACTGGTGTTGTGTCATATGAAACAGCTCTGGCCTTGCATCACGTGACAAAGCACTGGTGTTACATCACGTGACACAGGGCTGGTGTTCCATCATGTGACAGTGCTGGTGCTGCATCACGTGACACAGTGCTGGTGTTGTATCATGTGTCACAGGGCTGGTCTTGCATCATGTGACACAGTGCTGGTATTACATCACATGACACAGCGCAGGTGTCACTTCATATGACAGCGCTGGTGTTATATCACGTGACACAGTGCTGGTCTTGCATCATGTAACACAGTGCTGGTCTTACATCATGTGACACAGCACAGGTGTCACTTCATATGACAGCGCTGGTGTTATATCACATGACACAGTGCTGGTCTTGTGTCACATGACAAAGCACTGGTCTTGTATCATTTGACAAAGTGCTGCTGCTGCATCATGTGACACAGTGCTGGTGATACATCACATGACACAGCGCTGGTGCTGCATCACGTGACACTGCACTGGTGCTGTATCACTTGGCACAGCGCTGGTGCTGCATCACGTGACACTGCACTGGTGCTGCATCACGTGGCACTGCGCTGGTGCTGCATCACGTGGCACTGCAATGATGCTGCATCACTTGGCACAGCGCTGGTGCTGCATCACGTGGCACTGCACTGGTGCTGCATCACTGGCACAGCGCTGGTGCTGCATCACATGACACTGCACTGGTGCTGCATCACTTGGCACGCGCTGGTGCTGCATCACTTCGCACAGCGCTGGTGCTGCATCACGTGGCACTGCACTGGTGCTGCATCACTTGGCACTGCACTGGTGCTGCATCACGTGGCACTGCAGGTGCTGCATCACTTGGCACAGCGCTGGTGCTGCATCACGTGGCACAGCGCTGGTGCTGCATCACTGCACGGCGCTGGTGCTGCATCACGTGACACAGCGCTGGTGCTGCATGACTTGGCACAGCGCTGGTGCTGCGACGGACGTGAACAGCCGCTGGTGCTGCATTATTGACACAGTGCTGGTGTTGCATCATGTGACACAGTGCTGGTGTTACATCATGTGACACAACACTGGTGTTACATCACTTGACAAAGCACAGTGTTGCATCACGTGAGAAAGTGCTGGTGTTGCATCACATGACACAGCGCTGGTGTTGCATCACATGACAGGAGTGGTGCTGCATTACGTGACACAGTGCTGGTGTTACATCACGTGACACAACGTTGGTGCTGCATCACATGACACAGCACTGGTGCTGCATTACATGACACAGTGCTGGTGTTACATCATGTGACACAGTGCTGGTGTTACATCATGTGACACAACACTGGTGTTACATCACTTGACAAAGCACAGTGTTGCATCACGTGAGAAAGCGCTGGTGTTGCATCACGTGACACAGTGCTGGTGTTACATCACTTGACAAAGCACAGTGTTGCATTACATGACACAGCACTGGTGCTGCATTATGACACAGTGCTGGTGTTACATCATGTGACACAGTGCTGGTGTTACATCACTTGACAAAGCACAGTGTTGCATCACATGAGAAAGTGCAGGTGTTGCATCCGCGTGACACAGTGCTGTAATGTTACATCACTTGACAAAGCACAGTGTTGCATCCGCGTGACACAGCACTGGTGCTGCGTTATGTGACACAGTGCTGGTGTTACATCACGTGATATGGCTGATGTTACATCATGACACAGCACTGGTGTTACAGTCGCTACAAAAATATTAGCCTTGCAGTTTTTCTAATAATGCACCATTCCTTCCAGAAATTGTTGAAATTAAAAATATTTTGGTATCCACATATGTATGTCTTTGGTTTGCAGTGGAATAAAACACAAAAAGCGAAAAATGTACCAAGTCTTAGCTTATTCCACACAGAAATCCTTAAATGGCCCGGACAAAATTATTAGCACCTTTTAGAAGTAGTTAGAAATAATTAGATTTCAAACAGGTGATTCTCCTTCACTTTGGAACTGAACTCACCTGTGGTGAGTTGCAGGTGCCTGCAATATAAAAAATCACTCATTCAACCAGTTTGAATAGAGAAAAGGACTCATTCTCCTGTTTTGTGTCACTGTGTGTACCACAATGAGCATGGAGAAAAGAAAGACAGCCAGAGAATTGTCTGAGGAGGTCAGACAGAAGATTGTAGCCAAGCATGGACAATCTCAAGGTTACAAATCAATCTCCAGAGACCTTGATGTTCCTGTTTCCATCGTACGTAATGTTATCAGGATGTTTAAGGTCCATGGCACTGTAGCCAACCTCCCTGGACGTGGCCGCAAGAGAAAACTTGATTGAAGATTGCAGCGCAGGATTGTTCGAATGGTGGAGAAAGCACCTCGATCAACTGCTAAACAGATTCAAGCGCTGACCTTCAGACACAAGGTACGACAGTTTCAACTCGCACCATCCGTCGCCAACTCAATGAAAGGTGGTTATATGGTAGGAGGCCCAGGAGGACCCCACTGATGAGAGAGAGAGAGACATAAGAAAGCCCGACTGGGGTTTGCCAAAACACACCTGAACAAGCCAAAATCCTTCTGGGAGAATGTCCTGTGGACAGATGAGACCAAGTTAGAGCTTTTGGTAAAGCACATCATCTGTGTTTACAGAAAACAAAATGAAGCCTTCAAAGAAAGAACACCTTCCCTACAGCCAAACATTGAGGAGGTTCAGTGATGTTTTGGGTTGCTGCATGCTGCCCTGGCACTGGGTGCCTTGAACGGTGCATGGCATCATGAAATCTGAAGATTGCTAGGCCATTTTGGAGCGCAATGTTGAACCCAGTGTCAGAAAGCTGGGTCTCCGTCGAAGGTCATGGGTCTTCCAGCAGGACAATGACCCCAAATCCCATCTGGAGTACTGTGTGCAGTTCGGGAGACCCCATCTCCGCAAAGACATAGACAGAGTGGAGGCTGTCCAGAGGAAGGCAACCAAAATGGTGCAGGGTCTGCACCAGAAGACATACGAAGAAAGACTAAAGGAGCTTAACATGTATACTCTTGAGGAAAGAAGGGAGAGAGGGGACATGATAGAAACTTTCAAGTACCTCATGGAATTAACAAAGCCCAAGAGGTAGCATCTTCCAGAAAAGAGATGTGCAAGCACACAGGGGCACAATTTGAAGATAGAGGGGACGGCTCAGGGTAATGTGAGGGAAGTATTTTTCACTGAGAGGGTTGTGGATGCATGGAACAGCCTCCTTGAGGAAGTCGTGAGTCAAGAACAGTGGGGACTTCAAGAATGCATGGGACAGGCATAAGGCAGTCCTAGCAGGGTAAGAGGAAGTAAGCTGTTGGTTCACTAGAATCTGCAGCTTATCTGTTAGGAGGAAAATGGGCAGACTAGGTGAGCCAAGCAGTCCTTATCTGCCATCAAATTCTATGTTTCTATGTAACACACTTCAAAAAGCACTCAGGAATGGTTCAAGACAAGATGCTGAACTGTTCTGAAGTGGTCAGCAATGAGTCCAGATCTAAATCCCATTGAAAACCTGTGGAGAGATCTGAAAACAGCAGTTGGGAGAAAGCACCCTTCAAATCTGGGAGAACTGGAGCAGTTTGCACAAGAAGAATGGGCCAAACTACCAGTAGAGGGGTGCAGGAAGCTCATCCATGGCTATAGGAAGCGGTTGATTGCAGTTATTTTGACCAAAGGCTGTGCTACCAAATATTAAGTCTAGGGTGTCAGTTATTTTGTCAATGCCATTTCTTTTCATTTTCTGATTTAAAAGGATATATTAAATTCTGAATCAAAAACAAAGGTTCTGTAACATTAACAGAGAAATAAAGAATTGTGTAGACCAGATACTGTACTGTTGCTAATTTCAACTTTTGTTTAGAGGAAACTGTGAGTTATTTGAAAAAGTGCAAGGGCGCTAATATTTTTGGCTACGACTGTACATCATGTGACAAAGCACTGGTGTTGCATCACGTGAGAAAGCGCTGGTGTTGCATCACTTGACACAGCACTTGTGTTACATCACGTGACACACAGCTGGTGTTATGTCACGTGATACAGTGCTGGTGTTGCATCACGTGACAGTGCTGGTGTTGCATCACATGACAGTGCTGGTGCTGCCTCATGTGAGAAAGCACATGACAGAGCACTGGTGTTACATCATGTGAAACAGTGCTGGTGTACATCATGTGACACAGTGCTGTTGTTGCATAATGTGACAAAGCGCTGTTATTACATCATATGAGGCAGCGCTGGTGTTACATGATGTGACACAGCGCTGGTGTTGTATCACGTGACAAACGCTGGTGTTGCATCACGTGACAAAGCGCTGGTGTTACATCACGTGACAGCACTGGTGTTACATCACGTGACAAAGCACTGGTGTTACATCAAGTGACACAGTGCTGGTGTTGCATCGTGTGACACAGCGGTGGTGTTACATCACATGACAACACACTGGTGCTGCATCACATAACAAAGCGCTGGTGTTACATCACATGATGTAGTACTGGTGTTGCCCTTACTTCAGCATTCTCCGTCCAGGCAGAGAAACAACAGTCATGCACCAACGCCTGGAGAGATAGTGTCACAGTTTGGGCGACCCTGAACACAGGGTTGCATGATTGTTCAAACTCTGAGGAAGGTGATACCACGGACTCAGCAAGGGTCAGTGGATTTTTTACTCAAATACTGCATTCTCCAGGTTTTTATGCCTTGTGCTGTTTCAATAAGTTGCACATTAACATACTTATTCCACAAGACATTTATTGAAATAAACAAAAAAATTGAAATGACATTAAACATGTCATTCCAGCTACTTAAAAACTTACCTTCTAACAAAACAATGAACCACCCAGGTAACTAGACAACTAATTACACTGGAACCAACCGCCAACTAGCCAAATGAGTTAATAAACTAAAAAATGTATTAGTTACTCGAACAAACAAAATAGCAGTTATTTAGTAAGTAACAACCTAACTAACAAGCTAGCAACCTAACTCAAGAGGGGTTGTGCAAAGAGACTCACCCATTACCAGGGCCTGCATAATTTGTTGGGCGTGGTAGCGTGTGGCATAGATAATGCAGATGTAGGTCCCCTCATCCTTCACCCCAAAATCCGGGATGATCAGGGATGCGTTCCTTTCTTGGATCACCTTCTGCAGTTCCATCTGTGCTCCAGGACGGTCTGGGATCCCCTCTCCAGCTTTATACAGGTAGATCCGCCGACCGCTACCCTTGTGCTGCAGGCGCCACTCGACTCCAATCTTCTCTGCCGTGGATTCCCCTTCAGTGAAGCCGCAGTCCAGTTGGACTGACTGGCCAATCGATGTGTAGATGGAAGGGTGCGAGTGTAAACAGCAAATTCCACTGAATCCACAGGAGAAGCACAGTGTCAAAACAAACTTTTCAGGTCAGAGACTAAAGCGTTAATATTATAAATACACATTAAAACAATAATTACAGTCTTTCAACAGATCAGGAGGACAATCTGTGAAGCAGTGTGGGAACCTGTCCTGTGTTCTGCCCCATGGTACCTGTCCCTGTAGATAAGATGGCTTCAGTCCCTCTCACCCTGGGAGAAAGGTGGTCCCTCCAGATAAGGGTTGGGGTATAGGTGGAGCAGTGTGTGGGGAAGCCTGCACTATGCACTTCCCACGTGCCTTCCCATGCTAGCAGTGCTAGCCAACCAGAATAAACATCTGTAACCCCAGCTGATCTAGTCAACCAGGTAAACACCTGTAATCCCAGCAGATCTAGTCAACCAGGGTAAACACCTGTAACCACAGCAGTATTAACCAACCAGCATAAACACCTATAACCCCAGCAGTGCTAGTCAACCAGGGTAAACATCTGTAACCCCAGCTGATCTAGTCAACCAGGGTAAACACCTGTAACCCCAGCAGTGCTAGCCAACCAGTGTAAACATCTGTAACCCCAGCAGATCTAGTCAACCAGGGTAAACACCTGTAACCACAGCAGTATTAACCAACCAGCATAAACACCTGTAACCCCAGCAGTGCTAGCCAACCAGGGTAAACATCTGTAGCCCCAGCTGATCTAGTCAACCAGGGTAAATACCTGTAACCCCAGCAGTGCTAGCCAACCAGGATAAACATCTGTAACCCCAGCTGATCTAGCCAACCAGGGTAAACACCTGTAACCACAGCAGTATTAACCAACCAGCATAAATACCTATAACTCCAGCAGTGCTAGCCAACCAGGGTAAACATCTGTAACCCCAGCTGATCTAGTCAACCAGGGTAAACACCTGTAACCCCAGCAGTGCTAGCCAACCAGGGTAAACATCTGTAACCCCAGCTGATCTAGTCAACCAAGGTAAACACCAGTAACCCCAGCAGTGCTAGCCAACCAGGATAAACATCTGTAACCCCAGCTGATCTAGTCAACCAGGGTAAACACCTGTAACCCCAGCAGATCTAGTCAACCAGGGTAAACATCTGTAGCCCCAGCTGATCTAGTCAACCAGGATAAACACCTGTAACCACAGCAGTATTAACCAACCAGCACAAACACCTGTAACCCCAGCAGTGCTAGCCAACCAGGGTAAACATCTATAACCACAGCAGTATTAACCAACCAGGGTAAACACCTGTAACCCCAGCAGTGCTAGCCAACCAGGGTAAATACCTGTAACCCCAGCTGATCTAGTCAACCAGGGTAAACACCTGTAACCCCAGCAGTATTAACCAACCAGGGTAAACACCTGTAACCCAGTAATGCTAGTCAGTATAAACAGCTGATAAAGTGAAGAGAGACAAGGTCAGATTAAGAAAGATACTTTTGGAAGAGGCTGCTAGGAGCTCTTGGGCTAAAGAGGTGGTGCCCCTCTGCTTTTCATTCTAATAATGTTTTATTTTAACCTATTGTGACATAGACAGACAGCTCTGGGTGCTGTATCATTTTTTATTTCTTAAAAATAACAGAAATGTGGTATTGAATTTGTCTGTGGGAAATGCCAGTGCACTTGGAGTGACCTCCCTTCCTCACTCACACATCCCCCCCAAGATCTCAGTATGTGAGATGACCACACACATAGGAACTTAAATAAAAAAAAATCTAATACCAGCAATGCCAAGATAATTGCAGGTCTAAAAGGTACCCAAAATCAGGGACATCCTGTTTAGCTAGTTCTTTTATCAGTAGCTGAGTTGGCAGGAAAGAACATATCTATTTTACAACGTTTACAGGAAAGGAAAGCAGGGCATGACACTTCTATGTGAAATTAAAAAGGTTAAGCTGGCCCATCGGCGCAGCGGTGGGATTTCCGCTGCGGCGCCGGCAACCCGGGTTCGAGAGCGGATCCGGGTCGTGAGTGGCGGCCAGGGAGTAGGGATCGAGCATCTGTTGGGCAGCTCTCCTTCTCCGGGGAGGTGTGGGTTGCACTCGGTCGTTAGAGACTCCTGGCGGAGGCCAGGAGTTCTCACGTAGCCGAGGCTTGACGTGGGGGGGGGAGGAGGCGGGGCGGACGCTGGCGTCATTGCACGTCCCCGCCTCGTCTGGGGAGAAAAGGAGGAAAAAGATGGCAGGGCAGGACCACCAATAAATGATGCCCTCCCTGGAGAGCCTCGCACCGCCACCACCGCTGCAGGACCCCAACCAGTTACAGTTCTGGGGTCACGAAGGTGGCCCGCGGCCCCACCCTCCGGGGGGCAAGCTGGGGGTGGCCAAGGGTCCTCTGCAGCAATAGGCGGTGGTAGAGGTCTCCGGGGGCCGTGACCAGGGCGGAGAATGTACCCGGTGGTCCTGCCAAGGGATAAAAAAATAAAAATAAAAAAAGAAATTAAAAAGGTTTTGATATCTGTGAGGATCAGGAAGACCCTTTTTCATCAAAGAGGTGTCATTTGAGAATTGCTGTTATGCTGAGAAAAACAGGATCCTACTGCCTTATAAGGATCCTGTTTCCTGTAGAGATATATTTTTAGTAAAAATATCCTAATAGGGAGGAAGTACAGTGACCTCATCCAGGGGGCTGGAGAAAGCAGCTTTTAAAACTATGATTCTGGTTTCATAGACTGACTTCTTTACCTGACTTTGAAACAGCAGCATCAAGCCTTTAGAAGATAAGTATTTTGTGGATAGGAAATATAGATGCACTTTTACACCTTTTTGTTTAATGACCTGTATGTTTTTTGTAATAAGAATTCTGTATATTATTGTTTACTATTTTACCTTTTGTTTAGTAAAGATATATTTTAAAAACAGAAACTGCCTGGTGTGCCTTGAAACATTTATTTGGTTTTAAGTGAAGTTAGATGGTTTTAAAGCTGACACGGTGCCTGAGTTTATGGGTGTAATAAACTGGGAAACAGTTTAAGAGTTTCTCTGGGTCTTACATAGAGTTCTAAAAGGGTTCATTTTGTAATACCTGGTTAGGTGCCTGTAGGCAAAGATAGCTGGCCCCCGAAGACAGAATTATCTGAGCCTAACAATTGGGTATGCTAACAAGAGGTTAACAAGTTTGAACCCTCCAGAACTTGGGACTAAGGTGACTCAAATCTACAAAACAGACAAGAGGGCTACCTTGTTCTGTTCACTGTTTACAAGACTATGCTAAGAGGTTGGCACTTTGGGAGTAAAGGGCTGACCTGCTGAGTGAATCTGTGACACCTATAAGTTCCAGAATCACAACCAGATTCCAGATCCCACCCTTCACCCTCCATTCACCCTGTAATACATTGTAGCTTTTGAATACCCACAGACAATGATCCTCTTTCTGGAAGTCCAGGGTTGGAACTGTGAAACAGTCTTCCATGGCCTGAGGCATTCCCCTGCCCCAAGAAGTTCCAAACAACCTCTCTGAGCCACATTTAGGCTGTCTATTACGGCTTGCCAACATTGTTGGGGTATTGGGGGGTCACTATTCTGGGCATTAAAGTCATTCTGGGCCTCAGATAGTAAGCAGAGACCTCGCCCCACCCTTGAGTTTGACAGTTTACAGCATCACCAGATTTGGGATATGAGTCTGGTGCAGGGATTGAACCCTGGCCTCCTGTGGAGATCCGTCACTGGGTAATAGTGAGGTGTCGAGAGCCTGTCATGCACAGTATGGGCTGGAGCTGTTACCTGAAAGCAGAAGGGTTCCTGTGGGCCCAAGGGGAAGATCCAGTTTTTTTTGTTTCCTGGAAGGACTTGCATTTTCAGCCACTGCAATTGGTTGAGTCTTCATCACCACAGTAACACTGACTCCGCCTCCTGAGACCTGTAGGCTGCTGATAAACCAGGCTGGTTCGCTGCCTGATCCAGCAGATGGGTCATCCTGGGCTGGCTCCTTCTCATCACTTTCCTCCACCTCCTGTGGGTAGTAGCGGCTGATCTCACAGGCAACTTCCTGTCCATTGCAGTCAGCGTGCAGGAGGGCTTCAGCCTCTGGGAGGGGCACTGAGGAGACTGAAAGAAAAAGAATTAAACAGACAAGAATTCAAAAGAACTCCCAGACATGTCTGCATCAACAGTATCTCAAGATTTCAATAAAAAGGATTACAAGGAGATGGTGCCTAGTATTGTGTACCATACTGGGCAACATACTATGGAATGGACAAATGACAGGTGTGGTTCTGGAACCCATACCACGAGAAGGACAAATGACACGGTGTGGTTCTGGGCCCAATATGGAAAAGAGAAATGACAAGGTGTGGTTCTGGGCAATTGTGGGAAGGGCAAATGCTACGTGTGGTTCTGGGCCAGTATGGGAAGGACACATGACATGAGTGCGGATCTGGGCCCAGTATGGAAAGGACAAATGACATGGTGCAGTTCTGGGTCTGGTACTACAGGAAGGACAAATGACAAAGTGTGGTTCTGGATCTGGTACTACAAGAAGGACAAATGACAAGAGTGGTTCTGGGTCTGGTACTACAGGAAGGACAAATGGCGAGATGTAGTTCTAGGGCTGGTACTACAGAAAGGACAAATGACAAGGTGCGGTTCTGGGTCTGGTACTACGAGAAAGACAAATGACATGATGCGATTCTGGTCCGGCATTACAGGAAGAACAAATGCAAAGGTGCAGGACTGGTTTGCCAGTGCAGCGGTTGGATTTCACTTCCGACACCAGTGATCCAGGTTGGGAATGGACCAGGGAGCTGGAGGGCAGCCGGGGAGAAGGATTTGGCACCCAGGGCTGCCTCTCCTCTCCGGGAGGGCTATGAGAATGTCATGCGCAGAGGACTCGATGGGAGTTTAGGAGCACCTGCTAGTCTGCATCCAAAATGCATAGAGGGTGTGTGGACGCTTGGACGTCCATTGCATGTCTCCACCCCTGGGGATACAGCAGAAGAAAAAATCCTGGCCTGCGGTGCCATTTATGACACCTGCCCTGGCCTGATTAGCCTCAGGTTGGCTCTGGACTCTAGTCCCCATTTGCGGTACTAGGGCCAGGGTGCAACCCCACCTGGAAAGCTGGGCGCACAGAGTCATGGCTAATATGGAGGTGGGGATCCAGGGGTCCATGACCGGGCAGATGAGCTGGTGGATGTAGGCAACATAAAGAAGGAAAAAAAATGACAAGGTGTGGTTCTGGGTCTAGTACTACAGGAAGGACAAATGACAAGGTGCAGTTCTAGGTCCAGTTTTTCAGAAAGGACAAATGACATCAGCCAGGTGGTGTGGAGGGCTGAGACACCAAGCCTCACCTTCTGCCATGCCAGTGAACCAGGGTCAGGAGACATCTCGGGGCATCTGGTGTTGGCCAGGGAGAGGAGGATTGAGCGTCGTGAGGACAGCTCTCCTTCCATGAGGAGGGGGAGACATCTCGGGGCATGTGGGGTCGGCCAGAAAGAGGATGATCGAGCACTGCAAGGACAACCTCCTTCTGTGGGGAGGGGAGACATCTTGGGGCATGTGGGCTCGGCCATGGAGAGGACTATCGAGCGTCGTGAGGACAGCTCTTCTTCTGTGGGGAGGGGGAGACATCTCGAGGCATCTGGGTCGGCCAGGGAGAGGAGGATTGAGCATCACGAAGACAGCTCTCCTTCTGTGGGGAGGGGGAAACATCTCAGGGCATCTGTGGTCAGCCAGGGAGAGGAGGATCAGCATCACAAGGACAGCTCTCCTCTGTGGGGAGGGAGATATCTTGGGATATCAGGATCGGACAGGGAGAGGAGGATTGAGCTCACAAGGACAACTCTCCTTCTGTGGGAGGGGAGACATCTGGGGCATCTGGGTGGCACAGAAAGGAAGATCGAGGCGTTAGAGACAGCCTCTGTGGGGAGGGGAGACATCTTGGGCCATCTGGGGTCGGCTAGGGAGAGGAGGATCGGCATCGAGGACAGCTCTCCTTCTGTGGGAGGAGACATCTTGGCCATCTGGAGTCGGCCAGGAGAGGATGATCGAGCATCGCGACGACAACTCTCCTTTTGTGGGGAGGGTGAGACATTTCAGGGCATCTGGGGTCACCAGGAAGAGGAGGATCGAGCATCGTGAGGACAACTTTCCTTCTGTGGGGAAGGGGAGAGATCTTGGGGTATCTGGGGTCAGCCAGGGAGAGAAGGATTGCTCTTCACGAGGACAGCACTCCTTCTGTGAGGAGGGAGAGACATCTTGGGGCATCTTGGATCAGCCAGGGAGAGAAGGATCGAACTTCACGAGGACAGCTCTCCTTCTGTGGGGAGGGGGAGACATCTCAGGACATCTGGAGTTTGCCAGGGAGAGAAGGATCGAGCGTCGCTAGGACAGCTCTCCTTCTGTGGGGAGGGGGAGACATCTCAAAGCATTTGGAGTTGGCCAGGGAGAGGAGGACGAGCGTTCTGAGGACCGCTCTACTTCTGTGGGGAGGGGGAGACATCGTGGGGCAGCTGGGGTCAGCCAGGGAGAGGAGGATCGAGCGTCACGAGGACAGCTCTCCTTCTGTGGGGAGGGAGAGACATCACAGGGCATCTGGGGTCAGCCAGGGAGAGGAGGATCAAGCATTGGGAAGACAGCTCTCCTTCTGTGGGAGGGGAGACATCTGGGCATCTGGGGTCAGCCAAAGAGGAGGATCAAGCGTCGAGGACAGCTCTCCTTCTGTGCGGAGGGGAGACATCTTGGGGCATCTGGGGTCGGCCAGGAGAGGAGGATGGGAAGCTTGAGAGGACAGCTCTCCTTTTGTGGGGAGGGAGAGACATCTTGGGGCATCTCGGGTCAGCCTGGGAGAGGAGGATTGAGCTGCATGAGGAGAGCTCTCCTTCTGTGGGGAAGGGGAGACATCTCAGGGCATCTGGGGTCGGCCTGGGAGAGAAGGATCTAGCATCGCAAGGACAGCTCTCCTTCTGTAGAGAGGGGGAGACATCTTGAGGCATTTGGGGTCAGCCAAGGAGAGGAGGATCGACCATTGCGAGGACAGCTCTGCTTCTGTGGGGAGGGGGAGACATTGCGGGGCATCTGGGGTTGGCCAGGGAGAGGAGGATCGAGCGTCGTTCGAGGGCAGCTCTCCTTCTGTGAGGCTGGGGAAGTCATCACGGGACATCTGAGATTGGCCAAGGAGAGGAGGATCGAGCGTCGAGAGGAAAGCTCTCCGTGTGTGGGGAGGGGGAGTCATCATGGGGCATCTGGGGTCAGCCAGGGAGAGGATAATCAAGCGTCGGGAGGACAGCTCTCCTTCTGTGGGGAGGGGGAGACTTCTCGGGTCATCTGGGGTTGGCCAGGGAAAGGAAGATCGAGCGTCGTAAGGACAGCTCTCCTTCTGTGGGGAGGGGAAGACATGTGAGGGCATCTGGGGTCGGCCAGGGAGGGAAGAACTGAGCGTCGGGAGGACAGTTCTCCTTCTGTGGGGAAGGGGAGACATCGCTGGGCATCTGGGGTCAGCCAGGGAGAGGAGGATCGAGTGTCGCGAGGACAGCTCTCCTTCTGAGGGGAGGAGGAGACATCGCTGGACATCTGGGGTTGGCCAAGGAGAGGAGGATTGAGCATCGCGAGGACAGCTCTCCTTCTGTGGGGAGGGGGAGACATCTCAGGGCATCTGGGGCTGGGCATGGAGAAGAGGATTGAGCATCGCGAGGACAGCTCTCCTTCTGTGGGGAGGGGGAGACATCTCAGGGCATCTGGGGCTGGGCATGGAGAAGAGGATTGAGCATCGCAAGGACAGCTCTCCTTCTGTGGGGTGGGGGAGACATCTCGGGGCATCTGTGATCAGCCAGGAAGAGGAGGATTGAGCGTCCGGAGGACAGCTCTCCTGTGGGGAGAAGGAGACATCTTGGGGGCATCTGGGGTCGGCCAGGGAGAGGAGGATCGAGCGTCGGGAGGACAGTTCTCTTTCTGTGGGGAAGGGGAGACATCTCGGGGCATCTGGGGTGGGCCAGGGAGAGGAGGATCGAGCATTGCGAGGACAGCTCTCCTTCTGTGGGATGGGGGAGACATCTCAGGGCATCTGGGGTCAGCCAGAGAGAGGAGGATCAAGCGTCGCGAGGACAACTCTCCTTCTGTGGGGAAGGGCAGACACTGGTCCCAGCATTAGCCTAACCAGTACCGGTGGCAGGAGGTACCAGCAGCTGGGACTGCAACATGGGGAACAGAAGAGTGATGGCTATTGACGTCCTGCACACGGGAGCTTGTGCAGGGACATCTGGATGGCATTGCACATCCACTCCTCCAATAGGAGAAAGAAGAAAGTGGACAATGGTCAGTGATGGGGCAGGATGAAACTTGACCCCTCACAGGCTCTGCACCCAGGCTACAAGGCCCTCTCCCAGAAATTGTATCCAGTCTGTTGCAGGCAGAAGCCACCAATCCCTGCCACGTGGCGCAAGACATGGGGAAAGCCAGGATATAGGTAAGTCCCTGGGACGTTGGTGATGGGGCTGGGGGGGTCAGTGGAAGGAGGCAGTCTGCCCAGCAGGGGAAAAACAGAATAAGAAACAAAAGGAAAGGACAAATAACAAGATGCAGTTCTGGGTCTGGTACTACAGAAAGAACAAATGAGATGGCGCTGTTACCAGAAGGACAAATAACAAGATGTGGTTCTGGGTCTGGTACTATGGGAAGAACAAATGAGATGGTGCCTTACAAGAAGGACAAATAAGATGTGGTTCTGGGTCTGGTACTATGGGAAGGATGGATGGGATGGCACAGTTTCAGGAAGGACAAATAAGATGTGGTTCTGGGTCTGGTACTATGGGAAGGATGGATGCGACGGTGTGGTTACAGGAAGGACAAATAAGATATGGTTCTGGGTCTGGTACTACAGGAAGGACAAATGAGACGGTGCGCTTACAGGAAGGACAAATAACAAGATGTGGTTCTGGGTCTGGTACTATGGGAAGGCTAGATGAGGCGGTGTGGTTACAGGAAGGACAAATAAGATGTGGTTCTGGGTTGACAATGTGCAGCTTTTGGTCCTGTACTACAAGAAGAAGAAATGAGATGGTGCGGTTCTGGATCTGGTATTACGGAAAGGATAAATGACAAGGTGAAGTTCTGGGTCTGGTACTATAGGAAGGACAAAAGACAAGTGCAGTTCTGGGTATGAGTACTGCAGGAAGGACAAATGACAATCCATGGTTCTTGGTCTAGTACTATGAGAAGGACAAATGGGGAATTATCAAAACTGCCATCACAGAGGCAACAAGCCTTTGTGTGAAGCAAATAAACAAATCAAAATGAAAGAAAAAGCCACTATGGTTCTCAAAAGAGGTGGCTGTGAAGTTAGGAAGAAAAAGATAGCATTCCGGAGAGTATAAGGAAACACAGAAGGAGCAGGACAGAGAGCTGTACCAGTTAAGGCAGAAGGAAGCAGGGAGGAAGTCAGAATAGCAAAAGGCCCAAACTGAGGAAAAGATAGCCAACTCAGTTAAGAAGGGGATAAACCTTTTATAGGTACATCAGCGGCTGTGAAAGACAAAGGAGGGATAGTGAGGCTGAATAGAATGAACGGTGGGTGGGCAGAGGGGACAGTGAAAGCAGGAATACTGAACGAATATTTCTGCTCAGTATTCACAAAAGAGGAGGGGAAGTGCCTCATCCAATTAACAGAAGCACTTTGATAGGGGGTCGATCCCAGTCCTTTCACAGAAGAAAGGGTTCTGCAAGAACTCCTAAAACTGAAGGTGGACAAAGCAATGGGTCCTGATGGAATTCACCCCAGAATTCTAAAAAGAATTAAGGGAGGAACTAGTGAAACCACTGGCTATTCTTTTAATAAATCATGGGGGATGGTGTGGTACCTGAGGACTGGAGGAAGGCGGATGTGATTCCCTTCACAAAAGTGGGACCAAGACAGAGGCAGGAAACTACAGACCTGTCAGTCTGACCTCTGTGGTAGGGAAAGTGATGGAGTCACTTCTGAAGGAAAGAATAGTTGAGTACCTAGAGGCCAGTGGAGCACAGGACCCAAGGCAGCATGGGTTCTGGCAGGAAGATCATGTCAGAGCCAATCTAATAGATTTCTTTGACTGGGTGACCAAAGTAGTAGACCAGGAGGGGCTGTGGACATGGCCTACCTAGATCTTTAGCAAGGCATTTGACACAGTCCCACACAAAAGATTAATAGTCAAATTAACCAGCCTGGGAGTGGGACCCAGGGTGGTAGCCTGGGTAAAACATTGGCTGGACAACAGGACACAGAAGGTAATTGTAAATGGAGTTCCTCTGAAGAAAGGGGTTTAGTGGGGTACCGCAGGGTTCAGTATTGGGTCCAGTCCTTTTAATGTCTTCATCAGTGACATTGCAGAGGGACTGAAGGAAAAGTATGCCTTTTGCAGATGACACAAAGATCTGCAACAGGGTTGATACACAAGGAGGCGTGGAAAGGATGAAAAGGGACTTGGCAAGGTTGGAGGAATGGTCAGAAGTATGGCAGCTAGGATTCAATGCAAAGAAGTGCAAAATAATGCACCTGGGAAACAAGAACCCAGGGGAAGAATACACAATGGGTGGGAGGTAGTAACAACAACAAAAAAGGAAAGGGACCTGGGGGTAATCATATCAGACGACCTTAAGGTTAGCAAGCAATGTGAGAAGGCAGTAGGGAGGGCTGGGGGTATACTGGGATGTATAGGGAGAGGCATCATCAGCAGAAAACAGGAAGTTGTTATCCCTCCATACAGACAGTTGGTGAGACCCCATCTGGAGTACTGTGTCCAGTTCTGGAGACCCCATCTCCGCAAGGACATAGACAGGATAGAGGCAGTCCAGAGGAGGGCAATTAAAATGGTGCAGGGTCTGCAAGAGAAGCCGTATGAGGAGAGACTAAAGGAGCTTAACATGTATACCCTTGAGGAAAGAAGGGAGAGGGGACATGATAGAAACGTTAAGTACCTCAGTGGAATCAACAAAGTCCAAGAGGGTAGCATCTTTCAGAAAAGAGACTTGCAAGAACAAGGGACACAATTTAAAGATAGAAGGAGGGCGATTCAGGGCAATGTGAGGAAGTATTATTTCACAGAGAGGGTAGTGGATGCATGGAACAGCCTTCCTGAGGAGGTTGTGGGTCTAAAACTGTGGGAGAATTCAAGAATGCATGGGACAGACATAAGGCAATTCTTGTGGGGGGTAGGAAGAAATAGGCTGTTGGTTAACTAGGATCTGCGGCCTATCCTGTAGGTAGGGAAATGGGCAGACTAGATGGGCCTAGCGGTCCTTATCTGCCGTCAAAGTCTATGTTTCTATGTTTCTATAAATGACAAGGAGGAGTTCTGGATCTGGTACTACAGGAATGACATATGACACGGTGTGGTTCAGGGTCCAGAACTGCGTAAAGGACAAATGAACAAGAGTGGTTCAGAGTCCAGAACTGTGGGAAGGACAAATGACAAGGTGCAGTTCAGAGTTCAGAACTGTGGGAAGGACAGATGACAAGGTGTGGTTCTGGGTCTGCTACTGCTGGAAGGATATTTATTTATTTATTTAAAAGATTCACCAGGAAGGCATACTGAGCAGTATAGCTCATTTCCAGAAGTGTCCTGGGGAGAAGGGGATGTGGAGCACATCAGTACATAAAAGTACAGTAAATACAGTACACGTGTTACACAACACGAGGACAGAAATACAGTACACTTGTTACACAACACGAGGGACAGAAATACAGTACACCTGTTACACAACATGATGGACAGAAATACAGTACACTTGTTACACAATACCATTGGACAGAAATACAGTACATGTGTTACACAACACAATTGACAGAAATCCAGTACACTTGTTACACAACACGATGGACAGAAATACAGTGCACTCTACACAACATGATGGACAGAAACACAGTACACTCGTTACACAACATGGTGGACAGAAATGCAGTACGCTCATTACACAACTTGATGGACAGAAACACAGTACACTTGTTACACAACACGATGGACAGAAATACAGTACATTCATTACACAACACGATGGACAGAAACACAGTACACTCGTTACACAACATGGTGGACAGAAATGCAGTACACTTGTTACACAACACAATGGACAGAAATACAGTACACTTGTTACACAACACGATGGACAGAAATACAGTACAGGTGTTACGCAATACAATGGACAATATACTTAGTGAAATACAATAATCACAAATAGTGCATTAGAAAATCAAAATCAGTGCATCAGGTGCAGTTCAGAATAAATATGCAATAAACACATTTGGAGCAACGTAAAGAGGCATAAAGTAGAATTGAGCAATTGAAGATGTTGTGGAGTAGGTACTCAACAGGGTAACCAGTATAGGGGTGGGGAAAAAGTGGCAGTCATTCAAAGAAGCATTCTCAATGGGTACCAGAAGAGCAATGAAATATATCTCATGCAGCCAAGAAATAAGAGGGGAGATTATGAACAGGAGTGCAATGAAAACTATGATGACCCTGAAAACTATGATATAATGGCACTGCCTGTTCTGGATCTGGCACTCACGGGAAGGACAAATGACAAGCTGTGGTTCTGGGTCTGGCACTACAGGAAGCACAAATGACATGGTGTGGTTCTGGGTCTGGTACTTGGAGAAAGATAAATGACAAGGTGTGGTTCTGGGTCCGTACTAAAGGGAGGACAAATGACAAGGATGCGGTTCTGGGTCCAGTACTACGGGAAGGACAAATGACAAGGTGTGGTTCTGGGTCTGGTACTGAGGGAAGGACAAATGACAAGGTGTGGTTCTGGATCCGGTACTTTGGGAAGGACAAATGACAAGGTGTGGTTCTGGGTCTGGTACTACGGGAAGGACAAATGACAAGGTGCGGTTCTGGATCTGGTACTTCGGGAAGGACAAATGACAAGGTATGGTTCTGGATCTAGTACTACAGGAAGGACAATTGACAAGGTATGGTTCTGGGTCCAGTACTATGGGAAGGACAAATGACAAGGTGTTGTTCTGGATCTGGTACAATGGGAAGAACAAATGACAAGGTGCGGTTCTGGGTCCAGTACTATGGGAAGGACAAATTACAAGGTGCGGTTCTGGGTCCAGTACTACGGGAAGGACAAATGACAAGGTGTGGTTCTGGGTCTGGTACTATGGGAAGGACAAATGACAAGGTGCGGCTCTGGATCCGGTACTTTGGGAAGGACAGATGACAAGGTGTGGTTCTGGATCTAGTACTACAGGAAGGACAAATGACAATGCGGTTCTGGATCCGGTACTATGGGATGGACAAATGACAAGGTGTTGTTCTGGATTTGGTACTATGGGAAGGACAAATGACACAGTGCGGTTCTGAATCAGGAATGACAAGAAGAAAACATGAGAAGGCGTGGTTCTGGGTCTGTTACTTCAGGAAGGACAAATGACAAGGTGCAGCTCTGGTTTCACTACTACCCAGAACGGCTGTGCTCCAGTAGGACACAGTGACACACCTGAAGCTCAGAGGCAGCAAATGTTAGGTTAACATTAGGTGCTCCTTCTTCCCCAGAGGGTGGTGAACTTATGGAACAGCCTGCCAGTGGAGACAGTGGTCAGAATACAGTACAGGCCTTCAGGGTATGCCTGGACAAATTTCTACTACTGAGGGCATTCCTAGATACCCTGGGTAGTAGAGAAGGTTAAAAATCCCTGGATACTCAGCATAGTAGAGTGGGTAGGGAATTCCTGGATACTGTGGGTAGTAAAGAGGGTAGCGAATACCTGGATATCCTGGTTACTAGAGTGGCTAAGGAATCCCTGGATACTCACGGCAGTAGATCAGATAGGGAATCCCTGGATACCCTTGATAGTAGATCAGATAGGGAATCCCTGGATACCCTTGATAGTTGAATGGGTAGGGAATCCCTGGATACCCTGGGTACTAGAGCAGTAGGGAATCCCTGGGTACTAGAGCAGGTAGGGAATCCCTGAATACCCAAGGTACTAGAGCAGGTAGGGAATCCCTGGATACTCTGGGACTACTAAGGACAGGGATGGGGCTAAAAGGGGTAAGGTCATCAAAAAATGGAGGGTGATGAGTACCAATGCCCATAGTCTGTGTAACAAGCTTCCTGAACTAGTGGCCTTGATGGAAGAGGGATGCCTGGATATTGTGGCAGTCAAAGAAACATGGTACACAGAGAACCATGACTAGGATGTCAACATACCAGGATACACAATCTATAGGAGGGACAGAGAAGGTAAAAGAGGAGGAGGAGGAGTAGCTCTCTATGTAAGGGAAGGGATCAAAGCAACAGAACTAAAGAGTAAACAAGGAGCAGATGAGGTACTCTGGGTCACCCTGGAGACAGGAAATGGCACCACAATCCGCATGGGGGTTGTATACAGACCCCCATCTCGGGGAGGGAATGGACAAGGAAATGATAGAAGGCATCCTTAGAATGGCAGAAAAAGAGGAGATATTGTTGCTGGGGGACCTGAATATGCCAGATGTTAACTGGAGCACCTTTGCTGCAGGCACATCCAAGAGCAGGGTCATTCTTGATGCCTTACAAGGGCATGCCTCAGACAGTTAGTATTGGAACCCACTCCAGGAGGAGCAATTTTAGGTCTGGTACTCTCAAACGGGATGGAGAAAGAATCTTGGATTTAGAGGTGGGTAGCCATCTGAGAACAAACCACCACCAAACAGTATGGTTCACGATAAACACAGCCATAGAGTCAAGCCATACAAAAGCAAGAGTACTGGACTTTAGGAGGCTGACTTTAGGAAAATGAGAGAGTGCCTCAGAAAAGCACTAGCAAACATGCAAGAAGGAGGGTGGAGGAACAATGGGGAGTAATCAAAACAGTCATCACAGAGGCAACAAGCCTTTGTGTGAAGCAAATCAACAAAACACAATGAAGGAAAAACCTCTATGGTTCTCAAAGAGGTGGCAGGAAAGGTTAAGGAGAAAAGGATAGCATTCAAGAAATATAAGGAAACACAGAAGGAGCAGGATGTATCAGTTAAAGCAGAAAGAGGCAGGGAAGGCAGTCAGAATAGCAAAGGCCCAAACCAAGGAAAGGATAGCCAACTCTGTTAAGAAGAGGGATAAAACCTTTTATAGGTACATTAAGGAGTGAAGAAAGACCAAGGGAGGGATAGTGAAGCTTAATAAAGGGGAAGGAATGTGGGCAGAGGGTGACAGTGAAAAAGCAGGGATGCTGAACGAATATTTCTGCTCAGTATTCACAAAGGAAGGGGGAAGGGTACCTAAACCAAACAAGAGAAACACTCTAGATACAGGTGGTCGATACCAGTCGATTCCAGAAGAAAGGGTTCTGAAAGAACTAGTAAAATTGAAGGTGGACAAAGCAATGAGGCCTGATGGGATTTACTCAAGAATTCTAAAAGAACTAAGGGTAGAACTAGTGACACCACTAACTACTCTGTTTAACAAATCATGGGAGGATGGGGTGGTACCTGAGGACTGGAGGAGGGTGGATGTGATTCCTCTTCACAAAAGTGAGAGCAGGGCAAAGGCAGGAAACTACAGACCAGTTAGTTTGACCTCAGTGGTAGGGAAAATGATGGAATTACTTCTGAAGGAAAGAATTGTTGAGTACCTAGAGGCCAGTGGGGCACAGAACTCAAGGCAGCATGGATTCACAGTGGGAAGGTCATGTCAGATGAATCTAATAGATTTATTTGACTGGGTGACCAAAGTAGTAGACCAGGGAGGGGCTGTGACATGGCCTCCTAGATTTTAGCAAGGCATTTGATATGGTCCCACACAAAAGATAAATATATTAGTTAGCCAACCTTGGAGTGGGTCCCAAGCTGGTAGCCTAGATGAAAAATTGGCTGGACAACAGGACGCAAAGGGTAGTAGTAAACAGAGTCCACAGTGAAGAAAGCAGGATTACTAGCAGGGTACTGCAGAGTTCAGTATTGGGACTGGACCTTTTTAATGTCTTTATAAGTGACATTGCAGAGGAACCAGAAGGAAAAGTATGTCTCTTTGCAGATGACACAAAGATCTACAACAGGGTTGATACACAAGATGGAGTGGAAAGGATGAGAAGGACTTGGCAAGGTTGGAGGAATGGTCATATGTATGGCAACTTAGATTCAATGCAAAAAGTGCAAGGTAATGCACCTGGAAAACAAAACCCAGGGAAGAGTACACACTGGGGGTGAGATACTGACAATAACGCCGCCGGCCGCGGGGAGCGGGATGGAGGGGCTTCGTGGGTGGGGGGACACTAGACACCAGGGAGATGTGGGGGGTGTGTTGTGAATTCTGCCCATGATCGGCTTTACGGTCCACTGGACCACCAGGGAGTTATTCGGGTTGGGGAGGGTTAGCATTCTGCCCGCGATCGGGCACTGGGGTTCATAGGTTCTGCCCGCGATCGGGCACTGGGGTTCATACAGGTTCTGCCCGCGATCGGGCACTGGGGGTTCTTACAGGTTCTGCCTGGCGATCGGGCACTGGGGATTCATAGCAGGTTCTGCCCGCGATCGGGCTGTGGGAGATGTGTGGGGACATGTATTTGTTCTGCCCACATCGGGCTGTGGGAGATGTGGGGGTGCTGTAGCTGTGATGCCCGCTGACCGGGCTGCATTGTCGGTCCTCGACGGCTGCTGCCTGGCAGGGTGGCACAGGAGCAAGTCCTCGGGGATCGGCGCATTCCACATGCAAATGGCATGCAAATGGTGCCATAAATAGATGCAAATGGCCCCCCCTGCGCCTTGCATAAATTATGGCCCCATTTGCATGTCACCTTTTGAATATCGGAAATTTGAGCATGGCGCAATGGTATTTGCGCCACCACAAGTTTAATGCTCAACTCTGGCAACTTGCGGTAGCGCAAGTTCCACTGCGCCATGCGCAAGTGCTGTGGCTCGGGGGTGATATTCAAAGGAGTTGCTCAACAGCGCAACTCCTTTGAATATCACCCCGGCCACACCCCTGCGCAACTATTTTGAGCAGCGCAAGGGCTTGCGCCTCAGACTGGCGCAGTTTGAATATCTGGGCCTAGGTGTTTTAAGCTGTTTTAATATTTATAACCTATAACTCTCGCTGCAGCCTGTATTTCTTGTCTGATTTACTAATATTTACCAGAAAGAAGATAAGCCAGAAAGAGCCAAATGGAGTCATAAACCATATATGTTATTATTCCCTTCCCTTTGATTTGTTGCTGAGTCTATGGAATTCTAGGGCTAGACAGAGATTTGCAAACACTAATGTCTATAACACACCCAATATGTTACCTTTTGAAAGCACTTGATGATAGTAAAAAAACATTTTTGGAAACAATTCCCCCATCAGAAACAGATAGTATCTACCCTCTCTCTTCTTTTTCTTTTCCAGCTTTGTATTCAATGGCATCATAGATGTAAATAGACCCTTTTCATAATATATATATATATATATATATATATATATATATATATATATAAAATATATATTACTATTTGTAATATTTTTAACATAGAGTAATAGTCAAATTTATTTTTATATGGGAAACAAATCTTTAAGCCAGAGGCCCAGTTTACAAGAAAGTCCTCACTTTGAGGGTATCATATAGACAAGTGGATGAGGTATCTCCCCGAAACGGCCATCAGTAAAGTTGTTTGTGTGCCAGCATTGTGCAGCAGTCATGGGAAGAGTGCCAACATCTGCTTGAATCACCTACCAACCACCCACAATAAAACAAAATCAGAATCCATAATGGGTTGCAAAAAAAAAAAAAAAAAACTATGAACCTCCCCGAGGTATAGCCCTCATAGTTCTAAAATAGTTTCACCTCTAAGGAGGCAAGTTTTAAAACAAAACGCCATAACTTTGGCTAAGATGCCTGAACAAAATCTTCACAATGCTGAGCAATGCTTTGATTAAGATTTCCCCCTTCCTTTCCCTTCTCCCCTTCCCTTGTCCTTTTTTTTTTTTTTTAAAGCGAGGAGAGGACACAAAGCGTGGTAGAGAAGCATTTCTGGCAAATAACCAAGCAGCAGTTTTCAAGCTCCTCATCACCACAGCAGATAAAGTTTGCGGTTTAAAATGCTGGATCTCCTTAGTAGTGCACAGAGCTGCAAGAACTAAACCTTTGACAAAACCTCAGGAAAAAAGAAAATACACGAGGTGTCATTATGTTAATCAGCAGTTCACGTTTGCAGTAACAGATCACTTGAATAAGGCACTTCTGGGATATATCAATATTTTCAGCAGGGTATCATATACACATTCATTATTTCCATTCCTACAGCAAATTTACTTTTATGCATCAAAATATATATATTCCAGCCTGCCCCTGAACAGGGCTTGTTCTGCCCCCAGTCGGACAACACTCCAGCAGCCACCAACCGAGACTCACAGCCTGGACTTCCAGCTGAAAAGGTATGGCCTGGTCCCAAAAGGCTAATACTTTTTGTAAATCCTGCTCTATGAATTTGTTTAAAGTATTATAGCTCTCTTAAGATTGTTTAATCTCTACTCTCCTCCACCCCCTCTAAAGAAATCCTCACTCAGACCTTTTGACACCTAAACTTAAGCTGCCTTTTGTCCTACAAATTTGCTTCTGACCTCTGCTGCTTGTCTGTCTGCCCCTTTGTTTTCACCACTTTAAAACCTGTAACTCTCTCTCTCCCCCCAGCCAGCCTGCCCCTGAACAGGGTTTGTTCTGCCCCCAGTCGGACGGCACTCCAGCAGCCGCTGACCGAGACCCACTTTTTTGTCCCACTCTCCCACTCCCACCCAGGCTTCCTTTAAATGCGCGTTAGCCCGGACTCCTGGGAGGGATAATTCATTGCTATTTGTGCTAACCATCCTTGTCTAACGTAACCAGTACCAATGCCGCTCACTCCCTAGTGGTGACTGTTCCCACTCCAGCACCACTCGATCTCTCCTACCCATGTTATGTTGTGTACTGGAGTTTACGAAGCTCTGATTCTCCTCTAAGACCTAGTACTCAGGAGGCACTCTTTGACAGCTTGAGACATCACTCTGGGCACCCTGAGGGTATTCAAGTAAACACAGAATCCTTAAGGCTGCCGCCTACCCTGTAAGCAGCCGTAATGAGTCTGTACCTTACAGTACATTTAGCCTTGGCACTGCTCACCACCCTTTTGCTGTCCCCAGACACTGACTGCCCTGAGCATGACGCATACCCCAATTACCTATGGATTCAGCACTGGCAAGAAATGAGAGGTAGGAGTGGTGCCAACCCGAACAAGCCTACCCTCCCCATCACCTGGTTACCGCATATGAATTAACAAGGAAATACATCTTCATATTTCCCCTAGCTGCTCTGATTAACCTCAGTCTACAGTTAAACCCCATCTCTAGAGCACCACACTCGAGGAAACATGGCTCCTGCTGTCGCTTGGTTGCTTTATGTCAGTTTCTCCGCTCCCTAATACTGTTGCTCCTACTAATATCAAGGAATGTACACCCCAACCCTGGACCTCCTCACACTAGAGTGCCTAAACCAAAAGGCCTACTCAATATTGTTTCATTAAATATCAACAGTCTCCTCGTCAAGTTCCCACAATCCCAGGCATGGGTGCAGGTGACAAACCCGGACATTATTGTACTCACGGAAACCTGGCTTTCCCCCAAGACACCAGATGCGTCCATATCCCTCAAAGGCTACGACTTGTTCAGACAAGATAGGATAGGAAAGCGTGGTGGTGGTGCCTAATTTATACCAAAACAGGAATAAAAGTGCAGGTCCTTGACCACAGTCTTAACACAAAAGAGGCCCAAATACTGAACCTCAAATTAATACAGGACCACAGAATAAAGTACTGCTGCTCTCCAGTTTATATACCTCCAGTGCACCAACCCACTGGGCTAAACCTTGTCATAGCAAACCAAGAGCAGCTAGGGAACCAATGGGAGAAGATAACTGTTGGTGACTTCAACATTAACTGGCACTCACAGAAGGATGCCAGACTTAAGGATTTAAAAAACAGCCTTTTCCTAACCCGGATGGTCACTACTGACACCAGGATGAACTACAAAACAGGGAGCAGTTCTCTCATAGACTGACTCCTGACCACTCAACCGGAGCATATAACCGGCGTTGCTGTCCTGCCTGACAGCCTCAGTGACCACCTCCCTGTGAAGTGTACCTGGTCAAACAATTTCACAAAAAGCCCACCTAAGGTATGCCAAAACTGCTGTTTGAGGCCAGGGCAACTTGAGCACCTTAAGTTGTACGTGTCACATATGGATTGGTCTCCATTGGCAGGGGATATTGATAAATGAGGCTCTTAACTACTTCATAATGGTCTTTAATCGAGTTTGCAATATTTTTGCACTGTATAGAATTAAAACAATTAGGGGAACCACAAATCCTTGGCTTTCCAAAGCCCTAATTGGACTCATGCGGAACAGAGATAATCTTTGACATATAGCAAAGGCAACAGGAACACCTGCAGCAATAAACACCAATGAGACAACCAGAAATGCCTGCACCAAACTCATTTGACAGGCCAAAGCCTCCTATTACAAGGATCTACTTAACAAAACATAGGGCTCTGGCAGAGACTTTTGGGGGACCCTGAAATTCCTGACTGACAAGGCCACTGAGGCTCCCCCTGACCTTCTTGTGACCACAAAGAGGTCCTTGCAGGAACCCATCGATATTGCCAATGAGCTCAACAACGTCTTCACAGACCTCTTGTGTGCTCCCCTGTGACTACTACTTTATGGATACGCAAGAACTACAAAATGCTCCTCCAGACCCATTAAGAAAGGAGGTACCACCGTTTCACTTTAGATGTGTCACCAAGACCAAAACAATTAAACACACTAAAGGGGCCCTTGGCAAGACCAGGATGGGAGTGGATATGCTTGACATGAAGCTGGTTGGTCTTCTCCTCAATGAACTCTCTGATCTTCTTACCATGGTGTTCAATGCCACTCTAAAATTGGGAGTGTTCCCAGATTTATGGAAGTCAGCAAACATCACACCTGTCTTTAAAGCAGGGGACAAGACACAAACATCCAGCTACAGACCCATCTCCATCCTCCCTCCCCTATCTAAAGTACTCAAAAGAATGGTCTCTGAGCAACTTACGGAATACCTAGACAAACATAATCTACTCTGCTCACAGCAGCATGGGTTCCGAAAAAAGCACTCCACACTCACTGCACTAGTGGACTACTCATCCCACCTATATGATGCCTTGGACAGCAGGCATGCAGTTGGTTCAGTCTTCATCGACCTTACGATGGCCTTTGACTTTGTATATCACAACCTCTTCCTAAGCTGCCTTCTATCCACAGGCTTATCCCCTGAGACAGTAAATTGGTTTGGCAGCTACCTCACCAATAGGATACAACAAGTCAAAATAGGTGACATCCTATCCGCAGCTAAGGAGGTGATGCTTGGGGTCCCGCAAGGGTCAATCCTTGGTGCTCTACTCTTTAGCCTTTTCATCAACTCTGCCCCTATAGCATGCTCAACAAGCACAGTTCTCTATGCTGATGACACAGTAATATCAGTTGGTGGTAAAGATCTCCACTCCGTCACAGCTGATCTCCAAAGCAGCTTCCTTAAGCTTGAATCGTGGTTCACAGAAAACAAACTACTGTTAAATGTCAAAAAAAACTAAGAGTATGCTCTTCTCCACCTCCCAAAGCAAAAATAAATACTTGCCACTGCTGATACATAACCAAAAGGGTGAGTTTCTAGAACAAGTAACCAAGTTCAAATATCTCGGCATCATGTTTGATGATGCCCTCACCTTCTCAAGCCAAATAGACTCTGTTATCAAGACCGCAACTACAAAGCTGGGCATACTTTACCGTCATAGACACCCAATAATTCCTGATGCTCTCAAATTAGCCACCAGTAGCTCTATACTGTCTACTATAAACTATGGATTGCCTGTTGATGGGGTGGGCACAAAGTTAGCCCTAAACAGGATCAGCACACTCCTCAATAAAGCCTGCCACCTCACTCTGGTGGCTGCCTTTGACACCCATACCTGCACACTCTACAAAGAAACTCGGTGGCTCCCACTCAACCTATGGGGCAATATCAAACTTGCCTGCTTCTAAAAAGGTACTGCTGGATCTGTCATCTTCCACACTGGGAAGCCACTTTAGGTTGGCTGTCCCTATGAAATCAACCCAAAGTATGGCCACTGACAGGATGGTGATTCCCTTCAAAAGGACAAAACATGCCCCAAACTCCATCCTGTATCAGGGTCCAAAGTGGTACCATGAACTGCCCACTGACCTCATTGAGACACCCAAGAACAGTACTTTCAAAACTGGGCTCAGCACCTTCCTTGGCTCAAACATGACCTGTACCTGCCTGTGCTAATGTGGTAGTACCTCAGCCGACAGTCACCCAGTACCTACCCCCCTCAATTATCACTCCACTAAATATCACCTCCCCTGGACCCCTACCCCATCCTCTTGTAATTTAACGATGTCTCCTCATGGCTGAATACTCCCCAAATAATGCCAACTTTTTGGCTGACTCCTCCCCATCTCATTCCCGAATCAAGCTTGTGTAATTAAGTACTATATAGAGGTGTAAAACCTCAGACTTTTGCTATTACTGATTGTGTATATGCTTTAATGTTCTTTTACTGTTAATCCCTGTATTTCATACTGTAATGTCTGTTCTCAACAATTGATGTGGAACCTTTGAAAACAAGTCCTTTGACTCAAAAGTATTAATCCCAAACTAAAATAAATAAATAAATAAAACTTGTGTTACCTCAGTGGATTCTGTATTCAGTGGGTTACCTGAGTAACACGGGGAGCTGTAAAGCCTAAACCACCAATAAAATGAGAACAAGGGAACAGAGTTGATTAGCTGATCGCAGTTGCTCTGAGGTTACCCTGAGATCCATCAATACAACAACAAAATAAGCTACTTCAGCTTGCTCATCACGCTGAAGCAGGGGCTTTTTCACTGTTTTTAGGGGGTCCTGTCATGTCTTCTCAGCAGTCAACAAGTTACACGGAGCTTCTTCAGAAGTCGGGAGTCATTTGCTGATTTGTTTCAGTGTGGCTTTGGGTTCCAGTTGTAGCGCTGTTGCAATGGCTGCCAGTGGTTCATCGATTTCCAGCATTAACTCAGATCAGGTGAAAGTGTCTGGTTGAGCTGTAGTTCTGGTGATTCCTGGCAATGTTGGATCGCAGTTCAATGGCTCCTTCTCAGGTGTAGACCGGATCTCAGACTGCAGCAATCAGATCTTGGGTTCAATAGAATTGCATAGCTGTTTTTTAATGGAAATGCCTTGTCAATTTCCACCTCCAGCTCCTCTTCGGATTACATTTCTGGTTCAGGGCATTGATTGAAGTTTTGGTCTACTGTTTGTTCTTCTTCTGTGCCCTCCATAGTGATGTGTTTATCGAAAGGTTCCTTTTCCTCTGTTTCCTTCTGTTCTTTGTATGTTGTTCCCATGGACTCCCCGACAGATTTCGAGGCATAATAATCAGACTCTGTGTTTGGGTATATGCAGCAGGAGATCTGATACCTTTTATAGTTGTCTAGTTTCCATAATTCGAAAGGACCTTTGGTTGTCTGGTCCTTTCTTGCTGTGGGAACTAGCTTGCTCTAAACAAACATGCTAGTTCCCATATAGGGTCACTACCTCTGGATGGGGTAAAAACTGGATGCTAAACCACACCCTAAACTCCGCCTCTGGCTCCACCCTTTTTTTATGACTGACAAGTATATCGCTCCTTCCCCAAAGCTATTTGTAATGTTAGAATAGACATTAATAGTGATATGAAATCATTTTTATATTCTTATTTATTTATTTTTATTCTTTGGTATGGTAACTAGGTTAACTCCCATGGGCTACATGGCCCATTTTACAGGAGTGACCTGGGAGCACAGAAAGGTTAAGTGACTTGCTCAAGCTCACACAGTATGCAAGTGGAGGCTGTGGGAATCAAACTCAGGTCTACTGAATGTGCCAAGCTCATTCACAGATTATTGCTCAAATCTCTGTTAAGCACTCTCCCATTTTCCTTTCCATGTCACTCATGTATTCTGATATGCTTTGACCAATTTTTGATAACTTAACTATTGATGCTTGTGATACTGTCAATAAGGCATTTTATAAAATAACAGAGAAGAATAAAGTAATCTGATTGGTTATTTATAATGCAATATGGGCAAATGTCACACTGTAAATAACTAGACCCAGTAAAAAAAGCCTCACAGCAGAGTAGAGGGGCTCAAAGATTCACATGTGTATCATTCTCATTAGAATACTGCAAAAGTTTCATGTCGCCATTTTTTTTTCTCTTTTTGTTGTGGCCCACCAATCGTTTCCATGCTCCTTGCAGTAACACTCAGTCACAGCCACCTTAAGTTATTGAACAGCTCAATCTAAAATGTAAAATACAGTTTAGCCCGTAACTTCAATAAAACGTACCCTCTGAGCGTCCCATATAATCTCTTTTCAGCCCAACACATGGCAACAAGCAGGCAGCAAACAAAGCAGCGGTAGTTGAGTAGAACTGTATATCGCAGATGGAAGCCTGCTGCCTAACTCAATTCACTGTCACCTCCTAGCTTCAATTCCGGCCTTCGATTCCATTTCAAAAATTACTCTTGCACTAACTAAATCTTTCATGTCAAACAAATAAAGAAACACAAAAGATTAATGAACAAATTAGCCAGCCTGGGAGTGGGTCCCAGGATGGTAGCCTGGGTGAAACATTTGCCCGGACAACAGGACACAGCAGATAACAGTAAACTGAGTCCACAGTGAAGAAAGGGGGGTTACAAGTGGAGTACCGCAGGGTTGAGTACTGGGGCCAGTCCTTTTTAATGTCTTAATAAGTGACATTGCAGAGGGAATGGAAGGGAAACTATGTCTCTTTGCAAATGACACAAAGATCTGCAACAGAGTTGATTCACAAGGTGGGGACCGTGGGTGGAAAGGATGAAAAGGGTCTTGGCAAGGTTGGAGGAATGGTCAAATGTATGACAGCTTAGATTCAACGCAAAGAAGTGCAAAGTAATGCACCTGGCAAACAAAAACCCAGGGAAAGAGTACACAACGGGGGGTGAGATACTGACAACAACAAAAATGGAAAGGGACCTGGATGTAGTCATATCAGATGACCTAAAGGTGGGCCAGCAATGTGAGAAGGCAGTAAGGAGGGTTGAGAGGATACTGGGATGCATAGGGAGAGGCATCGCCAGTAGAAAACAAGAAGTTGTTGGCCCTCTGTACAGACAGTTGGTAAGACCACATCTGGAGTACTGTGTACAGTTCTGGAGATCCCATCTCTGCAAATACATAGACAGGGTGGAGGCTGTCCAGAGGAGGGCAACCAAAATGGTGCAGGGTCTGCACCAGAAGAGATATGAAGAAAGACTCAAGGAGCTTAAGATGTATAGCCTCGAGGAAAGGTGGGAGGGGGGACATGATAGAAACTTTCAAATACCTCAAGGGAATCAACAAAGTCCAAGAGGGTAGCATCTTTCAGAAAAAGAGATGTGCAAGACCAAGAGGGCACAATTTGAAGACAGAGGAGGGACGGCTCAGAAGTAATGTGAGGAAGTATTTCTTCACATAGAGGGCTGTAGGTGCATGGAACAGGCTTCCAGAAGAGGTCATAGAGTCAAAAACAGTGGGGAAATTTAAGAATGCATGGGACAGATGTAAGGCAATTCCAGTGGGGGGTTGGAGGAAGTAGGCTGTTGGTTAACTAGTATCTTTAGCTTATCCATTAGGTAGGGAAATGGGCAGACTAGATGGGCCAAGCGGTCCTTATCTGCCATCAAATTCTATGTTTCCGTGTTTCACATGCTGTGAATGTCCCACACCATAAACATGCAAGCCTACATATGGCAACATGCAGGCAGCAGCAAAGCAGCAGTAGTTTTGCAAAATCACGAACCTGTTGCCGGATGCACTCCACTGCCACCTCCTAGCTGCGCCTGCAACTATGGCCTCCGTCGCCGTAAAACAAATGTTAATGTTAAATATCTGTTTAAAAAGATGCTGGCAGCCACAGCCACTAATCAAATTAAATTAAATTGTATACAAAGTCACTGCTCTGACACTCCTCAGCACTGATCCTGAGCACTGAAACAAAGACCAAAGTAATGGACATCTGAGATATGTAAGCAATAAGATACAACGAGGGGTGCATTATGGTGTGATAACCACACTCCTAGGGGCATAGTTAAGCACGAGGCCAAAGGCCTAGGAGTATGGTTATCACACCATAATGCACAACCCTGGAGTGTCTTATTGTGCTTATAAAATAGCTGAACTAAAAAAATACCAAGGAGAACAGTGTATAATGTTAAAACATTTAGTTTATTTAAAGCGTGGAAGAAGAATAGTCACAAAAATTTTGTTTGGGTTGGACAAAATAACCAAACAGAACAACACTAAACTGTGTGTTGCATTTATATTGTACACTAAATAATTTGTAGAATATAGTGTGTTAACCTGTTTCACCTACACAGAATAAAAACACAGCAAATGCTAATAACTTTAAACACACACAGTGACTTAGGTTCATAGGTAATTTCAAGCTAATTAGACTTGCGTCCATAGAGCTTGCCTTTATTTTATGTATTTGAACATTAATCTATCATATGAACATACGGAATTTGCCAGCAGATAAAGGCCTAGAGGTCTATCAAGTCTGCTCGAATGTGCAGCTAGCACCCCTTATTCTGCAGCTGCCCCTCCCTTCCACCCTTCCCCTTCATTAACCTTCCCCCTTGTCCTGTCCCATCCTCGTTTGAAGCAGTCCACTGTTCTACTGCATACCACTTCTGCAAGTAACGCATTCCAGCCAGCCACCACCCTCTCTGTAAAAAAGTGTCTCCTCATCTCCCTCCTGAACCTTCCTCGCTCCAGTCTCATATCATGGCCCCTGGTGGCCCTCCCCTCCCCACTTTGAACAGCCCCTCTGTACCTGTCTTGTTTATTCCTTTCATGTATTTAAAGGTTTCAATCATGTCCCCCCTGTCTCTCCTCTCCTCCAGTGAGTACATGTTCAACTCCTTCAACCTCCTCTCATATGATAAGTCCCCAGACCCTTGATCATCTTTGTCACCCTCGCTGCACTCCCTCCAGTAACTTAATGTCCCTCTTCAGATATGGACACCAGAACTGCACGCAGTACCTAGGTGTGGTCTAACTAATGACCTATACAGTGGCAGAATCACCTCCTCCTCCTCCCTCCTCGAGGATATACCTTGCAATACAACCCAGCATTTTGTTGACCTTTGCAGCTGCCTTCCTACACTGTGCCGAGTTGTTCATTGACCCTGTGATGAGCACACCCAGATCCTTCTCCTCCTCTGTCTGGGCTAGCTGCACTCCCCTAGCTGGTAAGTCCTCCTTGGGTTCTTCATCCCAAAATGCATCACCTTGCACTTTTGGCATTAAAGCCCAGTTGCCAGGTGTCTGACCAGGTTTCAAGCTTTGCCAGTCATCCTGCAACCCCCTGCCATCCCGTGGGTCATCCTCCAGCGTAACCTTGGTATCAGCAAACAGACTGATCTTGCTCTTGATGTCCCATGATATGTCTGCAATGAATATCCCAAACAACACTGGTCCCAACACCGAGCCCTGTGGGACACCATCGTCACTGCCCTTGGGTGTGAGAGCTCCCCACCCACCACCACCCTCTGTTGCCTTCCTGCAGCCAGTTTCCTACCCATCTCACCAGCATTGCACCTGCCCTGTGCCTACTAGCTTCTTCCCAGCCTTCCATGTGGCACTGGGTGAATGCCTTACTGAGTCCAGATACAGGACATCCACTGCGTGCGTGCGTGTGTGTGTGTGTGTGTTGGGGGGGGCGGGCATTCTATTACTGGAATAATGCAGAACTTTGAATTCTTCTATTCCATCGTAAACAATCCCACAGCGTACTGAATGTATAGAAAGACAGATGACAGATGGGTGACAACATCTGTGGAGGGACTATTTTACATTATTTGGCAACATTTTATTATGGCCCTACTAGGAATGGCCCTCCCCCACAGCCCTACTTGACTCCTCGCTAGGCAAGTTGGTACATAGCATTACCTCCACACAGAAACCAAACTCCTTGGCCTCCCTCTTGGTACCTGGATCACACCACAACACCCTCCAATCCTTGTATAACCCCTAGGTGGTGCTATCCCAAGGGCTACTACCCCTGCCTGCTTGGCTAGTTGCAGGTTAAGGGGCCTGGGTACTGAAACGGGTGCCTCCACCTGGAGGACAGGGTTGTTAGTAACAAGGCTAACCTGGGTACAGCCCTCCGGGACACTGTAACCCCCCTCTTTCCCTTCTAGTGGCCTAGACAATATGCAACAAACACTTTCACAGTAGCCCCTATTCAGTATGCAAATCCCCACACTGTTTGAACTTACCACCAGGGTTGGTTCCACCAGTTCGACCCTTGAGACCCCCTGTAAAACAAGGTTAGGCACAGCAAATAGCAACAGTACAGTGCTTTTGGTACAAACTGGAACCACAGTCAGATTAAATGCAAAAAGAGTTATATCTGATTTATTCAGGGGAATTGAACAAGGGAAGGGCATAATCAGGTTGATTCTAATGTAACCCCTAGGTGGCGCTATCCCAAGGGCTACTACCCCGCCTGTCTGGCTAGTGACAGGTTAAGGGGCCTAGGTTCTATGACGGGTGCCTCCACCCAGAGGTCAGGATTGGTAGTGGTTAAACTAGCTCAGGTACAGCCCTCTGGGACACTGTGACCCCCTCTGTTCCCACTAGTGGCCCACACAGTACACAGGAGTTAACTTCCCAATACCCCACATATGAACACTTTGCACACATATAGATACCACTTACCCTCGAGATTGATTCTGCAACACGTCTCTAAGGACCCCCTGTAAAACAAGGTTAAACAGCATGCACAGCAAAATGCAATACTGTTTCTATATGTACTGACACCCCAGACAGTATATAGTATAATAACAATGAATCTGATTTATTTAGGGAACAGCAACACAGGAGGGGGCAATCAGGTTGATTAGTCTTTGCAAAGTTCAAATCACAGTACTGTGCACATATATAGGGTCCAAAAAGGTCACACTCTGGGGACCCAGGATGGTGGGGGCTAGCCAGGGTCGGTGCAGCTGGTTGGGGCCCTTTGATGGAACAAACACATGCACACACAAATTGTAATCCAGAGCCCTGGGGCTCAGTTCGTGAAGAAATGAAACAACAATAATCAGATGACACACTTGTAATTGATAACAGGCTGCAGGGAGAACACCCTGATTTGTACTCACAATACCCAAGCTTAGAACTGGATGGTGGGTGTTCTTTCTGGATTGCCAGAAACAACAGGGCATGGAGATAAGGTCATGGTGACTGGACCCAACTGCAGTTGATAACAAATGGATTTAGTCCGACACAAGCTGGGGTTTGCTTCCAGCTTCAGCACACAGCTCACAGTACAGGGGACATGAAATCGCGACCCCCACAAGCACTAGACACATTTATATGTAAAGGAAATTACTATACCAGGCAGCTGCTTTCTCGATCCCGATCGCAAACACTGCAAAAACCCGGGAGTACACACAGCATCAGCAGTCCCTGACAGGCCGATCGCTCTTCAGCACAATCTCAGTCTTCTTCAGGTTAAGCCTGGTTTCCACACTTCTGCTCTCTTCTGAGTTCTGGGACAGCCCGATTAACACACACTAATGGCTGCAGGCTGAATTTAGGGCCTATCACGCGCTTCCCGCGTGAACTTTACGCCGCAGCAGCACAGAGCTCCTTCTCCTTACACAGTCAACTCAAATCTGAGCTTTCCAGTAACAGAGCAGGGCATTTCCTCCAAATCCAAAAAGTTCCAGTTGGCTGATCCTCCTTGTCAGTCACTACAGGCTCCCTCTATTGGTGAAAAAAGGTGCCAAGGATTCCAAAACTACATTACCCAGAGGCTTCTTCCATCCAGCCCCCTTTTGAGCAAGCCCCAGCTTGTAGTCCCTATTCTGCTTGGCCCAAGCAGTCTCCATCTTAGGGCTCTCACATATTGATTGGTCCCACTTGGCAGTCCGGGACTAAAATGCTGAAGGGAAAGCAGGTTAGACAAACTGTATTTTCATGACCACTCTAACAGATTACCAGCAGACAGTTACACCTTTCAGTAAAGCTCCCTCTGCGCGTTTAGCGATGGCAGAAACAGAGCGAGTAGCCAGCAGCTCGGGCAGGATTCGAGCATTGAATACACAGTCCCCCCCCCCCCATACAAACTAATTAAGTCTGCAAGCAGACAGCTCTTAAAGAGACAGTACGTGGAAGCTCAAATAGCACTCACTTGGAACCACATTTAAACAGCTTAGACACCGAACACTGCCCAGACGTGGAGCATTCAGGCAAGCTCCTGGAAGACTTTTGGGAACCCCCATTTGCAGGGGGTTACACCAAAACTGAGCTAGTCAGGCAATTATGCATGCACTTTTAGTCCCTGCATAGTCACACGCTCTGGGTACCCAGTTGGAAGTCAATTGGGCTAGCCTGGAATGTTGCCAGGGGTAGGCTGGCGTCACAGCTGGTTGGGACCCTGTGATGAAAAGAAAAGGCATGCACAACCACACAAAATTTGTAATCCGGAGCCAGGAGGCTCAGTTTGTGATGATCAAACAGAACAATAAAATCAGATGACACACTTTGATTGAGCTGTTATTGCAAGGAGCTACCCTGGTGTTTACTCACGCTACCCAGTACAGGACACAGGATGGATGAAATGGAGACTGCAGGATGACTTGCTGGTTTGCCAGGAGAAGCAGGACCCACATGATTCACTGTAGTGTCGTTCCTGTTCGTGATGTTGAGCAGGGGGCTGATCCCCAGGCAGGTCTCTCGTCGATAGTCTTCTCTGTGGCGTGAGCAGCTGGCTGGGCCAAAGTGTGGAGGCCCAGACCAACTGGAGATGAATGCAGATTCAGTTCGGTAGGTGCTGGATGCAGCTTCCCGCAAGCAAGGCACAATTAAACAGTGGGGAACCAAACTGTGACCCACTAGCATGTTACAGCACATTTATAGTAAAGCAGTCACCATGCCACCAAGCGGATAGCAGTCCGGTCGCAATATCAGTGTCTCTGAGCAAAACCAGGCATTCTATAGTGAATGGATCTCTTGACAGGCCGACTGCATACAGCAAATCTTCGGTCTTCTTCAGGTTCGAGTCTGATCACAGTTCAGTGGCTTTGTCACATTCCAATTCAGCTACAGTCTGATTACTAAGCCTTTCAAAGGATTCCCTACTCAAGGGACAGCAGGCAGACAGGCCAAACTCAACCTCTCCACCAATCTCCCACATGAACTACGCAGAAGCAGCTGCACAAATCTCTTGAGCTGTTTACTCTCTCAACTCCTCACACCAACTGAACCACTGCAGTAGGCAGCTTGGGAATTTCCCTTCAGTCCAAAAAGTTTGATTCGTTGATTCATCTGTCTGTCAAAAGCAAGGACTCCCCCTCCAGGTGCATTTAGGCGCCAAAGTCTCAAAACTACAATTCTTCACTCCCACAAGACCCCTGGGGACAGATTCCATTTTAGAGTCCCCAAAGGTACTGATTGGCCCATTCTGGCAGTCCAGGACCAAGATGGTGGTGATAAACAGAACTGTCCATTCTGCAAAGAAGGCAGGTTAAACAAACTACAATATCATTACTGTTCTAATAGATAATCAGCAAATAAGTACAGCTTCTAATAGAGCTCCCTCTGCACAACTAGCAATGGCAGAATTGTTGTGGCGACTGAGGTTTTGGACCTAAGACTTGCTCCAGAAGCAATCGGCCTACCTGAGAGAGAAAATAGCCTTGGAGAAGAAGGTTTGCGCAGTGAAACTGTAATTAGCAACCGGACTGTATCCGAACTGTGGCTTAGAGAACTTGCTGATTTAAGTGTGCTGAATGTGTTTCGTGGGTCACAATTTGATTCCCCACGGTAAATTCTGTTACGCCCGCTGGAGGCTGTTCTAGCCAAAGATCACAAACTCTTGCAGAACTGTCAGTCCTATTTGGGCCTTGCCATTTGGCCTAAGCCGTTGCCTCCAGTTCCTAAGTCATCTCGGCGAAAGACCTGCTTGGGGATTCGAACCCCTGCTCAACACCATCGAACATGTAGTGACCACCAGGAGGTGAGTCATATATAGGCCCTGCTTTCCCATGCCCGCCAGATCAACATCATGAGGTCTTCATCTCGCCTGTCCTACACCCTGATCTGGGTAACGTGAGTACAAATCTGGGGAATATGGGTGTGGGAATATGGGTGTGGGCAGTTCAGTAGTGTGGTGGGTAGGTAACTGGCTGGGCGGCAGGACACAGAGGGTGGTGGTAAATGGCTGTCATTTCACAGAGGGAAGAGTGACCAGTGGGGTACCACAGGGATCAGTGCTGGGACCGGTCCTATTCAACATCTTCATCAGTGACATTGCGCAGGACCTAGAAGGCAGAATTTCACTGTTCGCTGATGACACAAAGCTCTGTAACAGAGTGGACACACCAGAGGGTGTAGACAGAATGAGAAGGGACCTGCAGACACTTGAGGAATGGACAGGGGTTTGGCAGTTGAAATTCAATGCAAAGAAGTGCAAGATAATGCACATGGGGCACAAAAAACCCTGGCACAATATATCAGTTGGAGGGGTGAGAATATAGCATGAATCAAACAGGAAAGGGATCTTGGGGTTATCATCTTTGATGACCTCAAGGTAGGGAAACAGTGCAACAAGGCAGCAGGAAAAGCAAATAGGATGCTGGGATGCATAGGAAGGGGAATCACCAGCAGGAAAAGGGAGGTCATAATTCTGCTATACAAGACACTAGTGAGGCCCCACCTGGAGTACAGTGTACAGTTCTGGAGACCATACCTACGTAAGGACATAGACAGGGTAGAGAAGGTTCAGAGGAGGGCAACAAAGATGGTGCATGGATTGCATCACAAGTCCTATGAAGACAGGTTGAAGGAACTGAACATGTACTCCCTGGAGGAAAGGAGGGAGAGAGGGGGATATGATAGAGACATAAAATTATCTTACAGGGAGGAACAGGGTGCAGAAATACACTATTTTTAAGTTAAAAAGATGTTCCAGGGCTAGAGGGCATGGGATGAAGTTGGAGGGAGGACGATTCAGAGGAAATGTGAGGAAGAATTTCTTCACAGAACGGGTGGTGGACAAGTGGAACACCCTACCAGAGGAAGTAGAGGGGACTAAAACAATCACGGGATTTAAGAATGCGTGGATAGACATAAATGAATTCTGGAGGTTGGGGGGGGGGCAACGGACTTCTAGGAAAACATAAAATGAACTTACAAGCGCTAATGGGCAGACTGGGTGGGCCGTAGGCCCTTATCTGCCGACACTGTCTATGTATCTATGTAAATCAGGGTAGCTCCCTGCAACAACAGCTGCAAATCATTGTGTGTCATTTGATTGTTTTGTTCTGGGTTATTGAAAACGGACTGAGCCATCCGGCACGGGATTATAATTATTTGGGTTGTGCACATACTAACTGTTTTCCTCCCTCAGGGCCCCAACAACAACTGCAATGCTGGCCACCCCAGGCAACGCTTCAGGCTAGCCTGCATAACACACTGGATACCCAGGTTTGTGAGACTGTTAACAAGGGGACTTACAGTGCATGCTGAATACACCTAGATTGAATCAAAATGTCAATCATTCTGTCAGATTCATGCCCCTCCCTTGTTCATTCCCCCTGAATAAATCAGATTACTTTGTTTCACATTTAACCTGGCTAGTATGCATATTATTAGTTTGATGTGCTTACGCAACCGGATAAGATGACATGAGATGGTGCTGGTGTAACTTGATTTGCTTTGTGGCTTTCCGCCTCTTTATCCGTGGAATATACCACCCGTAGGGGTACGATGCAAGGAACCCTAGAGGAGGGTTCCCCCCTACAGGTGCCACAGGAATGAATGTGTTGGCTAAAGGTAGGTTGGAAGAAGCCCAAAAAGAATACCCAAATATGTCAAGCTTCGAAGAGGCGAGGATGATGAATGAATTCTGAGAAGATAAGGGCTGACTTCTTAAGGAGAGAGGGGAAAGCTGCGGCCACCATCCTCCTCCATCCAAAAGCGGAACCTAACTAACTAACCTGAAGAAAGTACTAACTCTAACTAATATTATGACTATTGGCACGGAGGAGAAGAGAATCCCCCCTTTGAGGACGAAACCTCTGGGGATCCAAGGCCTAGTTCGCCTTCCCTCCAGGCTGATGACATGTGATTTGATGACGTATGTTGATAAAGAGAATGATTCATTAATGAGGGATATAAGTAGGGAGGATGACAACGGGGAAGAAAACTCTACAGAAGCGACGGGATAGGTGTTAAAGAGAAGGATTCACTGAAGAGAAGGATATGAGTAGGGAATATGATGACTGGATACTGAAAACCCCAAAAGAAAGCACAGATCGAAAAAGAAACATGAGACAGTAGGGACCCGAGAGGGGTATGCCAAGGAGTTGATGGGAAGGAGTAGATCCATGTAGAAGGCAAAGGAGCAAGGGGTATCTAGGTGCACTCATAAGAAGACTGAGGACAATGAAGACTGATGATGATCGCCGAAGGAGTGCAGCAGTCCACTATGAGAAGACTGAGGATGATGAGGATGGACAATGATGAGCGCTGCCGGGGTGCAGCAGATTGATGAAGAAGCATAAGACCTCATGAGAGGTATGCTCAATAGATTGATAGAAGTGAGAGGAAGAGGAGATAAGAAATGAACATGAAAATGAACTGGGACAATGGAGGCATGCTCGATAGAGCAATGTAATTAAGTAGACTCCTCGAAAGGAGGTAGATTCAGAAATGAACTTGGAAAGGAAATTGAAAGATGGTGGAGAGCCTCCAGGCAGCCCTTAGCAAGGGCAATGGATAGGGAGGCATGGTCTTGAGTGGAGATAGATGAGGAGTAAAGCCATGAGTGGAGTGAATCCGTGATGGCTGGCACAAGAAAAGGCATGAAGAGAGATGGAAGCCATGACTGAAGTGAATCAAGGAAACAGTCTGGAAAAGGAGTAGGGTCCCCGCAGGAGATGAGGGGAAGGTTATGGCAGAAGAGGGAAAACTCCAAAAGCAAAGAATCGAGGGCAGAGGTCAGACAACGAAAGAAAGAGATGGAGAATGGAATGGGATGGGGAAGAAGAGGGGGTCGAACTGTGGGAATGGCAGGAAAGAGATGGTACGGAGGTTGGAAAAATCCAAGGCACCTGCGCTTTTAAGACAGGAAAGCGATATGTCAGAAAGTGCAGCCGAAATTTGGTGCATCATAGGGTGCCCCAGGGCCTGCAAGAAAGCAAGCCCACGACGTTAAGGGGCATACGCAAAGGAACGCACGGTCACCATATATGCAAAGAGCATACCAAGCCTCCAGACAAGTGTCATGATGTGGTTACAAGATTCCAGACCAAAAACTAGGCATGAAATGTCAGAATCTGATCATGAATGGGCAGCCGGCATCACCTCCTGGTCAGGAGGAGAACCTGCAGGCATGAGTGATAGCCAACAAGGATACCAGGAATCTACCCAAACTCTCCTCAAAACTGAAAGTGGATCTAAAGCATCCCTACCCCATTCCCAGTGTAAAGGTCAGATGCTCATCCTAGATGTGAATGAGATAAAACTGATATGGAGACAAGGGCCACTTTTAGAATGTGTACTCTTGGATTATAGCGCGCTAAACCCACTCAGTCTAGACTCCGAGCAGTAGTCCTTGCAAAATAAAAAGAATATCTGACCAGAAGGTGTTCTGACCTGTGGCTGTGGATGCTAAACAGGTATGATGGTCTGTCCCTGAGGCCATGAGATAAGAAACAAATACCTGGATCACCAGCTGAAGATGTAATATTGTCTCCAAGAGAAAAAGCCTTTCTTCCTCCCGGTGGAGGCAATGACGCCCAACACCCCTTGCTGCTCCTCGGAAATTACTGGCTGCTCCAATGGGACCCACACGGATGACTCCTAGAGGTCTGACATGATCACCACGAGCAACCCAGCCCCATAGAAACTGACCTATAGTGGACGCCAGGGACAGCACTGCTAGCGGCCGGGTGGACTAAAGCTGCAGGCCGACACATGAAACGCAGAAGACGCTCCGACAGTAGAAAGTGATTTTTTATTTGAATTTTGTTGACTGGGTAAGACCACTGAGACAATTAAAGTCCCTTTTTCAGGGTTGACCCGGGGTCTCATATATTACAGAGCAGTACAACAAATATTACAGAGCAGTACAGCGTACAGACAAGTAAAATGCAGAACATCAGTAAAGCATCATCAACTCCATGTACAATTGGTTTACAGCCATACAGAGCTATGCACAGACATAAATGCTACACAGAATGAGTGCTATGACAAGTGGATACGAGCATAGTGCTATAAATGTATAAAGGGAGAGAGAGGGAAGGGAAGAGGAGTAGGATGGGGGCAGGGACTAGAGAAGTAAAGATGCATCAGCAAAGACAGGAGCAGGAGATAGGGGAAACAAGGGAGGCATATAGGTTGGACTTAAATAGAGGAAGAGAGGTACTGTTCAGGACAAGTGGAGGAAGAGAGTTCCAGCTAGAGATAGCAGCAAATGAGAAGGACCTCCTAGTGGAGGTAAGGCGCAGTTTGGGGATATCTAGGAGGGGTAGGGATGCTGAGCGGAGGGTGCGAGGGGTTTGTCTTAAGCTTATTATATCCCTTAGGTGGGGGGGCATGAAGTAGTGGACAAATTTATAAATAAGGCACATGGAGAAGTACTTCAGTTTAGATTCGTAGGTTAACCAGCTCAGAGAAGAGAGGACTTCACAGTGGTGCAAACCGGAGTTGGCTCCCAGAGCGAACCTCCCAATCTTATGGTAGGCCTGGGAAAGGAGAGAGAGAGAGAGAGAGAGAGAGAGAGAGAGATTTTGAGAGAGAGAGAGATTGAGAGAGAGAGATTGAGAGATTAGTAGTCAGCAGCAAAGGGGCTCCATAGGTCAGGAAGGGAGTGAGTGATGTGGAAGCAATTCTTAGGCTGGAGGCAGAGGTGAGAAATGGGTGAATTCGATAGAGCAACCCAAGCTTCTGATTCGTAGTTTTGACAACATTGGAAACATGGAGATTGAAAGAGAGCACAGTGTCCAGGGTGAAGCCCAGATATTTGAAGGACATGACTGTCTCCAGGGTGTCACGCTTGTTTGATATGATATTAAGGGAGGGTGGAGGATCCTTTGTAATAGGGTGTCGGGAGAACAGCATGCATTTAGTTTTCTTTGTGTTGAGGACCAGCTGATGATAGCTGAACCAGTCCTCAAGGGAAGCAAAGTCATTGGCAAGATCCCTATTAATTCTGTCAGTATTTGATGAGGAATGATAGATAATGGCATCATCCACATAAAGATGCACTGAGGCACTACCACAAGAACGGGGGAGGTCATTAATGAACAGGGAAAATAGAAGTGGTCCTTAGATGGATCCCTGCGGTACTCCATGTGTTATATGCCTGGGTTCAGAGAAGAAGCCATTCCATTTGACTCTCTGAGAGTGGCAGGATAGGTAGCTTTTTACCCAGTTCTGGGCATTGTTATCTAGACCTAGAGTATGCAGCTGGTGGAACAAAAGATCATGGTTTACCAGATCAAATGCTTTAGTAAGGTCAACAAAAATGGCACCTGTAGTATGGCCCTCATCCATGGCATGGTATATGTCTGTTGTTACTTTTATCAGAGCAGTTTGGGTGCTGTGATTCCTTCTGAATCCATGCTGATAGGGGGATAGTAGGTTGTGTGATTCAAGGTAGCCTTGGAGGTGGTTGTAGACTATGTGCTCCTGTATCTTTGCCAAGTGGCAGAGGAGGGATATAGGTCTATAGTTGTCAACAACAGTATTGGATCCCCCCTTATGTATAGGTACTACCTCTGCTACCTTCCACTTATCAGGTACTATGTTGAACAAGAAGGACCGGTTGAAGAGATCTCAGACCAGGCGAGCGAGGGCTGATGCTCCCAATGTGAGAAATTTTGCTTCTAGAGAGTCATGTCCAGCCAAACTATGAGGATTAGGGTTTAGGAGGAGCTTCTGGACCTCTTTGAGAGTGGCAGGTTTCAGGTGGAACTCCGGGCGCCCATCAAGGGCCACTTTATAAGGTGGGGCCGAGTTAGGGGGTGGAGGATTTATGGAAAAGTGAGGTATATTTGTCAAGATCTATGAAGAAGTTATTAAATCTTGTTGCTATGGATGCAGAGTTGGTGAGGGTAGAGCCGTTGGCATGGACTGAGCCGGAGGTGGAAGCAGTTTTCCCTTTTAATAGCGAGTTAATTTGCCACCAGAACTTCTTAGGGTTGCAGAGATTTTCCGTTTGGAGAGATTTAATTGGGAATGGAGCAGTGCAAGTCCAACCTTGGGCAAAATGTATAAGTTCCGAATCGAAGACAGCCAGTGATGCGCAAAACACTGGCCAGTGACGAGCCGGCTGGAGCAGACAGCGGAGTACCAGAGTGATGTATGGCAAAACGAGGCCGCAGAAACAAGTGCAGGGGAAGCAAGCGTGGGGGGCTAGGAGTAGGGGAGATGAGGAGGAGGGGCAGAACAGGCACAAAGCCGACAAGCAGCATTAGGAGAGGGGGAAAAGACAGCAGGAGGCGGGTGTTGGGTGAGCAGAGGATGAGGAGTGCTGGAAAGCGCCAACGGAGAAGGGGCGAATGGAATGAAGCAGCATGAGCCGTGGGAGGGAGAGCAAGCAAGGTGAAACGAGCAAGGCAGATGGAGAGGAACGAACTGCAGCCAGAAGCAGCAGCAGATACAAGGGAAAACAGATCACAAGTCCAGAGAGGTGGAAGAGAGCAGTGCCTCCGGCTGCAGTGAAAAATGAATCCTGGTGACTTTTTAAGCCTAATGGGGGAATGAAGACGTTGCTCCACCCATCGAACCTCGGGCTCAAAGCCCTCTCATTGGGGTACAGTGGAAATATTGTACTATTGCATTTCTGACCTTATTTTTCAAAGGGTGTCCAGGGCAGTTGCAGCTGATCCAGCCCTGTTGGTAAGTGCAAGGGGTGTGAGCATATTATTACTATTATTCAGTGGATGTGAAAGTTCTATGGTATTACTGTTCAAGCCACTAGAAGGGTTGGTGGGTGGTTATGGTGTCCTGGAGGGTATACCCAAGCAGTTAAGCTACCCCAATACCATTCCTCCGGGTGGAGACACCTATTCACAGAACTCAGGCCCCTCAACCTGTGCATAGCCACACAGGCAGAGGTAGTAGCCCATAGTATAACACCACCTAGTGGTTACATCTTGGAGGCACTTCTGGGATTAGCACCCCCAATGGCTCAGCTACTGCATGTCTGGCAATCAGGACAGGTTTGGTGCCAAAGTGTTTCCCATTGTTACCCATGAACATGGAGGGCATATTCTCTGGGATTGTCCCCACCGCTAGTGGAGAAGAGGATTGGGAGACTTGGAGAGCACATGTGGCCTGGATGCTAGCCCGATGGCCTGAGACTGATGAGCAGAAGAGGTTGGAGATAATTGTGACCCTGCAGGGACCCGCTTTGGATGTTATCCAGGGGCTTCAATCTACTAGGCCTACTGTGTCCGCACAGCAGTACTTGGACACATTGACCTCTGTCTTCGACCCTCATGAGGATGTGAATCACCTACTATGGGAGTTTAAGGCCATGCGGCAACAAAAGGGAGCGTTGCTTTCAGACTATCTGCTGAGGGTAGAGCATGTTCTGTTGAAAATATTTGATTGGAGGGGAGTATCCCCCACAGACTTGAACTGAGTTAGAATAGATCATGTTTTAACCTCAGTGGAGGGTCCTAGCTTTATTATGCTTCGAATGCATACTCGGCACTGTGTGGAGGGTGCCCTATCCTTTATTGAGCTAATGCAGGTGTTAATAAGGGCTGAACATCAAGCCAAAGGGGAAGGTACTATGGAACCAGTTCCAGGACCAAGTGTGGCTGAAAAGAGAGATCCACCTGAGTGCTCTTGCCCAGAGGCTCAGACTTCAGAGGAGAATGTCCTACCCCCCTCCCACCTGGGAAGTGGAGTTCCATAAGCTGGAGGATCGGTTTGATCATCTGTGTGATGTAGTTATGGCCATGTGCAAGAAACAATAAAGGATTTGCAGTGGGCCCATGAAGAGGAAGTCAGTAAAGCAAGATGTGGTGTTCTGTTATCGCTGTGGAGAGAATGGTCACACGCAACATATGTGCCATCTGCCTGAAGATGTGGTTAGAGTAAGGACCTGACTGATAGAGTTCAGAAAATCCTGCTTGCAGAGTTCTTCATGAACTGAGACTCAGACTACCACCTCAAGAAAGAGAACCAGAGACAGAAAGCACCACTGGTGACATACCAGTAGATGCCCTTGCCCCATGCAGCCCTAGTGTAGCCGATAGGGATAGGCCCCAAACCACACGGGTTAGAGTACGAGCGGTAATACAAACCAGAATGGTGAAAGTAATGTGGTTAACTGTTTGAAACTGTTTGAATTTGCTAATATCCTTATGAAAATGAGTGACTGTGTTACTGAGAAAATGTTTATTGCAAATGGAAAACGTATAGTAATATTTAGGACCAGTTTATTTTACAGATGCTTTAGTTTTATTTTGTGATATACCAAATGAAACATGCATGTAATTTCATATATTGTTTTTGTAGAAGCTTATAGTATGTGTAGACTTGACATGGATGCCAAGTTTTTCCAGGCAGGGAAGAGTGTAACCCCCCTACAAATTGGGGTTTACTATAATGTCTTCCTGGGCTCCTAAGTGCCCACTGTCAGGCTGGTGTCCTGTCTGCAGTAGTTCTATTTGTCTTCGTGAGAGTGCTCTAGCAAGTCTCCGTGCCTTTTGTTTTAAGAGAGCACCTATTCTGTGTATGGAAATCAGTCTGGGCTGGGTTCGAGTAATTAAGGCTTGCGACCAGCCAGATCATCTGTGATATGGCCCCATTCTGCAGTTGCTATACATGCAGAGGGAGCCCTGTTAGGAAGTGTGATTATTTACTGTTTATCTGTTAGAGTAATAATGATAAAGGAGCTTGTCTAACCTGCTTTCAATTGCAGCTTGAGCTTTGAATAGGAGCCACCATTTTGGTTCTGGACTTCCAGTGTTGGACCAATTGAACCTCTGGGGATCTAAAATGGAGACTGTCCCCAGAGGTCTTGTGGGATGGAAATTCTGTAGTTTTTGTAGTTTTAAGAGTCTGGCACCCAAATAGACCTGGAGGGGGAGCCCTTTCTGTGACAGACAGTTTCCTCAGCCAACCAAATCTTGTGGATTACCGAGAAAACCCCAGAACTGCCTGAAGTAGAGGTCAGTTGAGAGTTGGAGGTTGAAGAGTGAACAGCTTGAGCTATCGAGCAGTTGCTTCTAGGAGGAGCATTGGAGAATTGGCAGGAAGGCTCTGCTGGCCTGCTTGCTACATTCTCCTGCCTTTGTGCTGCCAGTGCAGCAATCAGACCTTTCCGTTTGCCGGTGTACTGTGGCAGTGGAAGAAGGAATAGAATTGTTGTGGCAACTGAGGTTTTGGACCAAAGACTTGCTCCAGAAGCGATCGGCCTGCCTGAGAGAGAAAATAGCCTCGGAGAAGAAGTTTTGCGCAGTGAAGCTGTAATTAGCAATCGGACTGTATCCGAACAGTGACTTAGAGAACTTGCTGAGTTAAGTGTGCTGAATGTGTTTCGTGGGTTGCGATTTGGTTCCCCACAGTGAATTCTGTTTCGCCCGCTGGAGGCTGTTCCGGCCAAAGATCATGAACTCTTTCCGCACTGTCCCTTCTGCTTGGGCCTTGCCATCTCAACCTAAGCCGGTGCCCCCAGTTCCTAACTCATCCAGCAAAAGACCTGCTTGAGGATTTGGCCCCCTGCTCAATACCATTGAGCAGGCAGTGACCACCAGGAGGTGAGTCGCGTAGGCCCTGCTTCCCCGTACCCGCCAGATCAACGCTATGAGATCTTCATCTCGCCTGTCCTACACCCTGGTCTGGGTAGCATGAGTACAAATCAGGGTAGCTCCCTGCAACAATGGCTGCAAATTATTGTGTGTCATCTGATTGTTTTGCTCTGGATTATTGGAAACAGACTGAGCCATCCAGCTCGGGATTACAATTATTTGGATTGTGCACATGCTAACTATTTTCCTCCCTAAGGGCCCCAACAACAACTGCAATGCCGGCCACCCCGGGCAACGCTTCAGGCTAGCCTGCATAACTCACTGGGTCCCCAGGTTTGTGGAACTGTTAACAAGGGAACTTACAGTGTATGCTGTAAAGGGCATAAGCATATTATTACTGTATTCAGTGGATGTGAAAGTTCTATGGTATTACTGTTCGGGCCACTAGAAGGGTTGGTGGGTGGTTATAGTGTCCTAGTGGGCTATACCCCAAGCAGTTAAGCTACCCCAGTACCACTCTTCCAGGTGGAAGCACCCGTTCACAGAACTCAGGTCCCTCAACCTATACATAGCCACACAGGCAGGGGTAGTAGTCCATAGGATAGCACCACCTAGGGGTTACAAAGTGCTCACTGTCCATGATGTGTTGTATTTCTCCCAGGTCGTACCTGAAAATAGGCATATGTTTGCCTAGCATACCTCACCCGGTAAACAAAAGCTAAATAAATAAATATTTTTGTGGCTTTTAAAACTTTGTGTGTTTTTGAAAAGATGCCCCAGGGCCCATTTTATATAAGCAATAAGACACTCTGGGGGACTTTGGTTGTACTAGGTTTACCCCACAGCCAGGGGCTGAAGACACTTGGCTTTGCCTCGTACTCTTACAATGCCCCGACCATGGGGTAAACCTAGTACAACCAACACCCTGTTGTGCCTTATTGCTTAATGCACGGCTGGTGAGAGTTGAGATGGAGGTGCGTGTCGAGAGACTGTCACACCACTACCACCACATAGCATTTTGGAACAGGGTCCTTGAACCTGTGTTGAAGGGGGTGTGGAGTAGTCAAAACCCACTTCCATATGTTCTGGGCCTGACCGAATATCCAACCATACAGGAGGCAGTCATGATGCGCTAATCAAGCTCTGGGACGTCTTCATCCCCTCTGAGGTTAAAAATCTGGTGTTTGACCGAGGAATCAGGTAAGGTAGTTGAGGTGGGGGGCTGACCTCATTGACACTCCCAATGGTGCGAAGACTACGGAGATGGGGGTGGGGGGGGGGTGTACAAATAGAAATAAAAAAAAAAAAATCTGGTATTAGGGTCAGGGACCAAGACCAGAGAAGTAGGAAAAAGCAGACAGCAAAACCTACTGAGACTTTCATGCACTGTGGTCCTGAAGGGCATAACGTGATTGATTGCAGGGTACGATCCCTTCTGTAGGCTCCTGGAGAGACACAGTGACTGTATTAGCAAAGTGTACTTCTTGGACGTTGTGTACAGTTCCTGGTTCTGCCTGCCCTATCAGTAGCAGCTGCAATTCGCTCATTCTGGAGTGAAAGTGAAAGCAAAAGCTCTTGCTTCTGTTGATCAGAGTTGTTGGCTCTCTGTCACTGAGAGAGAGAGAGAGAGAGAGAGAGAGAGAGAGGCCCAGAACATACGCAGGGCTTCCAAGAAATGAAGGGACTAGGTCTACTGCTGCTTCTCCCCCTCCTCCAGGTCACCACAATGTCAATGCCTGCAGGTGAGCCTGTCTTTCTGTCTGACCCCCTCTTCTTTCCTTCTGTGCTAATGAAGCTTTTTGGATAAAGTGTACTGAACAAGAAAATGGTTTCAGTTTTCCTTAGTCAGACGTGAGCAAAAGAATCTAGGGTAACTAAAGGTGATTTTTTAATCATTTTGATCTCATCAGTATTTTTTAAACTGAGCAACCATGTTCTGTACGTGGCCGTGTGTGTCTGTGTGCACTGCAGTTGGGTGGGTTGGGTTTCTGTTGCGGGTATATGACTCTGTTGTGCTTTTCCTTTGTGTTTATATGTGTTTCTGTTGTGTGTCCACTGTCTGTGTGTTTTTCTATTGTGTCTGTTTAATTTATGTGTGTGTGCAGTGGTGTGTGTGTGTTCACGCAAGAGTGTGTGTGTCTCATGCGTGTGTATGTTCACCTGTATGTTAATGTGTACAGGTATTTATGTGTGTGTGTGTGTGTGTGTGTGTGTATGTGTGTGTGTGTGTCTCACAAGTGTGCATGTTCATCTGTATGTAAGCATGTGCAGATGTGTGTGTGTGTGCGCATGAGTGTGTCTCACAAGTATGTTCATCTGTATGTGAGCGTGTACAACATGTATTTGTGTGTGTGTATGTGTGTTCATCTGTGAGCATGTACAGGTGTGGTGTGTGTCTCATGAGTGTGTATGTTCACCTGTATGTGAGCGTGTACAGGAATTTATGTGTTTGCAGTGTTTTGTTATGCCTCCATATGTGGTGTCTTTGCACAGTGTTTGTCTCTCTCCCTCCTGCTCCAATCTCCCTCACTTTCTCTCTTCCTCCCACTTCCTGCTTCTCTCTCTACCTCTACCTCTTCCTCTCTCTCTCCCCTCTTCTCTCTATCCCTTCCGTCTCCCTTCCCACTTTCTCCCCTGTCTTCCTCCTTTTTCATTGCTGTCTCCATCTCTGTTTCCTACCCTCCCAACCTCTCTCTCACACCTTGCCTGCCCCTCTCACACCTTCCCTGCCCCTCTCACACCTTCCCTGCCCCTCTCACACCTTCCCTGCCCCTCTCACACCTTCTTTGTCTTTCTCCTTTCCATTTTCTCCCTCTCTCCTTCTCCCTCTTGCTCCATTTCCTTCTTTCCCTCCCTCCATCTCCTTCCCTTTCTACCTGTCTCTGTCCCTCTCTTCTTCCCCTCTCTTTTTCTCCCTCTCTGCTCCCTCCCTATCTCCCTTACCCCTCTCCTACCCTCCCTCTCTCTCTTCCTACCCCTCTCACTCTCTCTCCCTCGCCTACACCCTCCCTTGTTTACACCCTCCCTCCCCCTCTCTCTCTCTCTCTCTCTCATTCTCTCCCTCCCTCCTTCCTTCCTCCTCAATGCAGACTGAGGCTTGACTTGAAGAATTTAACATCTATAAACCCTTACAGTTGGATGTGAGGCTGTGGCACAGTACGGAGACCCCACTAATCGGGATATTTACTTGTTGAGGGGAGGTATGGGGGGAGAACACTCTATAGGGGTTCTCTTAGCTCACTCATCAGCATTTGACACTGTGGATGATGAGGTGTTATTGGAACCCCTTGAGGAATATGTTGGACTCACCGGAACAGCGTTAAGTTGGTCTGAGTCTTTTTTGCCTGGCAGATTGCAGCAGCTTGTGATAGATTCACACGCATCATGCCCATTAGCATTCAGCTGTGGAGTTCCTCAGGGTTTAGTGTGGTCCCCCATGCTTTTCGCGGGGTACATTGGGATACGTCATCGGATGGTACCAGGTGAGTTTTCATTACTATGTACATAAAACTCATCTGGACCTTTCTTTTACTCCTGAATGGTGTGAAGGGGTTGCCAGGCTGGGATCTCAGACTAGATGGCCTCCTGCTTGCCTAGCCTTAATCTGGGCAAGATGGAGTTGCATCTAGAGGAACTGGGTTCTCTGAGGTTGGTCGAACAGCATGGTTTGTCAGCTTGGCCATCGTTGAATGACCCTATGTTACTGACTGTGGATCAGGTGAAGAATTGGGGGGGTTCATTGTGGACCACAAACTGACATTAGAACAAAAGTTGTCTGCAGTGAGTTTTTCCAATTGTGAAACATCTCAGGGATTAATCCCCACCTAACCTATTAGGACCTAGGTAGTAGGGTACATACCAGTACCTCTCAAACTTTTGTCACTGAAGTGAGGGACACAGACACTCAAAATGAGTGGCAATGAGGGACACTGACCCTCATAATGAGGGACACATCCTCTAACACGTAGATACAAAGTGAGAACACTGTGGAAACCATTCACATGTACAGTTTATTTTTGATGGACAGCACATTCTCTGTGCAGGCAGCACCTTTTCCATGAGGGACGGATGAGGGACAGACAGAGCAATTTTCAGGGGTAAATTAAGGGACGTCTCTCGTAATCAGGGACAGTTAAGAGGTATGGTAGAGTACCATCATGCATGCATGTGTCACCTCTGGACTCGACTACTGTAAAGCTCCCTACCTGGGGATATCTGGAAGGTTGGTGTGTTGCCTTCAAATGTTGCAAACTGCAGCAGTGAGGCTGATTATGGGGACAGCCAGTTCATATCATATTTCTGTAGCCCCTATAAGGAGTTCTGCTCCTTATTTAGGTCTACTAGACCTGTTTAATTAAAACCATGTAGGTCTGTGTGACCATTATTAGAATCTTCTAAAGGGTTAACTCCTTGGCATCTCAGGGGGCTGGGCCAGCTGGCCTGCTCCAGTTCCCTGTGGGGAGGAGCCATCTGCCTGTAGCTGGGAGAGCTGCGGGGAAACTGGAAGTTGATCAGTTCAGGGAGAAATAGGCCAGGAATGTAGAGCCTACTCCCTAAGGCCTTAGAAGATCTTGCTCCATGTGGTTGTGGCTGCTGTTGGCAAGGATCCCCAGGAGGGGGAACTCTACTGCTTACCCCTTCAAGTCAGTGACTGAGAGATGAGAAAGAGCTGTGCACTGATAGAAATTTCAAAAAGAACTATGGAGGTGATAGAGAAACTGTTTTATCTCAGGACTCCATATGGCTCCCAGTGGTGCCCACCCTCCACTAGGCAGGCGGGCTCAGAAATTTTCTCCTGTAGCTCACCTACCGCACTGTTATTATTTTAAGGGGTGCGCAGGCAGTAATCACTGCGAGTGAGCTATCTGTTGTAATTAGATATTTGCTTGCGTTTAGAATTCATTCAGCCTTAGTCCATATAGTTAGAGCTTATTTCTACTGCGCTGTGACTGTATTTTGGGATACACAGTCAATAATCACTGCTAGTGAGCCGTTGTTTGAATTACTTAGATACTGTTTTTATTGACAACTCAATCCGTTTAGGTAGAGCTTATTTTGTGTTCACACTGTAAACTGATTTTGGGAATTGGCTACGGTTTTCTTCTCCCCGAATCTAATTCTGTCTCTCTAGCTGGCCTTGTAATTTACTCTCATACTCTCTGTACTTCTTGGCTACAGTCGTTTAATCCATTCTTGCATTGCTGAGCCATTGGGTTCCCCTCCCCCTCTCTCTTTGCAGTCTCTTCCTTCAGATGTTTTCCCTCTTGCTCTGTGTAAGCCCCCAGTGCCCCCTGCAGATCTCTGTCCCCAGCCCCCTGCTGATCAGCTAGTGCTTCCCTGTCCCCCTCCGTGCTCTGTGTAAGTCTCCAGTGCCCCCTGCAGATCTCTGTCTCCAGCCCCCTGCAGATCAGCGAGTGCTTTCCTGTCCCCCTCTGTGCTCTGTGTAAGGCCCCAAGCCCCTGCAGATCTCTGTCTCCAGCCCCCTGCAGATCAGCGAGTGCTTTCCTGTCCCCCTCTGTGCTCTGTGTAAGCCCCCAAGCCCCTGCAGATCTCTGTCTCCAGCCCCCTGCTGATCTGTGAGTGCTTTCTTGTCCCCCTCCGTGCCCACTGCTTAAGCCCCATTGTCCTAGCTCCTTATTCTAACTGCTTCTGTCTCTCTCTTTCCTCATAGGCAAGCGACCCTTAACCGGGTGCCCCACACTATGGCGCGGCTTCAGTCCAAAGCTGTAGATCTGCCCCCACCCTGCCCTAAGCAAGCGATTTCTTACACAGCGTCTGTCAACCACATGACTGAAACTTACTAACAGTCGACTTCCCCATTACCACATCATATAGCGCCCTCACCAGAGGGCCCCAGACAAATCATATTTCTCTCCTGTTTCCTTACAACAAGCAGCTTTGCTATCAGCTTCTCAAAGCCTCCCCCCCACCAAAAAAATGCTTATAAACTCTACCTATTGCAGTTCAGCCCTCGCACTCACAATATTGTTCTCCTTCCCTATCTTAACCTCCCTCCCGGACCAAATCCCCTTTCCTCCTCCTCCTCCCTAATCGTCTACCCTCCTCACACCGTTCTTTATTCTTACAAGCACACCAACCCCACCCAGTCTCCACTGGTCTCACTCTCCATTCTTACCTTGTGCTTCACTCACAACACTGTCTATCTCTATTGTTTATCTATGGATGTTAAAATTACGGCAATCGACTGCCCCAACCCACCCTCCGCTTCAAATTGCCAAAACTTCCCTGCCCTGGTGCAAGAACTCCAAACTGCATGTCATAATCACTACGCTGTTACTCCTAGCTGCAGGTGACATAAATCCCAATCCTGGTCCGCCACCCTCCATTGCCACTGCCCCAACATTTTCCCACAGTGACTCCACTTCCTCTGCCTCAGTAACCCTACCCCGTGAGCTAAAAATTATCCACCTGAATATACGCAGCCTGCTAGCAAAACTTGACCAATTACAACTTCTTGTAATTTCCCTAACCCCATTTGTTCTTATCCTCTCTGAAACATGGCTAAACACTAACATACCAGACTCCGCTATTGCTCTCCCTGGTTACTCCCTCTCCCGGCAAGATCGGACTGCTAGGGGTGGAGGTGTGGCGATCTACACTTCTCCCAACCTGCAATCCACCACTCTTTTGTCCACTGCAGTCCCTGCTGCCTATAAGGCCCTGTGCATGCCCTTCTGTGTCCCAGTCTTCGCTGCAGGAATCTACTGCCATCCCAACCTTCCCTCTTCCACTGCCTCCGAGATTACTGCTACCACTGTGTCTTTGACTACTGCAGGTGAGCTATTTATCCTGGGTGACCTCAATCAGAACTGATTGTCCCCCTCACTAAGCAAAATGCATAATGAGTTGGCTGCCCAGAACCTAACGCAGCTAATACAGGAGCCAACTCGTCTGAACACCAAAACCCCAAATCATTCCCTGATTGACTGGGCCCTTACCTCACATCCTCACAGGGTCATCCAAGCTGGGTTGCATCCCAATGCTCTAAGCGACCACCATATGATTTACCTGGTTCAGAAACTACGCAGACAAAAGGCCCCACACAGAATTCCCCAAATATGTTCCTACAAATCGCTAGACCTTACCTCTCTGATACAAGACCTATCCCCACATATTTTTTTGTTTACTTTATTTTCCTCTGGTCACGGCCCATGGAACCTCTCTCGGGCATTCTGCCTGTATCCTGATCGCCTGAGGTCCCCTCTGAATGTGCCCCTCTCTCCCCCCCTTCCTGCAGCAAGCACCCCCCCCCGTTTAACCCATCCAGGGTAGGTCACCCTCTCCTCTTGCACGCTCTTCTAAGTCAGTCTCTGGCTGCAGGTTAGGGCCCTGAGGAGGAACTGGAAGGCCAGTCTAGGTGAACCCAGCACAGGGCATGGGGGACAGGTGCCGTTGCCTGTCCCACGGAACTGGGGTTTTCCTTGTTCTGGTAGAGGACCCCCCTTGCATGGGCATGTCTGATGCAGTGCCGCATGGCAACCCCTGCCTGCGTCAGCCACACTGTGCGATGTGCAGCCTGTGCACTGCAGCGTTGCTGATCTCCACCGGGAGCCGCTGGTGAGCCGGGCTATCCTCCCACCCTTACCCGGGGAGGAGAGCCGCCCTGTGGGTGCTCAGTCCTCAACCCAACGGGTCACCGGCATGGCACGAGGTGTGGCATCCGGCACCTCAACCCTCAGTGCCACCGGGCTGGCGCAACCTATCCCACATTGATTGGTCACCCATACCATCTGCTGCATTTCCAGATGCAGCCCTGGAATATTTTAAAAAATAATTTCATCGCTGGCCTGACAGCATAGCGGTTGGATTTCCACTTGCGACGCCAGCGACCTGGGTTTGGGAACGGACTCAGGGTGCTGGAGGGCCGGCCAGGGAGAGAAGGCTGGAGCATCCGGAGATTGCTTGCCTTCTCTCGAGTTAAGGGTGGATTGGGAACCTGGCGCTTGCTGACTCCTGGCGGAGGATGGGGGTATGGCAACGTGCTGGGGTCCCACTGACTAAGGGGGGTGTGGGAAACATTGGCTTATGCCTTGATGTTGTGACATACCACACCCCTGGGAAGCAAAGCAAAAAAAAGAGCTCCATGGCCGACCGGAAGATGGTATCTGGCTCCCGTTGCCGCCGAGCTCCCAATGCAGCCCAGATCCACCTCAGCAGCACCCAGCCAAGTAGCGTGTGCCGGCCGGCCCCTACCGGCGCCTATCTCCCTCAGAGGAGGAGGAGGACCCGCCCAGAAAAGGGTTACATCCAGGTTACCCTAGGGGGGCTGAAAATATGAGGTGGAGGAGCTGGCATCAGGGCAGGGGCACCAGCAGGGACCTAAGCAACCCGATGGAGTGGCCGACCTGGAGCAAGGGAAGGCAAGAAAAAAAACAACCTATAATTTCATCAGTATCTGGAACAAGCATGCCCCTCTAAAATGAGTCAGAGTTCGAGGCAACCACCTCCCATGGGTCACCCCCGAACTGCTGGCTTGCCAATGAGCCCGCAAGCAAGCGGAGCACGTTCACAAATTTTCCAAGCTGCCAAGTGACTGCACAAAATACTGGATGCTGAGAAATTCCTGCACAAAAGCCATTCAGTTAACCAAGGCTGAATACTTCCAAACCACCATCCAGACCAACATAAACAACACTTCTAAATTCTGGAAGGTTGTTCACTCCCTGTTTTTCCCCTCTGTCCAATACCCTTACACCTCTCATTATGAAAAATGGCTTATTAATAGCAGACCACCACAGCATCACTGAGAAATTTAACTTGTACTTCACATCCTGTGCCTCTGCCCTTCTATCCTCCCTCCCTACCCCAACCACTGACACTCACTGCCCTAGCAGTTCCTCCAGGCCACCATCCCTTACTGAGAAATTCTCATTCTCCCTAGTCTCCCTTGCTAACACATTAGAGGCCCTCCTTGCCCTCAACCCCTCAAAAGGTAACTCCCCCTATGGCCTCGACCCTAAGCTCCTCTACCTGTTGGCTCCAGCCATCTCCTCTCCTCTGGCTGATCTCTCTTTCCTCTCTTCCTCAGTCCCCAATGCCTGGAAGCACATCACCATCATCCCCCTTCCCAAGGGTGGGAACCCTTCCTCGCCAAGCAACTATCACCCCGTATTGCTTCTCCCTATACTTGCCAAGCTACAAGAGCACGTAGCTCTTGCTCAGCTCACCCCTTCCTCTCTGTCACCTCCTTTTTCACTCCTTTCCAATCTGGTTTTCACAATAATCATTCTCCTTCTACCTCCCTGCTTAGGCTTACTGACTCTATCCTTACTGGGATGGACAATGGTTTAATCACATCTGCAATCTTTGTCAACCTTGCAAAGGCCTTCGACACTGTCTCCCATTCTGTCCTCCTTGTCTCCCTCACAGCTGCTGGCCTGACCGACTCTGCAGGAGATCAATTTAGAGCACACCTTGTCGGCCGGACGCAGTCAGTCAAAATGGCTGATACTATATCACTGCCACTCCAAATTACCACTGGTGTGCCTCAGGGCTCAGTGCTTGGCCCCTACGTTTCTCCATATTTCTAAACGACCTCCTGTCAATATGCTCTTCATCTCTTATCCATATGTATACTGACGATACGGTCCCTTTCACCTTCGGCCAGTCCCCCTCCGATGTTGCTGCCAGTCTCCAGCATGACTTTGACAAAGTTCAGCTCTGGCTAAGCTCACATCAACTTTTTCTTAACACCAAGAAGACAGTCTCATTGACCTTTGGCACTAGGCAGAGACTCTCTAAGCTTCCCGCCCTTCCCTCCTTCCACACCCTACACGGGACAACACTAGAGGGCACTTGATCTTTTAAGTACCTGAATGTCTGGCTTGACCAACATGAAAAAATTACTCACCACAGTAATCTTCTTTCTTCCAAGGGGTCCTTTGTCATCAGTAACAATAGCAGTTAGCTGACTAGGTGCAATTGCCCTGGAGGTTTGCCTTTAAGAGAATTTATTTAAATAAGCTTGGGCATCAGCCAATCAAAATATAGGAGGGGAGTGAGCTGAGTGAGAACAGCTTGAAGGGCTTCAGAATTTTTTCGAGGAAAATGGGCACATGCCCCAAAAAGTGAACCAACAGGATTCAAAAAACATGCAAATGTCCAAAAACTGAAAACAGATAACAACATGAGCATAAAAGCTCTTCAATAAAAACCCAAATTTGGTAATAAAAACTGAGAACAGAGCCCTTCTCCTGACAGGTGAACCCTGGAGGAAGGGTGGGAGTTACTGATGCTGAAAGACCCCTTGGAAGGAATAATATTGCTACGGTGAGTAATTTTTTTCTTCTTACCCCAGGAGTCCTTTAGCATCAGTAACAACAGCAGACTACCGAGCACTACCAAGTGGGAGGTGGGCAGAGAACCCACTTAGGAAACAGGGTCTGCAGAACCGCCCTGCCAAATTTGGCGTCAGATCTGGACTGCGCACCTAAACTGTAGTGCTTCACGAAGGTGTGCACAGATTTCCGGGTAGCTGCTTTGCAGACATCCAGAAGGGGTTTGTCCCTTGCTGCTGCCTCACAGGCTGCAGTGCCCCTAATGGAGTGGGCCCTGAGCCCCACAGGAGGTTGATGATCAGCCTACCCATAGCAGAATCTAACACAAAGAGACTAACCAGCGGGAAAGCTCTCTTGGTAGCTGGTCCTCCTCTGCCTACATTCCCACAGGTGAGGAACAACTGAGAGGAAGAGTCTCTAGACTGTCTAGAATGCTCCAGGCAGTAAAAGAGAGCTCTTATAGCATTCCAGCTGAGGAGCTTTTTGCTCACTAAATGTGGATTTCTCAGCGAAGAAGACAGGTAGAGTACTGGAATGGTTTTAGATGGAACTCTGAAACCACCTTAGGCAGAAACTACCTATTTGTCCTGAGCTCAATTTTATCTTTGTAAGGAATGATGTAATTAGGCTCAATGCACAGGGCCTGTACCTCTAAAATTCTTCTGGCTGAGGTAATGGCCACCCGGGAGACGTACTTTCAGGTCACAAATCTGATATGTGCAGTGGCCATAAGCTCAAAGGGTGGCTCAGAGAGACTGGCAGTGCAGAGATTCAGGCTCCAAGGGGGAACGGCCTCCCTGACTGGAGGCTGGAGGTGCAAAAGGCCTTTGAAAACTGTTTGAATACGGTGTGGGAAAAAAATTTATTTTTTCTTTCCCACTGAAAAATAGGCCTAACTGCAGCCAGACGTAGCTTGAGGGAAGAGGGTTTCAAAACTGATGCCTGCAGATGTACTGGAAAATCCAGCAGCTGAGGGTCTGCTGCTGTAAGAGGGGTGACCTTTTTGCTCTTGTACCAGAGGGGAAACCGTTTCCATTTGGTTGCATACATCCCTTCTTTGTGTTAGTTCCGAGTACTGAAAAGATGGAAACTCAACTGCCCCAGAGCCGGGCCTTGACGTGAAGAGAGTGTATGTCTCGGTTAAGCACTCTTGCTGAGGAGGGTCAGCAGAGAGTGAGTTAGCGGCAGGCAAATGGGCCTGCTGCAGGATAGTGCGGGAAGCAAAGGATATGAGGCATGCCTGGGCAAATCCAGAGCCACCAGAATCATTGATGCAGGCTGTTGTCTGAGCTTCAGCAATACCCTGCGTAGCAGGGGAAAAAGGAGGAACGCGTATAGGGACCTCCCTGACCAGACCAGGATCAAGGCATCCAGAGAAAGTGTTCCTGGGACTGGAGGCCCGCAACAGTACTGAGGAAGCTGGAAGTTGAGGGGGGAAGAAAACAGATCTACTTCTGGTGTGCCCCACTGCCTGAACACTGTGGCTAGTGCTTGCTTGTTCAGAGTCTATTCGCTCTGGCCTTGACTGATGTGGCTTAGAGCATCTGCCAGAGTATTGTGGTTGCCTAGGAGGTGAATAGCTGAAAGGCTGACTTCCAGGGAGAGGGCAAGATTTATAGAGCCTGTGAACAGAATATTCCTGATCTGGTACCACTCTGCTTGTTTGTGTAAAACATTTCAGTGGTGACCGTTCAACTTTGTACAGTCTGTCCTTTTATGACAGGAGCAAATGCTTTGAAAGCTAGAAAGATAGCTCTGAGTTCCAAAAGATTTATGTGTAACTCTGACTCTTGGAGCGTCTAGGTGCCACCTACTGAGGCACTGTCCAGATGTGCCCCCCACCCCAGGAGGGAGGCGTCTGTGGTGATCACTTTTGTGGGACGTGAAGCCTAGAAGGGTATCCCTGCTACCAAATTTGCAGGGTTCTTCCACCAAAGCAGAGTCTGAAGGGACTGCTCCGTCACAAGTCTCAGCTTTGAAAAATTGTTGCTGTTTCTGAGACCAGCGAGCTATAAGGAGGCTTGTGGGTGTCACATCCTGTACCTGAACCCTGGGACCACTACAGGTGTTGAAGCTATGTGTCCAAATAGCCTGAAGAAATTACAGAGTTACGTGATTTGCTGAGGACTGCATCATACATTGAACAAGTAAGTGTTAAATATTAAAATCGTGTCAACCGCCTGCTGGCTGGTCTCAATGTCCCTGGACGAAGGAATCTGTCTCTGAGGGACAGCTTGGAGTCACACCTGTGGAAGGAAGGCATATCCTTCCTGGATACTGGGGGGGCGGGTTCCAGGTGAGACTTTGTTTAGATTTATCAGGGATCCCCAGAGACTCGAGTGAGCCCTGTAATGGAAGAAAGACTCCTTGACCTGACAAGGAGACTGTGCCAATCGGCAGAATACATGTAGCTAGAGATGCCCAGATTCCTGAGGTGGGCTGCTGCAACTACCAGGCACTTTGTAAAGACTCTTGGGCCCGAGGATGGCCAAAGGGCTGCAGTGAGCCCACACCTGAGAAACTGCCTGTGAGACCTCATTATGAGTGTATGGAAAAAAAGGAGCCCTTTAGGGCGAAGGTGGCTAGCCAGTCTCCCTGCTGTAAGGATTGTATGACTAGTAACAGAGTGACCATCTTGAATTTGGGGTTTAACAGCAAGATGGGTTGCCACTCCACAGTTGTCTTTATGTGTCAGAAAATACCTGGAGTAGAGGCCCTTTCCCCTTTTCGTGAGCTGGGACCCTCTCCACCACTCACAGAGCTAGAAGGTTTTTACCTCCCACTCCAACAGCTACACCTGTGCTGGAGATAGAGGCTTAGACAACTGGCTGTGCTTGATGTGTTCCTACACTAACATCAGGGCTTAGACTGCGAAGCTGCTGGTTTGGTAGAAGTGGCCACCTTTGGCCCCTTCTGCCTCCTGGGGAAAAATAACCTTTGCCCCGTTGCCCTCAGGAGGAATTTCCATGTGGCAGGAGGCCTTACAGTCAGATGTTTTGGAATCGAACAGTATGATTTGATCACAGGGAAAGTCCATGGCTCTAAACTAGGAGTCTGAGGACCAGTAGTTCTAAGTCATACAAAGCACCTCAGAGAGATGGCATGGGCCATGGCTCTGGAGGCGTCATCCTTGTCATCTGCCCTGTGGAATTGGTACTACATTGCTTCCAGGGCAGATTTGCCATTTCCACCAGCTCATGCACCCTAGAACCAGGACAGAATTCCGTAGTGCTTTTTTTGATATTTGGCCATAAAAGCCATGTGTGAAAATTTTTTGACAAGCATCTGTGGTTAGCTATGAAATCTATTTTCTGGAGTCTCTGTCTGGGGGGGGGGGTAAGAAGGACAAGGAGACCCCAGCTTTCTCGGAAGCTGCCTGCTGCACTATACTCACATGGCTGGGATGTACAGACAGGCCCTCAGCATTGTTGTTAAACAATTGATATATATTTTATATATATATATATATATATATATATGTATTTGTTTATTATCAGTTCAAGCCACTTGCCAACCCCTGCCACAGAAGTGGGGATTTGAAGCAGTTTTGTGGTATTTTTATTTATATTTTTTCATTATAGATAGGCACGACCAATCTTTTAGGAGGTGGAAGACCGTTCATCTTCCTATAATCTTTTTATCCTCATCCTTACCTTGATTGGACTCCTGAAAAGGGAGTCCCAGGGTGTCTAATATGTTTTGGATAAACGTAAGCATAGAGGGGGAATCCTGTTGGTTAGCCGAAGAAGCTCTGAGTAGAGGGTAGTGGAAACATAAGGTTCTAGGCCCTCCAAAGTCATGTCAGGGGCATCAAAAAAAATATTCATATCCTCTGTATCATCCTCACAGTCTCTGCAGCGAGAACTGCAGAAGAGTGTTTAGCAAGCCCTGTAAGCAGGAGCATCATAAAATTATTCATAATCAACTGTATCACCTTCACAGTCTGCAGGAAAGAGAAACATAGAAACATAGAATTTGACGGCAGATAAGGACCGCTTGGCCCACCTAGTCTGCCCATTTCCCTACCTGATGGATAAGCTGCAGATTCTAGTTAATCAACAGCTTACTTCCTCCTACCCCCCACTAGAATTGCCTTATGCCTGTCCCATGCATTCTTGAATTCTCCCACTGCTCCTGACTCCACAACCTCTTCAGGAAGGCTGTTCCATGCATCCACAACCCTCTCTGTGAAAAAAATACTTTTTAACATTACCCCTGAACTGCCCCCATCTTTAAATTGTGTCCCCTTGTTCTTGCATGTTTCTTTTTCTGAAAAATGCTACCCTCTTGTACTTTGTTAATTCCCTTGAGATACTTGAAAGTTTCTATCATGTCCCCCCTCTCCCTCCTTTCCTCAAGGGTATACATATTAAGCTGCTTTAGTCTGTCATTGTAGGTCTTCTGGTGGAGACCCTGCACCATTTTGGTTGCCCTCCTCTGAACAGCCTCCACTCTGTCTATGTCTTTGAGGAGATGGGGTATCCAGAATTGCACACAGTACTCCAGATGGGGTCTCACTGTCTGTACAGAGGGGTAACAACTTCCTGTTTTCTACTGTTGATGCCTCTCCCTATGCATCCCAGTATCCCCCCAGCCCTCTTTACTGCCTTCTCACATTTTTAGGTAATCTGATATAATTACTCCTAGGTCTCTTTCAATTTTTGTTGTTGTTATTAATTCACCCCCCATTGTGAACTCTACCCCTGGGTTTTTGTTTCCCAGATGCATTACCTTGCACTTCTTTGCACTGAATCTGAGCTGCCATACATTTGACCATTCCTCCAACCTTGCCAAGCCCCTTTTCATCCTTTCCACCCCACCTTGTGTATCAACCATGTTGCAGATCTTTGTGTCATCTGCAAAGAGACATACCTTTCCTTCCAGGTGCTCTCCAATGTCACTTATAAAGACATTAAAAAGGACCGGTCCCAGTACTGAACCCTGCGGTACTCCGCTAGTTACCCTCCTTTCGTCACTGTGGACTCTGTTTACTACTACCCTTTGCGTCCTGTTGTCCAGACTGTTTTTTTTATCCTGGCTACAACCTTGGGACCCACTCCAAGGCTGCCTAACTTGTATATTAATATTTTGTGTGGGACTATGTCAAAGGCCTTGCTAAAATCTAGGTAGACCATATCCACAGCCCCTCCCTGGTCTACTACTTTGGTCACCCAGTCAAAGAAATCTATTAGGTTCGTCTGACATGACCTTCCCACTGTGAAACCATGCTGCCTTGGGTCCTGTGCCCCACTGGCCTCTAGGTACTCAACAGTTCTTTCCTTTAGAAGTGATTCCATAATTTTCCTTACTACTGAAGTCAAACTAACTGGTCTGTAGTTTTCTGCCTCTGCCCTGCTCCCACTATTGTGAAGTGGAATCACATTTGCCCTCCTCTAGTCCTCAGGTACCACCCCATCCTCCCATGATTTGTTAAAGAGAGTAGTCAGCGGTGTTACTAGTTCTACCCTTAGTTCTTTTAAAATTCTTTGGTGAATCATATCGGGCCCCATTGCTTTGTCCACCCTCAGTTTCAAGAGTTCTTTCAAAACCCTTTCTTCTGTGAATGGACTGGTATCGACCCCCTATTCAGAGTTTCTCTCTTGTTTGGTTTAGGTACCTCCCCCTCCTCTTTCGTTGTGAATACTGAGCAAAATATTCATTTAGTATCCCTGCTTTTTCACTGTCACCCTCTGTCCACATTCCCTCCCCTTTATTAAGTCTCTGTATCCCTTCCTTGGTCTTTCTTCGCTCCCTAATGTGCCTATAAAAGGTTTTATCCCCCTTCTTAACAGAGTTGGCTATCTTTTCCTCGGTTTGGGCCTTTGCTATTCTGACTGCCTTCCCTGCCTCCTTCTGCTTTAACTGATAAAGTTCTCTGTCCTGCTCCTTCTGTGTTTCCTTATATTTCCTGAATGCTATCCTTTTCTCCTTAACCTTCCCTGCCACCTCTTTTGAGAACCACAGTGGTTTTGTCCTTCATTTTGTTTTGCTGATTTGCTTCATACAAAGGCTTGTTACCTCTACGATGGCTGTTTTGATTATTCCCCATTGTTCCTCCACCCCTCCTTCTTGCCCATTTGCTAGTGCTTTTCTGAGGCACTCTCTCATTTTCCCAAAGCCAGCCTTCCCAAAGTCCAATACTTTTGTTTTTGTATGGCTTGACTCTATGGCTGTGTTTATTGTGAACCACACTGTTTGGTGGTCACTTGTTCCCAGATGGCTAACCACTTCTAAATCTGAGATCCTTTCTCCTTCCCCATTTGAGAGTACCAGGTCTAAGATTGCTCCCTCCTGAGTGGGTTCCAACACTAGCTGTCTGAGGCATGCCCCCTGTAGGGCATCAAGAATGACCCTGCTCTTGGATGAGCCTGCAGCAAAGGTACTCCAGTTAACATCTGGCATATTCAGGTCTCCCATCAACAATATCTCCCCTTTTTCTGCCATTCTAAGAAAGCCTTCTATCATTTCCTTGTCCATTCCCTCCCCTTGAGATGGGGGTCTGTACACAACCTCCATGCAGATTGTGGTGCCATTTCCTGTTTCCAGGGTGACCCACAGTGACTCATCAACTTCCTGTTTACTCTTTAGTTCTGTTGCTTTAATCCCTTCCCTTATATAGAGAGCTACTCCTCCTCCTCCTCCTCTTTTACTCACCCTGTCCCTCCTGTAGACTGTGTAACCTGGTATGTTGACATCCCAGTCATGGTTCTCTGTGTACAATGTTTCAGTGACTGCCACAATATCCAGGCATCCCTCTTCCATCAAGGCCACTAGTTCGGGGAGCTTGTTGCACAGACTGTGGGCATTGGTACCCATCACCTTCCATTTATTTTTTATGGCCTTACCCCTTTTAAGCCCAGCCCTGTCCTTATTGCCTTTTTCTGCATTTACCTCTGTCCTGCTCCCTACTGACTTCTCTACCTTGGTGTTTACCTCTCTAACTACTGTGTTTTGTGGGGGGAAGGGTATTTCCCTGATCCTTTTCAGTGCCTCCTCCCTTGGCTAGTTTAAATGCTTGCCAATGAAGCATTTAAACCTGTCACCTAGGATCCTGGTTCCCCCCCTGGACAGATGCAGACCTTCATGCCAGTATAAGCCTGCATCCCTCCAGGTGGATCCCCAGTCCCCAGTGAAGCCAAAACCCTGAGCTCCACACCAGTTTTTCAACCATTCATTGAATTTCACGGGTGTGAAATACTCTAGTATCATCCTTGCCATAGACAGGCAGCACCTCCAAGAAGGTTACTGTACATGCTACATGTCTAAGGCCCCTCCCCAACTCCACAAACTCCTGTTGCACCACTCTGATCCCATTCACAGCCGGGTCATTTGTCCCTAGGTGGACAATGACATCCAACTCCCTCCCTCGTGCAGCTACTCCCACTATCCTGAAGATTTGCTTTCTGTCCCTCTGAGTCGTGGTGCCAGGCAGGCACCTTACCTCCCTATCCCCTTCCTCCCCCACTTCTACCCCCCTAATAATTGAGTCCCCCACCAGGAGTTGTTTCCTTCCCCTGTGGGGTATCATGCCACCCACCTGTGGGTCTCCTTAGTGGAGGTTCCCAGCATCCTCCTTGGTCTCAATTGCAGGTGCCTCCATAGAGGAACCACTCTTTGCCAGAACAGCATATGAATTGTGGAGAGGTACAACTGGAGGAATGTACCTCTGTTCCACCACCCTCTCCTTCCCTGAGCCCACCTTGGTCCAACCGCTCCTCTTTCTTGGCAACCTCTGAGGTAATGGTGGTGGCCCTGGTGGTCCCTGGGTGAGGGAAGAGGTTTTATGAATCCTAGTCAGGTCAGCCTGGAGATGGGCAACCTCCTCCCCTCAGATCAGAGAGGTGCCTGCAAACAGGGGAGGATCGCAGCCTCCAGAATGTCTCCCGGAACACTGCTGCTCCACAGCCATTCACTGCACCACTCCCATCTTGACTTATTTTGTGTCCCCTCTCCTGTTGCTTTGTATGTTTATTGTCTCCTCCCTCTCTGTATTTTTACACTTACTTTCCTACTGCCTATGTTCCCTTACAATTCTTGCCCTTCCTGTTCTGGGACAGGGACTTCCTGTAGTCTTCAGTAGTCTCCTTCTTCCATGCTTGGATTCAGACCTCCAGCAGCCGGAGGGCAGAAAGAGTTACTTTTTTTTTTAGGTTCCTTCAAGGTTGATGAAATTAATGTGTCTCGGTGATCCTTCCATTCCTACTGCCAAACAGGAAGTTCCTGTTGTCAGTCAAATTCAGTGGCTATAAAAATAGAACTGGCTTTGGTTGGGAAGAAGGGCAATTAGTAAAACACCTGTAGTTCTAGATTGCTGTTTCTTGCTCTGAAACCAAAGTTCTCTTCTGTCAAAAACAGCAGGAATCTGTAATTGGAGACACCTGCTTTTGTACTCCTAAGCTACACCCTCAATTAGCTTCCCTCTGACTCAGCAAATAAAGTTGATACAGCTCCCTTCCTTAGAGAAACACACAGTGACTTTCTTCTTTTCTTTTTTTTATTTAAATGTGACCCCCTTCTTCTAATAAAGTATCTGTTTGCTTAATCCAAACATGTACTGACTCCTGCTGAGGTAGAAGTGATTTACCAATAAAAAATCTGTAGTTCTAGACTGCTGATTCTTGCCCTGAAACCAGAGTTCTCTTCTGTCAAAAACAGCAGAACTGTGGAAAAGTGCATACTATCCCCTGTAAACATAAACCACATCTTTGTACCATGCTTTTGCCAAATGTTGCCATACGTTTTCCAAATTCTGCACAGTAGGGACCTACACAGACAGTACTGAATGTGCTTTGTTTTTTATTTGTTCTTTTAAGATGCCTGTTGCTCGCTATTGGCTTTCCCAGGAGGAACAAGAGCATTTTTATCTTGACAGAGTTTCTTTTTAGCCATTTCATCAGCAACTTGATCAAGCTTCCCCCTTTTTTCATCACTTCATTAGCTCCTTTGGAAGCTATATTTTTTGTCTGGGGTCTGGAGGCTTCATCAGCACCTCTGCTTACATTTTTATTGTTATTGCTTTTAGATGGCCCCACATTGGCAGCCTTTGATTTTTTTCCACACCACAATTATTAATTAGGTCTCTTTGCTCTGTGCCAATTTTGCAAAGAGAACCCGAGATTTGGACCACAATACGACTGAGCACAGGTTTCTGTGAAATGCCGCAAGGCCATTCCTGCCCCAGTTTAGTAAACTCTGTCTATTTTATAATACTTTTTTTGTGTGTAGTACTGGAATCTATACCAATGCCAATCTTATAGAAAACCCAGCAATACCAGTCAAACTGCACATGTTTCTGTTGATGCTGTGAAGCCAGTCCCATGACAGATGACACTTTAGGTCCAGTTTTATTTCATTATGGGATTCTCTGAGCTTGTCAGTTGTCAGAGAACCCAGCAGCAACTGTGAAATTTTGAATCCAGTTAAGTTGCCTTGCAGTAGAACCCGAGAGGTCTGAGGTAAAAAAACAAGCCCGAAGACAAGAATTCAACAGTTCCTTCACGAATATCATTAAAAAAGTGATGAACCGTAGAAATTAAGCATCCACGGTAAAAAACTAATACCGGTATAATTAAAGAAGATGCAGTAAAAGTCAAGTAAAAACAGCGCAGTTGAGCTAAAATTAGCACAATAGCACGGTGCTAACAAAAAACGTAAACTTTCACTCAGCACACTAAAGAAATAAATTTATGAGGAAAACTTTACCAAGATAAGCTATCAGGAGGCTGTCAACAAGGCAAGCTGAGAGGCACCTCTGGGGCAATGTTGCTCAGTAAGCAGAGAAAAAATTCTGAAGCCTCTCAGGCTGCTCTCACTCAGCTCCTATTTTGTGATTGGATGATGCCCAAGCTCATTTAAATAAATTCTCTTAAAGGCAAACCTCCGGGGCAGATGCACCTAGCCAGCTAACTGCTCTTGTTACTGATGCTAAAGGACTCCTGGGGTAAGAACTTAACTTTTTGGTACATATTGATGCCATCCTGAAAAAACTGCACCTCAGCTCAGCACCCTTTACAGGAAAGTAAGGTTACGTAAGAATTTACCGTAACTGCAGACCTTCGAGAGAGGCTCTTGGAATAGGTACTAACTGATAGAACCAGGACCCCATGGAAAATCTTCTAGCTAGTCATTCCTGGTGGGGACCACCCCCAGATGTCAGGTGACTGACATCAACGGACGTCAGATAAAAGGGGCAGTCCCACAGCTGCCCTCCAGTTCTTCTGCTAGAGGCAGCTTGTGGCAGGAGACAGAATCATGGCCCCTAAGAGAAAGAGAAAAAGAAAAAGGAAAAACAGGGGGGACGGAGGGAGGAAATGCCGTACCTACTGCAAGAGCCTCTCTTGAAGATCTACTGTTATGGTAAGTTCTTATATAACTGTACTATGTTACTTCAAGAGGGCTCTTGCAGTAGGTACTAACAGATAGGACTGTGTCCCAAGCAGTTCTGAATAAAGAAGCCAGGAAGGAGGACCGAAAAGCAAACTGTCCACAGAGAGTCTGACAGGGAAATCAGGACGGAATGCCCTGCAAGACAGTGAGGCTGAAACCCGCTCTATGCCAGGAGGCCATGTCCAGATTGTAATGTTTGGTAAAGGTATGGACAGAGTTCCAAGTGGTGGCTGCACAAATCTCTGCCACTGAGACACCTCTGAAGCATGCAGCGGAGGCCGCCATGCCTCTAGTAGAGTGCCCTTTCACCTGGCCTGGAAGGGTCTTGTTGTACTTGTAACAAAAGGTAATACAGTTAGCCAACCATTTATTTAGTTGTTTAACCAGGTATAGCACACTAAGCTGAAAGCTTTTTTACAGGAGCGACCTGGGAGCACAAGGAGGTTAAGTGACTTGCTCAGGGTCACACAGTATGCAAGTGGAAGCTCTGGGATTCAAACCCAGGTCTTGTCTGCTGGATGTCACCAAATTTGCAGCTCAGAGAGACACTGCTTAGAAACAGGTCAACCCTCCTTCTTGGAAGCGAAGGAAATGAACAACTGGTCCATTTGTCTGAGGTCCTTTGTGCAGTTGGTGTAATACCGTAAGATACGGTGTACATACAAGGTATGAAGGAGGTGCTCCCCAGGATTGGAATAACCTGGGAAAAAGGTAGGCAACTCAACTGACTGGTTGAGGGTGGATCCAGTCACAACCTTCAGGAGACATTTGGGGTTGGTTCTTATGGCGACCCTATCCTTGTGAAAAATCAGGTAGGGGATTCGGCATATCAGGGCCTGGAGCTCAGATATCCTCCGAGCAGAAGTGATAGTCACCAAGAACAGAATTTTCCAGGACAGAAAATGCAAATCCGCCTTCGTTGCCGGCTCAAAGGGAGGCAGCATGAGCTTGTCTAGGATGAAGTTCAGATCCCGAGAAAGAGCTGGATTGCAAACAGGAAGTCTAAGGTGGAGAACTCCTTTCAGGAAGGTCTTGGAAATCTGTAATTGGGATACTGATTTGTCTCCCAGAGGAAGATGGTAGGCCGATTTGGCCGAAAGGTGGACCTTGAGAGAGGAATAGCTGAGGCTTAAATCAAAAAGTTGTCTTAGATAGTCCAGAATCTTGACCACAGGACAAGAAAACGTCTCTAGGGACTGAGTTTCTGCCCAAATGGAGAAGCGCTTCCTCTTCATGGCGTATGTGGACCTGGTGGAAGGCTTCCAGGCTTCCACTAAAATACAGGCCACCTCAGGGGAAACGTCAAAGCAAGAAGTGGCTAAGTCTGCAGGAGCCATGCGTGCAGATGTAGGAACTTGAGACCTGGATGAACCAGGGTCCTGTGATCCTGGGTCAACAGATCCTGAGACAGAGGAAGAGGGAGAGATGGAAGAATCGCTAGCTGGTGCAGGATACTGAACCAGGCCTGCCTCGGCCACAGAGGAGCAATAAGGATCATCCTCGTGCCCTCTCCCCTGATCTTGAAAAGAACTCTGGGGATTAAAGGAATTGGAGGAAAGGCATAGACAAATCTGCCTTTCCAAGATTGAGACAGCACAACTAGACAGAATACACCTCGCCCTGGAATGAGCGAGCAGAAGACAGGAAGCTTGGCATTGAATAGGGACACAAACAGATCTATCTGTGGCACTCCCCAATGAGTGAAGAGGTCGTCTACAACAACTTACTTTAGCTCCCACTCGTGCGCGATTACTGGAGGCCGACTGAGGGCATCTGCCAAGGAATTCTGACTTCCCGGTACGTGGAATGCTGACAGATGCAGGCCAAGGAGGACCGCTTGATCCCAAACTCACATAGCCTCCCAACATAGTAGGTAGGACTGAGTCCCCCCCGTTTGTTCAGGTACCAGATGACTGACATGTTGTCTGAGTGCACCATCTGGGGCCTGGAGAGAAGAGGATCTGAAAGGCCTGAATAGAATACAGCTCTGCTCTCATCTCTAGCACATTGGTGTGAAGATGGGATTCCTCTGGGGACCAAATGCCGTGGGTCCAGTGGGGCCCAAAGTGGGCTTCCCACCCGGTCCCTGACATGTCAGTGGTCAGAGATCAAGAGGGAAGCTCCACGCAAAATGGCATTCCTCTGGACAGATTCTCCAGGGACATCCACCATTGCAGATCCCCAACCATGGGGTCTGAAATGAGGACCTCCTGGTCCAGATCAACCACAACCTGGTCCCACTGAGCCCTGAGGGTCCATTGGTGGATCCTCATGTGCAGCCTAGCTAGTGGGACTATGGGTATGGCTGCCACTATAAGCCCAAGTAATCTGAGGACTGAACAGGCGGGGAAGCACCTCTGGGCAGACAGAGACTGGGCTGAAGAACTCAGCATCTCTGTTCGGTCTGGGGGAAGGAAGGCTCTGCCCAGAGGGGTGTCCAGCAATGCCCCAATAAAAGTTAAACATTGAATGGGGACCCAAATTAGATTTTGCCACGTTGACTGATATGCCTAGCCTGGAGAAAGTCTCCAGCATGAGGGCTAACGAGTGGCACAGGTCCTCCTGCGAGGGAGCTGCGATCAGCCAGTTGTCCAGATACAGAAAGACCTGGACTCCCAGGGTGCGCAGGTGGGCTGCCACTATCTCCAAACATTTGATAAAGACCCGAGGACCAGAATATAAGCCAAAGGGCAGAGCCCTGAACTGAAAATGCTCCCCCTGAAAGCAGAACCACAGGAACCTGTGATGAGCAGAATCAACAAGGATATGAAGGTATGCGTCCTGCATGTCCAGGGCATAGAGCCACAGACCCTCTTTGAGGAGGGCAGGAGACTCTGACGGAAGAGCATCCTGAACGTCTTGTAAGCCACAAACAGATTCAGGGAGCTGAGGTCCAGAATTGGCCTCAGGTCTTCCGTCTTCTTGGGAACCAAGAAGAAGTGGGAGTAATATCCCAACCCGTGAAACTGAGGAGGGATGAGTTCCAGTGCCTCCTTCTGCAGGAGGGATCTGATTTACTCCCGAACCAGTGGAAGATGGCTGGGAGGATAGGAGGAACTGTGTGAGGGTCTGTGTGGGGGATGCCAGAGAAACTCTATGGAGTGCCCGGGTGATCAGCTGGAGCACACACGAGTCTGACGATATCCTCTCCCACTCCGTCAGGTGGCAGGAAAACCACCCACCCACCGGCTCCTCCGGAGGATCCTGACGGAGGGGGAGAGGCAAGGAGTCAGGAGGTGGTGGGCTGGGAGGCCGTATGGGCTCCCGCAGTCTTCCAGGACTTGGCTGGGGGAGCACCGGATGCTGGGGCGGCCCCTGTTTTGCATCAGGGCTGCCACTGTTTTTGCTGGGTTCTGGCTTGACGACAAAAGGAACGCTTCAGGCCCTGGGACTTGTGATACATGCCCCTCACCGACCTAAGGGCTTAGCCTTTGTCCTGAAGTTCGGTGATGATATCTTTCGTGTCACCCCCGAACAGAACGGAACCTCTGAAGGGGGCATCCATAATAGCTGTTTAGACCTCTTGGGCTAAGCCAGAGATGCTAAGCCAAGAATGCCTGCGTAAGCCAACTGCAAACGCAGAGGAATGACCGGCTGAGTTCGCCGCATCGTATGTGACTCTAAGTATATGTCGACAGGCTGATCGAGCCATTCTGACGAGCTCGCCAAGCTCCTGCTTAAGTGAGAAGTCCGGAAGGGAGTCAAGCTTAGAAGCCAGCTGAGCCAAGACAGACTTTTGAAAGTCTCCCATGTGCCCCACATAATTGAGGACGTGGAGATCTGGAGTGGAGGAGGAAAAAAATCTTCCTGCCAAACTAATCCATGACCTTTGAGTCCTTATCGGGGGGGGATGGAGCTGAAGTGCTTAGGGTTGGAGGTCCTATTGAAGGCCGCACTAATGAGCACTGAATCGGCCTTAGGCTGAGTGTTGAGAAACGTCCTGCACTCAGCAGCTGGTAACACCTGTTCGCCTTGCGGGCTACTGTGGCTAAGGATGTAGGCTGCTTCCAAATTGTAGTGACCAGGTCCTCGTGGGGCTGCAACCATGAGGGGATGAAGGTGGGAGGGGCCTCTTCGAGGTCTAGATGCTCAGCCAAGCGTTGCCTCTGAACGTCTCGATCCATAGATGTCCAGCCTTGAGCAGCCTGGATCTTCTGTAATAGATCCAAAAGAGAAGGATCCTCCAGAGGAGACTTCGGGGAGCCCTTCGGTTTAGGAGTCTCAGGAGTATGAGGATCCTCTTCAAGTCCTGAGGGATACCCATCCTCTGAATCAGAGGAAAGAGAGATGCTAGAGAAATCTCCACTAAGTAAAGGAATATCAACGCGCCTGGATGTGTCCACTGGGCAGATAAATTCTCTGGGAACCCTACCACTGGTGTCGACCGGGACCGGGACAGCAACAGGGGTGGGGGGTTCCTGGGGAGGGTATCTGGTGTCCGGCGTTGGGCCTGACATCAGCACCGGTGTTGGGTGATGTTGATCCAGTTCCAGTGTCAGCTGGGACTTGGCTTCAGCCTACCAGGACATCAGGACCTGCTTGAGGGCCACCTGGGGAGATGGCGGGGTGGAGGAGGGTAGCCCGGGAACCCGTAGAAGGGGTGGCCGTAGCCCGATGGCAGAAAACCTGGGCTGTGGTAAGCAGGCATTGGGTAGTAAGATGTCTGGTATTGCGGCGCCAGAAAGTGCGGCATCAGGTATCCTGGCGTCGGGTAACCCAGTGTCGGAGGTGCTGCCGGGCCCGCCGGTGGCCCTGACGGGGGAATCAATGGGTCAGGCATCAGTTCTAAGGCCAGAGGGGTGGGAAATGAAAGCCTCAAAGGAGGGACTGTGTCCTCGGCCCCTGATGGCCCATACAGTCACAGGGCATCGGAATGCCAGAAGGAGGCTCCGCAGGAACTGGCATCAGATCCAGCGTCGGAGGTTCAGGTGATGGAGGGGGGACCTCCAATGGTGGGGAAAACCCAAGTTCAACATCCTCCTCCATGGGGGAGAGGGTGGAGGAGCCTCTGATGGCAAGGACCTGGTAGGACCCTGTGGCAAACCCCGGATGTCAGGCGAGGCATTAGGACCGGATGGGGGAATGCCAGCTGGGCACACATCGGGCCCAATGTGCGACTTATCAGCCTTGTATGGGTGGGAAACGGCAGAGCCGGAGCCTGACTTATCGAACACGCCAACGCCACTAGGCTGAGAGGTAAGCCTGGTGGGGGTGCTAGCCTCCTTTGTCCCGGAGGCTCCTGTCGGGCCCACATGCGAGTTTGATGGGGGGCTGACGCATTCCCAGACACCACCAAGGTGGCCGTGTGAGATGGATCCCCAGAGAGGGAGGCAACAATAAGGACCGCAACCCCAGCAAAGGTCTGCAGCACTGCAGAAGGTGAATCTTTGTCCCTGTGCTTCTCCTTTTCACGCTTCTTGCGATGGTGCCCTTCGGGGGAGACGGACATCTGCTTAAGTTTCTTTAACTCCTTCTCCATGGAGGTCATCTTCTGTTTCAAGGTATGGGCTTCCAGGGCCTGCTGCCTTCTCTTCCTAGTAGCGGAGTTACATTTCTGGCAGTGCTCACACTCTTCCACATGGTGTTCGGAGCCTAAGCAGAAGAGGCACAGAAAGTGCCCATCCTTATGTGGGAGCTGGGACCCACAAGAATCGCACTTGTTTATATGCGACTCGGACGGGGTAGGGGACGACATGCAAGTGCCAAGATAAAACTTTAAATCATGAAAAAAAGACAGATTTTGGAGAAAACTACACTTAGCTGAACCGCTAGAGTAGAGATCTTCCATGAGGTGATAGAACAGTAGCCAATGGCGAGAAACAACTAGAGGGCGGGCGTGGGACCACCCCTTTCACCTGACATCTGCTGATGTCAGTCACCTGATGTCTGGGGGCTGTCTCCGCCAGGAACTGCTAGCTAGAAGATTTTCCATGGGGTCCTGATGCCTGACGGCTAAGTCCTATCAGTTAGTACCTACTGCAAGAGCCCTCTCGAAGTAAGATCTGCAGTTCCTTACCACAACCGATTAGGCGTGATCTAGTTCAGAAATGATACTCCCTATTTTTGACTATTGCGACATTGTCTACAGCGCTGCTCCTAAGTCCCCCCTTACCAGGTTGGATACTCTCTTCAATGCTTTCTGTCACTTTGCTCTTGACTCCCCCCTCCCACACACATCACTGCACCTGGTGTAACCCCCCCCTACAAATGGGGGTTCCCGAAAGTCTTCCTTGGGTGTGCCTAAATGCCCACTGCCAAGCTGGTATCCTGTGTCTTAGCATTTTAAAAAGTGTTTGTATGAGAGTGCCTTAATGCCTCTGTGCTCTGTCTCTTTAAGAGCCAACTGTAATGTGGTGTTTATTTAATCTGGGAGGGGGGGTTGAGTGGTTCTATGCTCGAGTCCCACCTGGGCTGCCAGATAATTGCTCCGTTCTGCCATTGCTAGTTACGCAGACGGAGCTCAATTAGCAGCTGTACTTATCTGCTGATTACCTATTAGAACAATAATGATATTGTAGTTTGTCTAACCTGCCTTCTTTGCAGCATGGACAGTTCTGTTTATCACGACCATCTTGGTCCTGAACTGCCAGAATGGGCCAATCAGTACCTTTGGGGACCCTAAAATGAAGTCTGTCCCCAGGGGTCTTGTGGGAGTGAATTTCTGTAGGAATTGCAGTTTTGAGACTTTGGCGCCTAAATGCACCTGGAGAGGGAGGCCTTGCTTTGACAGACTGATGGCTCTACCAACCAGAACCTTTTGGACTGAAGGGAAATTCCCAAGCTGCCTGCTGCAGTGTATCTCTCAACTCCTTACACAGAGAGTAACAGCTCGAGAGATTCGAGCAGCTGCTTCTGCATAGTTCACGCAGGAGATTGGTGGAAAGGCTGAGTTTGGCCTGTCTGCCTGCTGTCCCTTGAGAGGGAATCCTTTGAAAGGCTTAGTGATCGAACTGTATCCAAATTGGAGTGTGGCAAAGCCACTGAACTGTGACTAGACTCGAACCTGAAGAAGACCGAAGATTTGCTGTACGCGATCGGCCTGTCAGGACATCCATTCACCATAGAACTCCCGGTTTTGCTCAGAGACGCTGATATTGCTGCCGGACTGCTATCCGCTTTCTGGTATGGTGATTGCTTTACTATAAATGTGCTGTAACCTGCTAGTGGGTTGTGATTTGGTTCCCCCACTTCTTAGTTGTGCCTTGCTTGCTGGAAGCTGCATCCAGCACCTACCGGACTGAATCCGCATTCATCTCCAATTGGTCTGGGCCACCACACTTTGTCCCAGTCAATTACTCATACCGCAGAGAAGACCATCGACGAGAGACCTGCTTAGGGATCAGCTCCCTGCTCAACATCACGAACAGGAATGACACCATGGTGAATCATGTGGGCCCTGCTTCTCATGGCAAACCAGCGAGTCATCCTGCAGTCTCCATTTCGTTCATCCTGTGTCCTGCACTGGGTAGCATGAGTAAACACCAGGGTAGCTCCCTGCAACAACAGCTCAATCAAAGTGTGTCATCTGATTTAATTGTTTTGGCTAATCTTCACAAACTGAGCCTCCTGGCTCCGGATTACAAATTGTCTGGGGTTGTGCATGCCTTTTCTTTTCATCACAGGGCCCCAACCAGCTGCGATTCCGGCCTACCCCAGGCAACGTTCCAGGCTAGCCCACCTTACTTCCAACTGGTTACCCAGAGTGTGTGACTGTGCAGGGACTAAAAGTGCATGCATAACTGCCTGACTAGATCAGTTTTCGAATCAATCAACCTGATTACACTCCTCCCTTGTTCAATTCCCCTGAGTAAATCAGATCTAACTCTTTTTGCTTTTAATCTGACTGTGGTTCCAGTTTGTACCGAAAGCACTGTACTGTTGTTATTTGCTGTGCCTAACCTTGTTTTACAGGGGGTCTCCAGGGTCAAACTGGTGGAACCAGCCCTGGTAGTAAGTGCAAACAGTGTGGGGATTTGTATGCTGAATAGGGGCTACTGTGAAAGTGTTTGTTGCATATTGTCTAAGTCACTAGAGGGGAAAGAGGGGGGTTACAGTGTCCCGGAGGGCTGTACCCAGGTTAGCCTTGTTACTAACAACCCTGTCCTTCGGGTGGAGGCACCCATTTCAGTACCCAGGTCCCTTAACCTGCACCTAGCCAAGCAGGCAGGGATAGTAGCCCTTGGGATAGCACCACCTAGCGGTTACATTCATACCGTTCTCTAGCTTTCCCCTCCCTTGAGTGCAGGCGTCTCTCATACTGCACCAAGTTCACTTCTAAATTCTGGTTTGGGACTCTCCCCTCCTATCTCTCCTCCTCACTCTCTGCACTTCCTCCCTCTTTCTGCCCCCTCAGATCCACTGACACACACACCCTACCCATTCCTCATCGCTCTACCTCCACAGGACAGGAAGCTTTCTCCTACTGCTTCCCAAAGCTTTGGAACTCACTGCCACCTCCTATCAGACTTTCCTCGTTCCCATCTTCAATCTCCTTAGCCTTTCACTACTTCTATTTCTCCAACTGTTCTTGTTCCTAGCCCCCCTTCAACCCTCTCCACCCTGGCACTTTATCCTTTAGTGCTACTCTATTTCTTTTATCCAAACTGTACTTATTCTTAGCCCCCCAATCCCTCTCCACACTTGTGTACTATCCTCATCTCCTCTATTCCCTGACTTACCTACTAGTCTCCTATCTGAATCCCTCCCCTGACTACTACCTCATGTGCTACCTCCTACTGTACCCCCTCCTCCCACCCCTACCCCAGCCTATTGTAGCCCCTCCTCCCACCCCTACCCCAACCTACTGTCCCCTCCTCCCACCCCTACCCCAACCTCTGTACCCCTCCTCCCACCCTACCCCAACCTACTGTACCCCCTCCTCACCCCTACCCCAACCTACTGTGCCTCCTCCCACCCTACCCCAACCTACTGTACCCCCTCCTCCCACCCTTACCCCAACCTACTGTGCCTCCTCCACCCTACCCCAACCTATTGTACCCCCTCCTCCCACCCCTACCCCAACCTACTGTGCCCCCTCCTCCCACCCTTACCCCAACCTACTGTGCCTCCTCCCTTTCACCCCAGCCTACTGTGACCCCTCCTCCCACCCCATACTGACCCAACCTACTGTACCCCTCCCACCCTTACCCCAACCTACTGTACCCTCCTCCCACCCCTCACTCCCCAACCTATTGTACCCCTCCTCCCACCCTACCCCAACCTATTGTACACTTCTCCTCCCACCCCTACCCCAACCTCACTGTACCCCTCCTCCCACCCCTACCCCAACCTATTGCCCCTCTCCCACCTTACCCCAACCTACTGTGCCCCCTCCTCCCCACCTTACCCCAACCTACTGCTGCCCCTCCTCCCACCCCTACTCCACCTATTGTACCCCTCCTCCCACCCCTACCCCAACCTATTGTACCCCTCCTCACCCTTACCCCAACCTACTGTACCCCTCCTCCCACCCCTACCATTAACCTACTGTGCCAATTGTCACTCTACTACAGTCCACAACCTACTGTGCTATTTTGACACTCTACTGCTGTCCTTCCCCCTACCCCCTTGGATGCCCCATTTTTCCATTCCTAACACACCACCTATTTTCTCCAGGCTCCCTAATCCTCATCCCCCCATTCACCCATCACACTCCACTCCTCTTCCCAGCCCCCTTTTTCTCCACTCCCTCTCTGCCTTGTTCTGTTCCCCTTGCAGGGTTCTCAGCATCCTGAAGGGGTATATATATCCTGGCTCCATCTCTTCAGCCCCTCTTCCTTTCCCTCCACTTTGTAATCCTGTCCCCCTTGTGGGGTTCTCTTCTTCCTGAAGGGGCACAGATTGTCTCTCTCTCTCTCTCTCTCTGTCTCTCTCTATCCCTCCCTCCCCACCCCTTGTCTTCCCTCCCTCTCTGCCTGGTCCTGTCCCTTTCAGGGTTCTCAGCATCCTGAAGGGGTATAAATCTTGGCTGTCCCTCTTTCCCCCCACTTTCTAATTCTGCGCCCACCCATTTTATTGCTTCCTTATCCCCTTCCTCACCTTCTGTTCTCCCGTCCCTCTCCTCTACCTTCCCACCCCCTTATCTTCTCTCCCTCTTTGCCTGGTCCTGTCCCCTTGCAGGGTTCTCAGCATCCTGAAGGAGTATAGATCCTGGCTCCCTCTCTTCAACCCCTCTTCCTTTCCCCCCACTTTGTAATCCTGTCCCCCTTGTGGGGTTCTCTTCATCCTGAAGAGGCATAGATTCTCTCTCTCTCTCTCCCTACCCCTCCTCCCTACCCCTTATCTCCCCCCCTGCCTGGTCCTGTCCCCTTTCAGGTTCTCAGCATCCTGAAATGGTATAGATCTTAGCTGTCCCTCTTCCCCCTTTCTAGTTCTCGCCGCCCACTTTATTACTTCCTTATCCCCTTCTCCACCTCCTGTTCTCCCGTACATCTCTTCTCTGCCTCCCCATCCCTTTATCTCCCATCCCTCTCTGCTTGGTCCTGTCCCCTTGCAGGGTTTTCAGCTTCCTGAAGGGGTATGGATCTTGGCTATCCCTCTTCTCTCCCTCATTCATTCTCCCACCCTCTACCCCTCACCCGCCCTCTTCCCCACTTGTCTTAAAATCTGCCCTCCCTTGGGTATACATTAGCATTTTGAATCTTGTGCTCAGCCTACTACCTCTAACACTTCAAATATGTCACACGTCCTCTAACCCACACCCTATCGGATCACCTACTCTTGGGTTGCTGCAATGCCTGTTATATCCGAATATGAATTATTTACCCTGGCTGGTTGGTCTGGGTTATTCTGCTCTGTAATTGTGTTACACTGTTGAGCTTGTTAATTGTACTTGTATTGCTCTGCTGTTGCTATGTGTTTGCCTGTTCTCCCAACTCTTGTACCCCTCCCAGGACATTTCTGGAAATGAGCTGTTTACAGCTCATTTTGTCTTTCCTGGTGAAACATTTTCCAAACAAATTAAAAAAAAAGGTTGGTCTGGACTGTATAAATTGTGCGGGGCAGCCAGTCCCCATGGGTACCAGAATTTAAATGGTGCCTAAAGTTTGTGTAGTCTATGTGGATCTAAGGGCCTGGGGGCTCCTACCACAAAACTCACTGCCTGGGGCTAGTAGAGGGAAACTGGTGCTGAGTTCAGAGCAAGTTGGCGGCCTATTCCCCCAGTAGCTCTAAAGAATGAAACACCACATTTCTGCAAAAGATTGATTGCGCAGAGTGAAGCCTGATGCTCACAGTGGTGTAAATATTGAGTTTTCCTCTAATTTAATTGTTAATCAGGTGGGTAAACTCACCCCAGGGATTGTTTTCAGGCAAGACCTGAGCCATTAGAAGGGCACATACGAACATGGATACACAGCATGACAAGGAGTAGAAACAAAACATACAAAAACATGGCGAGTTGAGCAAGGTGATGCAAAGGTTACACAGAATACAGAGCACACAAACTTGAAATATGAAGGAGAAATAAATTGGGACATGCTGATAAAAAACAGAGCATGTACCAGCAATGTAAATCATAAATTAATATTGTAATTGTAACATCACAGGATGAAACCCATCTCTGAAAATAACTACTAGCCTGACTGTCTGGCAGGGGGATCCGTGGAGTGAACCAGCGAGTGTGGTGCGCTACCGATTCTACAATGGACCTTTCAGTTTTAGACTCTGAGATGCGGATGTAACAGTCCTACTAGCAGCAGCAGTGTCACCCTCAGCAGGTGTGATGGCGAGTGGACGCTGAAGGTTCTAAAAGGTATGGGTGGATGGAGTCACCCGACAAGACGAGGTAGGAGTCACCCTTTGAGTTTAATGCCCGATGGGCTTTATTCAAGCAACATGGGTAGGCTGACACAGTCACAAGGAAAGAGGAGTAGTAAAGATTATAAGCAGATAAACGCAACAGCAAATACTACTTTTCGTAAAATTGCAATATCTAAACCTGGTTACTAAACCAGGATCCTGGAAGATCAGTGAGGTGCACCTCGGCCTAGTGCCACTGTATTTTGGTTCTACCCCTACTACTTCTATTGTGGTACCATAATACAGTTACTAGCCCTGGGAGCAGTATTAGAATTACAGGGGGGGCTTGCCAGGGCTGGACCCCCCCAGCTCTGAAAAGAGCCCCAGTACCTCATGCATCACTGCCATTGACTTACAATGGGAAGAGGAGTTCAGTTTAAAGATAGGGCCCTTATGGGCCCCACTAGCTCACAAAGCTAATATAATGTGTAACCCCTAGATGGCGCTATCCCAGGGGCTACTACCCCTGCCTGATTTGCCACTAACAGGTTGAGGGGCCTGGATCCAATGGCGGGTGCCTCCACCCAGAGGTCAGGGTTTGCAATAGTTAAACTTACTTGGTCACAGCCCTCTGGGACACTGCAACCCCCCTTTCTTCCCACTAGTGGCCCACACAATATACAAATTACCTTCACAGTATACACTTACCCCCAAGGCTGGTTCAGGCACCGACATCCTGTAAAATAAGATACAGTGCAACAATCACAGTACAGTACTTTAACATAGACAAATACCTCAGGCAGTATAACTTTGTTGAAACAAACAGCTCTGATTTATTTAGGGGATATAACAAGGACAGGGGAAATCAGGTTAATTAGCTTATCACTTTTACTATCTACTTATGGCTCTGTGCACAGGCCTATCCCTACCTCAGTTACTGTCCCCTGGGTACCCAGGCCCTAGTGGCTAGTCCAAACCGTGGCAGCTGGTGGGGGCCCTTTCACACACAGAGAAAGGAAAATTAAACAGTCAGCAGTACAGTAATCCATTTGGATTTAATGTGGCAATTCAACAGGGGCGACCCGAATTAGTACTCACGACCTCCAAAGAAGATATGGTCCTTCAATGTCAGCAGGGCTACTTTTGATCTCCAAGAGACTCCTACACACATTTATATGGTAAAAAAAAGCACTATACCAGGCAGGCTGCATCTGTATCCCAATCGCAATTACTGCACAATAACCGAGGAGAACACACAGCAGATTCAGTTCCTGACAGACCGAGTGTAATTCAACAATTTCTTCAGTCTTCTACAGGGTGAGCCTGGTTTCTACTCTTCAGAGATCCTTTGATTCTTTTCACAGGACGGATTCAGTCCTAACAAGCAGTTACACAAGTTGTAGACCGGAACTCTGGGCCTTGCACGTTTTTGACTGAAACTGTGCACTGAAGGACACAAGGGTTTCTTTCCCTTCACTTTCAGATCTCAAACTGAAACTCCCAACAGACAAAACCGGGCACTTCCTTTGAGTTCCTCCCAGTTCTTGACTGGATTGGCTGTCACTCACAATAGACTGCTGCTGTTGGTCCAAAAAGGCACCGAAGTCTAAACTACATCTCCCAGAGTCACTGCCCACACAATCCTCTTGTGGCTGGCTCAGATTATGAGTCCCAAGTTCTGATTCTGTCCAAGGCATCATTTTAGAGCTAGTTTACCCCACACTGATTGGTCCAGTTCAGCAGTTCAAAACCAGAATGGGAACTAGGCAGACAGTTCTGACTGCAAAGAAAGCAGGTTAGACAAACTGTAATTTTATTATTACTGTAAATGATTTCTGGCAATCAGTTACATCTTTCAGACAGGTTCCCTTGCACTCCTAGTGACTGCAAAATGGGGTGAATTACAGCAGCTTGAGTGGTACTCAATCAAAGAAACACACAGTCCCATACAAACTAATTATGTCTGCAAGCAGACAGCTCTTAAAGAGACAGTACCAGAGGTTCTAAAACACTCACTGATAAATAAGCTTAAACGCCAAACACCATTCAGGCTTGGAGCATTCAAGCAAGCTCCGGAAGTCTTTTGAGAACCCCCATTTGCAGGGGTTACACCTTCCTGGGAAAGCTGATCTCACAAGTACCCCCATAAGTTTCAACTGCAACCATATACATTTGCATTAGGCTCACACATGTAATCATCAGTCAATACATCATTTTACCAAGAACCATTTCTGAAACATTGCAGTACGTCACTCTTTACACAGTATAACACACACATTGTACCATAACTCAAGTTATTACCTCTTGTACATGAAACCTGAAGAGAGGGACCCTTCCCTATCAGTTACCTTGGGGCTGGACGGGCAAGGGCACCACTTAGAGGGCAACACAAGTAACTTGGAGTTAGCACTAACTTCAGTTTGGGCAATGAGCCCGGGGACACATACACTCCTTTATGGACAACATTGAGAGGCAGGTCCACTCGGGCCGCCCAGGGAATCATAACTGAGGTGCACCACAGGCTTTACAGCTCGACCAGTCTTTCTGGGGGAGCTGGTACAGTCTGCACTCTGAGCCTCATTTTCAGCATTGTTCTCACTTGTCAGGAGTCTCCATGGGGGTAGAGAGGCTAGAACTTGGGGCACTTTCTAGCTCCAGGAGTTACAGTTTCTGAGTCCACAACATTTGGCTCGCATGGAGAGCTTTCAGACACTGGCAGTGGACTGTCAGGGCACTCAAAATACTCTTCTTGTTCGGGTGTATCACCAGTCTGCCCAAATCTATCATTTCCTCCTGAAGCTCAAACAGTTCAACCATGCACAATGATTCCATTTCATCTGATCTGATGCTTTGCACTTCACTTTCTGGGAGCATTGGCTCCAGGGATGAAGCTGGGGGCTTAGACAGTCCAGAAGGCCCAGCTTTGTCTCCAGTATTGACTAGGGGATTGCCCCGAAACAACTGACTCAGTTCGTAAGAAGGATAGTATTCAAAGTCACTCTCACTTTCTTCTGATATGGACTGACAGTCATGCTCAACTGGGACTTGTGCAGGGGACACTTTAACTCTGCTTCTGTAGGTGCAGACTTCCATTCTTCTTTCTTAGCAGCAGCTCTAGTCACTGGTCCAGAGGGGCATCTTCTGGGGCTCAGACTCAATCAGGATTTGTCCAATGGGTAGTAAAATGATTTCTATGCATTGTTTTTACATCTTTGAATTGTTCTCAGGCCTTACTTTGTACACTGGCAGATCATCTAGTTTGCCCACTACAATGTGAGGGAGATGGTGCCATCTGTCAGCAATCTTGTGTTTGCCATGCAGTCCCAGATTTCTTAAACACGATCTCCCTCCTGGAGTTCCTGTGCTTTCACCTTTTATCATACCTTCTTTGTTGGCCAGATTTCTTTTGGCAGCCATGGTTTGAGCCAGTTGGTACGCATGAGTTAGCTGGGCCTTTAACTTTTGCACATACTGTAAATAGTTGTCAGCTTGAACCCCATCAGGAGAGACCCCAAACACACATCTCACAGTAGATCGAGCTTTCTTCCAAACATCAGGCGGTGGGGGAGAACCCAGTGGCATCACTTTTGGTGCAGTTATAAGCATGTACCAGGGTGCTAATTTGTTGGCTCCATCTAGGCTTGTCCTTGGGTGCAGGGTGCCTAGCATATCTAGCAAAGTGCGGTTGAAACGCTCAGGCTGTGGGTCCCCTGGGGGTGGTAAGGAGTGGTTCTGGACTTTCTCACTCCCCACAGAGAAAGCATCTCTTTGATCAGACGACTCAAAGTCTCTCCCTTGATCAGAATGGATTCTTTGTGGAGCCTCATAGTGAACAAAAATTTTCTCACGAGTACTTTGGCTACAGTGGATGCTTTCTGGTCTTTGGTGGGGAAAGCTTGGGCATATCTCGTGAAATGGTCAGGTGACCACCAGCACATTACTGATAATGCTTCTTTGATCCTGACTCCAAACTCAGAAAATCAATACAGACCAGCTCCATGGGTGCACTGGTGGTTATGTTAACAAGGGGCAGCCCTCTGGGGCAAAGCTTTCCTCTGTAAGCAGCGACTACAAGTTCGTATGTGTTGCTCCCATCAGCCCCCATCTTAGGCCAATAGAATCTGGATCTCACCAAGTCAAGTGTTCTGTCTATACCAAGGTGCCCCATGTGGTTGTGCAAGGACCTCAATACTGAGTCTCGAAGGCAGTGGGCAGCACCAGTTGTTGTTTGTCTACTTGTCCCTCTGTCTACTGTTTCTCTATATAACAGTTTATTGATCAGTTTCAACTTAGGACCTTCTTTTGTATAACAGTGCAGTTCTCAAATCAGTGGAGCTGAACTTGGACACATCTTTTCCTGCATAGAGGGCTTCTAAAGCTGATTTGATCATAGGATCGCAAGGATTGAGCCGCCGACTACTGTCATTGTCCAGCTGAGGCAGTGCACCAATGTCTATTGCAGAAAAGTGGCAACAAGCACAGCAGGTATGCAATTCTCAGAGGTCCCAAGCAATCCACCATGCAGTCCACTGCGTCCGCTGGACATTTGTTCCTCCTGTCAAACTTCTGGCACAGTGCCCCGAATGTCAGGTTCTGCCAATCGACCCAATCATTCTGGGGAACAGGCCTCCGGAGAGAGCATCAGCATCTATGTGGTTCAGACCTGCTCGGTATTCGAGAGCATAGTCATATGTAGATAATGCAGAAAGCCACCTATGGCCAGTGGCATCCAACTTAGCTGAGGTCTGCACATAGGTCAAAGGATTGTTGTCAGTTTTACTAGTATTTTAGCCCCATACAAGTACTCATGGAATTGGTCAACAATAGCCCACTTCAAAGCTAGGAACTCTAACTTATGTACAGGATAGTTCTTTTCGGATGGGGTCAGGCTTCTACTGGCAAAGGCCACTGGTCTCAGAGCCATTCTCGTACTCTTGGTACAACAGCCCTAACCTTGCAAGCTAGCATCAGTGTGCAGGGCGTGGAGGTTTTCTTGGATCAGCATAGGCCAGCACTGGAGCATGGGTAAGTTGATATATGATCTCATGAAAGCAGTCTCACAATCAGGAGTCCAGCGGGCCCCAAATACTTCACTCGGATGAAAATACACTCTTTCAGTCTTGAGGGACGCTGACTTTTGGTATTTTTGTGGGTTGGGGATACCCTTGAGTAAGGTTAAGTAAAGGGCGATCACTCTTGAATAGTCCTTGATGAAGCCGATAATAACCACAGAATCAGGAATCTTTGCAGTTCTTTTAGATTTTGGGCTGTGGCCAGGTGGTCAAGGCCTCAACTTTACTTGGGTCAGGTCTCTATTCCCTCGGTGGATACTATGTGTCCCACATACTTTACTGATGTTTGAAAGAATTGACACTTATCAATGGACAGTTAAAGGCCAAAGTCCTCCAGTCGGTCCAATACCTGAAATAATCTGCTCTCATGTTCCTCCAGTGAGCTGCCAAACACAATAACATCATCTAGGTATACAGGCACTCTAGTAAGTTCATGTCCCCACTGCACGCTCCATCAATCGTTGAAAAGTGGCTGGGGCACCTGAAATCCTTGAGGCATCCTCATGAATTCACAGAAGCCAAGCGGACAGATAAAGGCCGTCTTCTTCACGGTCCTCTGGGAGCCATCGATCTGGTAGTACCCACTCATGGAGATCCAGCACAGAGAACCACTTGCTCCCGCTTAGGCAGTCCAAAGCATCCTGAATACGGGGCATAGTGTACTGATCAGGGATAGTCCGCGGTTTAAGGTGCGATAATCCACACATCCTTACTGTTCCATTCTTTTCCTCACTACCACAATGGGGAAGCATAAGGCTTCTGGATTCTTGTAATACACCAGCAGCTAACATCTCTTGCAGATGCCGTCTCACATCATCTATGTCAGCAGGTGCCAGGCGTCGAGACCTCTCACGAAATGGTCTTTCGTCGCACAGCGGATATTGTGCTCAGCTCCTTGCACGCATCCTACATCCCATTCCTTTAAAGAAAACACCTGGTCTCTCTGGGCAAGCTTCTCACTGATCCTCACTTTCCATTCAGCTGGCAGCGGGGAGTCGCCGAAATCAAACAAGTCAGGCGTTACTCTGTCATTCTTCCTTGAACTCTTGCTGCTGGGTAGCACTGCAGTGTCTGCACAATGCACATTAGCCAGGATGCAACCTCTGTTTACTCAGAATGTCTCTCTAGACATCATGAACTTGGACCATTACCCTTCTGGCATAGCATGGGCTCTAGCGGGCAAAATACTAGACGCTTGACCAGCAGTCCTCTGGCAATTTTCCACGCCTGGTGCATCCAACATTAATATTTTATTCTTAACATCCTTTCTGATACGGACCTCTCCTGTAAGGTACACTGGGCATTTGGCGCCAGGATCAGAGACTCAGGATCCTTCTTCCATACAATTCAGACGGTTCCTCTGGTTCTGTTTTTTCAGCATCTCTCTGTGCCTCATAGGCCTTCTTAATTAAAGCCGGAACTCTTAAAAGCTCTACTAGTCTTTGACCCTGTTTTCATAACACAACTGTGCCAGCCTTCCGAACATGTGAGCATTTGTTCAATCAACAAAGGGACACCATCATACAGTCAGTGGGGGACACACTAAGGCTAGGGTCTCTACTTGTTCGCCACTCCAGCCACGGAGGTGGGGAAGAGACAGCCAAATTCGGATACTCCGGAATAGGGTAGGCCTTCTCACATAACCCCCATACATACAGTCCTTCAATGGTTGTAAGGGTACGTCTGACAAATGCTTCTGATACCAATCCTGGAACATAATTGTCACTTGGGAGCCACTGTCTAATACAGCTCTTGTAGACACTCCATTCACCTTTACAGTGGTCTCCATGGAGGGACCCACTATTCCTGGACCAGTCTGGAGAGGCGGTGAGTGGGGGCCTGGGCACTGACCTTGCCACAAAAAGGGACGTGAATTAGCATTTTGGTGCCCTCACTGGGATCATGTCGTCACCTCTTAACCACTAGTTCTTCTCCAGCTCTCCTTGTAGCCTATATGCAACTTTGTCAGTGTCTTTTGGGGACTGGCATTCCTTTTCATGTGCCCATCTTTCCCACAATTATAGCAAAACATACTTTCTGGGTTTGAGCTGGCGGTACCACACTGGGAGCCAGGCGGGGTATTACTAACTGGAAACCTGGGTGCCATCTCTGTCTGTGGCGTGATAAGCATTTGGAACATCTCGTCAGTTTCTCCACTTCCATGGTCAAGGAATTGAGTTTGGAGCTGTTATCAGCAGGAGATACATGGGTAGGTACCCCACCCCCATAGCAGATGCAGTAGGATATAGGTCAGGGCCCGTACTTGCAGGCGTGGCCTTCATAAAGGACTGTTTTGAATTCTCGGATCTCTCTCAACAGTTCGCCCCATTGTGGCATATCTTTTCCTTGTCAGAGCACTCATTGACTGTCAACCTCTGCCCCTGAACTTCACTTTGATGGGTCACCCTCAGTCACTCGGGTCGTAGCCACAGCTGTTGGTGCAGGTACCTCCGAGTCGCCCTTTTCTCAACTCCTCGAATTTCTCTCATTAACTCATCATAGGAGGGTGGGGATTCCAGTCGATTTGCCAGGCGTAACTGAAGCAACAGCAGTTCTGAGAAGGGGCAGACTTAAGGATTCTGTCCAGTCTGGTTCGGTCCAGTTCAATCGCTGGCAAACTACCCTTTCTGAGGCATTCTTGCAACAATTTTTCCAGCGAGAGACATACACAGACAACAACTCCCTTGGTACTGTTGTGCATTTCTTACTCTCCACCATAGGTCCTCATCAGAATCTGGGCTCCCATACACATTCTCCAAGGCCTCAAGATGGCCTGTGCAGTCGCTTCAGGGTTACTGGCCCGTTGCCTGTGGATGGTAGCCAGGGCCCAGGACCTGGGGCTCTCACTAACCCTCTCTTTAAGCTTTAGCCTTCCAGGCATTTGCCATTCTAGCACTTGGGGGCAACATAGTCTATCCAGGTCTCCAGTCATCCTCCCCTTGAAGTGGGAGGAAGTGCCAGAGAGATCCTCAACCTTGGTAAGAGTCGTGAGCTAATGGCAGGTGCAGAAATAGGAGTCTGCATTGGTTCAGCCACCATTACGGGCACTGGAGCAGGAGAGGTGGTGGGGGAGGAACACCCCAGGTGGCAAGAATAGTTTCTTCAAGTCCTCCACAGTTTCCCCTCTCCCAGCAACCATTCAGCAAATTTCTCCTCAAAAGTTTCAGATAGTGGTGGGGCTGATTCCCCGGTCTTACTGTCCTTAGTTATCACTCTCCAAGCAGTGAGGGCTCCCTCTGGGGTAATGGTCTGTGGCACTTTGGAGCTATCTATGGGATCCTTAAACTCTACTAGGGCCAGGAAAGTGTGGGTGAGCAGATTAGCATGCGACCCACCACCACAGGGTTTTGTAAACCTTCCACCTTGGAAAGTACTCCACACAGTGTCCGTGTTGATACAGGGGATGTCCAGGATAAGCATAGCATTTTGGGGTTGATCTCCTCCCCAGTACACCACTCACCAGCCGTGCACAGCCACCTCTGTCGAGGTACCCATTTTTTTCTTAACAGTGGTTCGCAAAATATGGCCACTAGAGGACACACAATCCCAGCGGTGAGCCTCCAGATGTAACCCTAGATGGCGCTATCCCAGGGCTACTACCCTGCCTGATTTACCACTAACAGGTTGAGGGGCCTGGATCCAATGGCGGTGTGCCTCCACCCAGAGGTCAGGGTTTGCAATAGTTAAACTTACTTGGTCACAGCCCTCTGGGACACTGCAACCTCCTTTCTTCCCACTAGTGGCCCACACAATATAGCAGAATTACCTTCACAGTATACACTTACCCCCAAGGCTGGTTCAGGCAGGGACATCCTGTAAAATAAGATACAGTGCAACAATCACAGTACAGTACTTTAACATAGACAAATACCTCAGGCAGTATAACTTTGTTGAAACAAACAGCTCTGATTTATTTAGGGGATATAACAAGGACGGGGAAATCAGGTTAATTAGCTTATCACTTTACTATCTACCTTTGGCTCTGTGCACAGGCCTATCCCTACCAGTTACTGTCCCTGGGTACCCAGGCCCTAGTAGCTAGTCCAAACCTGTGGCAGCTGGTAGGGGCCCTTTCACACAGAGAAAAGGAAAATTAAACAGTCAGCAGTACAGTAATTCCATTTGGATTTAATGTGGCAATTCAACAGGAGCGACCCGAATTAGTACTCACGACCTCCAAAGAAGATATGGTCCTTCAATGTCAGCAGGAGCTACTTTTGATCTCAAGAGACTCCTCACACATTTATATGGTAAAAAAAGAAAGCACATACCAGGCAGGCTGCATCTGTATCCCAATCCAATTACTGCACAATAACCAGGAGAACACACAGCAGATTCAGTTCCTGACAGACCAGTGTAATTCAACAATTTCTTCAGTCTTCTACAGGGTGAGCCTGGTTCTACTCTTCAGAGATCCTTTGATTCTTTTCACAGGACGGATTCAGTCCTAACAAGCAGTTACACAAGTTGTAGACCGGAACTCTGGGCCTTGCACGTTTTGACTGAAACTGTGCACTGAAGGAGCACAGGGTTCTTTTCCCCTTCACTTTCAGATCTCAAACTGAAACTCCCAACAGACAAAACCAGGCACTTCCTTTGAGTTCCTCCCAGTTCTTGACTGGATTGGCTGTCCTCACAATAGACTGCTGCTGTTGGTCCAAAAGGCACCAAGTCTAAACTACATCTCCCAGAGTCACTGCCCATACAATCCTCTTGTGGCTGGCTCAGATTATGAGTCCCAAGTTCTGATTCGTCCAAGGCATCATTTTAGAGCTAGTTTACCCCACACTGATTGGTCCAGTTCAGCAGTTCAAAACCAGAATGGGGAACTAGGCAGACAGTTCTGACTGCAAAGAAAGCAGGTTAGACAAACTGTAATTTTATTATTACTGTAAATGATTTCTGGCAATCAGTTACATCTTTCAGACAGGTTCCTTTGCACTCCTAGTGACTGCAAAAATGGGGTGAATTGGCAGCAGCATGAGTGGTACTCAATCAAAGAAACACACAGTCCCCATACAAACTAATTATGTCTGCAAGCAGACAGCTCTTAAAGAGACAGTACCAGAGGTTCTAAAAACACTCACTGATAAATGGCTTAAACGCCAAACACCATTCAGGCTTGGAGCATTCAAGCAAGCTCCTGGAAGTCTTTTGGGAACCCCCATTTGCAGGGGGGTTACAAATGTAATTCCAGCGCTGCCTGGGAGGGCTCCTACAACATCAGACTGCACAGTGCAATTGCAATAATATAAATTCATAAACACACCAGAGTTTATTTCCAGTAGGGATCTTCGTGTGCACAGCTGAGTTGGGGATAAAGCAGGAGGAGGAGACGAAAAGGGAGAAATTCCTGCAAAGCACACAGCAGTTATCACAGTACAGACCTATGAGAGGCCACTGAACTCATGAGACGTTTGTAAACAGACCATGTGTTTATCGGTATCAAAACCTACTCTCTCTCTTAGGCTACCAGTATTAGGGAACAAGCGGAATATGCTCCTGGCACCAGCCCACTGGAGGACTGCCAGAAGAAATGACCTGCAGGAAAAGGCACCATCTTTGAGGCACAGGTCAGGAAGTATAGGGAAAACCAGGAGCAGTTGTAGAATTCACCAGAAATATTTATTTACAGTGGCAGTAACATAAAAAATAAACTTGTTCAGAATAACTATGTATAAAGGAGAAATGAAATAGTTTTTTTCTTTCGGTCTCTGTGTCCTTTTTTCTTCTAATCTTCTTGCAGTTGCAGCTTAGCTCTTATAAGTCCTCTCAACCTCCATTTGTAACAAGCATCCTGTTTCTTGTAAGTTTCAAGAGCTGCTAGAACACAGTGTGCTTGCTGAGGCCACTACAGCTTCTGCAAAAAGCCTAAAAATGTGCACTCAAGTAACCACTAGAGTTTACAATAGCTTTCTGCAATCATCTCAAAATATAATTATATATATTTCAACAGTAACACTATATATTTTCTAAACAAAAGGGATCCCAATATCAGTTACATTTCCATACAGTGATTTGCACATATTTTTATATCAGCAGATCTAGATATGCAAGGGAGGAAAAACAGACAGCAAGTGAGGACTGAGAGACAGAGAGAGGCAAAGAACTGCAAGACTTGTCAGGTTGATCACGTCTGAGATCTCACAGGAAAATATGGTTGCACAACCGGACAGACAAATAGACAGGAAAGGACAGATCTTTGCATTTTAAACACTTTCTCTAATAACTAGGACAGAGTCCTATTCTACCCTGTCACATACACCCCACTCCTTAAGAGGGAACCTGTTTTATTAGACAGATTTCTAAAACCTTTTATTCTCATAACATTTGCTGCTTTCAGACATTAAGCACAAGGACATCATCTCGCTCTTTTTTATAACAGTACAGCAAACAGTACAGTTCAAACCCATACATCTGTTTTTCAACCTTCAGAATCCTCAATTCCTGATTCATATCTTGACAGAAAATCAGTATTACTATTCTCTTTACCAGACTTGTGTATCACTGTGAATTTAAATGGCTGCAGTGCCAGGTACCACTGTGTGATTCTGGAATTTTTATCTTTCATCCGGTTAAGCCAACAGAGAGGATTGTGATCTGTTACAAGAACAAAGTTAGTTCCTAGCAAATAAAACTTAAGGGACTCCATGGCCCACTTTGCTGCTAAACATTCCTTTTCAATAGTGGAGTACCTTTTCTGTCTGTCATGCAACTTCCTACTTAAGTGCAGAATAGGATGTTCTGTCCCATCTACATTTTGACTCAGTACTGCACCTTGACCTACCTCAGATGCATCTGTCTGTAGCAGAAATGGTTTCTCAAAGTCTGGGCTTCTTAAAACAGTGGCTGAACATAATGCAGCCTTTACGGCTTAAAAAGCTTCAAAACACTCTGGAGTCCATTTCACATTATTTGGGAACCGTTTCTTTGTGAGTTCAGTGAGGAGAGTAGCTAACTCTGCAAAGTTGTGAACAAATCTCCGATAATCACCAGCCAGCCCTAAAAATGACCTAACATATTTCTTTGTTTTAGGGATAGGGCTGTTAGCTACAGCTTCTATTTTAGAAATTTCTGGCTTAACTTCTCCATTTCCCAACACGTAGCCCAAATATCTGGTTTTCTGCATGCCCAATGCACATTTAGTAGGGTTAATAGTCAGACTTGCATTTTTGAGAGCTTGGATAACTGCTCATAAGTTTTCCAGGTGGCTTTTCCAGTCTGGACTATAGACCACAACATCATCTAAGTATGCAGCACAATAACCAGAAGAAGCCAGAAGGGGAAGGAAGGAAACATATTTAATTCAGTGCTTTAGAGTAACTGGTAATTGCTATTTTTCTTTTAAACTTAGATTGTGGGCTTTTAGTGACACTGTACTTTCTTTGTTGTCTTTACTTAGAATTGTTTTTGGGCTGTTGAAAATTTAAAACATAGTGGTGGTGTAATTCTGTGCTGTCTTTAATTGCTGCAAATTTTCACCCCCCTCCCTTCCCCAACTCTTAATTATATGCCCTGTTAAATCTGATTGACAGGAGCTAAACACAGGGTATAGTAAGGGGTGTGAAGTAGGAGAGGCATAAGGAGGAAAAAGCACACCCTCAGCACAAGTGTTTTGACTCATTTATTTATTTATTGGTTTCTTTTCTTTTTTTTTTTTTTAAAGAAAATTATCTGAGGATCAGTGGCAGGATTTTTAGGGTAGTAAATTAATTAAAGGGAACTAGGAGAGCTTCAGTAGCAGACAAGTAGTGGAATAACAGTATAATTGCAGTATAATGTGGGGAGTGGTGCAATGCAGTGGCTGTGGGGCAGCCATATCAGGCAGACCTTCTGGACACTGAGGTGCTGCCCTATCTGCCTGCATCTCTCTGGACTGCGGGATGAGGTAGCCAGACTCAGAGCAAAAGTAAACTGGGTCAGAAGTACCATCACCCCTATCCAGAGACCACCCAGTCCAATGCAACTGCCTCAAAGGATGCCGAGAATGAGGAGCACTTGGATGACAGTGGGCTCAGGGAGGGTTAGAGCGGTCAGGCAGAGGCACATCCCAGATCCTATTCCACTCAAGAACTCATATGCCATACTGCCAAATGAGGACAACCAAATAGAGGTACCCAGAAAAGTGGAAGGAAAGGATGTGGAGGTTAGCCAAGGAGGTGACCTCAGCGGGGAAAGCAGTGGACCCCAGAGGAGGAGGAAGCGCATCCTGGTGGGGGACTCCATCATAAGGGATCCAGCTAGGAACACAGGAGGGGGAGGACAGGGAGGTGAGGTGCCTACCAGGTGCCATGGCATGGAGGGATGGAAGGAAGAGCCTGGGGATCACTGGGAAGGCAAGACGGGAGGGTGAGCTGGATGTCATTATCCACCTAGGTACTAATGACCTGGCAAATGAGGAGCCAAAGGAAGTTCAGGAAGAGTTTAGAAAATTGGGGAGGGGTCTCAAGCAAGTAGCTACTTCTGTCACTTTCTCAGAAGTACTTCCTGCGAGAGGCAAGGGAGAGCATAAGTGCATGCACCAGGAACTTTAACTCATGGTTGAAGAACTGGTGCTGTGAAAAGGTTTGGATTCATTGGTGACTGGGGACCCACCTGGAGGATGGAGGTTTGTTCAAACCTGACCGACTGCATCCATCCTGGAGGAATCAAGCACTCAATGATAAGTTTAAATGCTACATTGACAAGCATTTAAACTAGCAAGGGGGTGGCAGGCCAGCAAGGAGGGTACCTACTATTACTCCCCCACAGCTAGCAGTGAAACCAGTGAACCAGAGGAGGGCTATCTCTGCAAAGCAGTGTGCAAAAAATGGAGATTAGTGCCCAAGAGGTGGATATAGGCAGAAAAGGGCAAGAATCAGCAGAAGGCAGACAGCAAGGAGAACCAGGGATAAAGGACAACCAAAGAAGGGGCTGGAGTAGAACAGTGAAACAGTCTAGGGAGGTCAAATCATGGAAAGCCATGTGTGCAAATGCCAGGAGCCTTAGCAACAAAATGGAAGATCTGGAGGCTGTCATGGTACAGTCAGACCTGGACATTGTGGCCATCACTGAAACCTGGTGTAATGATAACCATGACTGAGAGATGGCCATACCCGGCTACAACATATTCAGAAGAGACAGAGCAGGCAGGAAGGGAGGAGGTGGCACTGTATGTGAAAAATGACATAAAGGCCACAGAGATCCAGGAGGAACAAAATGGTGGAGAGATACTGTGGGTTAAGCTGGAAAGGAAAATGGGGACAGCTATCCGCACAGGTGTGGTCTATAGACCACCAGCCCAGGAGAAGAAACAGATAGAGCTGATGCTAGCCATCCAAGGATGGCAGACAAAGATGAGGTAGTACTGGTTGGAGACTTCAATATTCCAGACGTGGACTGGAGCATCCCAGCAGCAGCATCAACTAGGAGCAGATTTATCCTGGACTCCCTTCAGAGTGCCTTCCTCAAGCAACTGGTCATGGAACCAACTCGGCAGAAGGCAATACTGGACCTTGTGCTCACAAACAGGGACAGTGTGATGGGAGTAACAGTGGGGGAGCACCTGGGAACAGTGACCACCAGTCATTGTGGTTTGAAATCACAGAAAGAGCAGAACCAAACCACACAAAAACACGTATCCTGGATTTTAGGGGGGCAGACTTTGGGAAAATGGGAGATACTTGAAAGAGGCATTAGGGGTGGGACAGGAATCAGGGTTGATGAACAGTGGGCAGTGTTTAAAATGAGGATTACAAGAACAACAGAATTATGCATTAAGCAGGTTAGCAGAGGAAAAGGAAGAGGAGACCATTATGGTTTTCCAAAAGAGGAAAAGAAAGTGAAAGCCAAAAGATTGCATTCAGGCAATACAAAAAGACACAGGCAGAAGGGGATAGGGAAAAGTACCAGGAGAAGCAAAGGGAGGCAGGGAGGTCAGTAAGGGAAACCAAAGCTCAGACAGAAGAACACATTACAAAATCAATGGGTAGAGGGGACAAAACCTTTTACAGGTACATAAGTGAAAAAAGAAAGACAAAGGGAGGGATAGTGAGACTGAAGGGGGAGGATGGGGGCCGCGTGGAGGATGACAACAGTAAAGCTGACATATTGAACAGCTATTTCTGCTCAGTCTTTACTGAGGAAGAGGAGGGTAATGGGTCTGAAGGGAGTACAAGGGGTGAGAATGGTGCAGAAATGGACACAAGTCCCTTTACGAGAAAAGGGTCCTGAAGGAACTGGAAGTAATAAGAGTTGATAAAGCAATGGGGCCAGATGGGTGCACCCAGGGTCCTTAAGAACTAAGAGAGGTGGTGGCTGAACCTCTGGCTATCCTGTTTAGCCGATCACTGGAAACAGGGGAGGTACCCAAAGACTGGAGGACAGCAGATGTAGTCCCCTTATACAAAAGTGGGAACAAAGAGGAAGCAGGGAACCACAGACCAGTCAGCCTCACCTCGGTAGTGGGGAAGATCATGGAAGCAGTACTGAAGGAGAGACTGGTGGAACATCTGGTTGTCAATGGACTAAAGGACCCAAGGCAGCATGGTTTCACCAGGGGGAGGTCATGTCAAACCAACCTCATTGAATTTTTTGACTGGGTGACTAGGGAGGTGGATCAGGGGAGGGCAGTGGACATGGCCTATCTGGACTTCAGCAAGGCCTTTGACACTGTGCCACATAGAAGACTATTACACAAACTAGGGAATGTGGGTGTGGACAGGACAGTAGTGTGGTGGGTAGGTAACTGGCTGGGTGACAGGACACAGAGGGTGGTGGTAAATGGCTGTCACGCCACAGAGGGAAGAAGTGACCAGTGGGGTACCACAGGGATCAGTGCTGGGACCGGGTCCTATTCAACATCTTCATCAATGACATTGCACAGGACCTAGAAGGCAGAATTTCACTGTTCGCTGATGACACAAAGCTCTGTAGAGTAGACACACCAGAGGGTATAGACAGAATGAGAAGGACCTGCAGAAACTTGAAGAGTGGTCAGGGTTTGGCAGTTGAAATTCAATGCAAGGAAGTGCAAGATAATGCATATGGGGCACAAAAACCCTGGCACAATATATCAGTTAGGGGGTGAGGATATAGCATGCACCAAGCAGGAAAGGGATCTTGGGTTATCATCTCTGATGACCTCAAGGCAGGAAACAGTGTGACAAGGCAGCAGGTAAAGCAAATGGGATGCTGGGATGTATAGGCAGGGGCATCACCAGCAGGAAAAGGAAGTCATAATTCGCTATACAAGACACTAGTGAGGCCCACCGGAGTACAGTGTACAGTTCTGGAGACCATACCTACGTAAGGACATAGACAGGGTAGAGAAGGTTCAGAGGGAGGGCAACAAAGATGCTGCATGGATTGCATCACAAGTCCTATGAAGACAGGTTGAAGGAACTGAACATGTACTCCATGGAGGAGAGGAGGAGAGAAGGGATATGATAGAGACATACAAGTATCTTACAGGGAGGAACAGGGTTGCAGGAATACACTATTTTAGCGAAAAAGATGTTCCAGGACTAGAGGGCATGGGATGAAGTTGGAGGAGGGGCGATTCAGAGGAAACATGAGGAAGAATTTCTTCACAGAGCGAATTGGTGGACAAGTGGAACACCCTGCCAGAGGAAGTGGTGGGGGCTGAAACAATCACGAGATTTAAGAATGCATGGGATAGACATAAAGGAATTCTGGAGGTCGGGGTAAGGGGCAACAGACTTCTAGGAAAACATAAACTGAACTTATGAGCTCAAATGGGCAGACTGGGTGGGCCATAGGCCCTTATCTGCCGACACTGTCTATGTATCTTGTAACCAGTGTGAGGGGATAAAATTACATCCATGTACCGTTGGAATGTAGCTGGCATACCATGTAAACCAAATGGCATGGTGGTGAACTGATAGAATCCTATAGGGGTGGCAAATGCAATTTTATCTCTGGATTCTTTAGCTAATGGCATTTGCCAGTAACCCTTGGTGAGATCGAGGTACTGATATACTTTGCACTCCCCAGTCTGTCCACCAAATCATCTATTCTGGGCATAGAATAACTGTCAAATTCTGACACCTGATTAAGTTTCCTAAAATCAAGGCAGATTCTAACACCCACTTCTTTTTTGTTTACAATTACCATGGGAGATGACCAAGCTCTCCTCGACTCCTCTATGATACCCAATTCTTTCATTTTTGTATTTCCTTAACCACATCAGCTCTTAACTGCTCTGGTAACCTGTATGGCTTTTGCCTAATAGGACGAGCATTCCTTGTCACTATCATGTGCTCAACTCCTTTTGCTCGGCCTGGTACCATGGTAAAAGTACCATTAAATGTCTTCAGCACATTACAAATGTCTGCAGTTTTTTCTGAGGTTAAGGAAACATTCACCTTTACAGCATCAGCATTTACACTTTGTTCCAGTCTGTCATAAGCTACATCAATAGCTTCCTTATCAGTTTCTGGTAAAACTAGCAAAGCAGTTTTTCGCATTTTTTCAACCCATTTCTTGAGGAGGTTAGCATGGTATATCTTAGAAGGATTTTTCTTGTCAGGGTTCTCAATCTCATAGTTAACAGTGCCAGTACGTCTAAAAACCTTATAAGGCCCTTGCCACTTCATTAACAGCTTATTTTCTGATGTGGGTAACAGTAGCAAAACCTTTTCACGTGGCTCGAAAACTTTTCCTTTTACCCCATGGTCATAATATACTTGTAACCCCCAGGGGCGCTACCCTTAAGGCTACTACCCCTGCCTGCCCCCACAGAGACAGGGTAAGGGGCCCAGATCCGTCGACGGGTGCCTTCACCCAGAGGTCGGGGTCAATATTGTCGAGATTGCCTCGGTCACAGCCCTCTGGGTTACTGCAACCCCCCGTTTGTCCCCCTAGTGGCTCACACGATAAACAAATAACACTTTTCACCAATACACTCACCCCCTGGCTAATATCTCTCCACTCCCTCCAGAGACCCCCTGTAAAATAAGGCACAGTTATAATGCAGTCACCAGGCAGCAGTTCACCAGTAATGTACACAATAGCCAGGGTGTAGTTGCACAAAAAAAATCTGATTTATTTAGGGGAGGAATAACAAGGACAGGGGGAATCAGGTTAATTAGCTTATCACTCTACTTATCTACCTAGGGCTCTGTGCACAGGCCTAAACCTAGTCGTTACCGTCCCTGGGTACCCAAGCCCTGACGGCTAGTTCACACGTGGCAGCTGGTTGGGGCCCTTGACACAGATAACAGTTACGATCCTGAGAACTCAGAGTAGGCAGAGGATTTAATTTTGCAGCTAGAGATGGGTTCATACGATTGAAAACACGGTTGCACACTAGACAGGGAGCTACCCTGATTCAGTACTCACAAATTCCAGCAAATTCTGATTCCTTCAACACTAGCAGGGCTGAGCCTGAACTTCACCAGCCTCCTCACACATTTATATGGCAAACAACAGAGGGTACCATACCAGGCAGCTGCTTACAGGCTTTAATAACTAAAGAGGAACCTAGGCAGCAAACAACAGCAGCTCAACTCACAGATGGACCGAGCGTGACTCAGCATTTCTCTCAGTCCTTTCGGTTGAGCCTGGTGGTAGCTGGGCTGGGACAACTCCTCCGACCTGCGCCAGCGGTTTAGTCCGAATTCTCACAAGAGTAACGGCCGCTTCAGGCCTTCACGCACGAACACTCCCACCGCGCAGAAGCAACAGAGCTCCTCTCCTCACCTCAGTCACAACGCATCTGACCCCCAACAGCAAGGGGCTCTTCCTTCAGTTCGGGCGCTACCCGCTTTCATTGGCTGGCTGCACATGCCAGTCATTTTCTCTTGTCTTCAGTGGTGCGAAAAAGCGCCATAGCCCATAATGCCTTTCCCAACATACAAGCAGTCCCGCTATTGGTCAGTCAGCCCTGTATGGTCCCAAGGCACTGATTGGTCCCATTCAGCAGTTCTGGTCCAACATGGAGGAGGCGTCGACACAGTCTTGTGCTGCAAAGGAAGGCAGGTTAAGAACAGCTGCATTATTATTGTTACCTCGTTATTTCCAGCAAACAATCGCATTTTCCAACAGTACTCCCTCTGCACCACTAGCGATGGCAGAAGGAGTTATTTTTCAGTGTCCGAAGGCGGGACTCGGGCGATAACCATAGCCCCCTCTAAGTCAGTTAATTTCCGCTGCAACAGGCAGCCCTTAAAGAGACGGCATCCGGAGGCTTCAAAAGCGCTCACTGGTGTAACACATTTAAGTGGCTTTAACGCCGAACACCAACCAGGCACGGAGCATTTACCCACGCTCCGAGGAAGCTTTTAGGAGCCCCCCTTTTGCAAGGGGGTTACATACTTTCTGCTGGTTTTGGGCTTCTTCCTGATTACTATGGGCATCTTCAACATATTTTGCCAGCTTCGTTTTTAGGGAACACATATAAGAAAAAATAGATTGTTTCTGGGTGGGGTTATCTTCCCACGTTCCCTTTATCACATCCAGTGGCCCTCTTGGCTGCCTACCATACAGCATTTCAAATGGTGAAAACCCTGTTGATGCCTGTGGCACTTCTCTGTAAGCAAAAAGTAGGTAAGGTAAGTATTGGTCCCAATCTTTCCCATCCCCTTTTACAAACCTTTTTAACATGCATATTAGGGTTTGGTTAAAATGCTCAACAAGACCGTCTGTCTGAGGGTGATAGGGGGAGGTTCTTATGGCAGTGATACCTAGCAGTCCGTACAGCTCCTTAAACAGTGCAGCACCAAAATTACTACCCTGATCAGTAATAATTTCTTTAGGTATGCCCACTCTGCTGAAAATTTTGGCAAGCTCTGCTGCAACTTTTGGGGCTGTAACAGTTCGCACTGGAACTGCTTCTGGGTATTGAGTAGCATAGTCGCATACTACCAGGATAAATTTATTACCCTTTTTACTTTTGTCTAAAGGACCAACCACATCCATTGCAATTCTCTCAAAAGGCACATCTGTCAAGGGTCAGGGCACCAGGGGTACCTTGTCTTTTCTAGTGACTGGGACTACTTTTTGACATTCAGCACAGGAATTACAATAGGTAGCAACATCGTAATGAATTCCAGGCCAGTAAAATCTGTACAGCAGTTTGGCTAGAGTGCGATCCCTCCCTGAGTGACCAGCCATAGGACTATCATGCGCTATCTGTAACAACTCTGTTCTATACTTCTGTGGTATAACCAACTGGTCTGTCTGTTCCTGCGTCTGAGGTTTAACCCAAACTCTGTACAGTAACCCATTACATTTTTTAAACATTGGTCCACCCTGTTTTGGTTTTACCCCCAGGTGCTTAAAATAACCCTGGAGAGAAATATCGTTGGCTTGTTCTCCTGAGCTCTCCTTGTTTACATGGAGGTCGTGAGGGGCAGATTTTACCGAAGCCCTCCCCCGAGCTCGAGAGCTGGCTCCCCACCTTACAGCACAGCAAGCAGGTACGGCTCCTCCCGCTCCTCAGCAGATCACATCACATCAGCTCAGCTGCGGGCACACCCTGCTGATGCTTCACGTCAGCTACCCCACCACCCCCACCACCACCCTTGGCAAACATTCCTATATATAGGAGTAGCTACATGAATGCGAAAACCAATCAGCCTAGTTTCCCATCTGCAGGCTATTCCCTTCAACCGCTAGAGGCCACTACTCTTTCAAACAAATAAAGCCTAATCTATCATATCTGCTTGCTCCACCACAATGCTACCTCTGTTCTTAACTACTGTCTTCTTCCTCGTCCCTTGGGTGTCCCTCCCATCGTCTTCCTTCCCAGAGCTGATAGGCTGGAAAACACCCTGCATCAGCTTGCCAGTTAATATCTATTCACTCTCCACAAAGGATGATACACTGCCTGACTGCCACTCCGTCACAATAGTAGTTGGTCCCACCATGCTGCCATACACCTTCCAACTCAGCCATTTAGCCCTGCAGCCCTATGTTCAAAGGAACAGCAGCTGCTACTGCAAAGCCCTGCACCACCTCTCGTAACTTATACTGAGCTGCACACAGTACTAAACTCCTGATCACGCTACTGCTACTCCTAGCAGGCGATGTTGAGTCCAACTCCAGTCCTAATCATCACCACACCGCTAACCCCTGCTTGCCAATCCAACTCCCATCAGGCCTAAAAATGATCCACCTAAACATATGCAGCCTTCTTCATAAAATAACACTGCTTCAGCCCCTTGCTCTGTCCCATAGTCCGGACATACTGATTGTCTCTGAAACCTGGCTGAAGTCCCACAACACTGACAGGGAATTCTCTACTCCTAGCTATAGTCTCATCTGACAAGATCGTAGGGGCAATAAAAAGGGGGGGGGCAGCATAGCCATGTATATTGCCTCCCCAATCCAGTTCTCCCAGGTCACCCTGCCACTGTCTTTGGATTCCATCGATGCTCTAATGGTAAAACTTTCACTTCCCTACTCTACACCGATTTTCATTGCTGGCACCTACTGCACACCTGACTCCAATACACCTGCTATACTGGATCACCTAGGCACACTAAACTCCCTGTCTTCTGGTGATGAGCTCCATATACTAGGGGATTTTAACCTGAACTCACTCACTGGGGCAAACTCCAAGCTTCGCGACAAGGTGACTGCCCTAAACTTAGCCCAGCTAATCACTGAACCCACCCGGCTAAATCACAAAACACTGAACCACACTCTCCTGGATTGGGCTCTCACCTTTCACCCCATAGGATCCTAGCTTCCAGCCTCCTGCCCGACGCTCTAAGTGAACTTCATGGTGTCTATTCAGTAAGAAAAATCCTCAGGCATAAAGCCCCCCCCCCTCCCAGAATCCTAATGAATAGATCCTACAAGTCTCTGGACCTCACCTCATTACTATCTGACTTGGCTAGTACTGATTGGTCACTCATCAGCCAATTCTCCTCCATTGACGTGGCCCTGAAGTTCTTTAAGTCCAAGTTCACTGCCGTTTGGGACCACTACACCCCCCTCAGGCGCACTAGAGTCAAAGGCTCACACCTACCATGGATTTCAGCTAAAATTATAGCCCTCCTTAGAAGCAGGGACAAAGCCTGGAAATCCTATAAATCATCCGGCTCTCCAGCTGACCTTCAGACTTATCACTCATTACGCAATGCTTGCACTAGGAAAATCCGTCAAGCAAAACCTGACTATTTCAAAGCCTCTTTCAATTCTTCCTCGCATGAGCCTGCCAAATTCTGGAAAGTGGTAAAATCACTTCTTAGCCCCCCATCTCAGCCCCCCACTCCTACCCTTTAGGTAGGAGGGTTCACAGTCACTGACCCCCATCTGTAGCCTCCCACTTTAACCTTCACTTCACAAATTGCCATGCAACCCTCCCGTCCTTACCTCGCCCTGCACAGCAGCCCCCTGTCATAGACACATCTACAGCACACTCCTTCTCTTTTCAGCAAGTCACCGAAGAGGAGGTATTTAATGCACTGCACACCCTTAATCCTAATAAGGGCAAATGCCCAGCAGGGTTGGTCTCCAAGATGCTCCACCTCTCAGCCCCAGCCATAGCCAAACCCTTGACCGACCTTTTCAACCTATCCTCCTCCCTTGCTGAAGTCCCCTCTGAATGGAAACATGCCACCGTAATCCCGCTTCCCAAAGGTGGGGATGCCTCCAACTCAAACAATTTCTGTCCCATTTCCATACTACCCATATTGGCTAAACTCCAAGAGTATCTAGTGCTCTCTCGCCTGTCCCTCTGTCTTGATTCCTCCTCCTTTTTCACCCCCTTCCAGTCTGACTTTAGGAAATCCCACTCCACCACTACCTATCTTCTCAGGCTCACCGACTCCATCCTCACTGGGATGGATGCTGGTCACATCACAACTGCCATTTTCATTGACCTGGCCAAGGTGTTTGACACTGTCTCCCAATCACTCCTCCTGACCAAACTTGCCAATGCTAGGCTGTCCAACTGGAACTCAAGATGGTTCCATTCGTACCTTGTTGGCAGGTCCCAATCGGTCAGAGTCAAATGTGCCACCTCCACCCCCCTCCCTATTACTACTGGGGTTCCGCAAGGCTCAGTCCTTGGCCCACTACTGTTCTCCATCTTTCTTATCGACCTGCCGTCCACCTGCCCACACACCTCCATACACGTATGTAGACAATACTGTACTGTATACATCTGGCCCATTGGCCTCAGAGATTATGACCAGATTGCAGTTGGACTTTGATGAGATCCAGCTCTGGCTACATTCTAATTAACTCTCCCTCAATGCAAAGAAAACCATCTCAGTGACTTTTGGTACTAGGCAAAAACTTTCCAGGCTCCCCTTCCCTATCACATTCCATACCCTGGACGGGGCGTCCTAAAGCCTGCACCTCTTTCAGGTACCTCGGAGTCTGGCTTGATCAGCACCTAAACTTTTCCGTAGATGTTGACTCCATACTCAAGAAGTTACACCCCAGGCTCGGTGCACTTTACCAGAACCGTGACGATATCCCAGTCACTGCTTGCAGGGCCATTGTGCAAAAAATTATCCTCCCTGTCTTCGATTACGAAGACGTCTACTGCGTGGGGACCAAGTCCACCCCTAGCCAGACTGGATGCCTGTACCACTCTTTCTGCCGCTTTGCCCTGAACTGCCATTACTCTGCCATCACTGTGCTCTCTACCAGTCAATGAACCTTACATCTCTAGATAACCGCAGGGCAGGCCCACTGTGTCAAAATCTCAGCCAAGTACTGGTCCCAGTCACTCCCCCCCACCTCATCTGTTTCCTAGCCGACACAAGCAATGACCCACAGATCCTACTTATCCCACTTAGATCCACTGCCTTGGGCCAAGCAGCCTTTAGCTACTGGTTGCCTAAGTTATGGAACTCTGTCCCCTCAAACATTCATCACTTCTCTCCCCCCCCACACCTTAACTCCATGCTCCTAGCTCACTACTCCCCTACCTGTTCATGTGCCCAGGCCTAATAACAGTCCACACTGAGGTAGCCTGGTCGCCCTTCCTATTGCACAGTTAATGTTTGCTGCCTATCCTAATATTTTAATGCTTGTACTCAAAACAGTGCCTGCACGAGACAGTATCAGTTGTCCTCTCATGCCATTTTATCTGTGTCTCAGGTACCCAAGGTGCTGCGTCTGTCTCCCCAGGTACTATACTCAATGTATTAGGTAACATACTGCACGTGTTTCTTCAACTATGTCTGTACCTCCCCTCCCAGGACGCATCTGGAATCGAGCAGTAGCCTGCTCAGTATGTCTTCCTGGTGAAACGCTGAAAGAAAGAAAGAAAGAGAGAAAGAGAGAAAGAAAGAGAGAGAGAGAGAAAGAAAGAAAGAAAGAAAGAGAGAAAGAAAGAGAAAGAAAGAAAGAAAATAAAATCACAATCAGTGATCAGTTTAGTTTCAGCATTTTCATATGTTAACCCTTTATGTCCGTCAGTCATTTGCTGCCACAGTTTCTTCAGGCATCGTCTTTCTTTCCTGGATTTCTGGATCTTGGAGCTGTGTTCAAAGTCCAAATCAGAATCACTGAAAGGAAAAGTGTCCCCACGTCTGAAATTTTCTTTGCCTGAGCTCTTGTCACCACTGCTGCTGAAACATCAGGATTTACTCCCTCTTTGATTAACTCAGTAAATCCTGGAAAGTCATTTCCAATAATCACAGATACAGGTAACTTAGGTACTACTCCCACTTTCATTTGGTGCGACACCCCATTAATAGTCGGAGTCACTTGGCTGGTGGGATAGTATCGAGTGTCCCTGTGGATGTAGCTGACACCAGTACCTGGTCCTTTTGGACACTGTTTTCCCAGCACTTCAATATGTACTAGGGTCTGTCTGCTTCCTGAATCTATAAGTTCCTTCACAGTCTTATCCCCCACCTTCACATCTGTTAAGTACTTGCCCCAATTTGCCAAGGACAAATCTGCTCCAGTGCCACTCTCCTTACTATGGCAGTTTCTTGCAAAATGGCCTGTCTTATTACAGTTATAGTAGATAATGTCTTTGGACACAGATTTGTTACCCCCACCAGAGTTCTTGTGAGGCTTGGAGTTTAAATGGGAAAAAAAGAATGTTGTTACCTCGCTGCTGTGGTGGCTGTCTGGCCATTTGATAGTCCTCGGTCAAAGAAACAGCTTTTTCCTCACTCTCTGGTCTGTGTTCCCTTATCCACAGCTGCACATCTGTAGGCAGGATGTTGATGAATTGCTCCATGGCAAATGTGTCGATGATCTGTGGGACTGTTTTGCTCTCTGATTGGAGCCATTTTATCAGGAGTTCTCTGAGTCAGCTGAAGGCTTCTCGAGGATTGTCGACTGAGTTGTACTTCAGAGATCAAAATCTCTGCCTGTAGGTCTCTCCTGAGATGTCATACCTTTTCAGAATTTTTATTTTCACTAAGTCATAGTTTTCTGACTGTGCAGTGTCCATATTGCTGTAGGCAAGTTGGGCTTTCCCTGTCAGGTAGGGTACCAGTCTGATTGTCCATTGCTGCTTTGGCCATAGGCAGGCTGTGGCAACTCTTTCAAAGGTTGTCAGGTTTGCCTCATTATCATCTGAGGGACACAACTTAGTAAGTTTAATGGCCTTTAAGTTTCTTGCATTTTGTTACTCATCTGGATCTGTGTCAGATCCTCTGCCTTTGATAGCTTGCAAGGCATCCAGCCATCGCTGCTCCTGTTGCTGCATCTCTTCTGTCATCTACTGCTTCTGTCACTGCATCTCTTCTCTCCTTTCCTCTCCTCTGCACTTCTAAACACTGAATCTCTTTTTTTCTCTGCTTCTCAGTTTCTTTTTGTTGTATAGCCCACCATTTGAAAAAGTCCATCAAGCTTTCAGGTTCTGTCACTGCCTGTTCTTTTTCCATAACTTGTGCTGGCTGTACAATCTCAGCTTGGACTTCTGTCTCTGCTAGATTGGCTGCCATTCTCCTGGTAACCACTCCTGGACTTGTTGCTGCAGAATCCACACCTTCCTCTGTGCTTCCCTGGTACTAGGTCCAGTACCCACGCACAGAACTCCTGTCTTAGGGTATGCACGGTGTAAATCCCATTTAGGCTGACACCATCTGTCATCGAGGCACAGGTCAGGAAGCATAGGGAAAACCAGGAGCAGTTGTAGAATTCACCAAAAATATTTATTTACAGTGGCAGTAACAAAAAAAATAAACTTGTTCAGAATAACTATGTAGAGAGGAGAAATTAAATAGTTATTTCTTTCAGTCTCTGTGTCCCTTTTTCTTCTAATCTTCTTGCAGTTGCAGCTTAGCTTTTATAAGTCCTCTCAACCTCCACTTGTACAAGCATCCTGTTTCTTGTAAGTTTCAAGAGCTGCTAGAACACAGTGTGCTTGCTGAGGCCCCTACAGCTTTTGCAAAAAGCTTAAAAATGTGCACTCAAGTAACCACTAGAGTTTACAGTAGCTTTCTGCAATCATCTCAAAATATAATTATATACATTTCAACAGTGACACTATATATTTTCTAAACAAAAGGGATCCCAATATCAGTTACATTTCCATACAGTGATTTGCACATATTTTTATATCAGCAGATCTAGATATGCAAGGGAGGAAAAACAGACAGCAAGTGAGGACTGAGAGACAGAGAGAGGCAAAGAACTGCAAGACTTGGGTTGATCAAGCCTGAGGTCTCACAGGAAAATATGGTTGCACAACCGGACAGACAAATAGGCAGGAAAGGATAGATCCTTGCATTTTAAACTCTTTCTCAAACAACTGAGACAGGGTCCTATTCCACCCTGTCACAGGTACGGGCAAAAAACCCTTGGAAAGGGCTACTAAAACAAGATGAGCTGCTGAAGATTCCCTGGCACAAAACCCAATCGGGGGCTGCCAAGGACAGAATGAAGCCACTGAAGAGTCATAGGTGCAGAATCCACTGGAGGGTTACCACGGACAGGATGAAGCAGCAGAAGAGTCTTTGGTGACGAGCCCACTGGAGGGCTGCCAAGAACTGAACTAAGCTTCATCTGTATGTTACTGTGTAACTTGTGTAAGGAAATGTAATTTTTTATGGACCACAGGTCGTACCTGTAGAAGGGATTGTATCCCAGTGTACTAACCCGTATATAAATAAAAATCAGATCAAGCTGCTGGAGGTTCTGGTGCAAGCAGGAATGAGAAGAAAACAGGGTGAAAATAGAAGATCTTGAAGTGTCCAGCAAAACAGGAAAAACAAGAAAACAATGGCCACGAATCACACTGGATTTCAACGACTTGTAGTCGTTGAAGCCCAGTGTGATTTGCGGCCATTGTTTTCTACAACTAGTGGTGAATGACCAAGTGATATAGACAGGGTTCTTCCAGGACAAGCACATTTTGAGGACAACCAACCTTGAAGCATCTGGATCTAGAACCGAGGAAAAACAAGAAAGCGGCGGCCGCATCTCCAACTGAACTACGTCTGGCTGCGGACGACCAGGAAACATTGCTAAGGTTCTTCTGGCCAAGCACACTCTGGGTGAAGAAGGATGCTGTAGGGTTTCTTTCTCTGGATGGAGACTGATTCTGTTGAGGTACTGTTGCAGGCAACACTGTAGGGTAGTGTTGTGGCAGAAGATTGAGTCCATACACACAAGTCTGTAACAGTGAGGCTGGCTGATGCATTTGAAATCTGTATTGGGGCAGTTTAGCAGTGCCCGGGACAATTGTTCAGTTGCAGGGGTAATCTGCTGGAAGCAGGGGCAGATAACCCAGTCTGGGGCAGTTGTTCATGGCTGGGTCAATTGTACAGTTCCTGGGGTAAATTTGCCAAGAGTAGTAGCAAATGACCCAGTCTAGGGCAATTGTTCAATGCTGGGGCAATTATACAGTTCTAGGGATACATTTGCCAAGAGCAGGGGCAAATAAACCAATCCAGGGCAATTGTTCAATGCTGGGACAATTGTACAGTTCTAGGGATACATTTGCCAAGAGCAGGTGCAAATAAACCAATCCAGGGCAATTGTTTGATGCTGGGACAATTGTACAGTTCTTGGGGTAAATTTGCTAAGAGCGGGGCAAGTAACCCAATACGGGGCAATAGACCTTAAGGCAGTGCATAAAATCAGCCAACAATAAAACAGTCTCGGTACGTGTCAGTGGGCAGAACAATTCAGAGTTCAATAGATTGACAGTCAATAAACAGAACAAGCAGTTATAAATTCGTTGCCCACTGGACAGCTAATTGCCCCTTAATCCAACTGCCTTATTGCCCAACAAGAAATACTAGCTTATTTTAAGGAGCCGCTAGCCATCTCCTGCCTCAGTCGTCCCTATGGAGTGGTCCGGAGGTGGTAAATATTATTAGACACCCCCTTCCCCACCTATGCAGCCGCAGTCAGCATCCCTGTACACAAACAAAAGGTCAGGGTCCCCAGGAACACTTGCTATAGCCCTGGGCTGACTAAAACCCCACTTACTGTCAGGGATAAGGGTGTGCAGGGAAATCTAGATGGCACCAGGGCCAGCTATGCCCCTTTTATGGGCTGTGGGCTTGCCTATACTGGGCCTCCTTAACTGATGGCCTACCCTGCTGGGCCTCTTAAATGTTGGGCCAAGCTTGCTTTAAACTAGTGCCTGGGTCTGCCCTTTTAAATCTAGGGCCTGTGCTGCCCCTTTAACACTGGGGCCTAGGTTGCCCCTTTTGGTGTTCTTGGGCCTGGTCACCCCTTTTTAGCACTTTTGAGCACCTTCGGTCCCTTTGAAATCAATGGGCCTGGAGTTGCCCCTTTAACTCGCTAGGCCTTGAGTTGCCCTTTGAATCTTTAGAGCCTCACTGGGGCCTTTCTTTCACTCCCACTAGGCCACTCTGCCTCTGCTTCACCCCTTTTCATCAATATTTGGGAGGAGGGGAACACTGACAAGGGGCCCCTTTCACACTGCCCTTGGACTACCCTGATGCCCATAATGTAGGGGACCCTGGGGCACTCTATTCTTAGTTAATCTCCCTTTTTCTGTGGTGCCCCACACTTTGGGGCACTACACGAGCCACTCAGAAGACCCAGAATTTAAGAAGTAACCACAGTTCACTTTCATCTGGGATATTTACAGGCAGAGGTGACTCAGAGTGTGCTTTGAAAGCATGCTTTGAAGAGAGAGGTTGTGTCTAGGTAATGAAGGGAGACTGGCAAACCATTCCAAAGCCTAGGGGTGGCTATGGAGAAGGCCATCTCTCCCATACAGGTGGACACCTGGGGGTATTCAAGGAGAAGGTAGGAGGAGGACTTAAGATTGCGAGTGCAAGCCTTGAGATGAAGGAATGCAGATAGAGGGGAGTTAGCTCTTTCCCTGAGAAACGTATCAACAAGACAGCCCAAGAGGAAATCATGGCAGGCCTGGGGGGAAAGCCAATCCAGCCTTTGATACAGGGAGCAGAGCTAAAGGGTGAAAGAGCCCAAAAGGGTCAATTTACAGATGTTGTTGTAGGTAGCATTGATTCTGGAGAGGTTGTGACTAGAGGTTAAGGAGAAAATAGGTGATCAATACTCCAGGAAGGCGAGAAGTGTACCTTTGGCAATGGCTAGCCACACCTCTGGGGACGTGAAATTCCTTAACCTGTAGCAGACCCCTAGTTTCAGAGAAAGTTAGGGAAGGGTCCAGTGTAATCCCCAAGTATTTAAATGTCATCAGTTGCTCATGGTTAACTGCTTTAGGAGCCCTTTGGGGTTCAGGCTACATGGGACCCAGTAAATTGTGCCTGGTTAGTTGCTGTGTGATAATTAAAACAACAGTTCAGCTCTGAATAGAAGTAACCAAGAACTACCTGTGTACCCTTCGGATTGTTGGAACAACCCCATTTATTCAAGGTTGGCCCGCTGGTGCAGTGGTAGAGCTACCGCTTGTGGCACCAGCGACCTGGGTTCAGGAATGGACTTGCTTGGTTGGAGGGCCGGCCAGGGGGAGGAGGATCGAGCACCCACTGGCTGCTCTTCTCCTCTGGGAAGGGTGAGTTGCCCGTCCCGCTGCTCTACCGCTACCAGGGTGACCACAGGTGGAGATTCAGCAAGTCGGCTTGACGCAGGGCAGAAGGACATTGGCCGGGAGTTGGAGCAATAGCATGTTGTGACATGCTCCGCCCCTTGGCTCCCCTAGCATGCCGACATCCCCACCAGAACAATGGAAATACCCCACCATGGCAATCGTAAAAGGGACCTGGCTGCTGAAGATCCCATGACTGGGATCCCGACGGAGAACACCAGGACCTCCTGACGCAAACTCTAATGGACTGGGAGGGGGATTGGACACCTCCCTCCCAACCTGCCTGGGGAGGACAGGCCAAGGCATGATGGAGGTAGGTCCAGTGGCTCTGAGGAGTTACTCAGGAAGGGACTAGGGGATACCCAGCCTAAGGTACCTGGAAGGGAACCGCCGAGGTGGAGACAAGGGAGCAGAAACAATAATAAATATAAAAAACAAACAAAAAAACAAAACACCTCCGAGATCTGTTCACTGAAATGAACTTTGCTGACCCAGCAATGCCTTTACCATCACCCCTTGGTGACTTGGGGTTCAGAGACTGCTGAGTATGAGAGACTGTGATGGACTGTAGCCTGTCCCACACAGGAAATGAAGTGTCTGCTCTTGAGCGATCAGTTAATAAAAGGATCCTGTTTTGAAGTTTATTCCCAAGTTTGGACATCGTCCTTTGTTGAGGAATTGTTCTGTGTTCAAACCCACCTTGCCTTGCAGCCTGTATGCCCTGATGTGTCATGGAGTGCTCAGAGGTCACCAAATGCTCGGAGGTCAGGTAAGTGAGTCAGGGCTGTGTATTTCCTCCTCCCAGTTTCAACATCAGACATACTGCTAGGTGCTGGGAGTGAGGGTTTACATTTTCCCTATGCTTTGCAGCCCGTACCGGCTCCCAGTGAGGTGGAGTACCACTTTCAAGATAGTGCTATTAATGTACAAGGCTCTACATGGACTGGGCTCGAGTTACTTTAAAAAAAAAAATTATTAATTAAGTACTAGGATTACAAAGACCCTTGAACCAGAGGTCCGTTTGCACCGGTTCTGCGTTCAACAAAGGATACAAGAAATGTGGGTACGTAACAGGTAGTAACAATCACATGAATAACAGTGCTACAGGGTGAGACAACAAATGCAGTCACAGTGAGGCAGTCCAAGCAGGACCTAGTCGGGAAAAGTGTGTTGATGGGCAGGAGTTGCTGGCAGGCGCGGGGGGTTGGGGAGAAGGGGCAAGAGTTATGGGGAGGGTGCTAAATTATTTAGTGTTAAGAAGGAAACAATGTGAGGGTGGGGAGTGGATAGCAGGGATGAAAGGTTGGGATGGGGAGTGGACTAAAGAGGGATTAAGGGATAAGGGTGCTCAAAAACAGAGGCTACGCAAAGGGGGATGGGGGAATGAGGAGGAAATAAAAGGAGTGAGGGGAGAAGGGGTGAATGGACATAGGGTAAGGGAAAAGAGGGGATGAGAAGAGTAGAGGGTGGACATTGGGGGATGGGGAGAGAGGTGGGATCGAAGGGATGGGGGGAGAAGCTGTGAATGGACATGGGGTGAGTAGAAAAGAGGGTTAGGAAGAGTGGAGGGTGGGATAGAGGAGAGTATAGAAGTGAGGAGAAAGGAAAGAAAAGGAACCTGTGAGGGAGCGAGATATGGGAGGAGATAAGAGGGGAGTTGGAGAAGGAGCAGGGGTATGGTTTCCAGATGGCATAGACTAGGCAAAGCAATCACAATGACAGAATGAGGAGGAGAGAGAGAGAGAGAGAGAGATCTTGTAGCTTTTTATACAACTGGTTGATTCTCCACCCCTTGAAGGCAACGTTTTGGCAGTCCTGATGTCCCACCTGAGATAGTCAGGTGATGGGCTTTTTCAGCTGCGGCCCCACTGCTGTGAAACATACAGGCTTTCTATTTAAGGAACTCGCCTTCTTTGGTGGCACTTAAAAAGGGGTAGAATTTTTCCTGTTCCTGCAGCATCACATTCTTTCCAAGCCTAGTGGAAGTTGTACTCTGGAGGTTTTGTTCACAGCTATTTTAAAGTTTTATTCTAGTAAGTATTTAGTTTTATTTGTTTTGTTGATAAAGTAATGTTTATTTGAGTTTTATTTAATATCTTGTCCTGACCACCGCTATTTGTATTGTTTGTGAAGGGCCCAGAGCCCTTCGGATTGGGTCCTGTGTAACAAGAAGTTGCCTGGCCTTGCCTCTCCTTCATGCATTTACATTTGGCCTCTTTCTCATCAGCACTAGGGGAACAGCACAGCGGTGGTGAAGGTGGAGACACAGAGCGGCCCAACCGAGCTGTGGACGTGGTCCTAGATTGTTTCTTCGTGCAAGAAGGAGGTGGCCAGATGGGAATGTTTGCATCTGGATTTACCCGTGACCCAGCCACGCTGGTACTTCGTGGAGTCCAGGTTCTGGACAGCGAGGCCCTCGACAGTTTCACAGATTATGAACCACCTGCTGAGGCCAGTGAGGAAGCAATGATCTTGGAAGCTTTGGGTAAAAATGCAGCATTAATTTTAAGTTAAGTTGTTCACCTTTAGGATAACTTTGAAAAACAAATGCAGTATTTAGACACAGTTCAGCCAATATTTGATAGTTTGTAAGTATTTTGCATCCTTGATTATGGGGTTCATTTTCATGGAAAGGGGATCCTTGTTCTCGACAGCTGATCTACTCCTGCCAAGTACAGAAGTCACAATCTGAAGTCCTAGTCCTCAGATTGTGACATCACAATCATGTCTACAGTAACAGACTGTGATGTCACGGGCTTATGTCTTCAAGAAAGAATTAACCAGCAGATGCAGAGGAACTCTAGCGGAAAAAAGGGTCCTGACTTCATGCAAAGTACCCTGGAAATTTAGGAATAAAGGGAAGCCGAACAATGACAAGATAAAAATGATAAACTGGATTGTGACTAAATATTATGTTTTGCAGTTTTCTTGTAGGTGACAAACTCAGTTCAATGTCAGAAGGGACTCTATAAAGCACACTTGCACTTCATGAGCAGAGATAAATGAGTATGCTGTCCAGAGATTCCCTACCCGCTCTAGTACCTATGGTATCCAGGGATGCCCTACCTGCTGTAGTACCTATGGTAGATGCCCTACCCGCTCTAGTACCCATGGTATCCGGGGATGCCCTACCCGCTCTAGTACCCTTGGTATCCAGGGATGCCCTACCCACTCTAGTAACCATGGTATCCAGGGATGCCATACCTGCTCTATTACCCATGGTATCCAGGGGTTCCCTACCCACTCTACAACACAGGATATCCAAGGATTCCCTACCTGCTCTAGTACGCATGGTATCCAGGAATGCCCTACCTGCTCTAGTATCCAGGGTATCCAGGGGTTCCCTACCCACTCTACAACCCAAGGTATCCAGGGATTCCCTGCCTGCTCTAGTACCCAAGTTATCCAGGGATGCCCTACCTGCTCTAGTACCCAGGGTATCCAGGGATTCCCTACTCACTCTACAACACAGGGCATCCGGGGATTCCCTACCCACTCTAGTAACCAGGGTATTCAGGAGTTTCCTACCCACTCTACAGCCCATGGTATCCATGGAATCCCGACCCACTCTAGTACCAAGGGTATCCAGGGATTCTCTACCCGCTCTAGTACCTAGGGTATCCAGAGATTCCCTACCCGATCTGCAACCCAGGGTATTCAGGGGTTCCCTGCCCACTCTAGTACACAAGGTATCCAAGGACTCCCTACCCACTCTAGTACCCACAGTATCCAGGGATTCCAAATCCGCAGTAGTACCCAGGGTAACCAGGGGCTCCCTACCTACTCTACAATCCAGAGTATCCAGGGATGTCCCACCTGATCTACTACCCAGTATATCCAGGATTCCCTACCCACTCTACTACCCAGGGCTTCCAGGGATTCATTACCCACTCCAGTACCCAGGGTATTCAGGGATTCCCTACCAGCTCTAGTACACAGGGTATCCAGGGTTCCTTACCAACTCTAGTACCCAGGGTACTCAGGGGTTTCCCACCTGCTCTACATCCCATGGTATCCAGGTATTCCCTACCTGCTCTAATACCTAGGGTATCAAGGGAGTCCCTACCTGCTCTATAACTCAGGGTATTCAGGTATTCCCTGCCCACTCTAGTACTCTGGGTATTCAGGGATTCTTTCCCCATTCTTGTACCCAGGGATTCCTTACCTGCTCTAGTACCCAGGGCAGTGGTGCCGGAACGGTTTGAAAAGTGGTAGGGCCAAGGACATAAGGGGTAAATTTTACCCTATTAAACATAATACCATGATAGCAAAAAGTGATAGGGCCACTTATGAAAGTGGTAGGGCCATGGCCCTAGTGGCACCCCTGTTCCGGCACCTATGACCCAGGGTATCCAAGGATTCCCTACCTGCTATAGTACCATGGGTATCCAGGGATTCCCTACCAGCTCTACAACCTAGGGTACCCAGGGATTCCCTACCTGATCTACTACCTAGGGTATCCAGGGATACCCTACCCTCTCTACTACTCAGGGTATCCAGTGATTCCCTACCAACTCTAGTGCCAAAGTTATCCAGGGATACCCTACCCTTTCTAGTATCCAGGGTATCCATGGATTCTTTACCCACTCTAGTGCCCAGGATATCCAGGGATTCTTACCCCAGGAGTCCTTTAGCATCAGTAACTATAGCAGTTAGCTGGCTAGGTACAACTGCCCCAGAGGTATGCCTTTAAGATAATTAGTATAATGAGCTTGGTCATCAGCCAATCAGAAAAAAGGAGGGAAATGTGCTGAGAGGGAACAGCCTGAAGGGCTTCATAATTTTTTCCCTGCTGTCTGAGCAACATTGCCCCAGAGGTGTCTCTCAACTTTCCTTGTTGACAGCCTCTTTTTTGCTTATCTTGGTAAAGTTTTCCTCACAAACTTAATTTTTTAGTGTAATGATTGTAATTTTACTGTTTTTTTAGTGTTTTTTCTTTTCCACGCATCCGCTGAGTTTTTTTTACCGCATCTGTGTTTTTTATACGTTATTTTTACCACAACTGCTTAACTTATATATATTTTTCACCACAGCTGTGGTTTTTCAATGTTTCTTGTCACTATTTTACAGTCTCTTAAGGAAACTGTAGAGTTTTGAGATTTTTCTATGTTTTTTTTCCCTCAGTACTCCCGGTTCCTGCCGCGAGGTAACTGTTTGGATTTTCAAACTGTGACAGTTATTGCTTGGTTCTCTGTGGATTGGCATGTCAGAGATTCCCAGAACTGAAAAAAAATCTGGACCTACAAAAAAAAAAAAAAAAAAAAAAAAAAAACGGTCTCCTGTCACAAGATTGTGGCTTAGCAGATTTTCAACAATCTGTGTCCTAGGTGTTTAGGTCCAGATTTTATTTGTTTTCTTTGCACAAACTGGGTAAGAAACAGAGCAAAGAGACTTTGAAAAATATAATTAGGTCTGAGGACAAATTAAGAGCTACCAATGAGGGGCCATCTCAATTTAATAACAATAAAAATCCCAGCAGGGGCACTGATGAAGCCTCCAAGTCCCAGTCAAAAAATGAAGCTTCCAGAGAAGCTGATGAAGTTCCTCCCAAATTTAAAAATAATAAGGGTGCTGATGAAGTGTCTGTACAAAAAAGGAAGCATGACCAAGCTGCTGATGAAGTGGCTAAAAAGATAGTTTGTAATGACAAAAATGCTCCTGTTCCTCCGGGGAAAGCCAATATAGTGAGACAACAGACAGCTTAAAACATAAAGAAAAAAAAAAGCATACACAGCCACAGTCTGCGCAGGAACTTCCATCTGTGCAAGACATGGCAAAAGCATGGCACGTCTTTCAGACCCTACAAAAGATGGGGTCTGTGTTTACTGGGGCAGGTAAGCACTCTTCCACAGTTCTCTTTCAGAGACTTTGAGGGTGATACAGATGATGATGAATAATTTTATGAAGCCCCTGACATGAATTTGGAGGGTCTAGAACCTGATGTGTCCACTGACCCTCTTTTTGGAGCTTCCTCTGCTAACCAGGAGGATCCCTCTTCTATGCTTATGTTTTTCCAAAAATGTGCTAGACACCCTGGACCTCCCTGCTCAGAAGTCCATCCAGGATGAGAACGAGGATAATGATTATAGGGAGACAAAAGGTCTCCCACCCCCAAGAGACTAGTCGTGCCTATCTATAATGTTTTCAGGAAAAATACCATGAAACTGCTTCAGACACCCACTTCTGTGGCAGGGGTTTGATAAGCGGGCTAAATAAATAAATAAATAAATATATCAATTGTCTAAAAACAATGCTGAGTGCCTGTCTGTACATCCTAGACATGTCAGTATAGTACAGCAGGCAGCTTGTGATAAAGCCGGAGTCTCCTTGTCCTCCTTACCCTGGACAAGGACTCAAGAAAATCAAAATCTAGGTAACTTACCGGCTGACACCAATTCTCCCAAATCTACTTCTCATCTTAGTGTCAAAACCCAATTACTATCTAACCAACAGAACCCCTCCCAGCAGAACCCAGAACCAGGTCCCCCCTTCCCCATCATCAAAGATCAGACTGGACAGTCATCAGAAACCAACACAGTAAAAAAGTAAATATTTGTACTAGGGCACTCTTTAACAAAATACATTGACCATGCTGTTTGCAATCCTGATAAAGAAAATCGTACTTACTTAAGCTTTGGGGGAGGGGGCAAGAGTCTCAGGTATAACATCAATGTTAAAAACAACTCTTTCAGCAGCCGGTGAGAACCCCCTAGTGGTTATTCATGCGGGGACAAATTATATTAGCAGGACATCGCTTCTACAACTTAAACAGGATTATGTAGCTTTATGTAATATTCTAGAAAAAAGGGGATGTAGTATCTATATATCAAATTACAGCTAAAATCAAAGCCTTAAATGACTGGCTCCGTAAATGGTGTTATAGACAGAACATTACCTGCCTTACTCTTTGGGAGGAATTCTATAATAATTTATCCCTCTTTTGCTGGGATGGACTACATCTCAGCAGAAGAGGTAGTACACTTTTGGGACATCAGATTTCAACATATATAAACGATCATTTAAACCGATATTGGGGTGGGGATTGGGCTTACATCTAAATCTCTTAAATTCAATTGCCATCAATTGAATTCCCATCACTTGAATGCTTTATCACTTAATGCCTGTTCCCTTAACACAATTAAAGTTGCTGAGTTACAAACAAAAATCCTATCTTTTAATCTAGGACATATAACTATAACAGAAACATGGGGTAACTCCGACAAACAGTGGACAATGGAAATCCCTGGTTTTAAACACTATTTCAAAAACAGAACAGATAATAGAAAAGGTGGAGGGGTAAGTCTGTATATTAGTAATACCATTCCCTCCATTGACTCCCCCATTAAAACACAAACTGAATCTATTTGGGTGTATCTTCAGCCTATAGGCCTTCCTCAGATCTTGGTTGGCACCTGCTATCGCCCACCATCTGTTGACATTCTTATACTAAACTGATGACTTCGGAAATATCCCAACTCGCCAATATTTTGGGCGATTTTAATCTTCCGTCGATAAACTGGGACACATTAACTGGGTCAAATCAGCATGACTTACAGTAACTTACAACAATAATTGAGCTAGGCTTTACCCAGCTAGTGAAGGATCCAACTCATGGAGAAAACATACTTGATTTAGTTATAACTAATATGAATACCATATAACCAATCTACACACCTCCAAACAACTAGGCAATAGTGACCATAAATCAATATTATTTACACTACCATTAAATTACCATCCCTTCACCAATAAACGCATGATTAAACAATGCGATAAGGCAGATTTCTTACAGATTAATGTATACCTTAGGATCATACCATGGGATAAAATACTTTCTCCCCTCAACACTGAAGATTCCTGGACTACCCTCAAACTAAAAATTCATGAACTAGAACAATTATATACTGTATTCCTGCAAGAAGGAAATATAATAAAAAGGATAAAATTCCCACATGGTATAATCATTCTATAAAGTAACAAAACACTGTCAAAAAATTATTTTCACAATTAAAGACTTGTCATATAAGTCAGAAAGGGGAATTATTATAGAAATATAGGATGGCAGTTAAGGACTTAAAGAAACAAATCACCTTAGCTAAACGGAATCTTGAATTCCTTATTGCACACACCAAGGACTCACACAACACTCTATTTTTCCTATCTAAATGGAAAAAAGGAGAATACTAGAGCAGTGGGCCCACTAACAAAAACTGATACTATCATCACCTCCAATATGGAGACAGCTAATGAATTTAATAAATATTTCTGTTCAGTATTCGAACAAGATACTCATACTGAACCAAAATCCTATATATCTAATTCTATTGACTACAATTTTTCAATGCAGGAAATCAAAGATTTCCTCAGTACATTGAAAAAAACAAGTCCCAGGCTAAACAACATTCACCATAGAGTTTTACTGGGGACAATTGACGCTATTGCCTCCCCCACTTACTATTATTTTTAACAAATCCTTTCAGGAATCTAGGACTCCCTCTGATTAGTTGACTGCAACTGTCACTCCCATAGTCAAACAAGGTTCTCACTCTAAAACTGAAAATTATCGGCCAGTCTCACCTCAATACCCTGTAAATTAATGGAAAAGAAGATTAAATTATTAATTGAAGCAGAAATGGGATCATTAAATAGTACAGATAAAACACAACATGGGTTCAAAACAGGTTATCCCTGCACAACAAATCTGATTTCCTTTTACAACAGTATAAGTAAACACCTTGATTCTAACATTCCTGTTGATGTTATCACCTGGATTATAGTAAAGCGTTCGACAAAGTATCACATAACATATTAGTGACTAAACTTATTAACCTTGGATTTTCAACTAAAATAGTCTCATGGGTTCACAGTTGTTTAAATAACAGATCCCAGAGAGTTAGGGTCAATAGCAAACTTTCTGACTTAGGAAAGGTAACAAGTGGCGTCCCTCAAGGCTCTGTTTTGGGACTTACACTTTTTAACATTTTCATGTATGATATGACTATCTCTTCTAATAATACAATCTCAAAATTTGCAGATGATACTAAATTGGGTGGTTGTGTTGATAGTGAGACTAACAAAATGATTCTAAAAACTGACCTAGCTACCATCAAAAATTGGGCTATAACCAATAAGATGTTCTTTAATGAATCAAAATATGCAGTACTACACTTTGGCAAAAATAATCCTAAACAAATATACTTCTTAAATAATATCATCATTAGAGAATCAAGTACAGAAAAAGATCTGGGAATACTAGTTAATAACAGATTGTCATCTTCGGATAACTGTAACAAAATAGCCAATCAAGCTAATGCCCTTCTTCGTAGAATTAATAATACTTTTATCTCAAAATCAGAAGAATGCATCATGACCTTGTATAGATCTCATGTCATACTGACTATGGGTCACTCTTTTGGAGTCCCTACTTAATCTCCGATATAACAAGAATTGAACAAATTCAGTGCAGGGCAACAAAACTTGTACCACACTTTGCCCACCTAGACTACGATGAAAGACTAAAACTTACTGGGTTATACTCACTTAAATCAAGAGGATTAAGAGGTGACCTTCTCCAACTTTTTAAGATAATTCAAACCCTTAACATACGGTAACCGTGTGGTATTTCATTCTCCACTAGGAGAATTGAGGCTAGGTGCCACAATAAACAGCTTGTGGTAAACAGAACAAAACAAATAAAAGACAAAACTTTTTTACAGTTTGGGCATCCAGGGTTTGGAATACTCTGCCGCAAGAAATTATAGATTGTACTAATATTGGTACTTTCAAAAACAAACTAGATAAATGGCTATTGAACTAAAATGTCAACAAGGACGTGAATTGAAGTAACTACAAACTTAAATGTTCCACATGTGTGGAGTACAATCTCGATGGGCCGAGGCCCCCTTTTGTCCACATAACCAAGTAACCAAATAAAATGTACACCACAGCTGCTTGTCAAACTTTCTTCCTACATGGCTTTCATGGCCAAATATGAGAAAACACTGTGGAATTCTGTCCTGGCCATTACCCACAAGGGAATGGATACAATGGTACAGGAGCTGGTGGATACAGCAAAAACTGCCCTGGAAGCTATGTAGTACCAATTCCACATGGCAGATGACAACAAGGATGCTGCCTATAGAGCCGTGGCCCGTGACATCTCTCTGAGGGGCTTTGCCTGGCTCAGAACTACCCGTCTAACCCCAGATACTTAGTCTAAGGCCATGAACTTTCCCTGTGATCAAATCATGTTGTTCGATTCCAGAACAACTGACTGCAACAAGGCCTCTTGGTTAAACCTAAGCCTCCTGCCCCACAGACATTCCACCTGAGGGCAGTAGGGGCAGAGGTTATTTTCCTAGACCTTATATTCTCTACGCCCAGTCTGACTCCTTTTGGTACAGGGGTGCTTTCAGAGGGAGGGGCAGAAGGGGCCAAAGAAGGGCCACCTTTACCCAGCCAGCAGCTTCGCCGTTTAAGCCCTGATGTGAGTGTATGCAGACCTCAAGTGTACCCAGGTGTCAAAGACTCTAATCCCAACACAGGTGTTACTGTTGGAGTTGGAGGTAAAAAAAATTCTAGCTCTGCAAATGGTGGAGAGGGCCCCAGCCCACCAAAAGGGGAAAGGATCTCTACTCCAGGTACTTGCCAGATGTTAACTGGAGCACATCTGCTGCAGCCTCATCCAAGAGCAGGGTCATTCTGGATGCCCTGCAGGGGGGCATGTCTCAGACAGCTAGTGTTGGAACCCACTCAGGAGGAAGCAATCTTAGACCTGGTACTCTCAGAGAGATGGTGAAAGGATCACAGATTTAGAAGTGGGTAGCCATCTGGGAACTAGCAACCACCGAACAGTGTGGTTCACGATAAACACATCTGTAGAGTCAAGCCATACAAAGACAAAAGTACCGGGCTTTAGGAGGGCTGATTTTGGCAAAATGGGTGAGTGGCTAAGGAATGCACTAGCAAATGAGCAGGAAGGAGGTGTAGAAGAACAATGGAGGAAATCAAGACTGCTATCACAGAGGCAACAAGTCTTTGTGTGAAGCGAATAAACAAAACAAAACAAAGTAAAAAAATGATGGTTCTCAAAAGGTGGTGGGAAAGGTTAGGGAGAAAAAGATAGCAATCAGGAAGAATAAGGAATCACAGAATGAGCAGGACAGAACTGTATCAGTTAAAGCAGAAGGAAGCAGGGAAGGAAGGCAGTCAGAATAGCGAAGGCCCAAACCGAGGAAAAGATAGCCAACTCTGTTAAGAAGGGGGGATGAAACCTTTTATAGGTACATCAGGGGGGCGAAGGAAGACCAAGGAGGGGATAGTGAGACTTAATAAAGGGGAGGAGAGATGGGCAGAGGATGACCGTGGAAAAGCAGAGCTACTGAACAAGTACTCAAGACTCAGAAGGCAAGAACAAGGCTCAGTAGTCACAAGAGAAGAAGAGGGAGAGGTACCTAAATCAAACAATAGAAGCACTCTGGACAAGGGGGTTGAGAACAGTCCATTCACAGAAGAAAGGGTCCTGGGAGAACTCCTAAAACTCAGTGTGGACAAAGCAATGGGGCCTGATGGGATTCACCCCAGAATTCTAAAAGAACTAAGGAGAGACCTAGTGAGGACACTAACTACCCTTTTCAACAAATCATGGGAGGACGGTGTGGTACCTGAGGATTGGAGGAGGGCAGATGTGATCCCTCTTCACAAAAAGTGGGAGCAAGGCAGAGGCAGGAAACTATAGACCTGTCCGTTTGACCTCAGTGGTAGGGAAAATAATGAAATCACTTCTGAAAGAGAGAATTGTTGCGTATCTAGAGGCCAGCAGGGCACAGGACCCAAGGCAGCTTGGATTCACAGTGAGAAGGTCATATCAGACAAATCTAATTGATTTCTTTGACTGGGTGACCAAAGTAGTAGACCAGGGAGGGGCTGCGGACATGGCCTACCTAGACTTTAGCAAGGCATTTGACACAGTACCACACAAAAGATTAATAAACAAGTTAGCCAGCCTGGGAGTGGGTCCCAGGATGATAGCCTGGGTAACAAACTGGCTGACCAACAGGACGCAAGGGTAATAGTAAATGGAGTACACTCTGAAGAAAGGGTGATGACTAGTGGGGTACCACAGGGTTCATTACTGGGATCGGTCCTCCTTAATGTCTTTATAGGAGACATTGCATAGGGGCTAGAAGGAAAAGTATGCCTCTTTGCAGACAATACAAAATCTGCAACAGGGTTGATACACAAGGGGGAGGGTGGAAAGGATGAGAAGGGACTTGGCGGAGGAATGGTCAAAAGTATGGCAGCTTAGATTCAATGCTAAGAAGTGCAAGGTAATGCATCTGGGAAACAAAAACCCAGGGGAAGAGTACAGAGTTGGGGGGGCACTAACAACAGCAAAAATGGAAAGGGACCTCAGGGTTATCATATCAGATGACCTTAAGGTAGGCAAACAATGTGAGAAGGCAGTAAGGAAGGCTGGGGGGATACTGGGATGAATAGGGAGAGGCATCACCAGTAGAAATACAGGAAGTTGTTATCCCTCTGTACAGACAGTTGGTGAGACCCCATCTAGAGTATTGTGTGCAGTTCTGGAGACCCCATCTCCACAAGGACATAGACAGGATAGAGGCAGTTCAGACCAGGGTAACTAAAATGGTGCAGGGTCTGCACAGAAGCCATATGAGGAGAAACTGAAAGAGCTTAATATGTATACCCTCGAGGAAAGGAGGTAGAGGGGGAGCATGATAGAAACATTCAAGTACCTCAAGGGAATCAACAAAGTCCAAGATGGGAGCAACTTTGAGAGAAAGAGATGTACAAGAACAGGGGGGCACAATTTGAAGATGGAGGGGGGACGGCTCAGGAGCAATGTCAGAAAGTATTTTTTCATGAAGAGGGTGGTGGACACATGGAACCACCTTCCTGAGGAGGTCATGGGGTCAAAAACAGTTGGGTAATTCTAGAATGCATGGGATGGACATAAGGCAATTATAGTGAATGGTAGGAGGAAGTAGGCTGTTGGTTAACTAGAATCTGCAGCTTATCCAATACATAGGGAATGGGCAGACTAGGTGGGCCAAACGGTCCTTATCTGCCGTCAAAGTGTATGTTTCTATGTCTATGTTACTTTCTGACACAAAAGACAACTGGGGAGTGGCGACCTATCTTGCTGTTAAACCCCAAATTCAGGATGGTCACCCTGTTACTGGCCATACAGTCCTTACAGCAGGGAGACTGGCTAGCCACCCTGGAGCTAAAGGGTTCCTTTTTTACATATACACATAAGGAGGTCTCACAGGAAGCTTCTCAGGTTTAAACTCCCTTTGGGCCATTATCAGTTTGCTGTGGCCTTTTGGCCTATCCTCTGCCCCAAGAGTCTTTACAAAGTGCCTGGCAGTGGTAGCAGCACACCTCAGGAAGCTGGGCATCTCTACCCTTTTTTAGACAATTACCTCATAGTGGTAAAGTCTCCTTGTCAGGTCAAGGAATCCCTTTCATTTACAGAGCTCACTCCGGAGTCTCTGCATTCCCTGGAAAATCGAAAATAAAGTCTTATCTGGAACCCACCCAGCTACTCACCTTCACAGGAGCCCAGCTGGGCACCCAAAAAGGATATGCCTTCCTTCCACAGGTGAGAATTCAAACTTTCCCTCAGTGGCAAATGATTTTGTCCAGGGACCGCCAAGACCAGCCAGGCATTTCCTCAGCCTATTGGGACACATGGCTTCAATGCCTGCAGTGGTCCCAGGAGTCAGGTACAGGATGCGAAACCTGCAAGCCTATTTTAGAGCTCGCTGGTCTCAAAGAAGCAACAATTTTTCAAAGTTGATACCTGTGACAGATCAGTTCCTTTAGACTCTGTTTTGGTGGAAGAACCCTGCAAATCTGGCAGCAGGGATACTCCTCCAGGTTCCATTTCCCACAAAGGTGATCATCACAGATGCCTCCCTCCTGGGTTGGGGAGCACATCTGGCAGTGCCTCAGTAAATGGCACCTGGACTCTCCAAGAGTCACGGTTACATATAAACCTGTTGGACCTCAGAGCAATCTTTCTAGCTGTCAAGGCATTTGCTCCTGTCATAAAAGGACAGACTGTACAAATTTGAACAGACACACCACTGCAATGTTTTACATAAACAAGCAGGGTGGTACTAGATCAGGAATACTGTGTTCGGAGGCTCTGAAAATCTGGTCTCTCGCCTCCTCCCTGGAGTCAGCCTTTCAGCTATTCACCTCCCAGGCAAACACAATACTCTGGCAGATGCTATAAGTTGCATCAGTCAAAGCCAGAGCGAATGGACTCTGAAGTCATCAGTATCAGTGGCTCAGTAGGTAGCACACTCACCTCCGAGGCCAGGAGATCAGAGGGCTGTGGGTTCAGTTCCCACACCTGGCACTTGGGTTAATATCCCAACACTGACACTGTAGTACAGCATGGGTGTGAGGGGTGCTGCACTTCTGAGGTGCTGTCTTTTGGATGAGATGTTAAACCGAGGTCCCATCTGCCTGGATTGGAGGTAGTTCAGGTGGCTATTAAAGATCCCATGTCACTTATCGAAAAGAGTAGGGGTAAATTTTATTAAACAGAATATCGGAACATAAACAAACAATAAAGAAAAATCAGAAACAAAAGCATGGAATCAAAAACATAGTCAAGTTGACAAAAGAAAAAGTAATACAAAAGGTATCAGGAGTCACCAACAATAATAACAAAAAAATGAAAAGAAGAAAAAAAAGGAATACTGTTCAAATAGGAAAAAAAATAACCAGCAGCCAGGAACGGGATCCCTGTTCCCAGTAAAGTGAAGAAGCAAACAAGGGAATCCCCAAAGAAATCATCATGTCACTGCCGGCAGTTCAGTAATCCAAGGCAACTCCTTCCATAATTCAGCTATCTCATTACCTGATAAGGCAAGACATTCAGCAGCATAGACAGTTTTAACATCTTTCAGTATCTTGTTACCCAGCTCCAAATGGGAACATTCCTTTTGCTGTAAGGTAAAAGCACACCTAGCCAACCAAATATTCCACTTGATAATAGTAAATAAGAGATGAAGAGTACCCGGATTCCACTTTCGCCAAACAGGTGAAGCAAAACCATACATAAGGTGGTCATAGGTCAGGTGTGCAAATAAAGACATGTCCCACAAATCAGCCAAGTAAACCCAAAAAGATTTAATAAAGGAACAATGAAAAATAAATGCTCCACAATCTCAGTGAAATTAACACAAGGCAGTCTGCTACAAACCCGATTTTGTACCTGTTTATGCTTATGGTTAGCTTTAACACTAATCCTGCCATGACAGGAAAGCCAATGGAAATCCCACATATGGATAAGTATCCTGGAATTATGATAAAAAAGGCACAAGGAGGAAAGAAACTGGTCAGGGCAGCCCAAAAAAACATCAGCAATGCCACAGAGAGAGGACAACAGGGATCTATAGAGTACCTGATGGGAAGCAGAAGATAAAAGTTGTTGGGGTGTAATCCCCCATTGCTTCAGACGAAGAAACGTCTCTCTAAGATATTGTAGAAAAACTGGGCCCTTCAGGGCCTTTAACACATTTTGCTCCCATTGGTGGAACCAGGGCTCACAATTCCCTAACAGCCAGGGCTCCCAATCCTTACCCATATCAACAAATAAAGGTTTCAAATTAGACATTAAAAAAATACTATTAAAACATAAAATGGGGTTAACTATATCCAGGCCACCCTCCCTAATGGGCAACTATAACACATTCCGTTTGATAGGGTTGAGACGGCTGCCCCAAATGGCTTGAAAGAAAACACTCAAAAGGGAGGTTTCCAATTTTTTCCGAATGGGAAACACATAACTAAGATATAAAAAAACCAGAATAAGAAAAAGTCTTAACCAAAAAAAACTATTTTTTCTTCCAAATCTTACTTTTATTCCATTGCATGACTTTATGTTTCCTGAGAGCAAGTTTCTCCTCCCAGTTTAAGGTAGCCATCTCAACGGAACCTAGCTTAATCCCAAAGATGGTCAGAGGGCCCAAGGTGAGAGAAATAGGCCATATAGAGGACTGGGGACTGGGGTTAAGACCCAGAGCCTTCCCACAGCATTTATCTAAATTCAAGAAAGCACTGAACACTGCACCAAAGGACGAACAGAGGTGAAGAGCCCGATGAACAGACCGGCGGTCAGCAACTAATAAACAAGGGTCATCAGCATAAGCAATGACTCTGGCCGAAGGCTGAACAGATGGCCCCAGTATCGGCACGATAGTAGAAAGGCCATTAATGGACCACAGCAACGGATCAATAAAAACAGTATACAGTACAGGACTCATGGGACAACCCTGCCGGACTCCCCTTTTAATAGAGACCATGGGCCCAACATTCACAACTGGTGTCACAGTAGCAGTAGCATAGAGGGACTGAATCCACCCTACCAGGAGAGGTGGAACATGATAGTGACTGAGAATTTCCCATAAGAAGGTGTGGCAGATGGAATCAAATGCCTTCCTCTGATCGAAGGACACCACAAATTCACTGCAGGAGCCTTTTAGACCATGGGAAAAGACTTCCCGTAATAGGATCAAATGATCCTGGATACTACGGGTAGGGATGGCACAAGCCTGTTCCGGGGAAATAACCTGCTCAGCTATCAGAAGCAGTCAATTAGTCAGAATTTTAGTACGCAATTTACAACCTGCATTCAACATGCAGATAGGTCTCCAATTATTCAGATCAGCCTTATCCCCTTTTTTAAACAAAAAAATCAAAGTTCCTTTATTAAAACTCCAAGGAATAATACTAGTGCTCAACATAGCATTAAACACAGCAGCAAGTTCACGGCACAGATGGTCACCAATAATTTTATATAATTCAAAAGTTAAACCATCCGGCCCAGGGGAAACATTATTTCTTAAGTGCTAGAGAACAACTTCAACCTCCTCATGGGTAATCAAACAGTCTGCCTGCTGCATTATTCGAGAGGGAACTGTTGGTACTGGTATAGTCCTCAAAAACTCTCGAATCTCCCTAAGGTCTGAGGGTATGTCAGTGAAAAGGGCTCTGGAGAAGTCAGCAGCTATGTGGAAAAGTGAAATACTAGAGGTGTGTAAGATGCCAGAGGTGTCTCGAAAACTGGACATGGTGTGAGTCCCCACTCTGTGGGCCTGTCGAGCAAAGGGGTCAACTTCCTGGGAAGGGCCCTGAGTGCCAAATTTATGCTGGGCATACAAACGAGTAGTGTGTTGAGAGGAAAACAACATCATGTCCTTGTGAATCAATTGAATTTGGGAAGTAAGTTCTTGACCAGTAGTGTGAGCAATAGTAAATTCTGAAGGTGTCGTCTGTGCTGTAGATAGGTCAAGTAAGCAGTACTACATTTCTGCTTACTATAACATTTTAAAAGAAGAATTAAATCAATCTTCGCATCCATCCACCAAGTAATAGGGTCATCACAGAAAAGTAACACGGATCTCCAAGCAGTAAGAACTTGGTGTAATGCAGACAATAACTCTGGGTCTGTCAACAAAGACATATTAAATTTCCAAAGTCCCGGGACCCTGGCAATGGGAGGGGGTACCACCAATAGAGATGGATACCCTCCCAAGGTCAGAGAATTCAACCAGATTAACAGTAGCATTCGAAATAGGTAGTGTTGGGGATGAAAAAATAAAATTGATTCTAATGGCCAAGACACCTTTGTGAAATGTAGGGGGGGGGTGCCGATTAGTAAAGTCTAAGTAAGTGTCTCTCGTAGGCGAGCCGTATGGATAACAGCGTATAGAAAGTGAGAATCACAAAAAAGCTTCTTAGTGGTAGCAAAAGAACTTTTGTCTTGCAGACTCAGGCCACAGTTGAAATCCCCAGAAAACAGAATCTGCTTGGAGGTGAATAAATAAGGTTGGATAAGAGAAAGGATGTCTATACGATTTGATTTAGTTTGTGGGGCATAAATATTAATTAAAGCGAAAGGGTATGTGATGTATAACTGCATCAAGAATAAGGACTCAGCCAGGCACTAAATCATAGAGTTTAAGCAAGTGAAAATCAAGAGAATGGACTAAAATACCTACACCAGAGCAGGTCTCATGGCCGATGGACCAAAAAGAGGGGCCACATAACCAGTGTCTTTGAGCATGATGTAGTTCAAACAAAGTATGGAAGCGAATATCCTGTAAAAAAATCAAGCTGAGTTGTAATGAAGCAAAGAAAGCAAAAAATAAATTCCTCTTGTCTGTACGTTTAATGCTGTTCACATTCAACGTGTGACAAGCAAATGGTGTGAAAGTATCAGGCAGCATGAGAAAAAGGGCATAAGCACAAAGAACCAACCAGAGAAAAAACACTATTTCTTTTTGCCAGAACCAGCCATACTCTTCCCTTTCGTCCGGGCTTTCCTTTTCTGAGCACCTCTACTCTTAGTCCCAATTTCAGTGTCAGTAGTCCCATCAGGGTGGGAGTAAGGGATAGAGGAGGAATCGGCTCCTCTCCAGAGACAGCAGAAGTGTCCTGCAAAACATCATAAGGATTAGAGACAGGAATAGGCGAGGGTCTGAGGACCTTAGGGGGCGGTAGGGCAGCTTTTTGTTTGGACCTCATAGAGTGTCTACAGCTCACAGGAAGAGGCTTGGGGGGCATTCCAGTGTCAGCCGGGGCCACCCCCAAGGGTTCAAGGTTAATAACTGCAGGCACCAAAAAAGGAACAGGTGGCGTGCAAGACCCCGAGCACTGTACAACACAAGACTCAGGTGCAGGTGCAGTCGATGTAGAGGGTCTGGAAGGGCCCAAATCCGGCTGTGGTGGAGAAATCTTACTCCGAAGTTTAGCCTTCTGGGTTTGGGAGATAATAAAATGCTGATCAGCACCAGCACCATGGTGCTCCTGATTGTGGGCTGCCCATGGACAGTTCCAGCACCATGGTGCTCCTGATTGTGGGCTGCCCATGTACAGTTCCAGCATCATGGTGCTCCTGATTGTGGGCTGCCCATGGACAGTTCTAGCATCGTGGTGCTCCAGATTGTGGGCTGCCCATGGACAGTTCCTGCATCGTGGTGCTCCTGATTGTGGGCTGCCCATGGACAGTTCCTGCATCGTGGTGCTCCAGATTGTGGGCTGCCCATGGACAGTTCCAGCATCGTGGTGCTCCAGATTGTGGGCTGCCCATGGACAGTTCCTGCATCGTGGTGCTCCTGATTGTGGGCTGCCCATGGACAGTTCCTGCATCGTGGTGCTCCTGATTGTGGGCTGCCCATGGACAGTTCCAGCATCATGGTGCTCCTGATTGTGGGCTGCCCATGGACAGTTCTAGCATCGTGGTGCTCCTGATTGTGGGCTGCCCATGTACAGTTCCAGCATAATGGTGCTCCTGATTGTGGGCTGCCCATGCACAGTTCCAGCATAATGGTGCTCCTGATTGTGGGCTGCCCATGTACAGTTCCAGCACCATGGTGCTCCTGATTGTGGGCTGCCCATGTACAGTTCCAGCACCATGGTGCTCCTGATTGTGGGCTGCCCATGTACAGTTCCAGCATCATGGTGCTCCTGATTGTGGGCTGCCCATGTACAGTTCCAGCATCATGGTGCTCCTGATTGTGGGCTGCCCATGGACAGTTCCAGCATCATGGTGCTCCAGATTGTGGGATGCCCATGGACAGTTCCAGCATCATGGTGCTCCTGATTGCAGGCTGCCCATGGACAGTTCCAGCATCATGATGCTCCTGATTGTGGGCTGCCCATGGACAGTTCCAGCATCATGATGCTCCTGATTGTGGGCCACCCATGGACGGTTCCAGCATCATGGTGCTCCTGATTGTGGGCTGCCCAGGTACAGTTCCAGCATCGTGGTGCTCCAGATTGTGGGCTGCCCATGGACAGTTCTAGCATCGTGGTGCTCCTGATTGTGGGCTGCCCATGGACAGTTCTAGCATCGTGGTGCTCCTGATTGTGGGCTGCCCATGGACAGTTCCTGCATCATGGTGCTCCTGATTGTGGGCTGCCCATGGACAGTTCCAGCATCATGGTGCTCCTGATTGTGGGCTGCCCATGTACAATTCCAGCATCATGGTGCTCCTGATTGTGGGCTGCCCATGCACAGTTCCAGCATCATGGTGCTCCTGATTGTGGGCTGCCCATGCACAGTTCCAGCATCATGGTGCTCCTGATTGTGGGCTGCCCATGCACAGTTCCATCATCATGGTGCTCCTGATTGTGTGCTGCCCATGTACAGTTCTGGAAAGTGTGCCCAGGTTCCTCACACAAATTGCATTTACTCTCATTGAGGCAGGCAGACCTAACATGACCCAACTCTCCACAGGAGTTGCATTTAACCTTATCACAAGCACTACTCAGGTGAGAGGGATCGCCACACCTGTAGCAGGCCTTAGGCTGGCTGGAAAAAACAACACCCCCTATCACGACCCATAAAAAAGGAATTAGGCAGGTGGAGAACTCCAGAGTCATCAGACTTGAGCAGTACCTTGGCCCTCCACCCCCCTGGTTCATATATGTGGCCTCAGGTTCCCCAATAACAGTGCAACACATTTTCAACCAATTAATCACATCAGACAGATCCACTCCTTCATTACAAAACAAAATTGATATAGTTTTATAGGCAGGTTTAGTTAATGGAATGACCAAAAAAGGTCTCCACAAGGCTGTAGCTTTCAGTGAGTGATATTTCGCCCAACATCTGTCCAAACCCCGAAGCGTTTTGAAGCTGTTATCAAGAGTGGTCTCCCTGAGATATGATTAAGGGCATAAAGTTTGTGGGCAAAGAACTTCATGGAGTCCTTCAATAAAGTTCTGATCACATAGACATGATCAGGGGGTCCAGCATACCACCAATATAAGAGAGACAGAGAGCATTATGGCATTTAGCAGGCAAGATAGGGAGCTGAAACAATGAGGAAAACGTTTTCTTCTGTCAGGCATGAGATTCAAAGGTGCTGCAGGCAGAGCAAGGCCAGGGCCTGCAGTAACAATCGGAAGAGTTACATGAGGGAGATGCAGGGCAGGGTGCCGGGTGAGATGTGGGCCATCAGGGATGGCTAGGGGATCAGCCAGAACCCACTCAGGGGTCGTGTCTCTAGTGACAGCAGGGCAAGGAGCTAAAGCAGAAGTCACGAAATCAGCCTCTGTCGGCGTACACATAAGAGATGTACCAGGAGACCAGTAAGCATCAGGAGAACACTTTTCCCAGCCAGCACCCTCCAAAGCTGAGTCCACGACCAAGGCCCGGTCCCCGGAACGTCAGTAGCCCGGATAGCCAGACACAGAGGGTGTAAGACAGGCTCAGTAGGAACAGTAACAGAGTCACAAGCAGTGGTTGCAGGCAAAGTAGGACGTGAATTACAGGCAGATTTAGAGTGTCCATTGGCAGACGGCGGGTCCTGCAAACGAGTAGAAGAATGACTCAGCGGGCATTTGACATAAACTGCAGAGCTGTTAGTACAGGACTGCCGAATTCTCTGCATAAGAGCTGCTTTCCTCGCAAGAAACTTCCTTTCCTCAGATTCTAAAAGCAGCTGTAAATCACGGATCTTGGCCGACTGCTCACCAGAAGGAGCAGCCAAAGATTCACTTTCAGCCTTCTCAGAACTGACGACCAGCTCTGAGTCCATGTCAGGGTCAGGAGCCAGCAAATTCAAAACAATACCACCTGCAGCAGCAGCAGGTTCCAAAGCCAAATGATTTATTTCCACCACGTTCTCCTACACATCAAGTAAACCAGCAGTCCCAGGCAAAGACAAGGCAAGAGGGGAGACCAGCCCTCCAACCTCCATGGTTTCCATCACCACTCCAGGGCTCCTGTCCGCCATCTTGGTCCCGCAGACAAAAGGGTCCACCTGCTCACAGGAGGCAAGTGTAGGGGAATTTCCCCGGTGTCCTGGCCAAATTTCCCCCATTCACTGGAAACACCACAAACAGCTTAATCTGGTTCAGTGTCACTTGGCATTCATCTGTGTGGGATTGTGAAGGGGGGAGGGGCAGCTGCAAAATGGGGTGCTAGCTGCACACTCAAGCAGACTTGATAGACTGTGTGTCCTGTATCTGCCGGCAAGTAGTAAGTAAGCAAGTACTAGCCACAGTGTTTAGGTGGTGGGGCACACCAGAAGTGGATCTGTTTGCCTCGTCCCTCAACTTCCAGCTCCCTCAGTACTGTTGCAGGCCCCCAGTCCCGGGAACACTTCCCCTGGATGACTTGATCCTAGACTGGTCAGGGAGGTTCCTATATGCATTCCCTCCTTTTCTGCTGAAACTCAGGGTACAGTCCACTCCATTTACACTGCCCGTGGTTAAAATGGGAAGTCAGCTACATTGGGCAAAAATTCAAAACCAGTTGCCAATTAACATAGAATCCAATGTCACAGCAAGTGGTTACATCAACTGCTATAGCGGGCAGATTCTGCAGGGTGTTGAGAGTTTTCACACCCTTTAATTGGTTTCCAATTACTGTGCTAATTGCTAAGCTCACGCAAAGCGGTTTACTGTTCCACATGAAAAGAGGTGCTACAGCATCTGCAGTGCGCTCAGTGTGTCTCTGGACTGCTGTAACAATGGCTAGCAGAAAAAAGGCGATGTTCCTAAGCGAAAAAATTGAAGTCTTTAAAAAGATTGACGAGCTGCCCAAGATGAGTCAGCGAGGCTTGGCTCAACACCTTAGTCTCCCAAAATCAACTGTGGCTGATCTACTGAGGCAGAGAGATCAGCTGTTTACTGAATGGAATGTGAATGCGTCGCAGTTCTGTGGTGCTACTGTAATTACACTAACTATGTGTTACTGTGCTGGAGTTTTCCTTTTTTTACAGTTAAACAGAATTAAAGTTTACTTAAAGTAAAGACTATGCCTAGCAGTATATGTTTATTGACTACTGCCTTTACCGAGAGTGTTTGAACGCATTTTGGTAACGAAGTTAACTAACACCATTTCCTGAGTTCAGACTTCAAATAAAAGTCTGCATTTGGTTACATCATCTGTCTCCTATAACAGGCAAACATGCTTAACACAAACCTGCCCGTTATAAGCGATGGGCATTGTATTACTGAAACTCAGACAACAGCCTGCATCAATAATTCTGGTGGCTCTGGTTTGGCCCAGGAAAGCCTGGTACCCTCTATGACAACCCATCTCTCTCTCTGGGCTGGAACAGTTTTTAGAGAGGTGTCTGTCCTAGGGTATTCGCTACCACCAGCTGGAGTCATCCAACGCCAATTTCCCAAGTTTACAAAACTGGGTAATCAAGCGTGCAATTGCACAAATCAAAGTCTGGCAGTGTGTCTCTCTCAGGTGGCGGAAGCTAAACAGAGTTTACCTCAACCAGTGGAAACCATGTATTACCTTTGAAAAATGACATCACCGTCACAACTGTTGAGTAAATCAATAGCTTTTTGCTTAACAGAAAGTGAACAGTGATTACAGGATATCTATTTACAACACAAGAGAATAACACTGATACAGGAAAAGTAAACAAATGTTTTTAAATAACAGATGATGAAAGAAAAAGGCTATTACTGCAATATGCTAGTATTAAACTTACCCTTCCCTGTCCTTCCAAGAGAACACTGGCCCCCTAAGCTAACTGCCAGCTCCCATGGACATAGCTAGAAGGGTAGGCCACAAACTTAGTTCTTCCTTCAACTCCCAGAGAGTAACCAACAACTACTCCATCACTGTCTTTCAGTATCTTATATACTCTCTTGAGAATAGGTGATTCCTATTTCCCCTTTGAATGCACCAACCATCTACCATGCATGTATTTAATTGTCCCAATCAAATTGCGCACCTATCGGTGTCCACTAATATTTATCCTTAACCTTAGGTTTATACTATATTGATCCAATCCATTTAAACTGTGAGTCTGTGTGTGGACATGTCCACTCTGAGATTTATGACCTAGCTCTTATCTAGCAGTGAAGGAGGACAGTGAGAATTCCAGCTTGTGGAATTTCAGCATGTGTTTTTTTTTCCAGACTGCTAAAAAAATAAGCCACCTACAGAATCCACCATTAACTCCTTCCTTCCTTCCCATTTCTGTCATACCCTCTCCTTCTCTCATTATCCTGCAGCAGGTCCCTTCACCTGCTGCCAACTCACTCCCTGCTGACCCTGCCTCAGTCAGGAGTGCATTATCCAGACATACATTCTCTTCACCTCAAGGCCTGGTTCTTGAGGAGTTAGGTTTTCCATCCTCTCAGTACTCAGTACAGGTCCTTAACGTCCTGAGAATGGCTAATAAACCTAACACAAAAAAGGCTTACGCAGCCAAATGGAAACAGTTTTCCCTCAGGTGCAAGAGCAAAAAGGTCAGTCCTCTTACAGCTTCAGGCTCTCAGCTGCTGGAATACCTGGTACATCTGCAGGTGTCAGGCTAGAAACCCTCTTCCCTCAAGCTACACCTGGCTGCAATTTCGGCCTATCTTTCAGTGGGAAAGAACAAGTCAATTTTTTACCTTACCATATTCAAACATTTTTCCAAATGAATCTTAGACCTCTAGCCTCCAGTCAGGAAACTGGTTCCTCCTTGGAACCCGAATCTCTACATAGCGAGGCTCATGCAACCAGCCTTTGAGCATATGGCCACTGCACATATCCAGTTTGTGACCTGGAAGTCGGTCTTCCTGGTGGCCATTGTCACAAACCCACTCAGCAGGTCAGCCGTCTACTCCCAAAGTACCAACCTCCAAGCACAGTCTTGAGAACAGCTAACAGAACAAGGTAATCCTCTTGTCTGTTTTTGTGGGTTCGAATCAACCTTTGGTCTCAAGTCTTGGAGGGATTCAAACTGTGAATCTCTTGCTAGCGTACCCAATGCAAAGGCTCAGATAATTCTGTCTTCAGGGGGCCAGATATCTTTGCCTACAGGCAGCTAATCAGGTGTACAGAAATTAACCCTTAAAAACTGTAATAAAAGACCTCAGATTTAAAACGCTTACCTTTTTCCAGTTTGGTATCACCATTCAAGCTTATGCATAGTGTCTGCTTTAACCATATATGCCCTACTTGGAAAGAAATCAAAGACACACCTAGTAAGCTCTAAAAATGAAGTTTTACTAAAATAGATAAAAAATATGTAACACATAAAATACAGAACTTTTACATCACAAAACATACAAATCACTTAAAACAGGTTTTAACAGTGCAATTCCTACCTACTGTACTTAGATTTCTCTCTCTCTCTCTCTCTCTCTCTCTCTCAATATCTACTTAAAGGGCTCACAGATGTTTCTTTGTCAGAGTCTAGATAGAAGTATGCCTGTGAAGTAGAACAGAATATTTCTTAAAGAAAACTGTATTTGCCAACCTCTTTGTGTGAGGTCACCTAGCTCCTCCTCTGTCAGAATATATAAAAAAATATATATATATACGAAAACAGGATGTCTTTTCAAAGTATTAAATTCTGTAATCCTCAGCACAACTCATTTTCTCTTTCAAATGACATTCTTTGATCTTATGCTGCATCCTCTCTCATACAGGCTTCAAAGGAGCATTTATGATTTCGCACCAGTGTACTAAACCTGGTTTCCCCCTCGAAATGCCATAAAAGGGATACTGATTTTCCCCTCTTAGCAGTCAAAGCTATAATTAACTTAGAAAAGTCTGTAATCAGCTTCTGACCTTCCAGGTAACACCCTGTATCTAAAACGTGTGTGTATGTGTGTGTGTGTGTGTGTGTGTGTGTGTGTGTGATCTCACATGCTGTTTCAGCATTTCTCAAGAACATTACAAAAAATGATACAGCACTCAGAACTGGCTGTCCACGTCACAGCCATTACCTCTGCCAGGAGGATTTCAGAGTTACAGGCCCTGTGCACTGAGCCTAATTACATCATGCCTCACAACAATAAAATTGAGCTCAGGACAAATAGAACGTTCCTACCTAAGGTGGTTTCAGAGTTCACCTAAACCAGTCTATTACTCTACCCATTTTCTTTAATGAGAAATCCACTCCTGGTGAGCAAAAGCTCCACAGTTTGGATGTCAAATTTTACTACCTAGAGCATACTAAACAGTCCAGAGGCTCCTCCACTTGGTTGTTCCTCACCTAACGGAATGTAGGCAGAGGAAAACCAGCTACCAAGAGAAATATTTCCCGCTGGTTGGTCTCTTGTATTAGATTCTGCTATGGAAAGGCTGGTCGTCAAACTCCTGTGGGGCTCAGGGCCCACTCCACCAGGGTCACTGCAGCCTCTGTGGCAGCAGCAAGGGACATACCCCTTCCGGATGTCTGCAAAGCAGCTACCAGGAAATCTGTACACACCTTCATAAAGCACTACAGTTTAGATGTGCAGTCCAGATCTGACACCAAATTTGGCAGGGTGGTTCTGCAGAGCCTCTTTCCTAAGTAGGTTCTCTGCCCACCTCTCACTTGGTATTACTCGGTAGTCTGCTATAGTTACTGATACTAAAGGACTCATGGGGTAAGAAGAAAAAAATATTCACTGCTGTAATCTTCTTTCTTCCAAGGGGTCCTTTAGCATTAGTAAGCTCCCACCATTCCTCCCCAGTTCACCTGTCAGGAGAAGGGCTCTGTTCTCAGTTTTATTACCAGTTTTTTTTTTTTTATTAATGTGTTTTGTGCTCAGGTTGTTGTTATCCGTTTTCAGGTTTTGGACATTTGCATGTTTTTTATTCCTGTTGGTTCACTCTTCAGGGTATGTGCCCATTTTCTTCAAAAAAATTCTGAAGCCCTTCAGGCTGCTCTCACTCAGCACACTCCCCTCCTGTGTTTTGATTAGCTGATGCCCTAGCTCATTATAATTCTCTTAAAGGCATACCTCTAGGGTAGTTGCACCTAGCCAGCTAACTGCTATAGTTACTGATGATAAAGGACCCCTTGGAAGAAAAAAAGATTACTGCGGTGAGTAATTTTTCTTCCCTACTCACTCTGCTACTCAGGATATGCAGGGATTCCCTACCAGCTATAGTATACAGGGTAACCAGGGATTCCTTACCAACTCTAGCACCTAGGGTATCTAGGGTTCCCTATCCACTCTACTACATAGAATACCCAGGTATTCACTACCTGCCGTAATTCCTAGGATATCAAGGGAGTCCCTGCCTGCTCTATAACCCAGGGTATCCAGGGATTCCCTACCCACTGTAATACCATGGGTATTCAGGGATTCCATACCTTCTCTAGTGCCCTGGGTATCCAGGGATTCTTTTCCCATTCTTGTATCCAGGGGGCCCAGGGATTCCTTTCCTGTTCTAGTACCCAGAAACATAGAATTTGATAGCAGATAAGGACTGCTTGGCCCCCCCTCCCCAGTCTGCCCATTTTCCTAATGGATAAGCTGCGGATCCTAGTTAACCAACAACCTACTTCCTCCTACCCCCATGCATTCTTGAATTCCCCCACTGACCTTGACTCCATGACCTCCTTAGGAAGGCTGTTCCATGCATCCACAACCCTCTCCATGAAAAAATGCTTCCTCACATTACCTCTGAGCTGTCCACCTTCTATCTTCAAATTGTGCCCCCTTCTTCTTGCACATCTCTTTTTCTGAAAGATACTACCCTCTTGGACTTTGTTGATTCCCTTGAGATACTTGAAAGTTTCTATCATGTCCCCCGTCTACCTTCTTTCCTCAAGGGTATACATATTAAGCTTCTTTAGTCTCTCTTCTTATATCTTCTGGTGCAGACCCAGCACCATTTTGGTTGCCCTCCTCTGGACAGCCTCTACTCTGTCTATGTCTCTGCGGAGATGAGGTCTCCAGAACTGCACACAGTACTCCAGACGGGGTCTCACCCTCTGTACAGAGGATAACAACTTCCTGTTTTCGACTGTTGATGCCTCTCCCTATGCATCCCAGTATCCCTCCAGCCTTCCTTACTGCCCTCTCACATTGCTGGCCCACCTTTAGGTCATCTGATACAATTACCCCCAGCTCCCTTTCCACTTGTGTTATTGTCAGTATCTCACCCCCCAGTGTGTACTCTTCCCCTGGGTTTTTGTTTTCCAGGTGCATTACCTTGCACTTCTTTGCATTGAATCTAAGTTGCCATACATATGACCATTCCTCCAACCTTGCCAAGTCCCTTCTCATCCTTTCCACTCCATCTTGTGTATCAACCCTGTTGTAGATCTTTGTGTCATCTGCAAAGAGACATACTTTTCCTTCTGGTTCCTCTGCAATGTCACTTATAAAGACATTAAAAAGGTCCAGTCCCAATACTGAACTCTGCAGTACCCTGCTAGTAATCCTGCTTTCTTCACTGTGGACTCTGTTTACTACTACCCTTTGCGTCCTGTTGTCCAGCCAATTTTTCATCTAGGCTACCAGCTTGGGACCCACTCCAAGGTTGGCTAACTAATATATTTATCTTTTGTGTGGGACCATATCAAATGCCTTGCTAAAATCTAGGGAGGCCATGTCCACAGCCCCTCCCTGGTCTACTACTTTGGTCACCCAGTCAAATAAATCTATTAGATTCATCTGACATGACCTTCCCACTGTGAATCCATGCTGCCTTGAGTTCTGTGCCCCACTGGCCTCTAGGTACTCAACAATTCTTTCCTTCAGAAGTAATTCCATCATTTTCCCTACCACTGAGGTCAAACTAACTGGTCTGTAGTTTCCTGCCTTTGCCCTGCTCTCACTTTTGTGAAGAGGAATCACATCCACCCTCCTCCAGTCCTCAGGTACCACCCCATCCTCCCATGATTTGTTAAACAGAGTAGTCAGTGGTGTCACTAGTTCTACCCTTAGTTCTTTTAGAATTCTTGAGTAAATCCCATCAGGCCTCATTGCTTTGTCCACCTTCAATTTTACTAGTTCTTTCAGAACCCTTTCTTCTGGAATCGACTGGTATCGACCACCTGTATCTAGAGTGTTTCTCTTGTTTGGTTTAGGTACCCTCCCCTTCCTTTAGAATACTGAGCAGAAATATTCGTTCAGCATCCCTGCTTTTCACTGTCACCCTCTGCCCACATTCCTTCCCCTTTATTAAGCTTCACTATCCCTCCCTTGGTCTTTCTTCACTCCTTAATGTACCTATAAAAGGTTTTATCCCTCTTCTTAACAGAGTTGGCTATCCTTTCCTTGGTTTGGGCCTTTGCTATTCTGACTGCCTTCCCTGCCTCTTTCTGCTTTAACTGATACATCCTGCTCCTTCTGTGTTTCCTTATATTTCTTGAATGCTATCCTTTTCTCCTTAACCTTTCCTGCCACCTCTTTTGAGAACCATAGAGGTTTTTTTCCTTCATTGTGTTTTGTTGATTTGCTTCACACAAAGGCTTGTTGCCTCTGTGATGACTGTTTTGATTACTCCCCATTGTTCCTCCACCCCTCCTTCTTGCATGTTTGCTAGTGCTTTTCTGAGGCACTCTCTCATTTTCCTAAAGTCAGCCCTCCTAAAGTCCAGTACTCTTGCTTTTGTATGGCTTGACTCTATGGCTGTGTTTATCGTGAACCATACTGTTTGGTGGTCGTTTGTTCTCAGATGGCTACCCACCTCTAAATCCAAGATTCTTTCTCCATCCCCGTTTGAGAGTACCAGACCTAAAATTGCTCCCTCCTGAGTGGGTTCCAATACTAACTGTCTGAGGCATGCCCCTTGTAAGGCATCAAGAATGACCCTGCTCTTGGATGTGCCTGCAGCAAAGGTGCTCCAGTTAACATCTGGCATATTCAGGTCCCCCAGCAACAATATCTCCTCTTTTTCTGCCATTCTAAGGATGCCTTCTATCATTTCCTTGTCCATTCCCTCCCCGAGATGGGGGTCTGTATACAACCCCCATGCGGATTGTGGTGCCATTTCCTGTCTCCAGGGTGACCCAGAGTACCTCATCTGCTCCTTGTTTACTCTTTAGTTCTGTTGCTTTGATCCCTTCCCTTACATAGAGAGCTACTCCTCCTCCTCCTCTTTTACCTTCTCTGTCCCTCCTATAGATTGTGTATCCTGGTATGTTGACATCCTAGTCATGGTTCTCTGTGTACCATGTTTCTTTGACTGCCACAATATCCAGGCATCCCTCTTCCATCAAGGCCACTAGTTCAGGAAGCTTGTTACACAGACTATGGGCATTGGTACTCATCACCCTCCATTTTTTGATGACCTTACCCCTTTTAGCCCCATCCCTGTCCTTAGTAGTCCCAGGTATCCAGGGATTCCTACCTGCTCTAGTACCTTGGGTATTCAGGGATTCCCTACCTGCTCTAGTACCCAGGGATTCCCTACTGCTCTAGTACCCAGGGTATCCAGGGATTCCCTACCCATTCAACTATCAAGGGTATCCAGGGATTCCCTATCTGATCTACTATCAAGGGTATCCAGGGATTCCCTATCTGATCTACTGCCGTGAGTATCCAGGGATTCCTTAGCCACTCTAGTAACCAGGATATCCAGGTATTCGCTACCCTCTTTACTACCCACAGTATCCAGGAATTCCCTACCCACTCTACTATGCTGAGTATCCAGGGATTTTTAACCTTCTCTACTACCCAGGGTATCTAGGAATGCCCTCAGTAAGTAGAAATTTGTCCAGGCATACCCTGAAGGCCTGTACTGTATTTCTGACCACTGTCTCCACTGGCAGGCTGTTCCATAAGTTCACCACCCTCTGGGGGAAGAAGGAGCACCTAATGTTAACCTAACATTTGCTGCCTCTGAGCTTCAGGTGTGTCACTGTGTCCTACTGGAGCACAGCCGTTCTGGGTAGTAGTGAAACCAGAGCTGCACCTTGTCATTTGTCCTTCCTGAAGTAACAGACCCAGAACCACGCCTTCTCATGTTTTCTTCTTGTCATTCCTGATTCAGAACCGCACTGTGTCATTTGTCCTTCCCATAGTACCAAATCCAGAACAACACCTTGTCATTTGTCCATCCCATAGTACCGGATCCAGAACCGCATTGTCATTTGTCCTTCCTGTAGTACTAGATCCAGAACCACACCTTGTCATCTGTCCTTCCCAAAGTACCGGATCCAGAGCCGCACCTTGTCATTTGTCCTTCCCATAGTACCAGACCCAGAACCACACCTTGTCATTTGTCCTTCCCGTAGTACTGGACCCAGAACCGCACCTTGTAATTTGTCCTTCCCATAGTACTGGACCCAGAACCGCACCTTGTCATTTGTTCTTCCCATTGTACCAGATCCAGAACAACACCTTGTCATTTGTCCTTCCCATAGTACTGGACCCAGAACCATACCTTGTCAATTGTCCTTCCTGTAGTACTAGATCCAGAACCATACCTTGTCATTTGTCCTTCCCGTAGTACCAGATCCAGAACCGCACCTTGTCATTTGTCCTTCCCGTAGTACCAGACCCAGAACCACACCTTGTCATTTGTCCTTCCCAAAGTACCGGATCCAGAACCACACCTTGTCATTTGTCCTTCCCTCAGTACCAGACCCAGAACCACACCTTGTCATTTGTCCTTCCCGTAGTACTGGACCCAGAACCGCACCTTGTCATTTGTCCTCCCTTTAGTACCGGACCCAGAACCACACCTTGTCATTTATCTTTCTCCAAGTACCAGACCCAGAACCACACCATGTCATTTGTGCTTCCTGTAGTGCCAGACCCAGAACCACAGCTTGTCATTTGTCCTTCCCGTAGTGCCAGATCCAGAACAGCACAGTGCCATTATATCATAGTTTTCAGGGTCATCATAGTTTTCATTGCACTCCTGTTCATAATCTCCCCTCTTATTTCTTGGCTGCATGAGATATATTTCATTGCTCTTCTGGTACCCATTGAGAATGCTTCTTTGAATGACTGCCACTTTTTCCCCACCCCTATACTGGTTACCCTGTTGAGTACCTACTCCACAACATCTTCAATTGCTCAATTCTACTTTATGCCTCTTTTCGTTGCTCCAAATGTGTTTATTGCATATTTATTCTGAACTGCACCTGATGCACTGATTTTGATTTTCTAATGCACTATTTGTGATTATTGTATTTCACTAAGTATATTGTCCATTGTATTGCGTAACACCTGTACTGTATTTCTGTCCATCGTGTTGTGTAACAAGTGTACTGTATTTCTGTCCATTGTGTTGTGTAACAAGTGTACTGCATTTCTGTCCACCATGTTGTGTAACGAGTGTACTGTGTTTCTGTCCATCGTGTTGTGTAATGAATGTACTGTATTTCTGTCCATCGTGTTGTGTAACAAGTGTACTGTGTTTCTGTCCATCAAGTTGTGTAATGAGCGTACTGCATTTCTGTCCACCATGTTGTGTAATCGAGTGTACTGTGTTTCTGTCCATCATGTTGTGTAGAGTGCACTGTATTTCTGTCCATCGTGTTGTGTAACAAGTGTACTGGATTTCTGTCAATTGTGTTGTGTAACACATGTACTGTATTTCTGTCCAATGGTATTGTGTAACAAGTGTACTGTATTTCTGTCCATCATGTTGTGTAACAGGTGTACTGTATTTCTGTCCCTCGTGTTGTGTAACAAGTGTACTGTATTTCTGTCCTCGTGTTGTGTAACTACGTGTACTGTATTACTGTACTTTTATGTACTGATGTGCTCCACATCCCCTTCTCCCCAGGACACTTCTGGAAATGAGCTATACTGCTCAGTATGCCTTCCTGGTGAATCTTTTAAATAAATAAATAAATATCCTTCCAGCAGTAGCAGACCCAGAACCACACCTTGTCATCTGTCCTTCCCACAGTTCTGAACTCTGAACTGCACCTTGTCATTTGTCCTTCCCACAGTTCTGGACTCTGAACCGCACCTTGTCATTTGTCCTTGCCGCAGTTCTGGACCCTGAACCACACCGTGTCATATGTCATTCCTGTAGTACCAGATCCAGAACTCCTCCTTGTCATTTATAGAAACATAGAAACATAGACTTTGGCGGCAGATAAGGACCGCTAGGCCCATCTAGTCTGCCCATTTCCCTACCTACAGGATAGGCCGTAGATCCTAGTTAACCAACAGCCTATTTCTTCCTACCCCCACAAGAATTGCCTTATGTCTGTCCCATGCATTCTTTGAATTCTCCCACAGTTTTAGACCCCACAACCTCCTCAGGAAGGCTGTTCCATGCATCCACTACCCTCTCTGTGAAATAATACTTCCTCACATTGCCCTTGAATCGCCCTCCTTCTATCTTTAAATTGTGTCCCCTTGTTCTTGCAAGTCTCTTTTTCTGAAAGATGCTACCCTCTTGGACTTTGTTGATTCCACTGAGGTACTTAAACGTTTCTATCATGTCCCCCCTCTCCCTTCTTTCCTCAAGGGTATACATGTTAAGCTCCTTTAGTCTCTCCTCATACGGCTTCTCTTGCAGACCCTGCACCATTTTAGTTGCCCTCCTCTGGACTGCCTCTATCCTGTCTATGTCCTTGCGAGATGGGGTCTCCAGAACTGGACACAGTACTCTAGATGGGGTCTCACCAACTGTCTGTACATAGGGATAACAACTTCCTGTTTTCTGCTGATGATGCCTCTCCCTATACATCCCAGTATACCCCCAGCCCTCCCTACTGCCTTCTCACATTGCTTGCTAACCTTAAGGTCGTCTGATATGATTACCCCCAGGTCCCTTTCCTTTTTTGTTGTTGTTACTACCTCCCCACCCATTGTGTATTCTTCCCCTGGGTTCTTGTTTCCCAGGTGCATTATTTTGCACTTCTTTGCATTGAATCCTAGCTGCCATACTTCTGACCATTCCTCCAACCTTGCCAAGTCCCTTTTCATCCTTTCCACGCCCTTGTGTACAACCCTGTTGCAGATCTTTGTGTCATCTGCAAAAGGCATACTTTCCTTCAGTCCCTCTGCAATGTCACTGATGAAGACATTAAAAGGACTGGACCCAATACTGAACCCTGCGGTGCCCCACTCAACCCCTTTCTTCAGAGGACTCCATTTACAATTACCTTCTGTGTCCTGTTGTCCAGCCAATGTTTTCCACCCAGGCTACCACCCTGGGTCCCACTCCCAGGCTGGTTAATTTGACTATTAATCTTTTGTGTGGGACTGTGTCAAATGCCTTGCTAAAGTCTAGGTAGGCCATGTCCACAGCCCTCCCTGGTCTACTACTTTGGTCACCCAGTCAAAGAAATCTATTAGATTCTGTCTGACATGATCTTCTGCCAGAACCCATGCTGCCTTGGGTCCTGTGCTCCACTGGCCTCTAGGTACTCAACTATTCTTTCCTTCAGAAGTGACTCCATCACTTTCCTACCACAGAGGTCAGACTGACAGGTCTGTAGTTTCCTGCCTCTGTCTTGGTCCCACTTTTGTGAAGGGAATCACATCCGCCTTCCTCCAGTCCTCAGGTACCACACCATCCTCCCATGATTTATTAAAAGAATAGCCAGTGGTTTCACTAGTTCCTCCCTTAATTCTTTTTAGAATTCTGGGGTGAATTCCATCAGGACCCATTGCTTTGTCCACCTTCAGTTTTAGGAGTTCTTGCAGAACCCTTTCTTCTGTGAAAGGACTGGGATCGACCCCCTATCAAGAGTGCTTCTGTTAATTGGATGAGGCACTTCCCCTCCTCTTTTGAATACTGAGCAGAAATATTCGTTCAGTATTCCTGCTTTCACTGTCCCCTCTGCCCACCCACCGTTCATTCTATTCAGCCTCACTATCCCTCCTTTGTCTTTCACAGCCGTGATGTACCTATAAAAGGTTTATCCCCTTCTTAACTGAGTTGGCTATCTTTTCCTCAGTTTGGGCCTTTGCTATTCTGACTTCCCTTCCTGCTTCCTTCTGCCTTAACTGGTACAGCTCTCTGTCCTGCTCCTTCTGTGTTTCCTTATACTTCCGGAATGCTATCTTTTTCTTCCTAACTTTCACAGCCACCTCTTTTGAGAACCATAGTGGCTTTTTCTTTCATTTTGATTTGTTTATTTGCTTCACACAAAGGCTTGTTGCCTCTGTGATGGCAGTTTTGATAATTCCCCATTTGTCCTTCTCATAGTACTAGACCAAGAACCATGGATTGTCATTTGTCCTTCCCGCAGTACCATACCCAGAACTGCACTTGTCTTTTGTCCTTCCTATAGTACCAGACCCAGAACTTCACCTTGTCATTTATCCTTTCCGTAATACCAGATCCAGAACCGCACCATCTCATTTCTTCTTCTTGTAGTACAGGACCAAAAGCTGCACATTGTCAACCCAGAACCACATCTTATTTGTCCTTCCTGTAACCACACCGACTCATCTAGCTTTCCCATAGTACCAGACCCAGAACCACATCTTGTTATTTGTCCTTCCTGTAAGCGCACTCCTCATTTGTCCTTCCTGTAGTACCAGACCCAGAACCATATCTTATTTGTCCTTCCTGTAACCACACCGGGCCGCATCCATCCTTCCCATAGTACCAGGACCCAGAACCACATCTTATTTGTCCTTCCTGAAACTGTGCCATCCCATCCATCCTTCCCATAGTACCAGACCCAGAACCACATCTTATTTGTCCTTCTTGTAAGGCACCATCTCATTTGTTCTTCCCATAGTACCAGACCCAGAACCACATCTTGTTATTTGTCCTTCTGGTAACCGCGCCATCTCATTTGTTCTTTCTGTAGTACCAGACCCAGAACTGCATCTTGTTATTTGTCCTTTCCTTTTTGTTTCTTATTCTGTTTTTCCCCTGCTGGGCCGGGCTGCCTCCTTCCACTGACCCCCCCAGCCCCATCACCCGACGTCCCAGGGACTTACCTATATCCTGGCTTTCCCCCATGTCTTGCGCCACGTGGCAGGGATTGGTGGCTTCTGCCTGCCAACAGACTGGATACAATTTCTGGGAGAGGGCCTTGTAGCCTGGGTGCAGAGCCTGTGAGGGGTCAAGTTTCATCCTGCCCCATCACTGACCATTGTCCACTTTCTTCTTTCTCCTATTGGAGGAGTGGATGTGCAATGCCATCCAGATGTCCCTGCACAAGCTCCCGTGTGCAGGACGTCAATGACCATCACTCTTCTGTTCCCCATGTTGCAGTCCCAGCTGCTGGTACCTCCTGCCACCGGTACTGGTTAGGCTAATGCTGGGACCAGTGTCTGCCCCTTCCCACAGAAGGAGAGTTGTCCTCGCGACGCTTGATCCTCCTCTCTCTGGCTGACCCCAGATGCCCTGAGATGTCTCCCCCATCCCACAGAAGGAGAGCTGTCCTCGCAATGCTCGATCCTCCTCTCCCTGGCCCACCCAGATGCCCCGAGATGTCTCCCCTCCCACAGAAAGAGAACTGTCCCGACGCCTCGATCCTCCTCTCCCTGGCTGACCCCAGATGCCCCAAGATGTCTCCTTCTCCCCACAGGAGGCTGTCCTCCGGACGCTCAATCCTCCTCTTCCTGGCTGATCACAGATGCCGAGATGTCTCCCCACCCACAGAAGGAGAGCTGTCCTTGCGATGCTCAATCCTCTTCTCCATGCCCAGCCCCAGATGCCTGAGATGTCTCCCTCCCCACAGAAGGAGAGCTGTCCTCGGATGCTCAATCCTCTTCTCCATGCCCAGCCCCAGATGCCCTGAGATGTCTCCCTCCCCACAGAAGAGGCTGTCCTCGCGATGCTCAATCCTCCTCTCCTTGGCCAACCCCAGATGTCCAGCGATGTCTCCTCCTCCCCTCAGAAGGAGAGCTGTCCTCGCGACACTCGATCCTCCTCTCCCTGGCTGACCCCAGATGCCCAGCGATGTCTCCCCCTTCCCACAGAAGGAGAACTGTCCTCCCGACGCTCAGTTCTTCCCTCCCTGGCCGACCCCAGATGCCCTCACATGTCTTCCCCTTCCCACAGAAGGAGAGCTGTCCTTATGACGCTCGATCTTCCTTTCCCTGGCCAACCCCAGATGCCCCGATGTCTCCCCTCCCACAGAAGGAGAGCTGTCCTCGCGACGCTTGATCCTCCTCTCCTTGGCTGACCCCAGATGCCCGAGATGTCTCCCTCCCACAGAAGGAGAGCTGTCCTGCGATGCTCGATCCTCCTCTCCTGCCGACCCCAGATGCCCCTGAGATGTCTCCTCCCCACAGAAGGAGAGCTGTCCTCGCGACGCCTGATCCTCCTCTCTCCTTGGCCAACCCCAGATGCCTCCTAATGTCTCCCCCTCCCACAGAAGCAGAGCTGTCCTCTAGCACTTGCCATCCTCCTCTCCTTGGCTGACCCCAAATGCCTCAAGATGTCTCCCCCTCTCTACAGAAGGAGAGCTGTCCTTGCGATGCTAGATCCTTCTCTCCCAGGCCGACCCCAGATGCCCTGAGATGTCTCCCCCTCCCCACAGAAGGAGAGCTCTCCTCATGCAGCTCAATCCTCCTCTCCCAGGCTGACCCGAGATGCCCCAAGATGTCTCTCCCTCCCCACAAAAGGAGAGCTGTCCTCGCGAAGCTCGATCCTCCTCTCCCTGGCCGACCCCAGATGCCCCAAGATGTCTCCCCCTCCGCACAGAAGGAGAGCTGTCCTCGCGACGCTTGATCCTCCTCTCTTTGGCTGACCCCAGATGCCCCGAGATGTCTCCCCCTTCCCACAGAAGGAGAGCTGTCTTCCCAATGCTTGATCCTCCTCTCCCTGGCTGACCCCAGATGCCCTGTGATGTCTCTCCCTCCCCACAGAAGGAGAGCTGTCCTCGTGACGCTCGATCCTCCTCTCCCTGGCTGACCCCAGCTGCCCCACGATGTCTCCCCTCCCCACAGAGTGGCCCGGTCCTCTGGCTCGTCCTCCTCTCCTGGCCAACTCCAAATGCTTTGAGATGTCTCCCTCCCCACAGAAGGAGAGCTGTCCTAGCGACGCTGATCCTCTCTCCCTGGCAAACTCAGATGTCCTGAGATGTCTCCCCTCCCCACAGAAGGAGAGCTGTCCTCGTGAAGTTCGATCCTTCTCTCCCTGGCTGATCCAAGATGCCCCAAGATGTCTCTCCCTCCTCACAGAAGGAGTGCTGTCCTCGTGAAGAGCAATCCTTCTCTCCCTGGCTGACCCCAGATACCCCAAGATCTCTCCCCCTTCCCACAGAAGGAAAGTTGTCCTCACGATGCTCGATCCTCCTCTTCCTGGTGACCCCAGATGCCCTGAAATGTCTCACCCTCCCCACAAAAGGAGAGTTGTCGTCGCGATGCTCGATCATCCTCTCCCTGGCCGACCCCAGATGGCCCAAGATGTCTCCCCTCCCCACAGAAGGAGAGCTGTCCTCGGGATGCTCGATCCTCCTCTCCCTGGCCGACCCCAGATGGCCCAAGATGTCTCCCCTCCCCACAGAAGGAGCGCTGTCCTCGCAACGCTCGATCTTCCTTTCTGTGCCGACTCCAGATGCCCCGAGATGTCTCCCCCTTCCCACAGAAGGAGAGTTGTCCTTGTGAAGCTCAATCCTCCTCTCCCTGTCCGATCCTGATATCCCAAGATATCTCCCCTCCCCACAGAAGGAGAGCTGTCCTTGTGATGCTTGATCCTCCTCTCCCTGGCTGACCACAGATGCCCTGAGATGTTTCCCCCTTCCCACAGAAGGAGAGCTGTCTTCGTGATGCTCAATCCTCCTCTCCCTGGCCGACCCAGATGCCTCGAGATGTCTCCCCCTCCCCACAGAAGAAGAGCTGTCCTCACGACGCTCGATCGTCCTCTCCATGGCCGAGCCCACATGCCCCAAGATGTCTCCCCCTCCCCACAGAAGGAGAGTTGTCCTTGCAGTGCTCGATCATCCTCTTTCTGGCCGACCCCACATGCCCCGAGATGTCTCCCCCTCCTCATGGAAGGAGAGCTGTCCTCACAACGCTCAATCCTCCTCTCCCTGGCCAACACCAGATGCCCCGAGATGTCTCCTGACCCTGGTTCACTGGCATGGCAGAAGGTGAGGCTTGTGTCTCAGCCTCCACACCACCTGGCTGATGTCATTTGTCCTTTCTGAAAAACTGGACCTAGAACTGCACCTTGTCATTTGTCCTTCCTGTAGTACTAGACCCAGAACCACACCTTGTCATTTTTTTTCCTTCTTTATGTTGCCTACATCCACCAGCTCATCTGCCCGGTCATGGACCCCTGGATCCCCACCTCCATATTAGCCATGACTCTGACGCGCCCAGCTTCCCCCCCTCAGGGTGGGGTTGCGGCACTTGGCCCTTAGTACCGCAAATGGGGACTAGAGTCCAGAGCCAACCTGGAGGCTAATCAGGGCCAGGGGCAGGTGTCATAAATGGCACTCGCAGGCCAGGATTTTTTTTCTTCTGCTGTATCCCCAGGGGTGGAGACATGCAATGGCCGTCCAAGCGTCCACACACCCTCTATGCATTTTGGATGCAGACTAGCAGGTGCTCCTAAACTCCCATCGAGTCCTCTGCGCATGACATTCTCACCAACCCTCCCCGGAGAAGAGAGCAGCCCTGGGGTGCCGAATCCTTCTCCCCCGGCTGGCCCTCCAGCTCCCTGGGTCCATTCCCGAACCTGGATCACTGGTGTCGCAAGTGGAAATCCAACCGCTGCACTGGCAAACCAGTCCCGTACCTTGCATTTGTTCTTCCTGTAATGCCGGACCAGAATCGCATCATGTCATTTGTCTTTCTCGTAGTACCAGACCCAGAACCGCACCTTGTCATTTGTCCTTTCTGTAGTACCAGCCCTAGAACTACATCTCGTCATTTGTCCTTCCTGTAGTACCAGACCCAGAACCACTCCTTGTCATTTGTCCTTCTTGTAGTACCAGATCCAGAACCACACTTTGTCATTTGTCCTTCCCGTAGTACCAGACCCAGAACTGCACCATGTCATTTGTCCTTTCCATACTGGGCCCAGATCCGCACCATGTCATGTGTCCTTCCCATACTGGCCCAGAACCACAAACGTGGCATTTGCCCTTCCCACAATTGGCCCAGAACCACACCTTGTCATTTCTCTTTCCCATATTGGGCCCAGAACCACACCGTGTCATTTGTCCTTCTCGTGGTATGGGTTCCAGAACCACACCTTGTCATTTGTCCATTCCATAGTATGTTGCCCAGTATGGCACACAATACTAGGCACCATCTCCTTGTAATCCTTTTTTATTGAAATCTTGAGATACTGTTGATGCAGACATGTCTGGGAGTTCTTTTGAATTCTTGTCTGTTTAATTCTGTTTTCTTTCAGTCTCCTCAGTGCCCCTCCCAGAGGCTGAAGCCCTCCTGCACGCTGACTGCAATGGACAGGAAGTTGCCTGTGAGATCAGCCGCTACTACCCACAGGAGGTGGAGGAAAGTGATGAGAAGGAGCCAGCCCAGGATGACCCATCTGCTGGATCAGGCAGCGAACCAGCCTGGTTTATCAGCAGCCTACAGGTCTCAGGAGGCGGAGTCAGTGTTACTGTGGTGATGAAGACTCAACCAATTGCAGTGGCTGAAAATGCAAGTCCTTCCAGGAAACAAAAACTGGATCTTCCCTTGGGCCCACAGGAACCCTTCTGCTTTCAGGTAACAGCTCCAGCCCATACTGTGCATGACAGGCTCTCGACACTTACTATTACCCAGTGATCTCCACAGGAGGCCAGGGTTCAATCCCTGCACCAGACTCATATCCCAAATCTGGTGATGCTGTAAACTGTCAAACTCAAGGGTGGGGCGAGGTCTCTGCTTACTATCTGAGGCCCAGAATGACTTTAATGCCCAGAATAGTGACCCCCCAATACCCCAACAATGTTGGCAAGCCGTAATAGACAGCCTAAATGTGGCACAGAGAGGTTGTTTGGAACTTCTTGGGGCAGGGGAATGCCTCAGGCCATGGAAGACTGTTTCACAGTTCCAACCCTGGACTTCCAGAAAGAGGATCATTGTCTGTGGGGTATTCAAAAGCCACAATGTATTACAGGGTGAATGGAGGGGGGTGAAGGGGTGGGATCTGGAATCTGGTTGTGATTCTGGAACTTATAGGTGTCACAGATTCACTCAGCAGGTCAGCCCTTTACTCCCAAAGTGCCAACCTCTTAGCATAGTCTTGTAAACAGTGAACAGAACAAGGTAGCCCTCTTGTCTGTTTTGTAGATTTGAGTCACCTTAGTCCCAAGTTCTGGAGGGATTCAAACTTGTTAACCTCTTGTTAGCATACCCAATTGTTAGGCTCAGATAATTCTGTCTTCGGGGGCCAGCTATCTTTGCCTACAGGCACCTAACCAGGTATTACAAAATGAACCCTTTTAGAACTCTATGTAAGACCCAGAGAAACTCTTAAACTGTTTCCCAGTTTATTACACCCATAAACTCAGGCACCGTGTCAGCTTTAAAACCATCTAACTTCACTTAAAACCAAATAAATGTTTCAAGGCACACCAGGCAGTTTCTGTTTTTTAAAATATATCTTTACTAAACAAAAGGTAAAATAGTAAACAATAATATACAGAATTCTTATTACAAAAACATACAGGTCATTAAACAAAAAGTGTAAAAGTGCATCTATATTTCCTATCCACAAAATACTTATCTTCTAAAGGCTTGATGCTGCTGTTTCAAAGTCAGGTAAAGAAGTCAGTCTATGAAACCAGAATCATAGTTTTAAAGCTGCTTTCCAGCCCCTGGATGAGGTCACTGTACTTCCTCCCTATTAGGATATTTTTACTAAAAATATATCTCTACAGGAAACAGGATCCTTATAAGGCAGTAGGATCCTGTTTTTCTCAGCATAACAGCAATTCTCAAATGACACCTCTTTGATGAAAAAGGGTCTTCCTGATCCTCACAGATATCAAAACCTTTTTAATTTCTTTTTTTATTTTTATTTTTTTATCCCCTGGCAGGACCACCGGGTACATTCTCCGCCCTGGTCACGGCCCCCGGAGACCTCTACCACCGCCTATTGCTGCAGAGGACCCTTGGCCACCCCCAGCTTGCCCCCCGGAGGGTGGGGCCGCGGGCCACCTTCGTGACCCCAGAACTGTAACTGGTTGGGGTCCTGCAGCTGTGGTGGCTGATGCGAGGCCTCCAGGAGGCATCATTTATTGGTGGTCCTGCCCTGCCATCTTTTCCTCCTTTTCTCCCAGACGAGGCGGGACGTGCAATGACGCCGTAAGGCCCGCCTCCCTCCCCCACGCCAAGCCTCGGCTACGTGAGAACTCCTGGCCTCCGCCAGAGTCTCTAACGCACCGAGTGCAACCCACACCTCCCCGGAGAAGGAGAGCTGCCCAACAGATGCTCGATCCTACTCCCCTGGCCGCTCCTCCTGACCCGGATCCGTTCCTCAACCCGGTTGCCGGCGCCGCAGTGGAATCCCACCGCTGCGCGAGGGCCAGCTTAACCTTTTAATTTCACAGAAGTGTCATGCCTGCTTTCCTTTCCTGTAAACGTTGTAAAATAGATATGTTCTTTCCTGCCAACTCAGCTACTGATAAAAGAACTAGCTAAACAGGATGTCCCTGATTTTGGGTACCTTTTAGACCTGCAATTATCTTGGCATTGCTGGTATTAGATTTTTTTTTATTTAAGGTCCTATGTGTGTGGTCATCTCACATACTGAGATCTTGGGGGGGATGTGTGAGTGAGGGAGGGAGGTCACTCCAAGTGCACTGGCATTTCCCACAGACAAATTCAATACCACATTTCTGTTATTTTTAAGAAATAAAAAAATGATACAGCACCCAGAGCTGTCTGTCTATGTCACAATAGGTTAAAATAAAACATTATTAGAATGAAAAGCAGAGGGGCACCACCTCTTTAGCCCAAGAGCTCCTAGCAGCCTCTTCCAAAAGTATCTTTCTTAATCTGACCTTGTCTCTCTTCACTTTATCAGCTGTTTATGCTGACTAGCATTACTGGGTTACAGGTGTTTACCCTGGTTGGTTAATACTGCTGGGGTTACAGGTGTTTACCCTGGTTGACTAGATCAGCTGGGGTTACAGGTATTTACCCTGGTTGGCTAGCACTGCTGGGGTTACAGGTGTTTACCCTGGTTGGTTAATACTGCTGTGGTTATAGATGTTTACCCTGGTTGGCTAGCACTGCTGGGGTTACAGGTGTTTGTGCTGGTTGGTTAATACTGCTGTGGTTACAGGTGTTTATCCTGGTTGACTAGATCAGCTGGGGCTACAGATGTTTACCCTGGTTGACTAGATCTGCTGGGGTTACAGGTGTTTACCCTGGTTGACTAGATCAGCTGGGGTTACAGATGTTATCCTGGTTGGCTAGCACTGCTGGGGTTACTGGTGTTTGTGGTTGACTAGATCAGCTGGGGTTACAGATGTTTACCTGGTTGGCTAGCACTGCTGGGGTTACAGTGTTTCCCTGGTTGACTAGATCAGCTGGGGTTACAGATGTTTACCCTGGTTGGCTAGCACTGCTGGAGTTATAGGTATTTATGCTGGTTGGTTAATACTGCTGTGGTTACAGGTGTTTACCCTGGTTGGCTAGATCAGCTGGGGTTACAGATGTTTATCCTGGTTGGCTAGCACTGCTGGGTTACAGGTATTTACCCTGGTTGACTAGATCAGCTGGGGCTACAGATGTTTACCCTGGTTGGCTAGCACTGCTGGGGTTACAGGTGTTTATGCTGGTTGGTTAATACTGCTGTGGTTACAGGTGTTTACCCTGGTTGACTAGATCTGCTGGGGTTACAGATGTTTACCCTGGTTGGCTAGCACTGCTGGGGTTACAGGTGTTTACCCTGGTTGACTAGATCAGCTGGGGTTACAGATGTTTACCCTGGTTGACTAGCACTGCTGGGGTTATAGGTGTTTATGCTGGTTGGTTAATACTGCTGTGGTTACAGGTGTTTACCCTGGTTGACTAGATCTGCTGGGATTACAGGTGTTTACCCTGGTTGACTAGATCAGCTGGGGTTACAGATGTTTATTCTGGTTGGCTAGCACTGCTAGCATGGGAAGGCACAGTGTGGGAAGTGCATAGTGCAGGCTTCCCCACACACTGCTCCACCTATATACCCCAACCCTTATCTGGAGGGACCACCTTTCTCCCAGGGTGAGAGGGACTGAAGCCATCTTATCTACAGGGACAGGTACCATGGGGCAGAACACAGGACAGGTTCCCCACACACTGCTTCACAGATTGTCCTCCTGATCTGTTGAAAGACTGTAATTATTGTTTTAATGTGTATTTATAATATTAACGCTTTAGTCTCTGACCTGAAAAGTTTGTTTTGACACTGTGCTTCTCCTGTGGATTCAGTGGAATTTGCTGTTTACACTCGCACCCCTTCCATCTACACATCGATTGGCCAGTCAGTCCAACTGGACTGCGGCTTCACTGAAGGGGAATCCACGGCAGAGAAGATTGGAGTCGAGTGGCGCCTGCAGCACAAGGGTAGCGGTCGGCGGATCTACCTGTATAAAGCTGGAGAGGGGATCCCAGACCGTCCTGGAGCACAGATGGAACTGCAGAAGGTGATCCAAGAAAGGAACGCATCCCTGATCATCCCGGATTTTGGGGTGAAGGATGAGGGGACCTACATCTGCATTATCTATGCCACACGCTACCACGCCCAACAAATTATGCAGGCCCTGGTAATGGGTGAGTCTCTTTGCACAACCCCTCTTGAGTTAGGTTGCTAGCTTGTTAGTTAGGTTGTTACTTACTAAATAACCGGCTATTTTGTTTGTTCGAGTAACTAATACATTTTTTAGTTTATTAACTCATTTGGCTAGTTGGCGGGTTGGTTCAGTGTAATTAGTTGTCTAGTTACCTGGGTGGTTCATTGTTTTGTTAGAAGGTAAGTTTTTTTCCAGTAGCTGGGAATGACATGTTTAATGTCATTTCAATTTTTTTGTTTATTTCAATAAATGTCTTGTGGAATAAGTATGTTAATGTGCAACTTATTGAAACAGCACAAGGCATAAAAACCTGGAGAATGCAGTATTTGAGTAAAAAATCCACTGACCCTTGCTGAGTCCGTGGTATCACCTTCCTCAGAGTTTGAACAATCATGCAACCCTGTGTTCAGGGTCGCCCAAACTGTGACACTATCTCTCCAGGCGTTGGTGCATGACTGTTGTTTCTCTGCCTGGACGGAGAATGCTGAAGTAAGGGCAACACCAGTACTACATCATGTGATGTAACACCAGCGCTTTGTTATGTGATGCAGCACCAGTGTGTTGTCATGTGATGTAACACCACCGCTGTGTCACACGATGCAACACCAGCACTGTGTCACTTGATGTAACACCAGTGCTTTGTCACGTGATGTAACACCAGTGCTGTCACGTGATGTAACACCAGCGCTTTGTCACGTGATGCAACACCAGCGTTTGTCACGTGATACAACACCAGCGCTGTGTCACATCATGTAACACCAGCGCTGCCTCATATGATGTAATAGCCAGCTTTTGTCACATTATGCAACAACAGCACTGTGTCACATGATGTACACCAGCACTGTTTCACATGATGTAACACCAGTGCTCTGTCATGTGCTTTCTCACATGAGGCAGCACCAGCACTGTCATGTGATGCAACACCAGCACTGTCACGTGATGCAACACCAGCACTGTATCACGTGACATAACACCAGCTGTGTGTCACGTGATGTAACACAAGTGCTGTGTCAAGTGATGCAACACCAGCGCTTTCTCACGTGATGCAACACCAGTGCTTTGTCACATGATGTACAGTCGTAGCCAAAAATATTGACGCCCTTGCACTTTTTCAAATAACTCACAGTTTCCTCTAAACAAAAGTTGAAATTAGCAACAGTACAGTATCTGGTCTACACAATTCTTTATTTCTCTGTTAATGTTACAGAACCTTTGTTTTTGATTCAGAATTTAATATATCCTTTTAAATCAGAAAATGAAAAGAAATGGCATTGACAAAATAACTGACACCCTAGACTTAATATTTGGTAGCACAGCCTTTGGTCAAAATAACTGCAATCAACCGCTTCCTATAGCCATGGATGAGCTTCCTGCACCCCTCTACTGGTAGTTTGGCCCATTCTTCTTGTGCAAACTGCTCCAGTTCTCCCAGATTTGAAGGGTGCTTCTCCCAACTGCTGTTTTCAGATCTCTCCACAGGTTTTCAATGGGATTTAGATCTGGACTCATTGCTGACCACTTCAGAACAGTTCAGCATCTTGTCTTGAACCATTCCTGAGTGCTTTTTGAAGTGTGTTACATAGAAACATAGAATTTGATGGCAGATAAGGACTGCTTGGCTCACCTAGTCTGCCCATTTTCCTACCTAACAGATAAGCTGCAGATTCTAGTGAACCAACAGCTTACTTCCTCTTACCCGCCCCTAGGACTGCCTTATGCCTGTCCCATGCATTCTTGAAGTCCCCCACTGTTCTTGACTCCACGACTTCCTCAAGGAGGCTGTTCCATGCATCCACAACCCTCTCAGTGAAAAATACTTCCTCACATTACCCTGAGCCGCCCCTCTATCTTCAAATTGTGCCCCTTGTTCTGCAGTAACATCTCTTTTCTGGAAGATGCTACCTCTTGGCTTTGTTAATTCCATGAGGTACTTGAAAGTTTCTATCATGTCCTCTCTCCCTTCTTTCCTCAAGAGTATACATGTTAAGCTCCTTTAGTCTTTCTTAGATGTCTCTGGTGCAGACCTGCACCATTTTGGTTGCCTTCCTCTGGACAGCCTCCACTCTGTCTATGTCTTTGCGGAGATGGGGTCTCCCGAACTGCACACAGTACTCCAGATGGGATTTGGGGTCATTGTCCTGCTGGAAGACCCATGACCTTCGACGGAGACCCAGCTTTCTGACACTGGGTTCAACATTGCGCTCCAAAATGGCCTAGCAATCTTCAGATTTCATGATGCCATGCACACGTTCAAGGCACCCAGTGCCAGAGGCAGCACAGCAACCCCAAAACATCACTGAACCTCCTCAATGTTTGGCTGTAGGGAAGGTGTTCTTTTCTTTGAAGGCTTCATTTTGTTTTCTGTAAACACAGAGATGATGTGCTTTACCAAAAAGCTCTAACTTGGTCTCATCTGTCCACAGGACATTCTCCCAGAAGGATTTTGGCTTGTTCAGGTGTGTTTTGGCAAACCCCAGTCGGGCTTTCTTATGTCTCTCTCTCTCTCATCAGTGGGGTCCTCCTGGGCCTCCTACCATATAACCACCTTTCATTGAGTTGGCGACGGATGGTGCGAGTTGAAACTGTCGTACCTTGTGTCTGAAGGTCAGCTTGAATCTGTTTAGCAGTTGATCGAGGTGCTTTCTCCACCATTCGAACAATCCTGCGCTGCAATCTTCAATCAAGTTTTCTCTTGCGGCCACGTCCAGGGAGGTTGGCTACAGTGCCATGGACCTTAAACATCCTGATAACATTACGTCAGATGGAAACAGGAACATCAAGGTCTCTGGAGATTGATTTGTAACCTTGAGATTGTCCATGCTTGGCTACAATCTTCTGTCTGACCTCCTCAGACAATTCTCTGGCTGTCTTTCTTTTCTCCATGCTCATTGTGGTACACACAGTGACACAAAACAGGAGAATGAGTCCTTTTCTTATTCAAACTGGTTGAATGAGTGATTTTTATATTGCAGGCACCTGCAACTCACCACAGGTGAGTTCAGTTCCAAAGTGAAGGAGAATCACCTGTTTGAAATCTAATTATTTCTAACTACTTCTAAAAGGTGCTAATAATTTTGTCCGGGCCATTTAAGGATTTCTGTGTGGAATAAGCTAAGACTTGGTACATTTTTCGCTTTTTGTGTTTTATTCCACTGCAAACCAAAGACATACATATGTGGATACCAAAATATTTTTTAATTTCAACAATTTTCTGGAAGGAATGGTGCATTATTAGAAAAAACTGCAAGGGCGCCAATATTTTTGGCAACGACTGTAACACCAGTGCTGTGTCACATGATGTAACACCAGCACTGTATCACGTGATGTAACACCAGCACTGTGTCACATAATGCAGCACCAGTGCTGTGTCACGTGATGCAACACTGTGCTTTGTCAAGTGATGTAACACCAGCACTGTGTCACGTGATGCAACACCAGCACTTTCTCATGTGATGCAACACTGTGCTTTGTCAAGTGATGTAACACCAGCACTGTGTCACATGATGTAACACCAGCACTGTGTCACATAATGCAGCACCAGTGCTGTGTCATGTAATGCAACACTGTGCTTTGTCAAGTGATGTAACACCAGCACTGTGTCACGTGATGCAACACCAGCGCTTTCTCACGTGATGCAACACTGTGCTTTGTCAAGTGATGTAACACCAGTGTTGTGTCACATGATGTAACACCAGCACTGTGTCACATGATGTAACACCAGCACTGTGTCATGTAATGCAGCACTTCAGTGCTGTGTCATGTGATGCAGCACCACCTGCAGTCACGTGATGTAACACCAGCACTGTGTCACGTAATGCAGCACCACCTGTCATGTGATGCAACACCAGCGCTGTGTCATGTGATGCAACACCAGCACTTTCTCACGTGATGCAACACTGTGCTTTGTCAAGTGATGTAACACCAGTGTTGTGTCACATGATGTAACACCAGCACTGTGTCACATGATGCAACACCAGCACTGTGTCACGTAATGCAGCACCAGCGCTGTGTCACGTCATGCAGCACCAGCGCTGTGCCAAGTCATGCAGCACCAGCGCTGTGTCACGTGATGCAGCACCAGCGCTGTGCCAAGTGATGCAGCACCAGCGCTGTGCCACGTGATGCAGCACCAGCGCTGTGCCAAGTGATGCAGCACCAGTGCAGTGCCACGTGATGCAGCACCAGTGCAGTGCCAAGTGATGCAGCACCAGTGCAGTGCCACGTGATGCAGCACCAGCGCTGTGCCAAGTGATGCAGCACCAGCGCTGTGCCAAGTGATGCAGCACCAGTGCAGTGTCATGTGATGCAGCACCAGCGCTGTGCCAAGTGATGCAGCACCAGTGCAGTGCCACGTGATGCAGCACCAGCGCTGTGCCAAGTGATGCAGCATCATTGCAGTGCCACGTGATGCAGCACCAGCGCAGTGCCACGTGATGCAGCACCAGTGCAGTGTCACGTGATGCAGCACCAGCGCTGTGCCAAGTGATACAGCACCAGTGCAGTGTCACGTGATGCAGCACCAGCGCTGTGTCATGTGATGTATCACCAGCACTGTGTCACATGATGCAGCAGCAGCACTTTGTCAAATGATACAAGACCAGTGCTTTGTCATGTGACACAAGACCAGCACTGTGTCATGTGATATAACACCAGCGCTGTCATATGAAGTGACACCTGTGCTGTGTCACATGATGTAAGACCAGCACTGTGTTACATGATGCAAGACCAGCACTGTGATACGGATATAACACCAGCGCTGTTACATGAAGTGGACACCTCATGCTGTGCTTCATGATGTATACAGCACTGTGTCACATGATGCAAGACCAGCCTCTGGTGACATGATACAACACCAGCACTGTGTCACGTGATGCAGCACCAGCACTGTCACATGATGGAACACCAGCCCTGTGTCACGTGATGTAACACCAGTGCTTTGTCACGTGATGCAAGGCCAGAGCTGTTTCATATGACACAACACCAGTGCTGCGTCATGTGATTCTTTGGTAGGTAACCTGTGGAGCGCTGTCCCGGGCCTTTAACATGCTTCAAATTGTATTAGGAAAGGAGCTCAAGTCATGCGCTTAGGCAGTTTGCTTTTTTGGACTTACTTTTTTTGTCTTTTTTCGGGGGGGCGGGAGAAGGCAAAAACTACGTTCTAAAATGCTCAAACTGAGCATGCATGGGGACTTATTTTTTTCCATTCCAGTTTTCTTCTGTTTATAACATTAATATATTTTTTCACCAAGAAGGCCCTATTCTGTAAGTTGTCACCCTCACTCATGACCGCATCAGTAGCAACCTTTAAATCCTGCCTGACACGTGGTCATGAAGGATGGTTGGTACTTGCACATCAGTGAAATTTAGGTGAAAGAATATTTAAAAATGTTAAAGAAGGCCACTTCGTTGGTGCACTGGTAGAGCTCCTGCTCCCGACACCAGCAGTCAGGGCCTGGAATGAACCCAGGTCTGTCTTCGGGGCTGACTACTCACTGGTCCTCCACACAGCAGCATAATGCCAGAAATCTCAGGCCTCACCACTCCTGACTACACACTGGTCCCCCCTACACAACAGAATAGAGAATGAGCAAGGAAATCCCTGTGTCCTGATTAGCAAAGACCTGTTTCTAGCCATTTCATTCAGACAGCACTACCTATAGCTATAACCAACTCCCTGCCAGCCAGGATGCTGTGCTATTCAGTATTAATGGGCAATTCAGAATGTTATTTTATCTTTTTAATTACTTTTTATGCCTCACTCTCTCCTCTCCAGCCTCTCCTGTACTCACATGACCAGCCAGCTATATTCCGATCCCCCTGCCCCCCCCAACCATGATCACCTGCCTCCATGGAGCCTTGGATGTGCCCCCCAGGAGGGATCAGGGTGGAAGAAGATTTATCCCCAAGCTTCTGCATGTTGTCAGGGGTGCCATGCACTGAGGCGGTGGGCATTATTGTGGAGGTGCTAGGGCCATTTTCCTTGTTCTTTTCATCTCCTGGGGACATCACCTATGTGCACATCAAGGTGAGCCTGCACACGCCATGTCATGTCCTCCCACTGACGCCAGTGACGCTCCACCTGCCCCTCAGCCCCTCCGCTGCACTACCACCTGTGGTCACCCAGGTGGCAGTTCACAATGGAAGATGGAATCCTCCCTTCCCAGAGGGCAAAACATCCTCCGGGGCGCTCAGATCCTCTTCCTCCCCATCAGAACCATTCCCAAATGCAGGTCGTCAGAGTACTTAGCAGTAGCACTACCATTGCGCCAACAGGCCAGCTTGAATTTGAATTTTAAAGTTGGAAATGGCATTCATTGTTTTTCACCACGTATTCAAAGTAAATGAACATAAAATGGGAGACATGGGCGATATTTGATTAAGGTTCTGTCCTTAAAGCAGTTGTTATCTATCTGCCCCAGTTATGCTCTAGAATGTGCTCATCAAATTGGAGAATGTCACGCATCCTCTAGAAAATTACCACCTGTATGTCTCCCCACCCTCTTCCCAACAAAACATTCAACTCTGATCCCAAGGCCCTCCATAGTATTGTTCACGCAGTTCATACATAATTTTAATGCAATTTATTTCTATGGCATTTTCCTTCTGTTCACACGTGTTTCACTGCTTACCATAAGAGAAACACAGTTCTCGCTTGGACCCCTCCAGGTGTGACAGGCGCCTAGACAGCGCTCTCTCTCTCTCGGCCGGCCAGCCTTCTACTGAACTCTCTCCCATGCCTCACTGCTTAAATTCAGTCCGGGCAGTTAGTTGAATTAATTTGAGGAAAACAAAACCAAGGAACCCATCAGTGTTTAATAATCTCAGCCATTCAAGCCTCTTCAGCCACCGCCAAAACCAGAAGTGAAAATCTGTCGGCTCAGCCGCCAGCCACTGACTGCTTGCCTGCTCCACGAAAATCACTCTGACATACTGCTGCGGTCTTGGGCACTCCTGCGTTCTGGCTCCATTGAAAGCTTAATGTTAAACAATTAAAAAAAATGCTCTTACATGGAGCTGCTGTTACACCCTGAGCTCGCCTGCAGGCGCTATGCGGAACCGCCTCTGACAGTCAGCTAGCTAGAGTCAGGAAACATTAAAAATGACATAAAATGGACTGGCTCGGTGGTGCTGAAGGTTGAGGAGCTGGATGCCACACTGGCGCTATGTTGGCGATCCGGTTCGAGGAATGGACTCGGGTCGCCGTGGGTCAGAGAGGGAGGAGGATCGAGCGTCCCAGTGGATGCTCTCCTCCTCCTCCTGGGGTGGGTTCCTGAGGTGCTCTGAGCACCCAGTGCACCAGCGCCGGTGAGGGCATGGGCATCAGGGCACTAGGCGGCTCTCCGGATTTGGGGTGGGGAGGACATTGTGAGCATTTGACAATGGCATATGTCAGCATGCCGTCTGTCTGGATGTCAGTCCTCTGTGCCGATGCCCTCAGGTGAGGAGGGCCAAGAGGAAGAAAAGTGGAAAACATCCCTCTCGGGCCAGGATGACGACTGATCACAGCTCCGATCACCTACCCATAGGCAGACCCCGCTGTGCAGGCTCTCCAGAGGAAAGAGGAGCAAGGTAGGGAGACAACGGAGTTAGCCTGGCAGTCTAGGGGCAGACGCCGTGGGAGGGGTTAACGGGGGATTGATCAGTCCAAAGGAGTGGCCCGAGAGGGTAGTAAAGAGGGGACAAAAAGAAAGTGAAAAAAAAATGACATAAAATACTGGTGTTCTCATCTAGAGCCTGGGTAAATAGGAGAATGTCTGGAATTTTGTGACATTTGGTGAAATCTTATGTTTATTTATATTAAATGGAACACAGATTAAATGAAACAGATGTGCTGGTCTAACAGCATTTATAAGGAACAAGTAACAAGTCTGACAGCTAAAGGGAGGTTCTGATAATGACAGCTAAAGGGGAGGTTCTGATAATGGATGCTTCCAACATGCGGATACAGATTGGTCAATACCAGCAGAAACATCTGCCATAACTAGACACATGGTGGATTCCGCAGGGAAAGGGGCCTCAAAAATCTGGTACAACAACCCACAAGAGACAGGGCTAGCCTAGATCTAGTACTGACTAACGGAAGGGATCACAGATCTCCAGGTAGAAGGTCACCGGTGGGCCAGTGACCATCTCATGGTATGGTTCAATTTGACCACTAGAACTAAATCATCCCATTCCAAGGCAAAAATATGGGACTTCAGAGGAGCTGACTTTGATAAGATGGCCAACAGAATTAAGCTAGCCCTGGCAAAAAGAAACACAGGTGAGGGGGTACAGGCAAAGTGGGCAAGCATTAAGGATGCAATACTTGAAGCAACATCCCATTGTGTTAGACAGAAAAGGAAGTGCAAAAGAAGAAGGAAACCACTTTGGTTCTCAAATACAGTAGCAGAAAAGGTCAGAGCCAAAAGGTTGGCCTTCAGGAAATATAAGGGAACACAGTGGGATGAAGATAGGGAGGCATACCAAACTGCCCTAAGGGAAGCAGGGCAGGCAGTAAGGCAGGCAAAGGCCCAAACTGAGGAAACACTAGCACAAACAGTAAAAGAAGGTGACAAGACTTTCTATAGATACATTAGTGAAAGGAGAAAGTCCAGAGAGTGTATTGCTAAGATCAAAGGAGATAAGGGGGCATGTGAAGAATAGGACCATGTAAAAGCATCTATCCTAAATAGATACGTTTGCTCAGCATTTACTGAACAGAAGATAGGGCAGGGCCCACAGCTCAGCATCATGGACACAGGGGGGAGGGAGGTGAGCACTACTCCCTTCACAAAAGAAAGGGTCCTACAAGAGCTCGCTAAGCTCAGGGTGGACAAGGCAATGGGACCTGATGGCATACATCCCAGGGTACTAAAGGAGCTAAGGGTAGAACTAGCAGAGCCATTATCAGAACTGTTTAGTGAGTCTCTGAGCACAGGAGAGGTCCCAGAAGACTGGAGAAGGGCTTGTGTAATCCCGCTCCACTAGAGTGGAAGCAGGGAGGAGGCAGGGAACTACAGACCAGTCAGCCTTACCTCAGTAGTGGGCAAGATTATGGAGGCACTCCTTAAGGAAAGGATAGTGCAACACCTGGAATCCATAGGGGCACAAGATCCAAGACAGCATTGGATTACAAAAGGAAGGTCCTGTCAAGCTAATCTCCTAGATTTCTTTGGCTGGGTAACCAGAGTGGTGGACCAAGGGGGAGCAGTTGATGTTGCCTACCTTGACTTCAGCAAAGCTTTCAACACGGTTCCACATAGAAGATTGATAAACAAGCTGGGTAGGCTCAGGGTGGGTCAGAAGTTGGTCAACTGGGTGACAAACTGGTTGACGGGCAGAAAACAGAGAGTGGTGGTAAATCGTATGCAGTCAAAAGAGATGCAAGTCACAAGTGGGGTGCCTCAGGGATCAGTCCTGGGGCCAGTCCTCCTCAATATCTTCATCAGTGACATTGCAGATGGACTGGAGGGTAAGGTTTGTCTGTTTGCAGATGACACCAAGATCTGCAACAGAGTAGATGATCTGGATGAGGTGGGCAGAATGAGAAGAGATCTGGATAAACTAGCAAAATGGTCAGAAGAGTGGCAACTGGGATTTAATGCAAAGAAGTGCAAGATCATTCACATAGGGAAGAGAAACCCTGAAGCCACCTATAGGCTGGGAGGGGAGTTGCTGGCAGTCACAAAGGAAGAAACAGACTTGGGCATCATCATCACCAATGACCTGAAATCATCCAAGCAGACCTCTAAAGCAGTAGGTAAGGCTAGGGGGATGTTAGGGTGTATTAGTATGGGTATCACAAGTCGTAAGAGGGAGGGAGGTAATAATCCCTCTTTACTAGACACTAGTTAGGCCCCATCTGGAGTACTGCGTGCAGTACTGGAGGCCACACCTTTACAAGGACATTAACCAAATTGAGGAAGTCCAGAGAAGGGCAACCAAAATGGTGCAGGAACTGCATCAGAAGTCATATGAGAACAGATTAACAGAGCTCAATATGTATACCCTGGAGCAAAGGAGGGAGAGAGGTGATATGATCGAAACATTCAAACACCTTAAGGGCATTAACAAGGTAAAAGCGTCTAACATGTTTCAACATAAGAAAAATAGCAGGACAAGAGGACACAGCATGAGATTAGAGGGAGGCCAATTGGGGGTAATGTGAGGAAGTTCTTTTCACAGAAAGGGTGGTGGATGTATGGAACGGCCTACCCCAGGAAGTGGTGGCTATGAATACAGTGCAGGGCTTAAACAGGCATGGATAGGCATAAGGGAGCAATACAGATGAGTATGAATAGAGAGGCCATTGACAGATCAAAAGCCAATGGCACATTTATAAGGTAGAAAAATAAATGGGCAGACTGGATGGGCCTTGCAGTCCTTATCTGCCGTCAACTTCTATGTTTCTATGTTTCTAATGCAAAGTGGAACCCTGGTGGCTGCAACTGACGGAGAAAGTTTTTGATCATCTTTTACAACATGTAATCACATGCTTCATGTATTTCAAGTTTTTTTCTTGCACTTTTCTTTATTCCCGAAAATAAGACACTCCAGGGGCGTTGGTTGTAGTAGGTTTACTCCACCGTCAGGGGCTGAAGGCACTTGGCTTCACCTTGTGCATTACTGCACCCGTAACCGTGGAGTAAACCTGGTACAACCAATGCCCCCAGAGAGCCTTCTTGCTTAAATAATGCCAGCTCTCTCAAGCCCCACCACTTCTGACTGCCCACTGGTCCCCTCACACAGCAACATGAACCTAGCTCTCTCCACCCCACCGCTTCCAGTTGCCCACTGGTACTCGATCCATAAGAAACAGCTGTGCCAAGACAGAGCCATTGATGCTATTCCCAGGGTGGCAACCCCCCACAGTAAAATGATCCCAGAACCAGTGTAGCAGAGCACTCACCACCCAAGACCATAGCGGTATGCCCCCCCCGACAGCGACACCAACACAGCACCTAACACAGGGTCACACTGTCTCCTGGTCCCACACCCCCTCCTCGAATCAACTCCGACAGGAGTTGAGAATTAAAAAGCATGAGAAGTGCAGGGGGAAGAGCCCCTCAAGATGAGGGTTCGAAGGAAGCCCTGCTGAAAAACAGGACTGAGATAACTGGATTTATGTCTTACTGCAACTTGCAGCCCATATAACCCTGTCGTATGTGATGGCAGTTGACAAAGTGTTGTTGAACCGGCATCATACAGCCGACCATAGCAAAGAACCATGGACACAAAATGGTCAACTAACCACATATTGTGGAAACAGAAGCTCAGCTGCAGTGTCACCTTTCACCAGACTGGCCGGCCGAGGTAGAGGGCTGTGCTGGTCAAACTCTGATGGATATTACAGCCTTTCTTTTGTAGGATGAGTGATGGAGGGCAGAACAGTGTGGGGTGCCAGTGAGTAGGGAGGCGAGGGGGTATAATTGCTGGGGGTAGAGGAGTTGGACGTTACATGGCAGCGCCAACTATGATACTGGCTGAGGGATGGGCTCCGACCACCAGTGATGTGAGGTGAAGCAGTAGTGGCTTTATCGTTAACTGAAAAGCCCTGGTAAGAGCATTTCGGTCTCTGACTGCACCACACACACCAGAGGCAGCGGGTGTGAATTGCCTTCATTTTTGAATAAAATGGCTCATTTTCATATTTTTGCCACTTAAAAAAAATTACTGAACCAAATTTCACCAAAATTGGCAGAGCCAGAGATTTTCTGCCAAAACACAAGCTTGCAACAATGTTGTGAAAATCTGCTAATGAGCGTCCAAGATATACGCAGCTGGGCATTACAATTTCACACTAACGTACCTCCCCAACCCTAACTGTAGTGGCACTATACTGACCCCGGAGGGCGGAGCGGCAGTTGTGACAGAACTCATTCTCAGTTGGAACCAATGGGCTAAGTTAGTAATGTTTGTCTAGCTAGTTGATTAATTAATTATTTGGTTAGTTAGTCATTGGTTTGCTATTAACTTACTTAGCTGTATTGTCTATTTTGTTAGAAACAGTTTATTTGGTTACGTTGTGAGAGCAAATAGTATGTAAGCTGTTAAATTGGTAAATAAGTTTGTAATAATGGTTGGTATGGCTTGGTTGCTCAGCTGATTCGTTAATTAACTGGTTAGTAATGCTTAATTGACTTGTAAGTTGGCTGGTTGGTTAGCAAAAGTGGTTGGCAAGTTTGTTGGTTATTTGGTTAGGTAATTAGCAGGTTATTAACAGTGGTTGGTAAGCTGGTTATCTAATTAGTAAAAGTGGTGGTACAGTTGGTTAGCTAGTTAGATAGTAACAGTGGTTCTTTATTTGGTTAGCTAGTTAGTATCAGTGACTAACACATTGGTTAGCTAGTTAAACTGTAATAATGGTGGGATTGTTGGCTGGCTAGTTAGTAACTGGCCAGTTGGTTAGCTAGATAGGGACAGTGGTTGGTAAGGTGGTTAGTTAATTAGTAACAGTGGTTATTATGTTGGTTAGCTAGTTATATAGAAACAGTGGTTGGTAAGTTGTTTAGCTAGTTAGTAACAGTGATTGTAGATTGGTTAGCTGGTTAGATAGTAACAGTGGTAGGAAATTTGGTTAGCTAGTTAGTAACAATGATTGGTACGTTGGTCTGCTCGAAGGATTTCAGAGCTTCAGGCCCCCTGGTGCGAAAAGCCTTATTTGATTTTTCACAAAGGCAGGGTAGTTTTGCACAGATCCTAAGTTTTACTCAAGTTGGTTTCTGAGTTCACACCTGTCAGTCCATTCACCTTCTGTTTATTTTCCTGAGTGTGCTAATGCAGAAGAAGCACTGCTTCATACTTTAGATGTGCGAGAACTTTGAAGTATTACTTGTTTGGGTCTAAGGAGTCCAGAAAGTCTAAGCAGTTGTTTCTTTCGCCCAAGGTAGAGAGGGTGCACCAGTTTCTAAGTAATGTTTATGCAAAGGGTTGGCTAATTGCTTTGTGTTTTGTTACAAGTATGGCAAAGAATTGCCTGGTACCGTCAAAGCTCGTTCCATCAGAGGCATGGTTGCCTCAGCGGCTTGTTGCAAAGGGGTCTCCGCTGCTGATATTTGAGCAGCTGCCACCTGGAGTACAGTCCACACTTTCGCCAAGCATTACCGTCTGGGCATTGCTTCAAGATTCCACGCAGGATTTGGCTGGGCTGTGTTACAAGGACTCCTGTCTTATGTTTATGGAGATTCAGCTTCCCAGGCTGTCTGTTTCTCTTGTCACTGCTTGGTATTCATTCCTGCAGTGTAACCAATGACTGAGATACCCCCTAAAAAGACAGATCAATTATGTAAGAACTTACCATAACAGCAGATCTTTGAGGGGATCTCAGTCATCAGGTATATTTTCCCTCCCACCATCCCCCTTCTTGGAGCTCCTGTCTAGGAACTGGATATCTGTTGTATCCAGTATTTTTTTTACTTAGAGCTGGGTACCTCTTTCTCTCCTCGGTTCCCCAGGGTGTGAGGCTTGTTCCCTTTCTCTCTGGAGGAAAAGAACTGAGGAGGGAGCGGTGCTATCTATGCCTATATAGGGTTGCTGATATCAGCTGACATTGACGGCGTTGGCGGCCCCAGTTGTACTGCTGAAAATCTTCCATGTGGATTCCCTGTCACTGATGGCGAAGGTTCCTACTGCATAACCTGATAACTGAGATCCCCTCCAAGGTCTACTGTTACGGTAAGTTCTTACATAACTGTTCTTTTTTGCACTTTTGTTGTCCTTGCAAGTTTCTGTAACACTATTACTACTGACTTTTTGCTACTTGCACCTTACAGAACCCTAGCGACTCTGTATTTTGTTCACTCTCTGTATTAAGTTCCAGTTTCTGTATTTGTAAGCCCCCACTCCCCCCTCCCCTGGTCGCACTGGAAATCAACCCCAGCTCAGTCTGCCTATCCCAGTCAACAACTTTAAATAGACATATATATCACATGTGGACTGCCCAAAGGTGTCAGAAATCTGTGAAAAAATTCTATGTCATTTGTAGAATAGTTACAAACTGCAGAATTCCAATAGAACTGAATATTTTTATATTCAGCGATACTTCAGACCTGTACCAACTAGATAGAAATCAACAATTTTGGGTACTACTTGCTTCCATGGGTTTCAAAAGACTCCTCATATCTATTTATTTAGTTTTTGTTGACCGGGTAAGTGCACTAGACAAATCCTGCCTATTTTCAGGCACGACCCGGGGGAGGGGGGATACAGATGAATGCCAACTGACCTTGAACCAGATTAAGCTGTTGGTGGTATTTTTCTTGAATGGAGGAAATTTGGCCATTGTACTGGCAAAATTCTCCTGCTCTTTTCGAGAAGTGCCATGGGATCTTAAACATTCACCTAAACAGGCAGATGGGACCTCGGTTTAACGTCTTATCCGAAAGACGGCACCTCAGGAGTGCAGCACCCCCCCTTATGCTGCACTACAGTGTCAGCATTGGTATATTAACCCAAGTGCCTGGTCTGGGGATAGAACCCACAGTCTACTGATCTCCTGGCCTCAGAGGCGAGTGTGCTACCTGCTGAGCCACTCACACTGCTGATCTAAATGGAAGAGTAAACAGGCTCCTTCTTTTGATGACTGGACAAAGTACATGAGGAGGCTAGCAAATAATGAAAGAATGAGCTAGTTACGGAATGATAATCTCCACCAATATGAAGGGATCTGGACTCCTTTTTTAAATTAATTAGAAACCCAATAATGTGAAACTTACAGTTATTAATTTGCTGCTTCTTGTCTTTTGTCTACTAAGCAAAAGGTACTGACAGAAATCTGTGATAAAACTTGAAAAAGTATAGAATTCTAGAAAAGTAATGCAGAAGGACTATGTCTCAGACTTGGGCTTACTCAATTTTAATTAAAAAAAACGAACTCATATATAAACGATAACAGTATTACTTAAGACATAGAGATGAATCTGAATGTTGTTTACTTAATTAATTATATGAAAAGGTTTGTGTTTAGAAATTATTCTACCAAATGACTTTTTAGAAATATTTTCTCAAAGTTTATCATTTATAACATACTGCAAGTATACCATGTTATGTTTTGTTTATATTATTTATTAATATATGCATTTATAATTTATTCAATAAAAGTTATGCAGTACAACAAAAGTGAGTTTCAAAGAGAGTTATTAGAGTAATTTCTGTGTCTGTTTCAGAACCTCCTTGGTACAGCTTATCCCGCCAGTCCTTCACCTGGAACTGGGCACCCCAAGCGGGTCACCTGTGAAATCGGTCACTACTACCCTCTGGATGTGGAGGTAAGTGGCTGCAGCAGAATGCTGGTGATGAACAGGAGCCCTGGAGTATCTCAGGGCGCCCTTCTCCAGCCATCGGCAAAACCGGGATGGGACCTACAATGTCAGCTCCTACATCTGGATCCAGCCCACAGATGAGGTTACTGCCACTTATATCTGTCAGGTGACCCATGTCGACTGCAGGAGCCAATCGCAGTGACTCTTATAACACAGGCACCAGGTTAGTGTTGTGCTGGGGACCTTAGAGATACAGGGTAAATGCTGGGGTATCATGTAGGGTGGGACAGCGTGTAAAGGTGCAATCATTTAGAGGGCTCTTTAGAGGAAGGCTTAGTGGACTGATGGTTGGTTATGGAACTCTTTCACTTGTCTCTACATCACTAGTCGAAACCAGCCCAAGTGGGTCAGTAGTGGTTGATAGTTCCTGTATTTGTCCACAAGGCCACATACAGCTTGAGCCTCTGTCCTGTAAGCTTCTCCTACCCATTGTCCTTACAGGGTATCTTGACTGTGTCATAGAGGACCACCTCTAGTGGGGAAGAGGGTGTCTGATTCAATGTCAATTCAGTTCTTAGCCTCAGATGTAAACGAGCCAACACAGGTGCCAGTGAGCGCCAACCGTCTCAGCATTTTTTGTGCTGTAGACATCATTCCCACTCGGAGCTGGACTGATAACTGCCACAACTCATTTCACACGTGCAATCAAACAGCAGTCTAACACTACCGGCTTCCAGCCACTACCAAACTGGGCTGGATTTGAACCTGTGACCTGAAGTTAAAAGAGCTGCTCACTGTGCCATCAGTCCCTCTCACCCCCACCCCATGCAACAGTTTAACTGTGACTGGCCCAGGCTCAGTTGTTCTTCTGCTGCTGCGGACAGTGTCAGTACTCTGTTTATTGACTTATAGATACTAGGAGGGTCCCAGCGGAGCAGACAGCAGTGCTAGAGTTAAACGTAAGCTGGGTTCCAAAACTCTGTATGGATTCTGTAAAGGGGAATCATGCCAGACACATTTTGTTGCATTCTATGAGAATGTTGCCAAGGAACCTGACATAGGGAGAACTGTCGATGTTATGTACCTGGACTTTAGCAAAGGTTCTGACACTGTCTCACACAGGAGGCTGTTAATAAAATGGAAAGTCTTAGTAGAGCTTGTTGAGTAATATAATGGGTTTGTAACTGACTGAAGGGTAGGAAACAAGTGAGAGCAGTAATCTATTAACAAGCATTTGTCAAAGCTGAATGTTTGCTTGCTGGCACTGGCAGTGGTAGTGTAGGGAGTTAGAGAGCTACGTAATAGGAATGGCAGCGAAGTATTGAACTGAAGCCAACCCCACTGCCACCCTGCAGGTACTGACAGGCACTGGAGTGTGCCTTTGGGTCATCAGGCATAATGGCCATGCCATTTCACCACACCCTACCCTGCAGACATCGACAAGTGTCACAGTGTGCCTTGGGATCTTTGGCCCTTAAGTTCACCCCATTCCATCAGGAAATACGGTGAGATGGGTGCAGTATAGGAGAATGCGGTGAACTTTGGGGCCGAAGAGTACGAGGCACACCTCGATGCCTCTCACTGACCGCAGGATGTGGGTGGGGGTGGAATGGTATGAGCATTACAGGCGACAATCCCAAGTCACACCCCTGATGCCTGTCAGTCTCTACAGGGTTGGGTGATATGGTCGGAAACCCTAATGCCTCAGGCGTTCATTGGTATTTTCACTCCAAATTTTCAGCATGTTTTTTTTGTGACCCCCACCTTATGAACAGTGGCAATATCAGTTCATTAGCCGAAAGCTCATTTTGCACAGCGACTATGCCATTTTGGCACCACAGGTGCGAAAACACATTTCTAACAGGATGTGGAAAATCCAGCTGTACTGTTCATGGGGAGGTGTAAAAAATGGCAATGTTGAAAATCTGCAGTGAAAATATTAAAAAAACTGGAGAAGTCACAAGTGTGCATAGAAACTGCACAATGCACACCCATAATGTAATTAGTTTGGGGATTTTTTACAGCAGATTGTCAACACAGGGATTTTGGAACCTCAGCTCATGAACAGTGCCACTGTGATTTTCTTAATCTATCCCGAACAATGATTTTCCCACAGCAATTCATGGCCATGTCTGGAAGTGCGAAAACACATTTCGCCATGGTGTGAAAAATGACAGCTGTACTGTTCATAAGGAAGTGTGGAAAAATGCCAGTAGTGAAAATCTGGACTGAAAATATTACAAATCCATGAACTTACAAGGGTGCGTGGAAACTGCGCAATGCTCACTCATAACACAGTCATTTTATGGACTTTTGTCACCAAATTTTTAACACAGCCATTTTAAGACCTCTGCTCATGAACAGTGTCACTGTGATTTTCTTACTCTGTCCCGAATATTGATTTTGCACACTGACTGCGCCATTGTGCGCACATTTTGGGCAAGATGTGAAAAATGACACTTGTACTGCTTTTAAGGAGGTGTGGTAAATGGCAATGTTTAAAATATGGAGTGAAAATATTAAAGATTTGTGAACTTACGACCGTGTGTAGGAACTGCGCAATGCACGCTCGTAAATCAGTCATTTTTGGGAATTTTTTCACCAGATTTTCCACATACAGGGTTTTGGGGCCTACCTCATGAACTGTGACACTGTCATTTGCCAACCGGTCCCGAAAGGTGGTTCCACGCAGTGACTCCGAAATCACCTTTCAGGGCCGATTAACGCCATAACAGTGCCAGAATTCATGAGGAGCGGTCCCAAAAACCCCATGTTGAAAATTTGGTGCCAAAATTCCAAAAAATGCCTGAGACATGCATCAAAGTTGAAAAAACCCTATTTATTCCATTATACAGCTTATCGGCATTTCCTCAGCTCGCGGTCGGCTTTGAAGAGTGCAGACGTGTTCCTGGTCCACCGAAGATCGTCGAGCCATCCTCCAGAGGTAAGCATGGGGTGAGGTGGGGGTGGGGAGGCAGGGGTGAGCAAAGGGTGGGCACGGTGGGGGTCAAGACAGTCAGCGAGGGACTGTTTTTTTCTTACAGGGCATTTTTTTTAAAGGCAGACGTGGGACTTTTGCCACACTGGGGTGGCTCCCAGCGTGACAGCTGGAAGGCTGTTTGGGGGGCAGTGGAGTCGATGGGGATTAGGCACTCCCATTGGCCATACAGACTGTTGCCACACTGGGGTGGGCCCTCAGCGTGGCACCTGGAACTCTGTTGGGAGGGAGCGGAGCCAACGGGGATTGGGCACCCATCGGCCATACAGTGTGGGGGTGCACATGAGCATGCTGGGGGTGGACTCCCAGTGTGCCACTTGTTGTGGGATGCAGCTGTTCACGCACAGCTGATTCAGTGTAGTGTCGACGCGCAGGCATTTTGTATACTGCCACGCAACAGTATGCAACTGTCCCACATTACCAATCGCTGATTGCAGCATTTTTTGCCTTCAACTGTACGCCACTGCATCTGAAGGGCTGTCATAGACAGCTCCGACATTCATTGGTGGGTGCGGTCGCACCTGCAAAAGGCAGCAGGGCACTGGAAATGGGGAGGACATCTACGAATTCTCATATGGTGGCACTCTTCTTGCACATGCGCAAGCAAACATAAAATGGAAACAAGCCACCAGTGGGCACAATACGGGTTCTGTACTCAGACTGACACTGATCAGTATAGTTATAGTAAATTAAGGTGGGCACCACTAGGCTCGCCCACTGACTTGCTGTCGACTGACTTCTCTCCGAACTAAAAAGCAGGGACAAACTATGGGAGAAACACAGGCAGCCTAATCTGCCATCTTTGATTGGCTTGAGAATCATAAAGGCATAACATCCACGAGTCTGGCATTAGATCCTAAGAGCTCATACACTGCTGGTGACTCTGAAACATCTGGGATGGGTAGCCGGCCCGGTGGCATGGAGGGCTGAAGCACTGGGTGCATTACCTCCTGCCATGCTGATGACTCGAGTTTAGGAACAAGCTTGGGTTGCTGACTGCTGGCAGGCAATGGAGGATGGAGTGTTCAAGAACTGCTCTCCTCTCCGAGGGGAGGGGAGGCCTGTGTCCCCAGCCCTAGACTGCCACCAAGTGGAGTCCTGGTGGCAGTGCAGCTTGGGCAGCAAAAGAGGCAGTACGGCTGGGACGGGAACCCAGAAAAAGTAAAAAGTGATGGCAGGGGCTTCATGAAGCCCTTCTCACCTAATCTCAGCCTGTGTTGCTACCCTGGGGACCCTAGTCCTGATCTGGCTATATATGGACTGGGGGGGGTGGCCCTCCTCCCTCCGGCACTGCCACGGGGGAGCAAGCTGTGGGGAACCCCAAACGATAGAAAATGATCACTCCATAGGCACCCTCTCAGTCTCAGCTAGGATCCTTGAGAGGACCATGACATCCCATCTTGATGACCACATTCCAGATATGGTCTCCTGACCCATATAAATAATATAGAGGAAGAGTCGCAGCCCCTCCACGGCCTTAGCCAGACTTACAAATGACATCAGCCTGGCCTTGGGTACTGGTCATCTAACTTGTGCATGTTCACTGACCTGGTACTGGCCATCTAACTTGTGCATGTTCACTGACCTCACAAAGGCATCTGACCTGGTCAGTCACTCAGTAGTGTAGCAAATTGCTAGAGGGCCTGGATGCAAGGCGATGTTACAGGGCCCCTTCCCAGTTTTGAATAAACATCAAAATTATGATGTGGGCCCCTCAAACCTCATGGGCCCTGGTGCCACTGCACCCCCTGCACCCTTTTAGCTATGCCTCTGCAGTCACTTGCTCCTCTGCTGGAAACTGACCTTCTTTTATGTCGCCCCTCCAGCTCTTTCCTGTGTTGCTAACCACCTAACTGGTAGAACGCCGCAGGTCAGACTACACTCAGTCGCCTCCAACCTTGCTGACACAACTGTAGGTGTTCCACAAGGATCCATTCTGGGTCCATTTCTTTTCTTTATCGACATAAGTAGTGTCCAAAAGTAGCCACCTGTTGTAACTCCCTGCTGTATGCAGAAGACCTTGTCCTCAACTACAGTGCAGCTACCATCTCTGATATCCGCTTAACCCTCTGTGACTTTTGCTCATATTTAGTCTTGGCTAGCTAACAACAAGATAATTATTTTTTTTTTTACTTTATGTGTGTCACTTTGTCATAAAACAAAAATTGTAAATTAACTGTTTTGTACAGCTTCCTTGTTATGCAAAGGGAAGCTAGATACCCCACACAACAGATATTATATGGAGTTTGTGTGTAACTAAACTTTTGTTACATCATTTGGGAAATGATTCCAATAAAAATCATACATATATATGGATTCACAATAAGGAGGTCATGTCAACAAACCTGATAGATTTCTTTAATGGGGACCAGGAATTAGATCAGGGTGGAGCTGTGGATGTAGCCTAAATAAATTTAATGAAGCTTTGACACCCGTTCCACATAGGAGACTCGTAAACAAGCTAGGCAGCCTAGGAAGGGGTCCAAAGGTGATTAACTGGGTGAGAAATTGGTTGGTAGAGAGGCAGCAGAGGTGGTGGTAATGGGGTTTACGCTGAGGAATGGAGGGTGACCCGCAGGGTGCCACAAGGATCAGCATTGGGACCGGTCCCTCTTAATGTCTTTGTTAGCAACATTGCAGAGGGCCTAGAATGGAAGGTGTGTCTTTCTGCAGATGACACAAAGATCTGCATAGGGTAGACATCTCGAGAGTGTGTGGAAAAATGAAGAGATCTAAGAAAGCTTGAGGAGTGGTCAAAAAGTGTGGCAGCCGAGACTCAGTGCTAAGAAGTGCAGAATCATGCACTTGGGACACAAAAATCCAGGGGCAGAGTACAATAATGGGGCAGTGGTACTGTGACCTCCAAGCAGGAAAGAGACCTGAGGTAATCATATCTGATGACCTAAAGGTAGCCAAAGAGGGTGACAAGGCAGTGGGGAGAGCCAGTGGATGCTAGAGTGCACAGGGAGGGATATCACCAGCAAAAAGAGGGAGGTGGTGATACCGCAGTATAAATCATTGGTGAAACCTCACCTAGAGTACTGTGTCCAGTTCTGGAGACCACATCACTGGAAGGACATAGACAGAGTGGAGGCTGTCCAGAGGGAGGCAACTGAAATGGTGCAGGGTCTGCACCAAAAGCCCTATGAGGAGAGGCTAAAGGCCCTCAATATGTACAACTTGGAGGAAAGGGGGGGCTATGATAGAAGGCTTTCAGTTATCTCACAGGTTTAAATAAGGTACAAGAGAAAAGCATGTTTCACAAAAAAAAATGCTGAAGAACAAGGGGTCATACTATGAAGATGGAGGGGGTAGATTCAGGGGAAACGTGAGGAAGTACTTCTTCACTGAAAGAGTGGTGAATGCCTGGAACAGCCTGCCAGCAGAGGTTGTCAGGGCAGAAGCTGTAACAGGATTCAAGAATGTGTGGGATAGGCTTATGAGAACCTTACTGGTTGGGAAAGGGAGAGTAAAGCTGGAGACCAGGTAGGATCTGAGGTATTACAGTATGTAGGGAAAATGGGCAGACTAGGTGGGCCAAGAGGTGCTTACGTGCCGTCAGTTTCTTTAATTCTAAATATGTTAACAACACTGCCAGCCCATCAGCAAACAGTGGCTCCCGAGGTGAAAATGCATCTTCTATGGAACGTAGTACTGGACAACTTCCTTCCACAAAATTCCCCAGTGTTACAAAATACACATTACTAAGGATATCACTGTAGAACTGCCCCCACCACCCCCTCCCAGTCTAATTAACTGAGTCAAAAGATAGAACTGTAGGAACAGTAATTTATAACTTTATAGCTGCTGGAAAATGCAGCATTGTGAAGCACTGAAAGGCTGCAAGAGATAAGGAACTACTGCACCACCTAGTGGCTATCTGTATATCCAAAAGTTTCTCAAGCTAAACCGAAAATGTTGGGAGCCTTTCAATTCATAAACAACATGGGGTCTTAGCTCACCCAGGAAAGAATCTATAGAGATGTGGCATAGTCGCTGCCGTTTTATGCAGGAAGACAGAAGGATTTATGCCTCTAATCAACAAAATGCAGTGTGTACTTCGCAAGTCAGAAGTGCGTAAAAAAACAATTATACAATGGTGTGTGAAGATCCTGTAATCTCATTGGTCAAAACATGTCACATGACCGTGGGTACATTACCCATGACTGAGGAATTGCATTTATAAAAACATAATTATACACATTTTACATTTATTTTACACATGGGTCCATTGCATAATCGCATTAAGGCACTCCAGTTTGTGAGTTATTGGCATTTACCCACTTCTTGTGTGGTAAAGTTGCTTGGCTGCGCCGTGACACACACAAGGCAGAACCTCAATAACCCACACCCTGTTGTGCTCATTGCTTAAACATTCCTTGTTCCTATCACTTATATAATAGGCTCACTTGTTCTCGATGGAGACTATCTGCAAACAATAAAGTTGTAATGTAGTAGTTATGTCCTATTTTATTCAAACTGATCTTCTCATTCCTCTGGTTCCTCCAATCAAAATTCTGCTCTTTGTTTCTCGGACACTTCCCTGTGTTTTGGATCAGTGCACAGGGAAATCTTGCCCCAGCAGGTGATCCTTAGTCGTGCAGACATTAGCAGGAGTAGACCCCAAACTTCATAGCTGGGCCCTTACATCATCACAGCTGCTTCTCAGGTTCTGAGTGGCACGAGCACATCAAGGAAAAAATGCACTGACCGGTCCTGATACGTAAGAGAACAGAGACTTTTTTAATATATTTTCTTTATTAATATTCACCATAGTACAGAAGAGACCGAGGTGCAAAAAGGGGGGGTGGAGGCCCTTTATGTCAAAAATATCAAAGCTACAGAAATTCAGAATACACATAAGGAGCCAGAAGAACTGTGGGTCACCCTGGAAACAGGAAATGGGACAGCCATATGAACTGGGGTTGTCTACAGGCCCCCAGACCAGGGGGAGGACATAGATACATTACTGTTAAAAGATATATAAAACATGACAGCTAAAGGGGAGGTTCTGATAATGGGAGACTTCAACATGCCGGATACAGATTGGTCAATACCAGCAGGAACATCTGCCAGAACTAGACTCATAGTGAATTCCCTGCAGGGGGAGGGCCTCAAACAACTGGTACAGCAACCCACAAGAGACAGGGCTATCCTAGATCTAGTACTTACTAACAAAGAAGGGATCACAGATCTCCAGGTAGGTCACGTGGGAGCCGGTGACCATCACGTGGTATGGTTCAATTTGGCCACTAGAACTAAATCATCCCATTCCAAGGCAAAAATATGGGACTTCAGAGGAGCTGACTTTGATAAGATGGCCAACAAAGTTAAGCTAGCCCTGGCAAGAAAAAACACAGGTGTGGGGGCACAGGCAAAGTGGGCAAGCATTAAAGATGCAATACTTGAAGCAATATCCCATTGTGTTAGAGATAAAATGAAGTGCAAAAGAAGAAGGAAACCACTTTGGTTCTCAAATACAGTAGCAGAAAAGGTCAGAGTCAAAAGGCTGGCTTTCAGGAAATATAAGGGAATACAGCAGGATGAAGATAGGGAGGCATACCAAACTTCCCTAAGGGAAGCAGGGAAGGCAGTAAGGCAGGCAAGAGCCCAAACCGAGGAAATACTAGCACAAACAGTAAAAGAAGGTGACTTCTATAGATACATTAGTGAAAGGAGAAAGTCCAGAGGGGGTATTGCTAAGATCAAAGGGGATAATGGGATGTGTGAGGAGGATGACCATGTAAAAGCATCTATCCTAAATAGATACTTCTGCTCAGTATTTACTGAAGAGAAGGTAGGGCAGGGCCCACAGCTCAGCACCATGGACACGGGGGAAGGAGGTGTGCACTAGTCCCTTCACAAAAGAAAGGGTCCTACAAGAGCTTGATAAGCTCAGGGTGGACAAGGCAATGGGACTTGATGGCATACATCCCAGGGTACTAAAGGAGCCAAGGGTGGAACTAGCAGAGCCATTATCAGAACTGTTTAGTGAGTCTCTGAGCACAGCAGAGGTCCCAGAAGACTGGAAAGGGCTCATGTGATCCCGCACTCACAAGAGTGGTAGCAGGGAGGAGGCAGAGAACTACAGACCAGTTAGTCTTACCTCAGTAGTGGGCAAGATTATGGAGGCACTCCTTAAGGAAAGGATAGTGCAACACCTGGAATCCATAGGAGCACAGGATCCAAGACAGCATGGGTTTACAAAAGGAAGGTCCTGTCAGACTAATCTCATAGATTTCTTTGGGTAACCAGAGTGGTGGACCAAGGGGGAGCAGTTGATGTCGCTTAACTTGACTTCAGCAAAGCTTTCAATACTGTTCCACATAGAAGATTGATTAATAAGCTGGGTAAGCTCAGGGTGGGTCAGAAGTTGGTTAACTGGATGGCAAACTGGTTGACGGGCAGAAAACAGAGAGTGGTGGTAACTGGTATACAGTTAGAAGAGATGCAAGTCACAAGTGGGGTAGCTCAGGGATCAGTCCTCTTCAATATCTTCATCAGTGACATTGCAGATGGACTGGAAGGTAAGGTTTGTCTGTTTGCAGATGACACCAAGATCTGCAACAGAGTAGATGATCCAGATGGGGTGGGCAGAATGAGAAGAGATCAGGATAAATTAGCAAAATGGTCGGAAGAGTGGCAACTGGGGTTTAATGCAAAGAAGTGCAATATCATGCACGTAGGGAAGAGAAACCCTGAAGCCACCTATAGGCTGGGAGGGGAGTTGCTGGCAGTCACAAGGGAAGAAAGAGACTTGGGCATCATCATCACCGATGACCTGAAATCATCCAAGCAGACATCTAAAGCAGTAGGTAAGGCTAGGGGGATTTGGGTGTATTAGTAGGGGTATCACAAGTCAGAAGAGGGAGGTAATAATCCCTCTTTACAAGACACTGGTTAGGCCCCATCTGGAGTACTGCATGCAGTACTGGAGGCCACACCTTCATAAGGATATTTACCAGACTGAGGCAGTCCAGAGAAGGGCAACCAAAATGGTGCAGGGACTGCATCAGAAAACATATGAGGATAGATTAACGGAGCTCAATATGTATACCCTAGAGCAAAGGAGGGAGAGAGGTGATATGATCGAAACATTCAAACACCTTAAGGGCATTAACAAGGTGAAAGAGTCTAACATGTTTTGATACAAGTAAAATAGCAGGACAAGAGGAAACAGCATGAGATTAGAGGGAGACCAATTTAGGGGTAATGTGAGGAAGTTCTTTTTCACAGAAAGGGTGGTGAATGCATGGAATGGCCTACCTCAGGAAGTGGTGGATATGAATACAGTGCAGGGCTTCAAACAGGCATGGGATAGGCATAAGGAACAATACAGATGAGTATGAATAGATAGGCCATTGACACAGCAAAGGCCGATAGCACATTCATAAGGTAGAAAAGAAATGGACAGACTGATGGGCCTCAACAAACAAGGAGAAACTCGCTCGTACACCCTGTGCAGGGAGGTGATGCGGGTGTGGAACTGGGCAGTCCAGCATGATCTGGCCCTAGTGGCCGTGCATTTTCCAGGCATTCAGAATGTCCTGGCAGACAGTCTTAGCAGGTCTCGGACCCTAACTCATGAATGGGAATTAAATCAGGAAGTAGCAGAATCTCTCTTCCTAAGATGGGAGAGTCCGGAAATCAACCTTTTCGCCTCCCAATACAACTTCCCAGTTTTTGCTCACTCGTTCCAGGGCATGGTGCTTTCTGGCATGATGCGCTGTCTCTCTCCTGGACAGGGAAATTTTTGTATGCCTTCCCTCCATTTCCCATTCTCCAGAGGGTCGTTCTCAAGCTTCAGGCAGAGAAGGTGAGGATGATTCTCATCTCCTCTCTCTGCCTGAGATAAATTTGGTTCCCGCTGCTACAACAGCTACCGAGGGAACCACCAGTTTCACTTCCAGTGACCCACAACCTCTTGACTCAGGATCAAGGCCACCTTGTTCATCCGGGCTCAGGACCCTGCATCTTCATGCATGGCTCCTGCAGACATAGCTATTTCTCACTGGGTCTCCCATCAAGTAGCTCAGGTTCTTTTAGAGGCTAGAAAACCCTCCACTTGTTCCACTTATGCCATGAAGTGGAAACATTTTTCCATCTGGGCGACTTCCAAGAAATGGAACCTCTTTTCTTGTTCTGCCCCACAAGTCACGGAGTACCCCCTTCATCTGTCAGACTCAGGTCTGTCATATTCTTCCTTGAAGGTCCACCTTTTGGCAATTTCGGTGTACCACGAGCTGGTGGATGGTAAATCTGTGGCTCAGTTGGAGGTCTCAAAAACCTTTCTGAAAGGGATCCTCAATCTGAAACTCCCCATCCGCAGCCCAACCCCACCTTGGGATTTAAACTTTGTATTGGAGAAGCTCAGTCGTCCCCCGTTTGAACCAGCCATGGGCTGTGATTTGCTCTTCCTTTCCTGGAAGACACTATTTTTAGTTGCCATTATGTCAGCTCGAAGGATTTCTGAGCATCACGCTCTGGTTTGTGTAGAGCCTTATCTTATTTTCCACAAGGACCGGATGGTCCTCAGGTCAAATCCTAAGTTTCTACCCAAGGTGGTCCCAGATGCCACACTGAACCAATCAGTAGAGCTTCCAGTTTACTTTCTGTCCGCTTTGAACAGAGGTGAGGCACTCCTGCACACCATGGATGTCCATCAGATCCTTTGGTGCTACATACACCGAACCAAGGAATTCCATAGCTGTGATCAGCTTTTTGTTTTTGCACCCAGGTTGAAGGGCAAAGCAGTTTCAAGCAGTGTCTTTCCAAATGGCTAGGCAACTGTATTCGATATTGTTACCAAAAGTACGAAAACCTTCGCTGGGTCCCATCAGAGGTCATTCTGCTAGGCATGGCTGCTTCCACTGCTTTTTTTGAAATGTCTCTGACATTGATATCTGTGCCGCAGCCACTTGAAGTTCTGTCCATACCTTTACAAACACTACAGTCTGGACATTGCTTCTAGGCAGAGGGCTGGCTTTGGCCTAGCTGTCTTGCAGGGCCTTCTGTCCTAGGCTGGGTCCATTCTTGTTCCCAGTTCTGTTGGGGTATTTTCTCCCCTCCTGATTTCTCCTGGTTTCTCTTTGGAGGGACTGCTTGGGACTCTGTATGTAATGACCTACTGAAGGAACCTTCTCGAAGTAAGATAGTACAGATCTTACTTCGAGAAACAGGTTACACCATTAGGACTGAAGCCAGCAGGCACCAGAACCCCATGGAAATTTTCTAGCTAGCAGTATTCAGCAGGGACCGCCCCCGACGTCGGTCCCGCCACCGACGTCAGGCATAGTACATAAGGGAGTAGTCCCCAGAATTTCCAGTTCTTTTCCAGCCGTCGACTCACCAGCATCGGCCTCACAGTCCTACTCTAGTGCATGATGACGAAGAACTTTTTTCTCAATAGTTTTAGCAAACTAATGTTGGCATCTCCAACTCCTTCTTCAGAGGGACACCCTTCCAAGTGTGCCTGCGGCAAACAGATCCCCTTCAAGGATCCTCATTCATCCTGCCTGCGGTGCTCAGGCCCGGACCACGCACATCAAGGCCTGCTCCTTCTGTCAGGGTTCAACAGCTGCACCAGGATCCGTCAGAAGGCACTTCAGGGTACCTTTTCAAGAAAAACTGAGCAGAATGGATAAGGAGCCTTCCTCCAGAGGTGAATCTTCCTCAAAAGCCCCCAAACACCAGGACAAGCAGCGGGAGAAGGCAAGGTCCAGATCCCCTAACTGGGTCTCAGACTCGCTTAGCTCAGGCTCCACATGCTCTGACCGCTCTCCCTCCAGGGCTCGTTCTCAGCCCCCTCCAGTCAAGGTTAAGGCTACAGATGGTTCTTCAGCTTCACTTCAACCCATAAAGACTTCCAGGCCTTCGGCTTCTTCCACTCCATCCCAGGCCTCATCAAAGTCTTCTGACCGTCACCAGACTAAGTCTTCTCTTCTGCCTGGATGCCAGGACCCCGACTCCAGATCGGCCTCCCAGGGGCCCGGATCTCCACCCAAGAAGACAAAAGACCTGACGTCCTGAAGAAGATGATGGACCCGTCAGCCAGATGTCGCGACCTGACGCCGCCAAGTGACCAACGCCGGGCCTCACACTCACCAGAGCCAAGACTGCCCCTCATCACCAGTGGACACCGGTGCTGACCTAATGGAGGAGGACACGACATTGCCTGAGGACCAAGCAGGTGATGCAGAGGAGATGCCGGCTTCCAAGGGAACTTTGCCCACCCCAGAGACACCTGCGGACCAAACACCTGACCCCAGCAACAGGCCACCAGCGCCAGGCCCGTTGTCGGGCATGAACATTCAAGAGGTCAAGGATCTCTTCACTTTCTGGTGGGACACAATCCAGAAAGATGTGATCCCCATAAAACCTCCTCCTCCTCCTCCTCCTCCTACTCCTTCACCTCCTACTCCTCCTCCTCCACCACTGGGGCCAGTAGGATGACCACCAACCCCTAAGAAGCATACTCCACCTCCTAGGGGAAGATCTAAGGAATGGAGAAGGCCTCCCTCAAGATCTTCCACAGGGTCTACCAGCACCAAGCGACCCAGACGTCATCGATATACTCCATCAGGGGAGGATTCCAGATCAGATACCTCTGAAATCTCCAGATCTCCTTCTCCATTTGGCATCCCATCACTTGACCCACAAGACCTACCCAGGTCACCTCCGATGATCCCTCCTTCTCTGAGATTAAGAGGCATGTCCAGGAGAACATGGGATGGGATTCTGAAGATCTCGACCCGAAGACAGTGCCTTGCCCGTTATCTTCAGCAGAAAGATCCCAAGCCTGTGATAGTACCACCCTTGGTGGACACTTTCGCGAACGTCACCAAGGCTGCGTGGAACCGTCCGCACTCCACCCCCGTGGTGCCGAAGAAAGCTGACCGCCTGTACAGGGCCCTGACAGAGGACCAGTACTTGGCACAACAACCTCTGGCTGACTCCCTGGTCATTACGGCCTCTCATGACTGGTCCCAACGACCGCAGCATATGAGCACACAGCCACCGGACCAGGAATCCAAACAGTTGGATGCCCTGAGGAGGTGCATGTATGCGGCTGCTACATGCTCCATCAGGTCCCTGAACTACCTATCTCACATAGTTCAGTTTCAGAATGCCTTGTGGGAACAGGGTCAGGACCTTGTTGACAAATTTCCGGGATGGCGATCAGAAGGCGGAGCTCCTAAACCTCCTCCGCACAGGGTCTGAAGTGGGAATCCAAGTGCTACGAGCTGCATATGATTTTGCGGACTCATCTGCCAGAGCTGCAGTTTTGGGCGTCTGTCTCCGGAGACACTCCTGGCTCTGTGTCTCTGGATTTACCCCAGACATACAGAAAAACATTCTTGACGTCCCATACAATGGCGAAGTCCTGTTTGGTGAACACTCCGGAGAAGGTTATCACCAAGCTCCAGGATGCCGGGAGGGCAGTTAGATCTGTACAAGCCATGTACAGATCAAGGCTTGGTTCCTTTCGTAGGAACCAGAACCATTTTTGCAGCCGGCAACAACGGCAGCAGCCACGTTCCGGCCAGTAGCAAAGGGGCACTTTCCATCAAAAAGCCCAGGCTAAGTCTTCCCCAGGCAGAGGCCAACGTTAAACCAAACCGGCCCAGCCTGCAGGAACCAGCACTGCCACGGCATGACTCCGTCCCGGCCCCCGCCCCTCCTCTGGATCAACTGGCACTACAGGTCGGGGGTCGCATCGCTCACCACTTTTCAGGGTGGCAGTCAATTACCGCTGACCGGTGGGTTCTTCAAATGGTCAAGAGAGGTAATTTAATTGAATTTCTCGACCACCCACTGTCAAGACCTCCCCTGCTTTCCTATTATTCGGGTCAGCATGCCCTGCTCATACAGCAGGAGGTGCTCATGCTTCTTGGAAAAGAAGCTATAGAGCACGTACTGCGGAACCAGAGAGGTGCAGGTTATTATTCTCACTTCCTTCTGGTTCCCAAGAAGTCAGGAGACCTTTGTCCAATACTGGATCTCAGCGACCTCAACGCTTGGTCCTCTACAAATGCTTCTGCATGGTGACCCTTCAGGTCTAATACCCATGCTCAAGCAGAGCGCCTTCTAGTGTCCTTGGACTTGCAGGATGCTTACTTGCACATACCCGTTGCTCAAGCACACGGAAGTTTTTGCGCTGAGTTTCAAGGTCACCATTATCAGTTCCGGCCTCCCTTTCGGACTGTCATCGCACCTCGGTATTTACGAAGTGCATGGCGGTCGAACGGCGACTCTGAGGAGACAAGGCCACTATGTTACCTACCTGGATGACTGGTGTCTCATGGCAACCTCTCGGAAGCCCTGATGTCCACCATTCATTGTACTCAGTCTCTGTTCGAGACGTTGGGCATCATTATCAATCAGGAGAAGTCGCCTGGTTCCGGCCACAGACTCTGCAGTTCATAGGCGCAGTTCTGGACACCATCTGGGGAAAGCGTTTCTACCCTGGGACTGAGCAGAACACATCAGATCCTCATCAGGATTTTTGGCAAAGAGGACCATCCCAGTCAGACTGGTCCTTTGCCTGCTCGGACATATGGCTGCGCCATTGCAACAGTCCTGCTAGCCCGCTCTCACATGCGGGTGACCCAGTGGATGTTACGGTCCAATGGGACAGAAACAAGGCCATTTGCAGCTTCCAGTCTGGATCATGAATGCTGTAACCGGGATTGGCAATGGTGGCTAGATTCAAGGAACCTATTAGCAGGGGTCCCCTTCATCGCGCTGTCTCCGATTTTGACGCTCTCCACAGATGCCTCAGGGCTCGGGTGGGGAGCACACCTCGATGGTGTCAGGTCTCAAGGCCTGTGGACAGCCCAAGAGACTCATCTCCACATAAACATCCTGGAAATGAGAGCAGTTCTTTATGCCCTGCAGGCTTTCCAGTCTGAGATCCCACTGGGTACTCTTCTGTTACAAACAGACAATTCCACGGTGATGTATTACTTCAACAAACAAGCAGGCACCCATTCCTACCCGCTTTGCAGGGAGGCCATGAGGATGTGGGATTGGGTTCTACAACACAGTGCAAACCTCATTGCTGTTCATGTCCCAGGAGTGTACAATGTCATCGCAGACAGCCTGAGTCGCTCTCAGGCCAGTGTCCATGAGTGGGAACTACTCCAGAAGGTAGTAGAGGATCTGTTTCACAGATGGGGTACACCAGAGTTAGACCTCTTCGCGTCCCCATACAACGCAAAACTGCCCAATTTTTGCTCGCTAGATCCAGGGCCTGGTGTTTTCTGGTAAGACACGTTGTCCCTCTCCTGGGTGGGCAGATTCCTGTACGATTTCCTCCCTTCCCATTGATCCAGAGGGTCCTTTGAAACTTCTCGAGAGAGCAAGTGACGCTGATACTTATTACGCCATTTTGGCCCAGACAGATCTGGTTCCCTCTACTACATCAGCTGTCCCGGGAACCTCCAGTGCCTCTGCCAATCAGCTCTCACTTACTGTCTCAGGAGGCGGGCTCCTTGGTCCATCCGGACCTTCGTTCGCTGAACCTGCATGCCTGGCTCCTAGAGACAGAGCCATTATGCGATACGGGGTCTCGCAAGAGGTTGCAGACGTTCTAGCGGCTGCTGAAAACCGCCACTATGTAACTTGCGCCATGAAATGGCGAGATTTTGCCTCTGGGCTCAGGCGAGGATTTTGCCAATGGATTGTCCAGAAAGGTCGGTCCAGACTACCTCCTGTCTCTTTTCAGACAGGCTTGGCCTACCTCGATAAAAGTACACCTTTGTGCCATCTCAGCCTATCACACTCCTATAGGTCAATGTCACATAACTCAGTTGGACACGGCACCAGCCTTCCTGAGACGTGTTCTCCACCTTAGACCTCCGATTAAGGATCCTATTCCACCATGGATTTACCTTTGTCCTAGAGCAGCTTACGCTGCCACCTTTGAACCAGCCACGGATTGTGAGCTATGTCCCTACATGAAAGACATTGTTTTTAGTTGCCATTACTTCAGCCAGAAGAATTTCAGAACTTCACGCACTGATGTGCAAAGAACCTTATTTGGTTTTTCACCAGGACAGGGTATCCCTAAGGACTAATCCGAAGTTTTTACCTTAGGTGGTCTCAGCTCTCACTCTTAATCAGGACATCGATCTACCAGTGTACTTTTCTAAGTATTCTAATTGAGGAGAGGCCCTGCTGCACACTTTAGATGTGCATAGGTGTCTTCGATACTACCTGACCAGAACCAAACACCACCGAAAAATCTGACTAGTTTTTGTTCCATCACCTACAGGATGATGGAGCTCCCATTTCCAAACATCGCTGTCCAGGTGGCTCTATACACTGTATTACGCTCTGTTACCAGAAGCGTGAATAAACCCTTACCAGGCTCGGTTAAGGGTCAATCCACAAGTGGGGTGGCTACCTTTGCGGCCTTAAAGAACATGTCCACCTCAGTCATCTGTGCAGCAGCTACTTTGAGCACTGTGCACACCTTCATCAGGCATTATAGCCTGGATGTTGCATCGAGGCAAAGAGCAGGTTTTGGTCTAGCAGTCCTTCAGGGACTCCTGTCCTAGGCTTTGGTTCCACTGGTGATTTCTACCTTCCCTCCTCCCAATGGTGAGGGATTTCCAGTATTGCTTGAAAATCAGTCCTAATGGTGTAACCTGCTGCAAGAGCTGTTTCTCAAAGTAAGATAGTACAGGTACGTGAGAACTTACCGTAACAGTAGATCTTCGAGAACAGCTCTTGCAGCAGGTACTTCCCCCACCACCATCCCCGCTGGAGGTAGATTTGTTCCGATACCCTGCTCCTAGAATCAGGTGTTCTCAACACCACTCTGATTGTCCTTTTCTGATGTCATCCAGTGGCCGAGAGTCTCCGGCCGGAGAACTGGGGATTCTGGGGGACTGCCCCCTTATGTATTATGTCTGACGTTGGGGGCGGGACCGACATCGGCGGTCCCCGCTGAATACTGCTAGCTAGAAAATTTCCGTGGGGTCCTGGCGCCTGCCAGCTTCAGTCCTAATGGTGTAACCTGCTGCAAGAGCTGTTCTTGAAGATCTACAGTTACGGTATGTTGTTACGTAACTGTACTTTACGTAGGAACTTACCGTAACAGTAGATCTTCGAGAGAGGTTCCTTCAGTAGGTCATATTTTTTCCCTCCTGTCTTCCCCTCATTTTGTTTCTTATGCAGTGACTCCAAATCCTGTTGGCTCCTGCTGTCAGGCCTCTTCTGGGCTCCGTCGGAGAACTGGAGGACAGGTGTGGGGACCGCCACTATATACAGCCATGCTGGCCGGTCACGTGACATCGGGTAGGTGGTCCCCATCAGGGATTGCTAGAAAAGTCTGCCATGTGGCCGATGCCAGGCGACGCCTGTCCTATTTGTGAAGACCTACTGAAGGAACCTCTCTCGAAGATCTACTGTTACGGTAAGTTCCTACGTAACTGTACTTTTGCTGTTCCAAAGAAATCTGAGAAAGATCCTATCCATCTTTTTAAACCAATTGACGTGTATTTTTGCAGTAATGTTGTTAAGTATGTAAAAGATTTTGGGTGCTAAAATCATAAGTTTCATTTTGCCCACTTAGCCAGTTCTTTCTGTAAGTTTCCTATGATATCTGCCAAGTTCTGTATTATTTGTGGGATTGTGTTAAACATCTGAATACCTAGGTACAGTAATCCTTTCTTGCCCCAATGGGAACGTAAGGTTCTATTTAAAAGCTCCTTTCTTGATTCGATTCCTTCAGCATTATTCCTCTGACTTTCCCCAGTTTATATACAGCCCAGAAAATTTGGCAAAATGACCCAGTAGTTTATTTAAAGCAATGAGAGACGGTTGGGTTTGATGGGGTGACTAACAAATTATCTGCAAAAGCAAAGGCCTAGTTATCTGCCTTCCCTGAGCGTATTCCTTGAATCTGGGGAGATTGTTGTATACGATGTAAACGGGGTTTAAGTGCCAAAATAAACAGGAACGGAGACAAAGGGCGTTCTCGTCTGCTACCCCTATGCAGCAGAAATGATTCTGAAATAAGCCCGCTGGAAACCATCGCTGATGAGGGACGTGAATAAATGGCACTGATCCATTGTCCGAACGCAGGCCCAAAATTATAGCTTTCCAAAACTGTTTGTCAGTACATCCAGTCTAGTGAATCAAATGCCTTCCCTATATCTAAGGATAAAGCAATTGACCAAATCACAGAGAACAGCCCTCTAAGGTTGTCCAACGCTTGATGACCTCTGACAAATCCCACTTGCTCTTTTCATATCAGTTTTTGAATAGCGTTTACTAGTCTGTTTGCTAATACTTTATACAGGATTTTATAATCAAAATGTAGGCGTGATGTGGTTCTATAGTTTGCAGCATCTAATGGTTCCTTGCTTTTGTTTGCTAATAAATAAATATACGCTTCATTTAGGGTGCCCGTGATCCGTCCTTGATGTGAAAATTCTTGAAATAGTTTCTGCAAGTAATATGTAATAACAGAAACATAGACACATAGACTTTGACGGCAGATAAGGACCGCTTGGCCCACATAGTCTGCCCATTTCCCTACCTACAGGGTAAGCTGCAGATCCTAGTCAACCAACAGCCTACTTCCTCCTACCCCCCACAAGAATTGCCTTATGCCTCTCCCATGCATTCTTGAAGTCCCCCACTGTTTTTGACTCCATTACCTCGTCAGGAAGGCTGCTCCATGCATTAAACCCCTCTCCATGAAGAAATACTTACTCACGTTGCCCCTGAGCCGTCCCCCCTCTATCTTCAAATTCTGTCCCATAGTTCTTCCACATCTCTTTTTCTGAAAGATGCTACCCTCTTAGACTTTGTTTATTCCACTGAAGTACTTAAAAGTTTCAATCATGTCCCTTCCCCACCTTTCCTCAAGGGTATACATATTAAGCTCCTTTAGTCTCTCCTCGTACGGCTTCTCTTACAGACCCTACACCATTTTAGTTGCCCTCCTCTGGACTGCTTCCATCCTGTCTATGACCTTGTGGAGAGGGGGTCTCCAGCACTGGATGCAGTACTCCAGATGGGGTCTGAAACCTGTCTTCCAAATCTATAATGCATTTTCTCTTCACAAATGGTATGTTCTTATGAATCAAAATTGCTAACCCCCTTTTTTTATGAAGAGAAACAGTTATGTGCAACCTGACCCACCCATTATCTCTGTAATGTGTCTGCTTCCTCAGGAACAAGATGTGTTTCTTGTAAAAATACAATGTCCCCTTTATGTTTCCCCAAATGATTCAAAACTTTCTTTCTATTGATCAGAGAGCCCAATCCATTAACATTCCATGTGAGACAGCTCAAAGTTGACATAGTACAATATTATTCTGACAATCTAGAAATACTAAAGCACTGAACCTGCAATACCAAGTAAAGATATATATTATAATGTAATAAACCTGAGAAGTACAGCTGTCTAATTGAAGCTGCCACAAACACAAATATTATGGTTCAAACTATATCTAAGGAAACAGCAATAGTACTTGAATAGAATAATGTGCAAAAGTGCTTTAAACACAACAATATATGTAAGTCGTTATTTGACTTTAAGAAACATTCTTAAGCTAAGGTTCTCAACTAACAACGGAAAGAACCACCAAAGAATTGTTCCAACTAACCCAGGGTACCTTTAGTAATCCTTGCCACTCGAAAATCTAGTAACCATCAATGCCATCCGATTTATTCGTTATAACAAATCCTATAGCTGACCTTCCCTAACTCATGTTGAGAAAAACATTTAGCAAAAAATAGAATAATAATAAAACTTCTGACATTAAGTAGCTTAAACAGGCTTTAGGATTTTAGTCTACCTTCTTCCCTATCTCTGAAAGGCAGGTACTTTCATTAAGATGACAAGGTGCCCCCTCTGTGGTTTTTGGTTCCATAGTGTAGTAGTTATCACATCTGCTTTACACGCAGAAGGTCCTGGGTTAGTGCCTCAGTGGAACCATCTCATTTCTTCCCGACTGTATCCCCCAACACCTCCCCTTTCTACACACTCTCCCCCCTAAATATTCTTCTCCTCCTCCCAGTCCCTTTCTCTCTCTCCCTCCCGCAGCTCTCCTCCTTTCTCTCGCTCTCTCTCTCTCTCTCTCATCCCTCGCTACTCTCCCCTTTCTTTCTCCTACCCTTTCCGATACTCTACTTTGACAGGCTCCCCTTGGGCAGCTGTGTCGCACGTTGCTAATTGGGAAACCTTGTTCTCATTCTCCCCCTTTCTTTCTCCTACCCTTTCCAATACTCTACCTTGAGAGGGCCCCCCGGGGCAGCTATGCCATACGTTGCTAACTGGGAATCTCCTCCCGCTGTTTAATTTCAGTTGTCTAGGTTACTCAAATGTGTTATTTATATTCTGTATTACATAGCAATCTTATGTTTTATGTTAACTGTCAAGGTTTTGTTATGTCTCTGCTGTTTTACATCCTGATGTGGAATCTTTGTAACAGAGCGTATACTCAAAGGTTGTATCTGAATTACCAAATAAATATACAAGGCCTAATGAACTGAACCTCCAGCTGTGGTATTTAGCAATAGTAGCCTGTACTGTTCTATCCTGCCTACAATGTCCAGTCGTAGATTCACCAAATGTAGTGAACCTGTGACACCAGCGCTCTACCCTTCCCTTGCACACATAATATAATATTCACAACTGATATGTATGGTTTATCCCTAAATGTCATAATTTTATCTTAGGCATAAATTTGCATCCCTCCCTCTCCCAGTGTGTGCCAGTTATACACTTTCATCTCCCTCCTGCAGAACCGCATAAACACCCACAGAAGAAAATATCTGTTTGACCAGTAGGGTCCCTTATAGGACAACAGCCTGTGCCATCTGTGCTTTGTTGGTGTGCCCTTAAGGTTCCAGTCTACCCAGCAAGCCAAAATAAGAGCAAATTCTTTATACTCCTTTGAATCACCACCCCAGTAAATCTTCCCCTACACGGATATTCCTATCCACAGTTAGGATGATGTGGCAGAGGCTGGGACCTTGGGATATCTGTTACCAAAAGAGAGCCACACCACACCGAGTCATGCACAACAATAGTAGGAGCAATCCTAGCACTTAGAAAACCTGTTAGTAGGGAGGACACCTTCTTTCTTTATTTTGTATAGATTGGGAACATAAAGGAGGATCTGCAGGAGGAAGAGCATGTTTAATTACTGCTACTATTATTAGAAATCTTCCCTTTATACATCATCCACTGGTGGGTGAGCACTAGCCTCTTGTCCCTCAACCTGGATGATTTTTTTATTAAGAGACAACGACTGACAGCAAGGGAGACTCACCATACCATTGCCATGTGTTTTTCCTCTCCCTTGCCACTCTAAGCACCTCCTCCTTAGCTGAAAATCTCAGAACGTTAGTGATTATTGGCTCGGTCTCTGTCCAGGCTTTGGTTTAGCTATCAGAGCCCTATGAGCTGTTTCCACTTCTAGTGGCCAGTTCCATTAATAATTAAGAAGTGCTGGAATGGGGGAAGGGCGTGGCCAGCAGCCAGCTAGTCAAGACATGTTTTCAGAGAGCTCCATCTACTTACTATTAAAAAATTATTTAAAACACTACAGAACTACTAAATAACAAGTTGTAAGCTTAGAACTGTATCTGCTTAATCGAGCGGTATTATTTGCTGCTCCCAAAAGTTACTTAGAAGCTGAATAAGAGAGATGGGGAGAACGAAGCATGAGGCCGCGGTGGAGCTGGGAAGGACCAGAGATCAACGGCCTGGAGATCCTGCATCAAGCATTACCGCTGAAACTGCAGCAGGAGGAACTCCCAAACCTATGAACAGTGCTTGCTACAAGCGATCAGGGCTCTGGACAAGAAAGTCGAGACCTTGGGGACCCGTTTTACTAGTATGGAAACCAGAATGGATGTCCTGACTACAGAAGCAAGAATTGCAACTGATTCGGCTAATAAATCTGCAGCAGCAGTCGCTGGTATCCTCAATGAAAACAGACTGCTGAGGCCGCGATTGGAAAACCTAGAGATTGGAGCAAGGGCAGCTAATATTCACTTGCTGGGTATTTCGGAAGACTTGGAGGGCACCAATCTTTTCGGGTATGTTGTTTCACTTCTCACGAAATACCTTAATTTGGACATACAGTCTCAAATAATCAAAACCTACTGCATCGCTCCCTGGAGAGCAGAACCAGAGGATCTTCCCCAAACTATTATGATCATTACAGGCGGCCCATATATTCGGGATCAGATTTCGGAGGCAGCTAAAACAAAGGCCCTGCTAAAACTGAAGGATGGTACCCTGATGCATCTCTTTCCCGATCTGAGCTACTCAACTCAACAGCATAGGAAGGATTTTGATGGTGTTCCAAGCAGGCCTCAGAGCACTAGAAGTCACGCATGTATTACAGCACCCAGCGTGGCTGAGGAATTACTACGCGGGCAAGACCTTTGTATTTTCTGACCCTTCGGAAGCTGGAAAGAAGTTGGACCTTATAAAACAGGACTTTCACTGTACGGTGTCTGAGCACTCCTCGGATGATGAAGGTTGATAGTGCAATATGACTGTGGCTTTGAAATGCGCCGGTGTTTTTGGGGTAGGAAATAGCTTCTGAACAATTAACGAGCTGCAGTAATGGGACTGAACTGTATTAGTTTTCCTTTCTTATGAAGCACATCTACTTGCTATATATTTTTACAGTCCTTGCATGCTATTTGATTTTGGTATTCTTCGGCTACTTAAGGTAGCCTCGTACTTAAATACTGTTTTACCACTCAGTAATTGTGAAGCTATGTCTAGCCCAATCATAGTGCATAGTGAGATGTCCTGTTAAAAATTTTGAGAAGAGATAAAATAGTATCATCAGTTGGAGTTGATATGTTTTACAGGGGTGGACTCTCTGATTTGACTCGTCCTCATTTACAGCTGATTATTAACGAATGTTAGTTCTATGGTCTGTAAACTGCCATTGGCGGTATATGGTGAGATCTTCACCTGGAATAAATGTTCTTTTATGCTTATCACATTAGACCATGAGTATGCTGCAAATGGCTACATGATGACTCAATTTCTCACCAATTGTATATTGTTAGATATATGGTTACCCCCATGAGGTAACGTAGATGTCAAATACTGTATCCTATCATTGAATGATGTTTATGATGATTATTCCTATATTTGTAACTAAGGATATTTATTTACAATGTACCACATTGCAAACTAATAAAAATAAAGTACAAAAAAAAAAATTGCTGGAATGAATTCTTGTGAAAAGCGAATCATGTACAGCCCTTCAGGGATAGCTACGGCTAAACTATTTCACCGTCCCCTGTTTTCTAGGTCATCCAGTTTGTCTGATACCCAACTGAGTTGTCTTGCTTCCTTCCATAAAATCTTCTGATTTGGTAATTGTTCCATAACAGCTAATCTCTCCTCAAATAAATCCATCCATGCTGAAGTGCCTCCAGTTTATCCCTGTATTTTTCCATTTATTTTAGACCAGCAATCTCATCTTTAATCGAAACTAGCATGTCCTTAATAAAATGGAAATCACTCCTATCTGTTTTGTCAGTTTTGTAGCTTTTACACGAAGAATTCATAAGCTTTTCAGTCAGAGCATTTGAAGATCTATTCTCAGCATCACCATTTTGACAGTTGTGTCGTCATGAAGTGTTTGCCGTTGCTGGACATTCTTGACTGAAGCGGGCTGCTGAATTTTGTGAGCTGAATATCTGGCAAAACTATCCAAAGGCTTACTAATTTTTGGATATTTAGCCCCATAAAGGATACCACGATCAGATATAAAATGTCAGCACTCAAAACGGATTTCAAACAACTTAATTAATCAAGGATATTTGATGGCACCAGAGCTACTAAATCAAGCTGGCATTTCTTCTCTCGCGCATGCGCCCAGTTCCAATTCATAATTTTATTGAGTTTTCAAATAGCATAGCAATAAAGCAATTAATTCAAATAAGTGTTGAAGTCACTTATCATAATAAGTTATAGCGTAAGTATAAAAGCTAAGCGATCCAAGACTTTCATCGATAAAAAACGTGTGTTTGAATTATTAACAACAGAAAGCTCTAATTCAGTAGCACGACTAAACTGAATATGGAGTAACACTTAAGCAATAAGGCACAACAGGGTGTGGGTTATTGGGGATTTACTCACGCCTCGTGTGGTGTGTCACGAGGCACAGCTGAGTGACTTAACCACACAGGCAGTGGGTAAATCACCTGATAACTTACACCCTAGAGTACCTTATTGCGATTATACAATGGACCTAAGTGTAAAATAAATTTAAAATGTGTTTAATTATGTTTTTCATAAATGCCTTTCCTCAGTCGTGGGTTATGCAGGATTTACCCACGGTCATGTGACAGGTTTTGAACAATGAAATTACAGGATTCTCACACACCATTGTATAATGATAAATAATAGGACAGAAATAGGAAAGGGGGAAGGGACAAGAGAATAATAGAAGTGCAACAGATACTAGTAAATAACAATGACATATTTTTGATGGTGTAGTAGCTCTTGTATGTATGCTTTGGCCCTTTGTGCTCATAGCCTACATGCTCATAGCTTGATTGCCCCAGGGTCCCGCTACATAACATCTCTGTTTGAGACATTTTAGGTTCTGTTCTGCTTTACAATCCAGTATGCGGTTCAGTTCCTTTTAGAGCTCTTCTAATTCTTTCCCTCTCTGTCTAGTTCTGTTTGTTGTTACAGCCCCCAGTTCACTGGTATTGCTATTAATTTCCTCTCACCATAGCCTTGATTGTGTTCCAAAGAATTCTAGGGATACCTCTGAGGCCGAATTGTCCTGAACAAGTCTTATGAATTTCAGCATTTGTTCCTGTTCTTCTTTTCTTGGAAAGAGAGATATTCATTCTCCAAAGAGATGATTTTTTCTGTAGGTTGACACTGATCTGAATCATGAGTGGTGTATAATCTGACAGTCCTGTTGCTCCTATGGAGCAAATGTGTCATTTCTCTGTTCCCACTATGTAGTAAGAAAAGGTCTGGCCTAGAAAAAAAACGTGATGTCTTGTGGAATACAAAAATGAAACCCCTAGTGGATCTGTATAGGTGCCTCCAGATGTCCACAAGGCCCAGCTCTGACATTATGGCCGTCACCTTTTTTGCCACCCTGTGGTCCCTGTAGGGGATGCTGGTAGTGCTAGCTACCTGGCGGATAAATGTCAAGTGAAGATCCTCCCACAAATCAGTTGGCTGTCAGTTTTTTTCAGTTATTAGTTTCAGTAGTTAGTAAAAAAAGGTGTACTATTTTGCCAGGGGAGCATAGAGACCAGGGAGAGGTGTTGGCCATTATACATAACCTCTTTATGTACTATGTCCTCCTATTCCCCGTCGTGTAGACTATGATCAGTATCACTGCTAGGGGGTAACATTCCCCATCGTGTAGACTGTAATTAGTACCACTGCTGGGGGAGAAGGTAACATTCCCCATCATGTTGACTGCGATCAGTAGCACTGCTGGGGGGTAACATACCCCATCATGTAGATTGTGATCAGTAGCACTGCTGGGGGAGGGGGGAACATTTCCCATCGTGTAGACAGTGATCAGTAGCTCTGCTGGGGGGGTAACATACCCCATCATGTACACTGTGATCAGTATCACTGCTGGGGGTGGATTCCATAGCCCATCGTGTAGACAGTGATCAGTAACACTGCTGGGGGGGGTTACATACACCATCATGTAGATTATGATCAGTAACACTGTGGGGGGGTAACATTCCTGATCATGTAGACTGTGATCAGTAGACTGCTGGTGGCAACATACCCCATCATGTAGACAGTGTTTAGTAGCACAGCTGGGGCAACATTCTCCATCGTGTAGACTGTGATCAGTAGCCAGATGAAACATCATTGAGAAGAACTTGTTTACAAGATGGACCTAGTAATAATTACATATGTGACAGAATGACATTGGAGTACACATCAAAACATCATCTAAAGGTAGAAATTCCAACCAGATGCAACATAATAGGTTATTTATTCAGATTGGGTAGGATATATACAGATTGGTTTAAACAAAATACAATAGCATTTCTATTAGCTAGAAGTACTGGTCAATTATAGATAGTGTATAATCTGCCTGGCAAGGTAGAAAACCGATAGGCAGGATGGCAGAGGTCTGCTGGGAGGCAAGGCTACCTCTACGAGTTGAGAAACAAATATAGATCATATGGGGAGAGCCCAGCAGTAGCTAGTTGAGGCTCCACCAGCTCCTGTGGGCCGGAAACTGCAGGTAGGCAAGACCATCTTTGAGAAGATAAGGAGTAACAGGAGACCATAGTGAAATGGGCCTAGGGTAAGGGAGATGGAAGAAGTGTTTGCATGGAAGTTTTATGACACACAGTTACAAACTTCTGTAGCTCATTTTGGCCAGTAAGGTTTTGAAGGTGGCTAGGAAAGTGAGGTGGTAATTTGTAGTACTTTTGGAGCTTGTTCCATAGGGTAGGGAGGAGTAGCCAAGAAAGTTTGCCAAACTGAGTTATGACTTTAGGAATAACAAGAGTGATATAGGAGGATCTTCTTAGGGTAGATGAACCAGGGGAGCAAATGGGAAGGCAGTCCAAGATATAGAGGGGCAGTTTCTTGGTGATAGCATGATAAGTCCATATTGCTACATTTTTGTATCGTCTTATGCTGAGGGAGGTCCAGCCGACTAGGGCATATAAGGAACAGTGGTGAGTAGCGTAGGGAGCACCCAATATGAATCTTAGGGCCCGGTGATATAAGTTGTCAAGCTTTTTTAGAGACGTGATGTTCCCTTGTCCGTAAAGAATATCCCCACAGTCAAGTAAGGTGAGGAAGGTAAATTGTACAGTCCTAGTTCTCGCTTCCAGCGTTAACAAGTTCCTTATACGGAAGACTATGCCAAGCCTCTGTTTGAGTTTTTTGGTAAGTTCTTCAATATGGCCAAGAAAGGACAGTTTGTGGTCAATCCACATCCTCAGGTATTTGAATTTATGTGCTATTTCAAGAGGTTCATTGAGGAGATTGGTAGTTGAGGTTTGCCGCCACATTAGTAGGGATAGACCTCGAGAAAGGAGAAAAAGAGTATAGCCTTTGTTTGTTTTTTTTGTGTTGATCAGTAGTTTAAGTTGCAATAGGTTGTTCTGAAGGTGGTTAAACTCAAGTTGGAGGTCTGACCATGTTTTGTCAGGGGTAGGGCTGGAGATGTATAATACAGTGTCATCAGCAAATAAGTGGACGTCAGCATGATAGACGCCAGCATGAATATTATTTACATAGATGGCAAAAAGGAGTGGCCCAGTATAAAGCCTTGCGGTACACCTCTATGAAGGGTTTTCAAGGGAGAGAAGTCTCCTTCCACTTTGACCTGCTGTAATCGTCCAACAAGGTAGCATTGGAACCATTTAAGAGAGGTACAATCCAGGCTGACTTTGTGGAGGGCATCCAGCAGGAGAGCGTGGTCCACCGTGTCAAATGCCTTGCTTAGATCCAAGAATAGGCCACCTACAAAGAGTTTAATGTCCATTGCATTCAGCCAGTCATTAGAAACTTTTGCAAGTGCAGAGACAGTACTATGCTGAGGTCTGAAACCAGATTATATAGGGCTGAGTAGGTTATGCAGTTCTAGATGGTCTCTAATCTGTAGGCTGACAATCTTTTCCAACATTTTGGATAAGGTGGGAAGCAGAGAGAGATAGGCCGATAGTTATTGAGGTCTGCAGGATCCCCAGATTTGAACAATGTGACAACATGGGCAGTTTTCCAGCTGTCCGGAAGAGTGCTTTGTGCCAGAGACCGGTTGAAGATGTGGGTTATGGGGACGGCTAGGACATGGTAGCTAATTTTTAGAAAGTACGGATCTATAGGTCTGTGCCAGCACTTTTTCTAGTGTCTAGATTGATTAACATCATATAGACAGTGATAGGTAGCACTGCTGGGAAGGGGGGTAACATACTCCATCATGTAGACCATGATCTGTAGCACAGCTGGGGGGCAACATTCCCAATCATGTAGACTGTGATCAGCATCACTGCTGGGGGCTAACATACCCCATCATGTAGACTGTGGTCAGTAGCATTGCTGGGGGGGGAGGTAACATTCCCCATCGTGCAGAATGTTATTAATAGCACTGCTGGGGGGGGGTAGCATACCCCATCGTGTAGACTGATCAGTAGCACTGCTGGAAGAGTAACATACCCCATCATATAGACAGTGATAAGTAGCACTGCTGGGGGGGTAACATACCCCATCATATAGACAGTGATCAGTAGCACTGCTGGGAGCAACATTCCCAATCATGTAGACTGTGATCACCATCACTGCTGGGGGCTAAAATACCCCTGTGGTCAGTAGTGGAACATACCCCATCATGTAGACTGTGTTCAGTAGCACTGCTGAGGGGGTAACATTCCCATCATGTGGATTGTGATCAGTAGCACTGCTGGGGGATAACATATGCTATCATGTAGACTGTGATCAAGCGCACTGCTGGGGGGGGGATAACATATGCTATCATGTAGACTGTGATCAGTAGCACTGCTGGGTGGGTAACATACCCCATCATGTAGACAGTGGTGATCAGTAGCACTGCTGTGGGAGGGAACATTCTCATCTGGTAGACTGTGATCAGTAACACTGCTGGGGGGCAAAATTTCCCATTGTAGACAGTGGTGATCAGTAGCACTGCTGGGGGGGGGATAAAATATGCTATCATGTAGACTGTGATCAGTAGCACTGCTGGGTGGGTAACATACCCCATCATGTAGACAGTGGTGATCAGTAGCACTGCTGTGGGAGGGTAACATTCCCCATCGTGTAGACTGTGATCAGTAACACTGCTGGGGGGGTAAAATTTCCCATTGTGTAGACAGTGGTGATCAGTAGCACTGCTGCAGGTGGGATTCCATAGTCCTAAAATGTCTATGTTGAAAATTTGGTGATAAAAGTTCATAAAATGACTGTTACGAACGTGCACTGCGCAGTTTCTACGCACGCGTGTACCTTCGCTCATTTGCAATATTTTCACTCGAGATTGCCAGCACTGCCATTTTCCCGCACCTCCTTATGAACAGTACAGCTGTCATTTTTCACATCCCGGTCCAAATGTGTTTTTGCGCTTCCGGCGCAGACAAGCGCAGTCGTTGTGGGAAATCCGTGTTCAGGATACATTAGGAAAATCACACTGACACTGTTCATTAGCAGAGGTCCTAAAATGGCTATGTTGAAAATTTGGTGACAAAACTCCATAAACTAACTGTGTTACGAGCGTGCATTGCGCAGTTTCCACATACACTCGTAACTTCGCACATTGCAATATTTTCATGCCATATTTTCAACAGTGCCATTTTTCCACACCTCTATGAACAGTTGTCATTTTCACATCCTGGCCAAAATGTGTTTTGCACTTCCAGCCCAGAATAGCGCCGTCACTGTGGGAAATCACTGTTTAGGACATATTACAACAAGCATTTGTCAATGCCGAATGTTGCTTGGTTGTATGTGCTGTTTAGTATTTGAAAGTGACAGTTTCATGCCTTCCTCCCAAGACATCCACTGTGTCTTTCTGTTCAGTATTCACAGAAGAGTGGGAGGGCAAGGGCCACAGCAGTACAGCAGTTGCCAAGGGGTGAAGAGGTGGACAATAGTCCATTCAAAGGCAAAAGAGTCCTGCAGAAGCTCACTAAATTGAAGGTAGACAAAGCGATGGAACCAGATGGTATACGCCCAAGGATATTAACAGAACTGCGAAGGGAGATAGTAGTACCTCTGGCAGCCATGTTCACTGAGTCATTCAACATGAGTGAATTGGAGGAGGGCACATGTGGTCCCTCTACACAAGTCCGGCAGCAGGGAGGAGGCAGGGAACAATAGGCCATTCAGCCTTACCTCAGTAGTGGGGAAGATCATGGAGACATTGCTTAAAGAAAGGATAGTGGGGCATCTAGATGCCATCGGAACCTGGGACCATAGACAACATGGATTCACAGTGGGGACTTCATGTTAGATAAATCTGGTTGATTTATTTGACTGGGTGACAAAGGAAGTGAATCAGGGTGGGGCAGTGGACAACGCTTACCTTGATTTCAGCAAAGCCTTTGACACCATCCCATATAGGAGGCTGATAAACTAGCTGGGTAGACTGGACATGGGGGAAGGGGTGGAAAACTGGGTTAGAAACTGGCTAACAGACAGGAGGCAGAGAGTGGTGGTAAATGGTATGCAGTCTAGGGAGAGGCGACCAGTGGGGTGCTGCAGGGATTGGTCCTGGGGCCAGTTCTGTTCAATGTCTTCATTAGTAATATTGCAGAACATCTGAAGGGAATTTTTTCACCAAATTTTCAACATAGCCATTTTAAGACCTCTGCTCATGAACGGTGTCACCGTGATTTTCTTAATTTGTCCCGTACATTGATTTCGCACACTGACTGTGCCATTGTGCGCTACATGGACGGAAACACGTTTTGGGTGAGATGTGAAAAATGACAGCTATTCTACTCATAAGAAGGTGTGGTAAAATGGCAATGTTGAAAATCTGGAGTGAAAATATTGGTAATTAAGGAACTTAACAGCCGCACGAGAACTGTACATCACCGCCTGTAAAACAGTCATTTTTTGAATTTTTCACCAAATTTTCAACATAGTCATTTAAGACCTTTCTCATGAATAGTGTCACTGTGATCTTCTTAATTTATCCCATACATTGATTTCACACACCGACTGCCATTGTGTGCTACATGGGAGCTGCCGTTTTGGGTGAGATGTGAAAAATGACAGCTGTACTGTTTATAAGAAGGTGTGGCAAAATGGCAATGTTGGAAATCTGGAGTGAAAATATTGAAAATTTGCGAACTTACGAGCGTGCATAGGAACTGTACAACGCGCGCTCGTAAAACAGTCATTTTTTGGAATTTTTTCACCAAATTTTCAACATAGCCATTTTAACACCTGGGCTCATGAACAGTGTCACTGTGATTTTCTTAATTTGTCCCTACATTGATCTCGCACTCCAACTGTGCCATTGTGTGCTACATGGGCAGAAACACGTTTTGGGTGAGATGTGAAAAATGGCAGCTGTACTACTCATAAGAAGGTGTGATAAAATGGCAATGTTGGAAATCTGGAGTGAAAATATTGAAAATTCACGACTCCATGAGCGTGAGTAGGAACTGCGCAATCACCCTTCTCGGCCCGAATAACACCCATGACAGTGACATCATTCGTGAGAAGGGGTCCCAGAAACCCCATGTTGAAAACTTGGTGCAAAAATTCCCAAAATGCCTGAGATATGCAACAAGTTGAAACCCCTGTCTCAGCCCATTATACAGCTTACGGCATTTCCTCAGTTCCAGGTCGGCTTTGAAGAGTGCAGGCGTGTTCCCGGTCCACGAAGATCGTGCGTGCGGAGTCTGGAGGTAAGTATGGGGTGAGAGGGGGTATTAGGGAGGCTGGGTGCGCAGTGGGTGGATGCGGGTTGTGGGAGGGTTGGAGGCGGCAGCTGGAACCGTTTTGTTTTACTGGTTTAAAAAAAAAGACTACGTGGGGCGTTTGCCACGCTGGGGTGGGCTTCAGTGTGTGGCACAGGGCGTTGGGGGTGTTCAGCTGACGGAAGTGGGCACCCCATCGGCCATGGCATTTGTTGCCCGCGCTGGGGTGGGCTCCCAGCATGGCACAAGGGCCAGGCGTTCAGCCAGCGGGGATTGGGCACCCTGTCAGCCAAAAGGATCGTTTGCCATGCTGGGGTGGGCTCCCAGCATGGCACTTACTGGGAGGGACACAGCTCAGCCGGCGGGGGATTGGGCACCCGTCGGCTATACAGTCGCGTCTGCGAGGCAGGCGGCGCCTGCGCCTCGTGGGTGTCTGTTGGAGGCTGCGTGTGAGCAGCCGATGTCTTATCGGTGCTCACTGAAGCGTAGCTCCCCCTTTCAACTGTATGCCACTGCATTTTGGAGCGTGTCATAGACAGCTCCAGAATGCATTGACTTACAGGGGCCGCGCCTGCCAACACACTGAATTGGAGGAGGAGGTGACACACCTCCGAAATCTCCGATAATGGCACTATGTTTCTTGCACATGCGTGCAAGCAACATAAAAATCACAGTGTCACTGTTCATTAGCAGAGATCCTAAAATGCCTATGTTGAACATTTGGTGATGAAAGTCCATTAAAATGACTGTGTTACGAGTGTGCATTGTGCACTTTCCACGCACGCTTATAACTTTGCACATTTGTAATATTTTCACTCCAGATTTTCAACATTGCCATTTTCCCACACCTCCTTATGAATAGTACAGCTGTCATTTTTCACATCCTGGTTGAAATGTGTTTTTGCATGTCCGGCATAGAATACCGTGGTTGCTGTGGGAAATCAGTGTTCAGGACATAGTAACAAAATCACAGTGACATTGTTCATGACCACAGGTCGTTAAATGCCAATGTTGAAAATCTGGTGATGAAACTCCATAAAATAACTGTGTTATGCGCATGCGTTGCATGGTTTCCACATATGCTCAGAAGTGCAAGCATTTTTAATATTCCCACTACACATTTTCAACATTGCCATCTCTTCATACCTCCCTATGGATGGTACAGCTGTCATTCTTCATATCCTGCCCGATCTGTGTTTTCATACATGTGGTGCAGAATGGCACTGTCACTGTTGGAAGTCCGTTTTCAGGACACATTGACAAAATCACACTGCCACTGTTCATTACAAGAGGTCCCAAATGCTTTGATGTGGTGGGGTCACAAAAAGGCCATGTACAAAATTTGTACTGTGAATACCAACAAATGCCTGAGGCATTATGGTTTCTAACCATAATGTCCTACCCTGTACAGACAGGCATAGGAGTGTGCCTTCGGATTGCCAGCTGTACCGCTCATGCCATCCCACCCCCAACCCCCAGCCACTGACATGCATCGAGGTCTACCTTGGACTCTGTCCCAAGACTTCACCTCATTCTCCTATGCTGCACCCATTTCAGCTTATGTCCTTATGGAATGGGGTGACTGTAAAGCCAAACACCCTAAGGCACACCTCAACACGTGTTGGTGTCTGCAGAATAGGGTGAGGTGACATGGTGTGACCGTCATGGGTGACGACCCAAAACCTTACCCCAAATCTTGTCCATCTCTACAGGATGGAGGTGGGGTTCGATGTGAACTTCAGTACTTCACTGCCATTCCTATTCTGCATCTGTCTAACTCCTGCATTTCTAATGCTAATACCAGCCAGCAAACATTCGGCATTGACAAATGCTTGTTCACATAAAGATTCACACATATTTTTACAATGACATATAAGCAAGTTAGAGAAATCAAGAAACAAAGGCAGGGGGATAGCAGGGTGGGAACTTGAAACTGTCAAGAGTGATCATGTCCTAGATTTCACATGAAAACTTGATTGCACAATCAGACAGACAAAGACAGAAAAAAGAGAGGACAGAAAAGATCCTTGCATTTAACAGTCTTTCTACATGACAATTGGGACAGGGTCTTATTCAACCTTGTCACATATCCCCCAGACCCTCCAACATTTCACAGGTCAAAATAGGTACACTTCTCTGTTGCCAGGGAAGGAGTCCCTGTTGCAATGAGTGGGGGATCCCTGTTTCGGTGAGCGAGGGGGGCCCTGTTGAGTGGGGGGAGGTCCCTCCAGGTTTGCCAATGAGAATGACAATGTGGCACAACAAATAGGGCAGGTCCAAGTGTTCTCTGTCCCTATCCCCTGCCCCCCCACCTGTGAGTTAATAAATGCACAATAGGGCAGGTCCAGTCACAAGAAACAGCTGCTGTGTAGTGCTCTCCGAATCAAGAGCTGCAACAAATGCTTGTTTAGTACCAGCACCACCACAAAGGACTGTATCTACTGTCACAATTACTACCTGTCTCTTGTTCTTGACTCCACGTTGGTGTTCCAACACTTTCCACACCTCTAAGCATCTGACACTGACCCAGATCTGCGCCGGTATTGCTTAATTGAAATTCTTCATACTGAATCAGTTTTTCTGACAGATCATCTTGTAACCCCCCTACAAATGGGGGTTCCCGAAAGTCTTCCTTGGGTGTGCCTAAATACCCGCTGCCAGATTATCATTAGCCTTTTATTCACTGCACAAAAAGTGAAATACTAAGCACATTTTCGGGAGGGGGTGAGGGTACACCCATCCTTACCTTCTGCCTCTGACTCAGTCTCTGATGCAGCCTGGTGACTCTCTGCTTCTGCTGTGCAGCCAGTGTTGTGTGACGTGTGGGGGAGGCAGGTGACCCAGCACTCTGACTAGTGTCCCGAGTCCCGAGCAATGCTCACTCCATCCATCGTCATCTCATGGCCCGCGCAGCTCAGGCCTGCTGGACTCGGACTAGTGAGACTGGGGAGGACTGATGCCTTACACTACATCCGTCCCACCAAGGAAGTATTCACTGTATCAGGGGATTAGGGCAAGGCTGCACAGCACCTCAGCTGCAGCGCTTCCAGGAGTCACACACTCAGCATCAGTGAGCATCGAGTTCTCTACTGGCGATGCCAGGCACACATATCAGTTAAAGTGAAGACATTGGTTACCATGGGGACGTCAGTTGCTCCCTGCTTCGGATGTGCCTGTTCACAGCAAAAGTAAAGATTTCAGGGGGAAAATTTTATTTTATTTTAAATAGGTGGCAAAATCGGTACATGGTACGATCCAGGCAGGATCCAGTACCAGTCTTAAAAATGTGATATTGTACTGGCAAAAATGGCACAGTTGGAGGATCTGACCCCCTCCCCCCCTATAAAAAGGAACCTGTTAAAAAGCAGGTTTCCAAAATTTTCTTTTAATTCTCTTCTTACAATGCAGTTTTGTCTCTGGATTCTTTAGCTTGGGGAAGTTGGTAGTAAGTCTTGGTGAGATTGAGGGTACTGATAAACTTGGCACTTCCCAATCTGTCCACCAAATCATCTATCCTGGGCATAGGATAACTGTGAATTTCAGACACTTAAGTTTCCTAAAATCAAGGCAGATTCTTACTCATCCCCCTTTCTTTTTTATTTACAATCACCACTGGTGATGACCAAGCGCTTCTCGACTCTCCTGTGATACCGAAAGGTATTTCCTTAACCACGTCTGCTCTTAACCGCTCTGGTAATCAGCATGTCTTTTGTCTGATAGGGAGAGCATTCTCTGTCACTATTATGCATTCAACCCCTGGCACTGTGAGAAAAGTACTGTTAAAAGTCTTTACCAAGTTATGAATTTCTGTGGTTTGTTCGGAGGTTAAAGAAATGTTCACATTTATAGCATCCGCAGTTACAGTTTGTTCCAGTCTGTCATAGGCTATATCAATATTTTCTGTAGAAGTTTCTGGTAAAACTAACAAAGCAGCCTTGGTGAATTTTTCACCTCTTTCTTCTGGAGGTTAGCATAGTATATCTTGGTAGGATTTTTCCTGTCAAGAGTCTCAGTTTCGTAGTTAACTGTGCCAGTTCGTCTAAGCACTTTATAAGGCCCTTGCCACTGCATAACAGTTTAGTTTATGTAGTTGGTAACAGTAGCAAGATCTTGTCACCTAGCTCAAAAACTTTTTCTTTTACCCCATGGTGATAATACACCTTCTACTGGTTTGGGGCCTCTTCCTGATTACTGTTGTAGCCCCAGCGCCATATGCCAGTGGGCTACTCCCCTTTGCTGGTTGTCCCTGGTACCAGGCAAGGGGCCTGTGTTCTGCTACGGTGACAACTGGGGGTTCATTCCCAACAATATTGATAATAGTGCGGTGCCCCCACCCAGAGCAAAATATATGTGGGCCAGGTATCTGCCTGGTACAGCCTCCTGGGATGCTGTACCTCCCCACCTCACCACTCTGCACACTGTGTCCCCAATAACCTTGTTCCACCATAACCTACATATCTTTGCAACAGGCAAGCACAATGAATTTCACTAATACAGCAGTTTCAACAACCAAACTCATAGTTTTATTTAGGGGGTGAGGACTAGGGAAGGGATACCAGGACATAGGATGGCTGTGAAGGAAAACAAAAGGTTAGTGAAAATAGGTAACAACAATGAACGTTTGGGCCTGCAGGCCAAGCCCACTCCCACTGGTACCAGTGTCCCCAAACTGTCTCTAGGGGTACCCACTAGGTGCAAGTCTGATCCGTGTTGTGGGTTGGCCCGCTGTTGGGGCCCTGAAATATGTTAAAACAAACAATTTTAAGAAAACCATTCCAACTCCCTTTTTCCTTTCCAGGAGCCAGGTCCTGGGTACTCACTGTTTGTTGACCTCTACACCTGGTGTTTGGAGCTCCTTATTCAGTACGGTGGGGCAGAAAAACAGGCCGGCCAGGATCCCTCCATCCGGATGGAACTTGCTCGAGGATCTTTCAGCTGGTCACCTTGATTGTAGTTCTGGCCATTTGTCACCTTCAGCCACTTTTGGCCCACTGCAGAGCACTGTGGCAGGACAACACCAGCTCCAGACGGCCCAGACCCGGGAGTGGCTGCACAGCCTGGCTCCTGATGGGCTGCAGTGCCGTAGCACCCCAGCAAGTGCCAGTGACCTCCTGAGACAATGAGTCCCACTTGGGAGGAGTTAGCAAGTTCCCTCCCTGTCTCTGGGAGAGGACTCTAATGGTGGGGGTCTCCTGCAGTCCCTGCATTGAGTTCTAAGCAAGAAAAGGTTCACAGGCAGTTGCTTCAATAAGGTCCAATGCCAATTTGAGTGGGCGCCTTAATTCCAAAAGCGCAGGTGTAATCCAACGGCGGGGTCCAAGCACAACAAACTCCTCAGCATCAGTTCACACTTTCCAGTTAAGCAGTGTCCACAACCTTTTCTTCAACTGCAGCCGGACCTCAGCTCTCAGCCACTTTAACCAGTTCACTCAGGACACACTTGACATTTAGCTAGCACCCCGACAACCAGAGATGTGCTGCCTCTTCAGAGTTCCAACTGCAGTCCCACACAAGCAAATGACCTCTCAGCAATTACTGTAGCACTCATAATCTGTACAGTCCTCTCAGCTAATGCAGCACAGACCTCAACTCTGGCCTATTTAATGGCCATCTCTGCTTCACAGGCCCCAGCTGAGCTCCGAGCATCCATAAGGCATCCCAGTCGGTCAAGGTGACCCCAGGGACACATCAGTCACACCAAACTGCAAAGCAGGCCCAATGCCCATGGACTGCCACCACTGTGCTGCCCCACCACCAGCCACCAATACACGACCCTCATTGCCGGTCCACCCTGGTACTACAGTACACAAGGCGGACCCTTCTTCCCTACAACCTAGGCTGTGGCTCCCAAAACATGCAACAGGGTACCATACATGCCACACAAGCCACCACAGATTTCACCACATTTGGCTCCTCGATTTCCCCAGGCGAACTGCTCTTATGCTGCCCCCTAAAACCCTGGACCGGGACAGAATGACCCACCATGGCCCTGACTTCTGCTTTCTTCTCCCCCTCCGGCCATGCTGGTGGGTCGCAGGCATGGCACTGAGACAGGATGGCATCCCGAGGCCCCCCAAAAATCCCAGCCTCAGACACAGTGCTGCTGCCACCAAACCAGGGACCACTCAAACACAACTCCTGTCCCCCCAGAAATCGTAGGAACCCCCCCAAGAAATCATAGGAACATCTAAAACTTAGAACAGTAATTAATAACTAACACAGCTGATAACCTCCCTGCAGACTGCTAAAAAGTTAATAACCCAGCTCCTTTAACATCTACACACCACACAGTTCTCACACACAAACACACACACACACACACACACACACCCACACACACACACCACCACCACCACTCACTCTCATACCATACTACAAACCCCTCCCTCCAATCAGCATCAGAGTGCTAAAACTTATTCAACTTAACTTTGTAGTACTAAAAAACCGCCAAAAGGGGCCAGTTCAAGGAAAAGTCCAGGGCTCAGAGCCCCACTCTCTAACCACAACAGTGAACAGCAACACATTTTAACTTGAAACATTTTGTGAAATGAACAGGAGTGGTCTCACCCATAAAAGGAAGGTTCAGTAACAGTCCTAAAGAAGGGCAGCATCAGTCCTGCAGGAAAGCATACACAGTGGACACACTGGTTTTCACAGAGCAGGGCCTCCCTCCTTTGGATAGTAATATTGTGGGTCAGGCTTCGTGGTTTCTTCCCCAAAAAGAATCATCCACCACCCTCAGGCGTGGCTGAAAATGGGTTTTTGACTACGTCCACTTTTCTGGTAAATCAAATAAATTAGAAGAAAAACAACTACGTGGTACTTGGTTCAATGTCCCATCACTTCCTGGATTAATACAAAATGCTTCAATAAGGTAGAACCAGTTCAGACCATGGGTTAACATGATAATCTAGCTTTGGTGATTATGGCTGGGGGGGGGGTCCAGTTTCCTTCTTGCAGGTCTGAATCCTGTCAAGCGCTCCAGTAAAACACCCAGTCAGCTCTCTTTTCTCCTCTATTAGGTACTTCTTCTGAGGGTACTCTTCTGAACCCATCTGGACCCAGCGCTCCTGGGACCACGTGGGTATACTCCCACACTGGTTCTAGGAGCTGTACCCTCAGACAACCAAGTCCCAGTTCTGTACTTCAGATTCAGTGGGTCATCCAGTCTAAATCCATCCATTTTGGTACGCAGCTGTAGGCACATCTGTGGCAGGCAGAGGGGGGCTTGTCAGGAGGAGTGAGAGTAGATCTGTGGCAGGCAGAGGGGGGCTTGTCAGGAGGAGTGAGAGTAGATCTGTGGCAGGCAGAGGGGGGGCTTGTCAGGAGGAGTGAGAGTAGGCCACCTAAATGGCTTAGGTATGGCACATTCTGGTTTTCAGACATTAATGGAGTTGGTCTCCTCCCAGGAGCAAGAAAGGAGGGCACGCAGAGCTCTCCACCTGACTCAGAACTACTAGACTGTCCCTTTTCCACAACCACATCTGGAGACTCTGCCTTCCCAAAAGTTGCTTTACACCCTGAAGCAGTCGCAGTCTTAGCGGGTGCAGAGACATGCTTAGACCCCCTGGACCCAGAGGAGTCAGGTTTAGCATGAGCCTAACCATGCCCTCTCCCTCTGCCATGGGGAAAATCCAATGCCAGTGGTGGAGAGGGGCAGGGCACATGACCATGCCCACTCCCCACCAAAGATGCCCCAGCAGGAGGCGCTTTGGGTCATGAGCCATCACCAAGGCTGTCTGAAGCTGTAACCGCCATCCTCATCTCCTCCCAATCCTCCAGACTTGCTGGGATGGTGGAAGTGCTCAAGGGAGTCATCTGCGCTGGCCAGCTCCAAGGGGCAGCATAAGGTGGAAGTACAGCTGAAGACAGGTCCCCCCCCCCGGTCCCTCACAGAGAAAAGGGGTAGCCAGGTCTCTCCCACTCCCTGGTAACCACATAGTGCATATCATTCAAATGTAGAGCCCTTCTCCACCGCACTCCGCAGCCACGAGAGCAGTGACGCAGGTGCCATCACTTTTTTCCAGTTCTTTTGGGCACTCCACCATGCTGTCGAAATTCCAGACGTGTCCCTTCATCTGCTTGGTTCCAACTGCCTGAAACAGTGGTGCCTGATGGTCTTCCTCCCAGTGTCCACCTGCTCCCTTCTTTCCATCAGCCCCTCCAGCTCCACCAGTCACAACATTTATTTTATTTGTTTTTATTTTAGTCTTTGGTAACCGGGTAAGGCCCACTAGCCACAAGTGTCTGTTTTCAGGGGCGACCTGGGAGCACTGGGCGGTTAAGTGACTTGCTCAGAGTCACACAGTATGCAAGTGGAGGTTGTAAGAATCAAACCAAGGTCTGGTCTGCTGGATGTGCCAAGCTCATTCACAGCTCATTACTGTACCCTCTAGGCTATACTGCCAGCCCAAACATGCCACAGGTCATTTGTATGCCGATAGCTATGTAGCAGCTGCTCTCGAGATGGCAGCTCAGAGAAAAGGCGCAAAACCTCCCTTCAAAGTGGTGGACTTCTTCCAAACCAGGAAACAAAACCAGACCTCCAATGGCAGTAAGCAATCTGAACCCATAGCATAGTCTAGATATGTGGCTGCCCCCCCCCTGAAATCTGATCCCGGATGAGTCCCCGCATGTAAAGACTCCCTCCTCGATGTCTGGTGGTATGGCGGTAACTGTCCAGTGGGAGAGGGCCCTTTCCACTGCAGTACACAATCCAGGAGACTAAAGAAAGTTAACAGATTTACCAGGGTGAAGTCTCAGTGCCAGTCCTCTACTCTGGCTAGTTTACTGGCCGACTTTGCTTCACAGGCACCAACTGAACTTCGAACACCCACATGGCATCCCAACCAGCGAAGGCGATCTTGGAGACACATCAGTAACACAGAAATACAAAGCAGGCCCAAAGACCTGTGGCTAACGTAGTGCCACGCCAGAAAGGTGCTCTGGGTTGCCACTACAACACACCCTACTATGCGGGCTGCCACCACCGTGCTGAACCACCACCAGCCACCAATACATGATTCCATTGCAGTCCCTGCAGTTGCCGCGGTAGATGGGGCTGCCCCCACTTCGACCTGGGCTGTGGCTTCCAAAACACTGTGGGGTCCCATACATGTCACAGTGGCTGCCATGGATTTCACCACCTTTGCCTCCTCGAGTTCCCTGGGTGAACTGCTCTTATGTCGCCTGCTGAAACCCTGGACCGGGCCAGGGTGGGACAACCCGCCCAGCACCCTGGTCCTGATTTCTGCATTCTTCTCCCCCTTCCACCTCCCCAAAGCACCAAAATTCCTCCCTTAAATCCCTTCCAGGACCTGCCCAGCCGGCAAGCAGGTCATGGCCCAAAACCAAAAAAGGGAAAAGGGGAGGAGGAGGAGGAGGTTAGTAGGAAGCACCCAATAAAGAGGTGCTTACATTTATAACCACACATAAACAAGGTAGAGACAGCAAGAAACGAATGCAGGGAGATAGCAGGGTGGGAACATGAAACCGTTGGAGTGATCAAGTCCTAGATATCATATGGAAATTTGATTGCACAGTCAGACAGACAAAAGACAGAAAAAGAGAGGACAGAAAAGATCCTTGCTTTTAACACTCTACGTAAACATTGGGACAGGGTCTTATTCAACCCTGCCACGCACTTCTGTGGGTGTAACATTCCCATCATCCAGATGGTGATCAGTAGCAACGTTGTGGGGGGTAACATTCCCCATCATGTAGACTGTGACCAGTAGTACTGCTGGGAGGGGGTAACATACCCCATCATGTAGACTGTGATCAGTAGCACTGCTGGGAGGGGGTAACATACCCAATCATGTAGACTGTGACCAGTAGCACTGCTGGGAGGGGGTAACATACCCAATCATGTAGAATGTGATCAGCAGCACTGCTGGGGGGGCAACATACCCCATCATGTAGACTGTGATCAGTAGCACTGCTGGGGGGGGGTAACATACCCCATCATGTAGATTGTGATCAGTAGCACTGCTGGGGGTGTGACATACCCCATCATGTAGACTGTGATCAGTAGCACTGCTGGGGGTGTAACATTCCCCATCATGTAGACTGTGATCAGTAGCACTGCAGGGGGAGAACATACTCCAATCTCTAGACAGTGATCAGTCGCACTGCTGGGGGGAAGGGATAATATTCCCAATCATGTACACTGTGATCAGTAGTACTGCTGGGGGAGTAACATACCCCATTGTGTAGACTGTGGTCAGTACCATTGCTGGGGGGTAACATTCCCCATCATGTAGACTGTGATCAGTAGCACTGCTGGAGGGGTAACATGCCCCATCATGTAGACTGTGATCAGTAGCACTGCTGGGGGTGTGACATTCCCCATCATGTAGACTGTGATCAGTAGCACTGCTGGGGGGGCAACATACCCCATCGTGTAGACTGTAATCAGTAGCACTGCTGGGGGGGGTAACATACCCCATTGTGTAGACTGTGGTCAGTACCATTGCTGGGGGGGTAACATTCCCCATCATGTAGACTGTGATCAGTAGCACTGCTGGGGGGGGTAACATACCCCATCATGTAGACTGTGATCAGTAGCACTGCTGGGGGGGTGACATACCCCATCATGTAGATTGTGATCAGTAGCACTGCTGGGGGTGTGACATACCCCATCATGTAGATTTGATCAGTAACACCGCTGGGGGTAACATACCCATCATGTAGACTGATCGATAACACTGATGGGAGGTAACATTCCCCATCGTGAGACAGTGATCAGTAGCACTGCTGGGGGGTGACATACACCATCATGTAGATTGTGATCAGTAGCACTGCTGGGAGGTAACATACCCCATCATGTAGACAGTGATCAGTAGCACTGCTGGGGGTGACATACCCCATCATGTAGATTGTGATCAGTAGCACTGCTGGGGGTGTGACATATCCCATCATGTAGATTGTGACAGTAACACCACTGGGAGGTAACATACCCCATCATGTAGACTGATCGGTAACACTGATGGGAGGGTAACATGCCCCATCATGTAGACTGTGATCAGTAGCACTGCTGGGGGGTGACATACCCCATCATGTAGATTGTGATCAGTAGCACTGCTGGGAGGTAACGCCATCATGTAGACTGTGATCAGTAGCACTGCTGGGGAGGTAACATGCCCCATCATATAGACTGTGATCAGTAGCACTGCTGGGGGAGTAACATACCCTATCATGTAGACTGATCGGTAACACTGATGGGAGGGTAACATGCCCCATCATGTAGACTGTGATCAGTAGCACTGCTGGGGGGGTGACATACCCCATCATGTAGATTGTGATCAGTAGCACTGCTGTGGGTGTGACATACCCCATCATGTAGATTGTGATCAGTAACACCGCTGGGGGGGTAACATACCCCATCATGTAGACTGATCGGTAACACTGATGGGGAGGGTTAACATGCCCCATCATGTAGACTGTGATCAGTAGCACTGCTGGGGGGTTGACATACCCCATCATGTAGATTGTGATCAGTAGCACTGCTGGGGGTGTGACATTCCCCATCATGTAGACTGTGATCAGTAGCACTGCAGGGGGCAACATTCCTGATCGTGTTGTTTATGACTAGTAGCACTGCTGGAGGAGAACATACTCCATTCTCTAGACAATGATCAGTCGCACTGCTGGGGGGAGGAGGTAATATTCCCAATCATGTACACTGTGATCAGTAGTACTGCTGGGGGGTAACATACCCCATTGTGTAGACTGTGGTCAGTACCATTGCTGGGAGGGTAACATTCCCCATCAGACTGTGATCAGTAGCACTGCTGGGGAGTAACATACCCCATCATGTAGACTGATCGGTAACACCGATGGGGAGGGTAACATACCCCATCATGTCCACTGTGATTGGTAGCTGTCCTAAGGGAGGCAATATACCCCATTGTGTAGACTGTGATTAGTAGCACTGTTGGGGGAATAACATACCCCATCGTGTAGACTGTGATAAGTAGCACTGCTGCGAGACGTAACATACCCCATCATGTAGAGAGAGATTAGCAGCACTCTTGGGAGGGGAACATACTCCACAATGTAGACTGTAATTAGTAGTACTGCTGGGGGGGTGTAACATATCCCATTGTGTAGACTGTGATCAGTAGCACTGTTGAGGGCGGTAACATACCCCATCATGTAGACTGTGATCATTAGCACTGCTGGGGGGTGTAACATTCCTGATCGTGTAGATCATAGCTAGTAGCACTGCTGGGGGAGAACATACTCCATTCTCTAGACATTGATCAGTAGCAGTGATGGGGGGGTAAAATACCCCATCATGTAGACTGTGATCAGTAGCACTGCTGGGGGGGGTAACATTCTGCATCATGTAGACTGTTATCAGTAGCACTGCTGGGGGGGTAACATACCCCATCATGTAGACTGTGATCAGTAACACCACTGGGGAGGGTAACACACCCCATCAAGTAGACTGTGATTGGTAGCAGTCCAGGAGGGTAACATACCCCATCGTATATAACATTCCCCATCATGTAGACTAATCAGTAGCTCTGCTGGGGGGGAGTAACATATCCCATTGTGTAGACTGTAATCAGTAGCACTGCTGGGGGGTAACATACCCCATTGTGTAGACTGTGGTCAGTACCATTGCTGGGGGGTAACATTCCCCATCATGTAGACTGTGATCAGTAGCACTGCTGGGGGGAGTAACATACCCCATCATGTAGACTGATCGGCAAGGCCACTGATTTACGGTGATTAAAACAATTAAATTCCGTTTTCAAGACTTAAGATTCCGGAATTTCACCGGTGATTGTTACTCTAATTTCCGGATTTTACCGGGATTCTGTTATCATTCTTTCAGTACGTGCATAAATAATCAGAATTAAAGAAGGCTTAACATACAGAGCATTAAATAAAGCAAACTGAAAATAGTACAGGAAGGAATTAAAACAAAAACAGACTTTTTTATAGATTTACTGATCTGATAGAAAATGCCAGATTCCATGAAATCTTCATTTTTAACGGTTTTCAGGCAGCCCTAATTCCGGAATTTTACGATTTTCCGGTAAAAACAGAAAAACAATGTGCTGCTGATCGGTAACACCGATGGGAGGGTAACATACCCATCATGTACACTGTGATTGGTAGCTGTCCTAAGGGAGGCAATATACCCCATCTGTAGACTGTGATTAGTAGCACTGTTGGGGAATAACATACCCATCATGTAGACTGTGATTAGTAGCACTGTTGTGGGAATAACATACCATCCAGAGTAGACTGTGATTAGTAGCACTGTTGGGAATAACATACCCCATCGTGTAGACTGTGATAAGTAGCACTGCTGCGAGGCGTAACATACCCCATCATGGAGAGAGATTAGCAGCACTCTTGGGAGGAACATACTCCACAATGTAGACTGTAATTAGTAGAACTGCTGAGAAATACATCCCATTGTGTAGACTGTGATCAGTAGCACTGTTGAGGGCGGTAACATTCCTGATCGTGTAGATCATAGCTAGTAGCACTGCTGGGGAGAACATACTCCATTCTCTAGACATTGATCAGTTGCACTGCTGGGGGTAACATACCCGATCATGTAAACTGTGATCAGTAGAACTGCTGGGGGTGACATACACCATCATGTAGACTGTGATCAGTAGCACTGCGAGGGGTAACATTCCTGATCGTGTAGATCATAGCTAGTAGTACTGCAGGGGAGAACATACTCCATTCTGTAGCATTGATCAGTCACACTGCTGGGGGCTAACATAACCCATCATGTAGATTGTGATCAGTAGCACTGCTAGAAGTTAACATACCCAATCATGTAGACCGTGACCAGTAGCACTGCTGGGGGTGGGTAACATTCCTGATCGTGTAGATCATAGCTAGTAGCACTGCTGGGGGAGAACGTACTCCATTCTCTAGACATTGATCAGTCGCACTGTTGTGGGGGGGTAAACATACCCCATCATGTAGACTGTGGTCAGTAGCACTGTTGAGGGAGGTAACATATCCCATCGTGTAGACTGTGAGCAGTAACACTGCTGGGTCGGGGGTAACATTCCTGATCGTGTAGATCATAGCTAGTAGCACTACTGGGGGAGAACATACTCCATTCTCTAGACAATGATCAGTCGCACTGCAGGGGAATAAACATTCCCCATCTATAGACTGTGATCAGAAGTACTGCTGGGGGGGAGGGACATACACCATTGTGCAGATTGTCATTAGTAGCACTGCTGGGGGGGAAAACATACCCCACTGTATAGACTGTGATCAGTAGCAGTGCTGGGGGGGTAAAATACCCCATCATGTAGACTGTGATCAGTAGCACTGCTGGGGGGTAACATACCCCATCATGTAGACTGTGATCAGTAACACCGCTGGGGTGGTAACATACCCCATCTTGTAGACTGTGATTGATAGCAGTACAGGAGGGTAACATACCCCATCGTATATAACATTCCCCATCATGTAGACTAATCAGTAGCTCTGCTGGGGGGAGTAACATACCCCATCGTGTAGACTGTAGTCAGTAGCACTGCTGGGGGGGTAACATACCCCCATCATGTAGACTGATCGGTAACACTGATGGGGAGGGGTAACATGCCCCATCATGTAGACTGTGATCAGTAGCACTGCTGGGGGGGTGACATACCCCATCATGTAGATTGTGATCAGTAGCACTGCTGGGAGGTAACGTGCCCCATCATGTAGACTGTGATCAGTAGCACTGCTGGGGGAGGTAACATGCCCCATCATATAGACTGTGATCAGTAGCACTGCTGGGGGGAGTAACATACCCCATCATGTAGACTGATCGGTAACACTGATGGGGAGGGGTAACATGCCCCATCATGTAGATTGTGATCAGTAGCACTGCTTGGGGGGTGACATACTCCATCATGTAGAGTGTGATCAGTAGCACTGCTGTGGATGTGACATACCCCATCATGTAGATTGTGATCAGTAACACCGCTGGGGGGGTAACATACCCCATCATGTAGACTGATCGGTAACACTGATGGGGAGGGTTAACATGCCCCATCATGTAGACTGTGATCAGTAGCACTGCTGGGGGGGTGACATACCCCATCATGTAGATTGTGATCAGTAACACCGCTGTGGGGGTAACATACCCCATCATGTAGACTGATCGGGTAACACTGATGGGGAGGGAACATGCCCCATCATGTAGACTGTGATCAGTAGCACTGCTGGGGGTGACATACCCCATCATGTAGATTGTGATCAGTAGCACTGCTGGGAGGTAACATGCCCCATCATGTAGACTGTGATCAGTAGCACTGCTGGGGGAGGTAACATGCCCCATCATATAGACTGTGATCAGTAGCACTGCTGGGGGAGTAACATACCCATCATGTAGACTGATCGGTAGCACTGATGGGGAGTGACATACCCCATCATGTAGACTGTGATCAGTAGCACTGCTGTGGGTGTGACATACCCCATCATGTGGATTGTGATCAGTAGCACTGCTGTGGGTTGTGACATACCCCATCATGAGTTGTGATCAGTAACACCGCTGGGGTAACATACCCCATCATGTAGACTGATCGGTAACACTGATGGGAGGGTTAAATGCCCCATCATGTAGACTGTGATCAGTAGCACTGCTGGGGTGTGACATTCCCCATCATGTAGACTGTGATCAGTAGCACTGCAGGGGCAACATTCCTGATCGTGTTGTTTATGACTAGTAGCACTGCTGAGGAGACATACTCCATTCTCTAGACAATGATCAGTCGCACTGCTGGGGAGGAGGTAATATTCCCAATCATGTACACTGTGATCAGTAGACTGCTGGGGGTAACATACCCGATTGTGTAGACTGTGGTCAGTACCATTGCTGGGAGGTACATTCCCCATCATGTAGACTGTGATCAGTAGCACTGCTGGGGGGTAACATACCCCATCATGTAGACTGATCGGTAACACCGATGGGGAGGGTAACATACCCCATCATGTACACTGTGATTGGTAGCTGTCCTAAGGGAGGCAATATACCCCATCGTGTAGACTGTGATTAGTAGCACTGTTGGGGGAATAACATACCCCATCGTGTAGACTGTGATAAGTAGCACTGCTGCGAGACGTAACATACCCCATCATGTAGAGAGAGATTAGCAGCACTCTTGGGAGGGGAACATACTCCACAATGTAGACTGTAATTAGTAGAACTGCTGGGGGTGTGTAACATATCCCATTGTGTAGACTGTGATCAGTAGCACTGCTGGGGGGGTAACATACTCCATCATGTAGACTGATCAATAACACTGCTGGGGAGGGGTAACATACCCCATCATGTACACTGTGATTGGTATCAGTCCTGGGGGGGGCAACATACCCTATCGTATAGACTGTGATTAGTAGCACTGTTGAGGGAATAACATACCCCATAATGTTGATTGTGATTAGTAGCACTGCTGTGGGGCGTAACATACCCCATCATGCAGACTGTGATTAAGTAGCACTGCTGGGGTGTGACATTCCCCATCATGTAGACTGTGATCAGTAGCACTGCTGGGGGGGTAACATACCCCATCGTGTAGACTATAATCAGTAGCACTGCTGGGGGGGTAACATACCCCATTGTGTAGACTGTGGTCAGTACCATTGCTGGGGGTAACATTCCCCATCATGTAGACTGTGATCAGTAGCACTGCTGGGGGGGTGACATACCCCATCATGTACATTGTGATCAGTAGCACTGCTGGGGGTGTGACATACCCCATCATGTAGATTTTGATCAGTAACACCGCTGGGGGGGTAACATACCCCATCATGTAGACTGATCGGTAACACTGATGGGGAGGGGTAACATTCCCCATCATGTAGATTGTGATCAGTAGCACTGCTGGGAGGTAACATACCCCATTCTGTAGACTGCGATCAGTAGCACTGCTGGGGGGGTGACATACCCCATCATGTAGATTGTGATCAGTAGCACTGCTGGGGGTGTGACATACCCCATCATGTAGATTTTGATCAGTAACACCGCTGGGGGGGTAACATACCCCATCATGTAGACTGATTGGTAACACTGATGGGGAGGGGTAACATTCCCCATCGTGTAGACAGTGATCAGTAGAACTGCTGGGGGGGTGACATACACCATCATGTAGATTGTGATCAGTAGCACTGCTGGGAGGTAACATACCCCATTCTGTAGACTGCGATCAGTAGCACTGCTGGGGGGGTGACATACCCCATCATGTAGACTGTGATCAGTAGCACTGCAGGGGGCAACATTCCTGATCGTGTAGATCATGACTAGTAGCACTGCTGGAGGAGAACATACTCCATTCTCTAGACAGTGATCAGTCGCACTGCTGGGGGGAGGGGGTAATATTCCCAATCATGTACACTGTGATCAGTAGTACTGCTGGGGGGATATACCCCATCGTGTAGACTGTGATCACTAGCACTGCTGGGGGGGTAACATTCCCCATCATGTAGACTGTGATCAGTAGCACTGCTGGGGGGAGTAACATACCCCATCATGTAGACTGTGATCAGTAGCACTGCTGGGGGGGTGACATACCCCATCATGTAGATCGTGATCAGTAGCACTGCTGGGGTGTGACATACCCCATCATGTGATTGTGATCAGTAACACTGCTGGGGGTAACATACCCCATCATGTAGATTGTGATCAGTAACACCGCTGGGGGGTAACATGCCCCATCATGTAGACTGTGATCAGTAGCACTGCTGGGCGGTGACATCCCCATCATGTAGATGTGATCAAGTAGCACTGCTGGGGTGTGACATAACCCATCATGTAGTTTGTGATCAGTAACACCGCTGTGGAGGTAACATACCCCATCATGTAGACAGTGATCAGTAGCACTGCTGGGGGTGACATACCCATCATGTAGATTGTGATTAGTAGCACTGCTGGGGTGTGACATACCCCATCATGTAGATTGTGATCAGTAACACGCTGGGGGTAACATGCCCCATCATGTAGACTGTGATCAGTAGCACTGCTGGGGGACATACCCCATCATGTAAATTGTGATCAGTAGCACTGCTGGGGTGTGACATACCCCATCATGTAGATTGTGATCAGTAACACGGTGGGGGTAACATACCCCATCATGTAGACTGTGATCAGTAGCACTGCTGGGGGTGACATACCCCATCATATGATTGTGGATCAGTAGCACTGCTGAGGTGTGACATACCCCATCATGTAGATTGTGATCAGTAACACCACTGGGGGTAACATACCCCATCATGTAGACTGATCGAACACTGATGGGAGGGTAACATGCCCCATCATGTAGACTGTGATCAGTAGCACTGCTGGGGGTGACATACCCCATCATGTAGATTGTGATCAGTAGCACTGCTGGGAGGTAACATGCCCCATCATGTAGACTGTGATCAGTAGCACTGCTGGGGAGTAACATACCCCATCATGTAGACTGATCGGTAACACTGATGGGAGGGTAACATGCCCCATCATGTAGACTGTGATCAGTAGCACTGCTGGGGGTGACATACCCCATCATGTAGATTGTGATCAGTAGCACTGCTGTGGGTGTGACATACCCCATCATGTAGATTGTGATCAGTAACACCGCTGGGGGTAACATACCCCATCATGTAGACTGATCGGTAACACTGATGGGGAGGTTAACATGCCCCATCATGTAGACTGTGATCAGTAGCACTGCTGGGGGTTGACATACCCCATCATGTAGATTGTGATCAGTAGCACTGCTGGGGTGTGACATTCCCATCATGTAGACTGTGATCAGTAGCACTGCAGGGGCAACATTCCTGATCGTGTTGTTTATGACTAGTAGCACTGCTGGAGGAGAACATACTCCATTCTCTAGACAATGATCAGTCGCACTGCTGGGGAGGAGGTAATATTCCCAATCATGTACACTGTGATCAGTAGTACTGCTGGGGGTAACATACCCGTTGTGTAGACTGTGGTCAGTACCATTGCTGGGAGGTAACATTCCCATCATGTAGACTGTGATCAGTAGCACTGCTGGGGGTAACATACCCCATCATGTAGACTGATCGGTAACACCGATGGGGAGGAGTAACATACCCCATCATGTACACTATGATTGGTAGCTGTCCTAAGGAGGCAATATACCCCATTGTAGACTGTGATTAGTAGCACTGTTGGGGGAATAACATACCCCATCGTGTAGACTGTGATAAGTAGCACTGCTGCGAGACGTAACATACCCCATCATGTAGAGAGAGATTAGCAGCACTCTTGGGAGGGGAACATACTCCACAATGTAGACTGTAATTAGTAGAACTGCTGGGGGTGTGTAACATATCCCATTGTGTAGACTGTGATCAGTAGCACTGCTGGGGGGGTAACATACTCCATCATGTAGACTGATCAATAACACTGCTGGGAGGGTAACATACCCCATCATGTACACTGTGATTGGTATCAGTCCTGGAAACATACCCTATCATTAGACTGTGATTAGTAGCTAGCACTGTTGAGGGAATAACATACCCCATAATGTTGACTGTGATTAGTAGCACTGCTGTGGGCGTAACATACCCCATCATGCAGACTGTGATTAGTAGCACTGCTGGGGTGTGACATTCCCCATCATGTGAACTGTGATCAGTAGCACTGCTGGGGGGGTAACATACCCCATCGTGTAGACTGTAATCAGTAGCACTGCTGGGGGGGTAACATACCCCATTGTGTAGACTGTGGTCAGTACCATTGCTGGGGGGGTAACATTCCCCATCATGTAGACTGTGATCAGTAGCACTGCTGGGGGGGTGACATACCCCATCATGTACATTGTGATCAGTAGCACTGCTGGGGGTGTGACATACCCCATCATGTAGATTTTGATCAGTAACACCGCTGGGGGGGTAACATACCCCATCATGTAGACTGATCGGTAACACTGATGGGGAGGGGTAACATTCCCCATCATGTAGATAGTGATCAGTAGCACTGCTGGGGTGACATACACCATCATGTAGATTGTGATCAGTAGCACTGCTGGGGGTAACATACCCATTCTGTAGACTGCGATCAGTAGCACTGCTGGGGGTGACATACCCCATCATGTAGATTGTGATCAGTAGCACTGCTGGGGTGTGACATACCCCATCATGTAGATTTTGATCAGTAACACCGCTGGGGTAACATACCCCATCATGTAGACTGATTGGTAACACTGATGGGGAGGTAACATTCCCCATCGTGTAGACAGTGATCAGTAGAACTGCTGGGGGTGACATACACCATCATGTAGATTGTGATCAGTAGCACTGCTGGAGGTAACATACCCCATTCTGTAGACTGCATCAGTAGCACTGCTGGGGGGGTGACATACCCCATCATGTAGACTGTGATCAGTAGCACTGCAGGGGGCAACATTCCTGATCGTGTAGATCATGACTAGTAGCACTGCTGGAGGAGAACATACTCCATTCTCTAGACAGCGATCAGTCGCACTGCTGGGGGGAAGGGGTAATATTCCCAATCATGTACACTGTGATCAGTAGTACTGCTGGGGGGATATACCCCATCGTGTAGACTGTGATCACTAGCACTGCTGGGGGTAACATTCCCATCATGTAGACTGTGATCAGTAGCACTGTGGGGGAGTAACATACCCCATCATGTAGACTGTGAGCAGTAGCACTGCTGGGGGTGTGACATACCCCATCATGTAGATTGTGATCAGTAACACCGCTGGGGGGTAACATACCCCATCATGTAGACTGTGATCAGTAGCACTGCTGGGGGGGTGACATACCCCATCATGTAGATCGTGATCAGTAGCACTGCTGGGGGTGTGACATACCCCATCATGTAGATTGTGATCAGTAACACTGCTGGGGGGTAACATACCCCATCATGTAGATTGTGATCAGTAACACCGCTGGGGGGTAACATGCCCCATCATGTAGACTGTGATCAGTAGCACTGCTGGGCGGTGACATACCCCATCATGTAGATTGTGATCAGTAGCACTGCTGGGGGTGTGACATACCCCATCATGTAGTTTGTGATCAGTAACACCGCTGTGGAGGGTAACATACCCCATCATGTAGACAGTGATCAGTAGCACTGCTGGGGGGGTGACATACCCCATCATGTAGATTGTGATTAGTAGCACTGCTGGGGGTGTGACATACCCCATCATGTAGATTGTGATCAGTAACACCGCTGGGGGAGTAACATGCCCCATCATGTAGACTGTGATCAGTAGCACTGCTGGGGGGGGGGGACATACCCCATCATGTAAATTGTGATCAGTAGCACTGCTGGGGGTGTGACATACCCCATCATGTAGATTGTGATCAGTAACACCGGTGGGGGGGTAACATACCCCATCATGTAGACTGTGATCAGTAGCACTGCTGGGGGGGTGACATACCCCATCATGTAGATTGTGATCAGTTGCACTGCTGAGGGTGTGACATACCCCATCATGTAGATTGTGATCAGTAACACCACTGGGGGGGTAACATACCCCCATCATGTAGACTGATCGGTAACACTGATGGGAGGGGTAACAGCCCCATCATGTAGACTGTGATCAGTAGCACTGCTGGGGGTGACATACCCCATCATGTGATTGTGATCAGTAGCACTGCTGGGAGGTAACATGCCCCATCATGTAGACTGTGATCAGTAGCACTGCTGGGGGGAGTAACATACCCCATCATGTAGACTGATCGGTAACACTGATGGGGAGGGGTAACATGCCCCATCATGTAGACTGTGATCAGTAGCACTGCTGGGGGGGTGACATACCCCATCATGTAGATTGTGATCAGTAGCACTGCTGTGGGTGTGACATACCCCATCATGTAGATTGTGATCAGTAACACCGCTGGGGGGGTAACATACCCCATCATGTAGACTGATCGGTAACACTGATGGGGAGGTTGCTATGCCCCATCATGTAGACTGTGATCAGTAGCACTGCTGGGGGTTGACATACCCCATCATGTGATTGTGATCAGTAGCACTGCTGGGGTGTGACATTCCCCATCATGTAGACTGTGATCAGTAGCACTGCAGGGCAACATTCCTGATCGTGTTGTTTATGACTAGTAGCACTGCTGGAGGAGAACATACTCCATTCTCTAGACAATGATCAGTCGCACTGCTGGGGAGGAGGTAATATTCCCAATCATGTACACTGTGATCAGTAGTACTGCTGGGGGTAACATACCCGTTGTGTAGACTGTGGTCAGTACCATTGCTGGGAGGTAACATTCCCCATCATGTAGACTGTGATCAGTAGCACTGCTGGGGGAGTAACATACCCCATCATGTAGACTGATCGGTAACACCGATGGGGAGGAGTAACATACCCCATCATGTCCACTATGATTAGTAGCTGTCCTAAAGGGGCAATATACCCCATTGTGTAGACTGTGATTAGTAGCACTGTTGGGGAATAACATACCCCATCGCAGACTGTGATAAGTAGCACTGCTGCGAGACGTAACATACCCCATCATGTAGAGAGAGATTAGCAGCACTCTTGGGAGGAAACATACTCCACAATGTAGACTGTAATTAGTAGAACTGCTGGGGGGGTGTAACATATCCCATTGTGTAGACTGTGATCAGTAGCACTGTTGAGGCGGTAACATACCCCATCATGTAGACTGTGATCATTAGCACTGCTGGGGGGTGTAACATTCCTGATCGTGTAACTATAGCTAGTAGCACTGCTGGGGGAGAACATACTCCATTCTCTAGACATTGATCAGTAGCAGTGCTGGGGGGGTAAAATACCCCATCATGTAGACTGTGATCAGTAGCACTGCTGGGGGGGTAACATTCTGCATCATGTAGACTGTGATCAGTAGCACTGCTGGGGGGGGTAACATACCCCATCATGTAGACTGTGATCAGTAACACCGCTGGGGAGGGTAACATACCCCATCATGTAGACTGTGATTGGTAGCAGTCCAGGAGGGTAACATACCCCATCATATATAACATTCCCCATCATGTAGACTAATCAGTAGCTCTGCTGGGGGGGAGTAACATATCCCATTGTGTAGACTGTAATCAGTAGCACTGCTGGGGGGTAGCATACCCCATTGTGTAGACTGTGGTCAGTACCATTGCTGGGGGGGTAACATTCCCCATCATGTAGACTGTGATCAGTAGCACTGCTGGGGGGAGTAACATACCCCATCATGTAGACTGATCGGTAACACCGATGGGGAGGGGTAACATACCCCATCATGTACACTGTGATTGGTAGCTGTCCTAAGGGAGGCAATATACCCCATCGTGTAGACTGTGATTAGTAGCACTGTTGTGGGAATAACATACCCCATCGTGTAGACTGTGATTAGTAGCACTGTTGTGGGAATAACATACCCCATCGTGTAGACTGTGATAAGTAGCACTGCTGCGAGACGTAACATACCCCATCATGTAGAGAGAGATTAGCAGCACTCTTGGGAGGGGAACATACTCCACAATGTAGACTGTAATTATAGTAGAACTGCTGGGGGTGTAACATATCCATTGTGTAGACTGTGATCAGTAGCACTGTTGAGGCGGTAACATTCCTGATCGTGTAGATCATAGCTAGTAGCACTGCTGGGAGAACATACTCCATTCTCTAGACATTGATCAGTTGCACTGCTGGGGGGTAACATACCCGATCATGTAAACTGTGATCAGTAGAACTGCTGGGGGTAACATACACCATCATGTAGACTGTGATCAGTAGCACTGCGAGGGGTAACATTCCTGATCGTGTAGATCATAGCTAGTAGTACTGCAGGGGGAGAACATACTCCATTCTGTAGACATTGATCAGTCACACTGCTGGGGGGGAGTAACATAACCCATCATGTAGATTGTGATCAGTAGCACTGCTGCGGAGGTTAACATACCCAATCATGTAGACCGTGATCAGTAGCACTGCTGGGGGTGGGTAACATTCCTGATCGTGTAGATCATAGCTAGTAGCACTGCTGGGGGAGAACATACTCCATTCTCTAGACATTGATCAGTCGCACTGTTGGGAGGGGAGTAAACATACCCCATCATGTAGACTGTGGTCAGTAGCACTGTTGAGGGAGGTAACATATCCCATCGTGTAGACTGTGAGCAGTAGCACTGCTGGGTCGGGGGTAACATTCCTGATCGTGTAGATCATAGCTAGTAGCTCTGCTGGGGGAGAACATACTCCATTCTCTAGACAATGATCAGTCGCACTGCAGGGGAATAAACATTCCCCATCTATAGACTGTGATCAGTAGTACTGCTGGGGGGGAAGGACATACGCCATTGTGCAGATTGTCATTAGTAGCACTGCTGGGAGGGATAACATACCCCACTGTATAGACTGTGATCAGTAGCAGTGCTGGGGGTAAAACACCCCATCATGTAGACTGTGATCAGTAGCACTGCTGGGGGTAACATACCCCATCATGTAGACTGTGATCAGTAGCACTGCTGGGGGGGTAACATACCCCATCATGTAGACTGTGATCAGTAACACCGCTGGGGGGGGTAACATACCCCATCATGTAGACTGTGATTGATAGCAGTACAGGAGGGTAACATACCCCATCGTATATAACATTCCCCATCATGTAGACTAATCAGTAGCTCTGCTGGGGGGAGTAACATACCCCATCGTGTAGACTGTAATCAGTAGCACTGCTGGGGGGGTAACATACCCCATCATGTAGACTGATCAATAACACTGCTGGGGAAGGGTAACATACCCCATCATGTACACTGTGATTGGTATCAGTCCTGGGGGGGGCAACATACCCTATCGTATAGACTGTGATTAGTAGCACTGTTGAGGGAATAACATACCCCATAATGTTGACTGTGATTAGTAGCACTGCTGTGGGGCGTAACATACCCCATCATGGAGACTGTGATTAGTAGCACTGTTGGGGGAATAACATACCCCATCATGTAGACTGTGATCAGTAGCACTGCTGGGGGGGGGGTAACATTCTGCATCATGTGGACTGTGATCAGTAACACTGCTGGGGGGGTGACATACCCCAACATGTAAATTGTGATCAGTAGCACTGCTGGGGGGTGTAACATTCCTGATCGTGTAGATCATAGCTAGTAGCACTGCTGCAGGAGAACATACTCTATTCTCTAGACAGTGATCAGTCGCACTGCTGGGGGGAAGGGGTAATATTCCCAATCATGTACACTGTGATCAGTATTACTGCTGGGGGGATATACCCCATCGTGTAGACTGTGGTCAGTATCATTGCTGGAGGGGGTAACATTCCCCATCGTGTAGAATGTTATTAGTAGCAGAGCGGTGGGGAGTAACATACCCATCGTGTAGACTGATCGGTAACACAGCTAGGGTAACATACCCCATCATGAACACTGTGATTGGTAGCAGTCCTAGGGGAGACAATAAACCTCATCGTGTAGACTGTGATTAGTAGCACTGTTGAGGGAATACCATACCACATCGTGTAGACTGTGATAAGTAGCACTGCTGGGAGACGTAACATACCCCATCATGTAGAGAGAGATTAGTAGCACTGTTGGGTGTCGAACATACTCCACAATGTAGACTGTAATTAGTAGAACTGCTGGGGGGGTGTAACATATCCCATTGTGTAGACTGTGATCAGTAGCACTGCTGGGAGGGTAACATACCCCATCATGTAGACTGTGATCAGTAGCACTGCGGGGGGGGGGATAATATTCCTGATCCTGTAGATCATAGCTAGTAGCACTGCTGGGGGAGAACATACTCCATTCTCTAGACAATGATCAGTCGTACTGCTGGGGGATAACATACCCCATCATGTAGATTATGATCAGTAGTACTGCTGGGGGAGGACATATGGCATTGTGTAGACTGTCATTAGTAGCACTGCTGGGGGTAACATACCCCACCGTATAGACTATGATCAGTTGCTGTGCAGGGGGCAAATACCCCATCATGTAGTCTGTGATCAGTAGCACTGCTGGGGGGGGTAACATACCCAATCATGTAGACTGTGATTGGTAGCAATCCAGGGGATGTACGTACCCCATCGTGTATAACTTTCCCCATCATGTAGACTAATCAGTAGCTCTGCTGCGGGAGTAACATACCATCATGTAGACTGTGATCAGTAGCACTGCTGGGGAGGTAACATACCCCATCATGTTGACTGATCAGTAACACTGCTGGGGAGGAGTAACATACCCATCATGTACACTGTGATTGTTAGCAGTCCCAGGGGCAACATACCCCATATAGTAGACTGTGATTAGTAGCACTGTTGGGGGATAAAATACCCCATTGTGTAGACTGTAGTCAGTTGCACTGCTGGGAAGAGGATAACATACCCCATCAAGTAAACTGTGATCAGTAGCACTGCGGGGGGTAACATTCTGATCATGTAGATCATAGCTAGTAGAACTGCTGGGGGAGAACATACTCCATTCTCTAGACAATGATCAGTCGCATTGCTGGGGGGTAACATACCCCATCATGTAGATTGTGATAAGTAGCGCTGCTGGGGGGTTAACATACCCAGTCATGTAGATTGTGATCAGTAGCACTGTGGGAGGGGTAACATTCCTGATCATGTAGATCATAGTGTAACCCCTAGATGGCGCTATCCCAGGGGCTACTACCCCTGCCTGATTTGCCACTAACAGGTTGAGGGGCCTGGATCCAATGGCGGGTGCCTCCACCCAGAGGTCAGGGTTTGCAATAGTTAAACTAACTTGGTCACAGCCCTCTGGGACACTGCAACCTTTCTTCACACTAGTGGCCCACACAATATATCAGAATTACCTTCACAGTATACACTTACCCCAGGTCTGGTTCTGGCACTGGGACCTCCTGTGAAATGAGATACAGTGCAACAATCACAGTACAGTACTTTAACATAGACAAATACCTCAGGCAGTATAACTTTGCTGAAACAAGCAGCTCTGATTTATTTAGGGGATATAACAAGGACAGGGGAAATCAGGTTAATTAGCTTATCACTCTAATAATCTACCTATGGCTCTGTGCACAGGCCTATCCCTATCAGTTACTGTCCCTGGGTACCCAAGCCCTAGTGGCTAGTCCAAACCGTGGCAGCTGGTAGGGGCCTTTCACACAGAGAAAGGAGAATTAAACAGTCAGCAGTACAGTAATTCCATTTGGATTTAATGTGGCAATTCAACAGGGGCGACCCTGAATTAGTACTCACGACCTCCAAATAAGATAGGGTCCTTCAGTGTCAGCAGGGCTCACTTGAGGTACAAACCTCTTCACACATCCATATAAAAGAAAGCACTATACCAGGCAGGCTGCATCTGTATCCCGATCGCAATTACTGCACAATACCCGGGAGAACACACAGCAGATTCAGTTCCTGACAGACCGAGTGCAATTTTCAGCAATTCCTCCAGTCTTCTACAGGGTGAGCCTGGTTTCTACTCTTCAGAGATCCTTTGATTCTTTTCACAGGACGGATTCAGTCCTAACAAGCTGTTACACAAGCTGCAGACCGGAACTGTGGGCCTTACACACGTTTTTTGACTAAAACTGCACACTGAAAAAGCACAGGGCTCCTTCCTTCCTTCTTCACTGCCAAAGCTCAACTGGAAACTCCAACCGACAAAACTGGCACTTTCTTTGAGTTCCTCCCAGTTCTTGACTGGATTGGCTGTCACTCACAATAGACTGCTGCTGTTGGTCCAAAAGGCACTGAAGTCTAAACTACATCTCCCAGAGTCACTGTCCCATACAATCCTCTTGTGGCTGGCTCAGATTATGAGTCCAAGTTCTGATTAGTCCAAGGCACCATTTTAGAGCTAGCTACCCCACACTGATTGGTCCAGTTCAGCAGTTCAAAACTAGAATGGGAACTAGCAGACACAGTTCTGACTGCAAGAAAGCAGATTAGACAAACTGTAATTTCATTATTACTCTAAATAATTTCTGGCAAACAGTTACATCTTTCAGATAGGTTGTTCCTTTGCACTCTAGTGACTGCAAAATGAAGTGAATGCAGCAGCTCGAGTGGTACTCAGAGAAGCACACAGTCCCCCCCCCCATACAAACTAATTATGTCTGCAAGCAGACAGCTCTTAAAGAGACAGTACCAGAGGCTCTAAAAACACTCACTGATAAATGGCTTAAATGCCAAACACCATTCAGGCTTGGAGCATTCAAGCAAGCTCCTGGAAGTCTTTTGGGAACCCCCATTTGCAGGGGGGGTTACAATAGCTAATAGCACTACTGGGGGGGGACATTCCCCATCATGTAGACTGTGATCAGTAGCACTGCAGGGGAGGAAGGTAACATTCCTGATCGTGTAGATTGCGATTAGTAGCACTGCTGGGGGGGTAACATTCCTGATCGTGTAGATCATAGCTAGTAGCACTGCTGGGGGAGAACATACTCCATTCTCTAGACAATGATCAGTCGGACTGCTGAGGTAACATTCCCCATCATGTAGAATGTAATCAGTCACACTGTGGAGAGTAACTCTCCCATCATTGAGACTGATCAGTAGCACTGCTGGAGAATACCCAATCATGTAGACTGTGATCAGTAGCACTGCGGGGGGGGGGGAGGTAATTTTCCTGATCGTGTAGATCATAGCTAGTAGCACTGCTGGGGGAGAACATACTCCATTCTCTAGACAATGATCAGTCACACTGCTGGGAGGGGGTAACATTCCTCATCATGTGGACTGTGATCAGTCACACTGCTGAGGGGGTAACATACCCCATCAAGTAGACTGTGATCAGTAGCACTGCTGGGGGGTAACATTCCTGATCGTATAGATCATAGCTAGTAGCACTACTGAGGGAGAACAGACTCCATTCTCTAGACAATGATCAGTAGCACTGCTGGGGGGGTAACATTCTTAACCATGTAGGTCATACAGTGGCGTGAAAAAGTATTTGCCCCCTTCCTGATTTTCTCTATTATTGCATATTTGTCACACTGGATGTTTTCAGGTCTTTAGAGAAAATGTAATATTAGACAAAGGGAACCTGAGTGAACAAATAACACTTGTTTTTTTTTTAATTTCACTTATTTAATGAAAAAAAGTTAACCAAAACCAACTGGCACTGTGTGAAAAAGTAATTGCCCCCTTACACTTAATAACTGGTTATGCCACATTTAGCTGCAATGACTGCAACCAAACACTTCCTATAATTCAATATCAGTCTTTCACATCGCTGTGGAGGAATTTTAACCACTCTTCCTCGCAGAACTGCTTTAATTCAGTAACATTTGGTAGGTTTTCGAGCATGAACTGCTCATTTCAGGTCCTGCCACAGGATCTCTATTGGGTTTAAGTCTGGACTTTGACTAGGCCACTCCAAAACTTTAATTTTACTTCTTTTAGCCATTCTGATGTGGACTTGCTTTTGTGTTTTGGATCATTGTCTTGTTGCATGACCAACTACGCTTCAGCTTCAGCTGATGGAAGGATGACTGGACATTCTCCTTAAGAATTTTCTGGTACAGAGCAGAATTCATGGTTCCTTTAATTATGGCAAGTCATCCAGGTCCTTAGGCAGAAAGCATCCCACCATCACACTACCACCACCATGTTTGACTGTTGGTATGGTGTTCTTACTGTGGAATGCTGAGTTTGCTTTCTGCGAGACATTATGGGATCCATGTTGTCCAAAAGTTTCACTTTGGACTCATCTGTCCATAGAACATTTTCCCAAAGAGCTTGTGGATCATCCAGGTGCTTCTTGGCAAATGAGAGACGAGCATTTATGTTCTTCTCTTGGTTAGCAGTGGTTTCCTTTGCTACTCTCACATGATGCCCATTTTTGCCCAGTCTCTTTCTGATTGTGGAGTCATGAACACTGACCTTAGCTGAGGCAAGAGAAGCCTGCAGTTCTTTGTATGTTGTTTTAGGATCCTTTGAGACTTCTTGGATGATTTTACACTGTGCCCTTGGAGTAATTTTGGCAGGCCGCCCACTCCTGGGAAGGTTCACTACTGTTCCAAGTGTTCTCCATTTGGAGATTATGGCTCTCACTGTGGTTCGATGGAGTCCCAGAGCCTTAGAAATAGCTTTGTAACCCTTTCCAGACTGATAGAGGCAACAAATTTTTTCTGATCTTTTCAGGAACTTCCTTTGATCATGGCATAATGTGCTCGTTGAATCTTTGTGCTGCAGCGTGACTCTGATGGTAAGGGCCAAAATAAGTGAGGTTTATATTGAGCAGGGCTGGCTGTAATCAAGCCTGGCTGTGTTCAATCAACTGACTCTAATTATCCCTTATGGGTTGATTTAACTAGGGGCAATTACTTTTCACACAGTGCCAGTTGGTGTTGGTTAACTTTTTCATTAAATAAATGAAATAAGTAAAAAAAAAGTGTTATTTTTCACTTAGGTTCCTTTATCTAATATTATATTTTGTCTAAAGACTTGAAAACATCCAGTGTGACAAATATGCAACAATAGAGAAAATCAGGAAGGGGGCAAATACTTTTTCACGCCACTGTAGCTAGTAGCACTGCTGGCAGAGAACATACTCCATTCTCTAGACAATGATCAATCGCACTGCTGGGGGGGGAGTTAACATTCCCCATCATATAGACTGTGATCAGTAGCACTGCTGTGGGGTAACATACCCCATCATGTAGACTATGATCAGTAGCGCTGCAAGGGGGGGTAACATTCCCCATCATGTAGACTGTGATCAGTAGCACTGCAGGGGGGGTAACATACCCCATCGTGTAAACTGTGATCAGTAGCACTGCTGGGGTGTAACATACCCCTTCATGTAGACTGTGATCATTAGCACTGCTGGGGGGGGTGTAACATTCCTGATGTGTAGATCGTAGCTAGTAGCACTGCTGGGGTAGAACATACTCCATTCTCTAGACATTGATCAGTCACACTGCAGGGGGGGTAACATACCCCATTATGTAGATTGTGATCAGTAGCACTGCTGGGGGGTAAACATACCCTATCATGTAGACTGTGATTAGTAGCACTGCTGGGGGGTTACATTCCTGATCGTTTAGATCATAGCTAGTAGCACTGCTGAGGGAGAACATACTCCATTCTCTAGACAATGATTAGTCGCACTGCTGGGGGGGTAACATTCCCCATCATGTAGATTATGATCAGTAGTACTGCTGGGGGGGTAACATTCCTGATCGTGTAGATCATAGCTAGTAGCACTGCTGGGGGAGAACATACTCCATTCTCTAGACAATGATCAGACGCATTGCTGAGGGATTAACATTCCCCATCTATAGACCGTGATCATTAGCACTGCTGGGGGGGTAACATTCTTAATCATGTAGATCATAGCTAGTAGCACTGCTGGCGGAGAACATACTCCATTCTCTAGACTGTGATCAGTCGCACTGCTGGGGGGGTTAACATTCCCCATCATCTAGACTGTGATCAGTAGCGCTGCTGGGGGGGTAACATTCCCCATCACGTAGACTGTGACCAGTAGCACTGCAGGGGGGTAACATACCCCATCATGTAGACTGTGATCAGTAGCACTGCTGGGGGGGTTAACTTACCCCATCATGTAGACTGTGATCAGTAGCACTGCTGGGGGGGGTTAACTTACCCCATCATGTAGACTGTGAGCAGTAGCACTGCTGGGGGGTAACATACCCCATCATATAGACTGTGATCAGTTGCACTGCTGGGGGGGGTAACATACCCCATCATGTAGACTGTGATCAGTAGCACTGCTGGGGGGGGTTAACTTACCCCATCATATAGACTGTGATCAGTAGCACTGCTGGGGGTTGGTAACATACCCCATCATGTAGACTGTGATCAGTAGCACTGCTGGGGGGGGTTAACTTACCCCATCATGTAGAGTGTGATCAGTAGCACTGCAGGGGGAGTAACATATCCCATCATGTAGACTGTGATCAGTAGCACTGCTGGGGGGAGGGTAACATTCCTGATCGTGTAGATCGTACCTAGTAGCACTGCTGGGGTAGAACATACTCCATTCTCTAGACAATGATCAGTCGCACTGCAGGGGGGGTAACATTCCCCATCATGTAGACTGTGATCAGTAGCACTGCTGGGGGGAGAGGGTAACATACCCCATCATGTAGACTGTGATCAGTAGCACTGCAGGGAGAGGGAGGTAATATTCCTGATCGTGTAGATCATAGCTAGTAGCACTGCTGGGAGTAGAACATACTCCATTCTCTAGACAATGATCATGATGACTGCAGGGGGTAACATTCCCATCATGTAGACTGATGATCAGTGTACTACTGGGGGCTAACATACCTGATCGTGTAGATCATAGCTAGTAGCACTGCTGGGGGCATACTCCATTCTGTAGACAATGATCAGTCGCATTGCTGGAGGCTAACATACCTGATCGTGTAGATGATAGCTAGTAGCACTTCTGAGAGGCATACTCCATTCTGTAGACAATGATCAGTCGCATTGCTGGGAGTAACATTCCCCATCATGTAGACTGTGATCAGTAGCACTGCTGGGGGTAACATTCCTGATCTTGTAGATCATAGCTAGTAGCACTGCTGGGGGAGAACATACTCCATTCTCTAGACAATGATCAGTCGCACTGCTGCGGGGGTAACATTCCCCATCACGTAGACTGTGACCAGTAGCACTGCTGGGGGAGGTAACATTCCCCATCATGTAGACTGTGATCAGTAGCACTGCTGGGGGGGTAACATTCCCCATCATGTAGACTGTGATCAGTAGCACTGCTGGGGGGTTTACATTCCTGATCGTGTAGATCATAGCTAGTAGCACTGTTGGGGGAGAACATACTCCATTCTCTAGACAATGATCAGTCGGACTGCTGGGGGGTAACATTCCCCATCATGTAGAATGTAATCAGTCACACTGTGGGGGGGGGTAACACTCCCCATCATTTAGACTGATCAGTAGCACTGCTGGGGGGAAATACCCAATCATGTAGACTGTGATCAGTAGCACTGCGGGGGGGGGGGTAATTTTCCTGATCGTGTAGATCATAGCTAGTAGCACTGCTGGGGGAGAACATACTCCATTCTCTAGACAATGATCAGTCACACTGCTGGGAGGGGGTAACATTCCCCATCATGTGGACTGTGATCAGTCACACTGCTGAGGGGGTAACATACCCCGTCAAGTAGACTGTGATCAGTAGCACTGCTGGGGGGTAACATTCCTGATCGTATAGATCATAGCTAGTAGCACTACTGAGGGAGAACAGACTCCATTCTCTAGACAATGATCAGTAGCACTGCTGGGGGGGTAACATTCTTAACCATGTAGGTCATAGCTAGTAGCACTGCTGGCAGAGAACATACTCCATTCTCTAGACAATGATCAATCGCACTGCTGGGGGGCGGGAGTTAACATTCCCCATCATATAGACTGTGATCAGTAGCACTGCTGTGGGGTAACATACCCCATCATGTAGACTATGATCAGTAGCGCTGCAAGGGGGGGTAACATTCCCCATCATGAGACTGTGATCAGTAGCACTGCAGAGGGTAACATACCCCATTGTAGAACTAATGATCAGTAGCACTGCTGAGATATGTATACCCCTTCATGTAGACTGTGATCATTAGCACTGCTGGGGGGGGTGTAACATTCCTGATCGTGTAGATCGTAGCTAGTAGCACTGCTGGGGTAGAACATACTCCATTCTCTAGACATTGATAAGTCACACTGCAGGGGGGGGTAACATACCCCATTATGTAGATTGTGATCAGTAGCACTGCTGGGGGGTAAACATACCCTATCATGTAGACTGTGATCAGTAGCACTGCTGGGGGGTTACATTCCTGATCGTTTAGATCATAGCTAGTAGCACTGCTGAGGGAGAACATACTCCATTCTCTAGACAATGATTAGTCGCACTGCTGGGGGGGTAACATTCCCCATCATGTAGATTATGATCAGTAGTACTGCTGGGGGGGTAACATTCCTGATCGTGTAGATCATAGCTAGTAGCACTGCTGGGGGAGAACATACTCCATTCTCTAGACAATGATCAGACGCATTGCTGAGGGATTAACATTCCCCATCTATAGACCGTGATCATTAGCACTGCTGGGGGGGTAACATTCTTAATCATGTAGATCATAGCTAGTAGCACTGCTGGCGGAGAACATACTCCATTCTCTAGACTGTAATCAGTCGCACTGCTGGGGGGGTTAACATTCCCCATCATGTAGACTGTGATCAGTAGCGCTGCTGGGGGGGTAACATTCCCCATCACGTAGACTGTGACCAGTAGCACTGCTGGGGGGTAACATACCCCATCATGTAGACTGTGATCAGTAGCACTGCTGGGGGGGGGTTAACTTACCCCATCATGTAGACTGTGATCAGTAGCACTGGGGGGTTAACTTACCCCATCATGTAGACTGTGAGCAGTAGCACTGCTGGGGGGTAACATACCCCATCATATAGACTGTGATCAGTTGCACTGCTGGGGGGTAACATACCCCATCATGTAGACTGTGATCAGTAGCATTGCTGGGGGGGGTTAACTTACCCCATCATATAGACTGTGATCAGTAGCACTGCTGGGGGTGGTAACATACCCCATCATGTAGACTGTGTCAGTAGCACTGCTGGGGGGGGTTAACTTACCCCATCATGTAGACTGTGATCAGTAGCACTGCTGGGGGGAGGGTAACATTCCTGATCGTGTAGATCGTAGCTAGTAGCACTGCTGGGATAGAACATACTCCATTCTCTAGACAATGATCAGTCGCACTGCAGGGGGGGTAACATTCCCCATCATGTAGACTGTGATCAGTAGCACTGCTGGGGGGAGAGGGTAACATACCCCATCATGTAGACTGTGATCAGTAGCACTGCAGGGAGAGGGAGGTAATATTCCTGATCGTGTAGATCATAGCTAGTAGCACTGCTGGGGTAGAACATACTCCATTCTCTAGACAATGATCAGTCGCACTGCAGGGGGGGTAACATTCCCCATCATGTAGACTGTGATCAGTAGCACTACTGGGGGGGCTAACATACCTGATCGTGTAGATCATAGCTAGTAGCACATGCTGGGGGGCATACTCCATTCTGTAGACAATGATCAGTCGCATTGCTGGGGGTAACATTCCCCATCATGTAGACTGTGATCAGTAGCACTGCTGGGGGTAACATTCCTGATCGTGTAGATCGCCCAGCTAGTAACACTGCTGGGGAGAACATACTCCATTCTCTAGACAATGATCAAGTAGCATTGCTGGGGGGGTAACATACCCTATCTTGTAGATTGTGATCACTAGCACTGCTGGGGGGGTAACATACCCCATCATGTAGACTGTGATCAGTAGCACTGCTGGGGGAAGTAACATTCCTCATCATGTAGACTGTGATCAGTAGCACTGCTGGGGGGTTTACATTCCTGATCGTGTAGATCACAGCTAGTAGCACTGTTGGGGGAGAACATACTCCATTCTCTAGACAATGATCAGTCGCACTGCTGTGGGGGTAACATTCCCCATCACGTAGACTGTGACCAGTAGCACTGCTGGGGGAGGTAACATTCCCCATCATGTAGACTGTGATCAGTAGCACTGCTGGGGGGGTAACATTCCCCATCATGTAGACTGTGATCAGTAGCACTGCTGGGGGGTTTACATTCCTGATCGTGTAGATCATAGCTAGTAGCACTGTTGGGGGAGAACATACTCCATTCTCTAGACAATGATCAGTCGCACTGCAGGGGGGGTAACATACCCCATCTTAGACCATGATCAGTAGCACTGCTGGGGAGAGGTAACATTCCCCATCATGTAAACTGTGATCAGTCATACGGCTGGGGGATAACATTCCCCATCATGTAGACTGTGATCACTAGCACTGCTGGGGGGGGGGTAACATTCCCCATCATGTACACTGTGATCAGAAGCACTACGGGGAGAG